>CM037593.1:103639131-104839131 GCA_021018995.1 Chloranthus sessilifolius
CGTCTTCTCTCTTCTTCAATCATCGTAGGAGATCGGTTTAGAAAACCTCCTTCTCTAGAACCCTCTTTGTTGAAAACACTTAAACCTTAGAAAGAACTTGAATCAACCTTGGATTCGTAGTTGGCTATTGGGAGAGGTTGAGATCATTGGGGGCGTGTTGGAGTTGTTTCTGTGAAATCGTGGGATCGATCGCGGCGCGAATCGTTGAGGAAACCCGTCGGATTCGTTCCGAAGCTCCATTCAGACTCATTTCTAATCTAGGAATCCTTAGATTAAAGGTAATGCGTTTAATTAAACTTTTTGATTAAATCATTAGATTAGCCATGGGTTTTGCTTTGGGATGTATGGGTTTCGATTCGGGTGAAAACCAGCGAAATCGCGTCGCTGTAGCTCGCTCGAGCGAGCTATTATCATCGCTCGAGCGAGGTATCACCGAACTCCAACATTGCCTTAGTATTTTAGTCATAACATTTTATCCCGAACTCCGATTGAGACGATTCTTTTTGCGTTGGAAAGATAATAGAAAAATCTACAACTTTTATGTTTTGACCAACTCATGCATCAATCGTCTTGATGGTCAAAAATATATGAGAATGTTACATCAAATCGCTCGAGCGAGCTATTATCATCGCTCGAGTGAGGTATTGTCGAACTTCGACATTGCCTTAGTATTTTAGTCATAACTTTTTATCCCGAACTCCGATTGCGATGATTCATTTTGAGTTGGAAAGCTAATAGAACAATCTATAACTTTTATGTTTTGACCAACTCATGGATCAATCGTCTTGATGGTCTAAAATATATGAGAATGTTACATCAAATTCTAGGATTGTCGCAACTTGCCTGTTTTGACTTGATTTTGAGGAAACACTTAAATAGGTCTATATTATTAGTAATTAGAGTTAATTTTAATGCATGAACGTATATTGTGATGTAGATTGAGGGCAAGAGGCCATCAATAGGACTTTGCTTAACTTCGCATTACTCCGAGTTTTGGTAGGAGAATCTCATCTTTACAGTATTTTATTTTAATTCGCATGGATATTTTGAATTAAAATCTTTAAACTTGCATATGCCATTGAAATCACATCTGTAAACTGAAATTGATATGAATGACTGAAAATCTAAATCTACCTGAATCCTGAAACCTGAATCTGCTTAAGCTCTGAAAATCTGAAATCAAGAACCTGAACTATGTATAAGAGACTTGCATCTGATTTATATTAGTATCTGCATTTGTTTTATGATTGACCTGAACGACCCCTCAAAAATTCCTGAACAATTTCCAGGCACAAGTTTCCCTCATTACGTAGGGGCTTGTTGCATCCTGAAAAAGGGTTTATGAACGACGATGGTAGGTAGGGGTTCCCATCGGCTATATTCCTGCTCTCGAGATATAGTTTACTCGGGAGGTATTTTAAGTTGAGGATTAAGTCATGAATTACTGAACTTTGCATATAGAAGTTAGAGAAACTAAGACACTGAAACACTGCATCTGTTCTTGAAACTGTTTTCACACATTTAGAAACCATGTTAGCACCTAAATTCAGCTTATTATCTGCTTATATGTTTGACAAGCTATATTCCGATATTTGTTTTGAAACCATGTTAGTTAAAGTAAAATGTCGTAGATGTCTTTCTTCTACTGAGCTTTGTTGGTTAGCTCACTCCGACTATACGTCACAGGTTCGTGTATGGCACATGGCTATTCGTACGTGAGGACGATCGACTCGAGGAAGAGCTTGAGGTTCCTCCTGAGGAGTTTTTCCCAGTATAGAACTTACTGATTTTCTTATTTGTGGTGAGAGTTAGACTTGAATTTGTGGGCCCATTTTAGTTGGATATCATAGTTTTATACTTGACGTTGATTTCTGTTATGAGCCATATTTCGATGATGGTCGGCCATCATCGGTGGTTCTTTACTTTTAATTGCTTCCGCATTTATTTTAGCTATGGATTTTTATTACGCTTTACTCTGATATGTGCCCTGTTTGTCCGGCTTATCGTTTATTCGATAGGTTGGCGAACCGGCCTTTCCTATACCTGAGGGATTGGAAAAGTCGGGTCGTCACAGTTGGTATCAGAGCTTAGATATTAGGTCTTGTTGGGACCCGAGAATATGACAGTAGGTTCTATCAGGACATAAGAGACTCAATTAGGACCTTGTCAAAGTTAGTAGAATTTTTGGCCTTAGGTCTGTTAAGGGACTCACAGCTAGGGTTGTAGGTTATATTTAGAACCTGAGTTGTAGATCTCGCTATCACTTTGAGTGGAGATAATTGATGATCGTGATAGATGTACGGTATTAGTAGGTGAATAAAGTTTTAGATTTTGTCGGAACCTAGGGCCGTGGTGATCGCGATCTTTTTTAATTGGAACCTTGTGTCATGTTGACAGATCAAAATGGCACCATGCAAGAGATTGAAGACTGTATGCATTGATGAAAATGAGCAGAATAGACAGTTGCTGGAGACGATGATCAACACAATGGCTCAGCAGACAACATTACTCATGACAATATTGAGTAAGACGACTCACACCTCTCCCTCCACACAGGTTAAGTCATGCTGAAGTTGTGGGAAACGGCACAAGACGAAGAAATGTAGGTGGGCCACAGGTGAGTGTTTCAGATGTGGCAGACTAGGACATCTGATAAAGGATTGCCCTACGATGGAAACGAAGAAGGCCACACCCGTATCTCAACAACCTACTCAAGGTGCCTATCCAAAACCGACTATATCTACACCTTTAGGGTCATTCCGTATTTCGAACCCTGCTATAACGGGAGTGTTCAGAGTTCCACAAACTTCACGCACCTCTTCATTCAATCCGATAGCATTCTGCTCAAGGTGCGGGAAACCACACAAGACCGAGGATTGTAGGAGGAACACTGGAGCGTGTTTTCGGTGTGGCGCAATCGGACACATGGTTAAGGATTGTCCTCAGGAGGACAAGGGAAGAACTAGCTTGGCTTCTACTCAGAGATCGACCCGACCTACTGTTCAAGGTCGAGCTTATGCCGTGATGGCTCAAGAAGCCGAAACATCGAACGACGTGATCCAAGGTATTATTAAAATTTGAGATGTCTTCTTATTTTATGTGTTATATATAATTGCTTGATATTTAATAAATTTTATTAATAAGTTATGGATGAACACACATGCTTAGAAACTTTTAATTGAAACGCTTGTCTAAACTAAGGTACCCTTTTTATGCATCGGGGGAGCGATGTAAGCAAAACCGAAGCGCGAGTGTTGATAGACCCTGGGTCTACACATTCTTTTATTACTCCATTGTTCGCTGAGAAGTTGGGAATCATTCCCAAGGCCCTTGATTTCATCTTGGCAGTGTCAATTCCTACGGGCAACTCAGTGAGCACCGATACCATGTGTCAATCAGTGATTGTGATGATCGAAGACCACGAGACAGTGGCTGATTTGATCATTTTGAGCATGGAAGGTTGACGTGATACTAGGGATGGATTGGTTATCTACTTACCATGCGGCGTGGATTGTCTTGAAAGATTGTAACATTCGTAGAAAGAAAATCTTTTCAATTTTGCGAGTCAAATCTTGTGTGATACCGTTTATCTACGCCATTCGAAGACGTATGATGAGGAAGCAGGTGTTGTGGTTATCGGCCTACTTGCAAGATCATAAGGAGGAGAAGAAAAATATTGCGAGATATTACGATTGCTTGCAGTATTGAGATGTTTTCACGAAGATCTACGGATTACCACGGCGGGGAGATTGAGTTTGCGATTGAGTTAGCGCGTCTTGAACCGGATTATCAAAACTCCGTGTCGAATGGCGCTGCGAAATTGAAAGAGTTGAAGGGCGGCTTGAGCGCTAGATAAGGCTTTATCGGGCCAAGTGTGTCACCACGAGAAGGGAGCACGGTTATTTATGAAAGAAAGACGGTTCAATGCGGCTTTGTATCGATTACCGCCAGCTAAATAAGTTGACAATTAAGAACCGTTATCCACTTCCAAGAATTGATGATCTGTTTGATCAGTTCCAAGGAGCAAGGTTCTTCTCGAAGATCGACTTGAGGTCAGGCTACCATCAGTTGAAAGTTAAGTCTGAAGACATTGGAAGGACGGCTTGAGAACGATATGGGCACTAAGTTCTTGGTCATGCCATTTGGGTTGACAAACGCACCAGGCCATTTATGGACTTGATGAACCGGATATTCAAGTCACATTTGGACAAGTCTGTAGTTTTTGTAGATGACATCCTCATCTATTCAAAGACCCGAGAAGAACATGAGCAACATCTACGAGTGGCTCTACAAACCCTTAGAGACCATCAGTTATACGCAAAACTTAGTAAGTGTGAGTTTTGGCTTGAGCAGGTCAGTTTCCTAGGCCATGTTATCTCTGAGACCGGTATTACAGTTGACCCAGCAAAGATTGAGTCAGTGATGAATTGGGAACAGCCAAAGACCGTTACGGAGGTTCGTAGTTTCCTCGGTTTGGCAGGATACTACAGAAGGTTTGTGGAGGGCTTCTCCAAGATATCAGGTCCTCTTACACAACTTATGAAGAAGAATACTAAATTTGATTGGACAGAGCAGTGTGAGCAAAGTTTTCAGGAACTCAAGAAACGATTGACTACTGCGCCAGTACTTGCTATACCATCAGGCAAGGGAGGCTTTGCAGTATACAGTGATGCATCATATGGGGGTTTAGGCTGTGTGCTTAACCAGAATGAGAGAGTCATTGCTTATGGGTCTAGACAGCTAAAAGACCATGAGAAGAATTACCCGACGCATGATCTTGAGTTGGCAGCAGTGATTTTTGCTCTGAAGATCTGGAGGCATTACCTTTATGGGGAGACCTTCGATATATTTACCGATCATAAGAGCCTCAAGTATCTCTTCTCACAGAAGGAGTTGAATATGAGACAGCGTCGATGGATGGAGTTCTTAAAAGATTATGATTGTACCATCCAGTACCACCCCGGGAAAGCAAACGTAGTGGCAGATGCATTAAGTCGGAAGTTCTCTGCTCAGTTATCACATCTCACCGCAAGGGTGCGATGATGGCATCTATTGGAAGATATGGCTCTAAGTAGCATGATATTTGACGTAAAAGGTTCAGGTGCATTAATGGCTACGCTTGTGATTCGTTCCACCCTCTATGAGAACATTCGCAGACTTCAGATGACGGATGATGAACTTATGGCTATCAGACGGGATGTGATTGGGGAAAGCAAAATAGATTTTTCTATCAAAGATGATGACACTTTGTTGTTTAGAAACCGGGTATGCGTACCAACTAGTACTGAGCTTCGGGACACTATTTTGGAAGAGGCTCATAAATCTATGTACGCTATTCACCCTGGCAGTACCAAGATGTATCAGGACTTAAAGAAAAGCTTATGGTGGAGAGGTTTAAAGAAAGATGTCGCGGTGTATGCCTCGAGATGTCTTGTGTGTGAGCAAGTAAAGGTGGATCATCGAAATCCGGCAGGACTGTTGCAACCACTACCGATACCTGAGTGGAAATGGGAGGCCATTTCTATGGACTTTATTTTGGGATTGCCAAGAACATTAAGAAAATACAATGTCATCTGGGTCATTGTGGATCGATTGACTAAGTCCGCACACTTCCTTCCTTATAATACGTCGTATACCGCCAACAAGCTCACAGAATTATACATCAAGGAGATAGTTAGGCTGCATGGTATACGGTCGATATTGTCATCCGATAGAGACCCGATGTACACATCTCAGTTTTGGCAACGATTTCAAGAAGGAATGGGCTCTAGGCTCGATTATAGTACAACATTCCATCCTCAGACCAATGGGCAGACTGAGAGGGTGAATTAGATTATAGAAGATATGTCACGTGCTTGCATGTTGGATTTTCAGGGGTCATGGGACCAACATTTACCGCTGATCGAGTTTGCCTACAATAACAGTTACCAGGCTAGCATCGGCATGGCACCCTACGAAGCTTTGTATGGACGACGGTATAGGTCTCCGCTTAATTGGGAAGAAGTGGGTGAGAAACTCATTTTAGGTCCCGAGATCGTGGAGAATACAATCGAGACAGTTCGGTTAATCCGTGAGAGATTACGCATTGCTCAAAGTCGTCAGAAGAGCTCCGCTGATCTAAAAAGAAACCATGTTGAGTTTAAGGTGGGAGATAACGTATTTGTCAAAATCTCTCCTACAAAAGGCGTGATGCGTTTTGGGAAGCGTGGGAAGCTTAGTCCGTGCTATGTTGGACCTTTCGAGGTATTGGGCCGAGTCGGCGAGGTTGCCTATCGAGTAGCCTTGCCACCGCAGCTATCGGAAATGCACAACGTGTTTCATGTGTCTATGTTACGAAGATATGTTAAGGACCCGACTCACGTATTGGACTACCAGCCCATTGAGCTCCAAGAAGACCTATCCTTGGTTGAGGAACCGATACGAATCTTGGATCGTAAAGAACAAATCTTACGGACAAAGAGCATTCCCTTAGTACTCGTGAAGTGGCGGAACCATTCTTCAGAGGAAGCCACATGGGAGCGTGAAGCGGAGATTCGCGAGCAATTTCCACAACTTTTCGAGTGAAGGTATATTGTAAACTATAGTTATGTAAGAAAACCATACGTACCTTTAAATTCTTGAATTTGTTTCTTTAAAAAAAAAAAAAAAAAAAAAAAGGGAGAGAATTTCTTTAAAATCTTTAATGTTAAATTGGTTCATAACATCGATACTTTACATATATATCTATAACGATCACACAATAAAATCTTAAATGTCATATTTATTCATTCTCGGTTAGAACCGTATGTCTGTTGGAACCCGTGTCATCAGTTAGAACATGTTACCAGGCACGTGATCATGCTTTTGAATAAGTGTTCGATTCTGACATCTAAAATTTCTGCTCAAATAATTACCAAAAGGGTGAGGTAGGTGTGTGTGCTAGGTTTGTGTCATGGTGAAGTTAATTCCAGGCACGTGACACTTGGGAAGGTATGCATCCATGTACGGATGCAATCCTCTATGGCAGTATGGGATGCCACACGCAGTACATCCAGGTTACTACGGATCCCGACCCTTGAAAGCGTGCTTAGTGAAGCCTACCGCATCGCGACCAAAATTCTTTGACTTTAGACTGTTTCGATTTTGCTTTATACTGGTGTTAGGATAAGGACTTACCGCAGTTCGGTTTAGCTATCTGTACATTTTCGAGGACGAAAATTCCTAAGGAGGGTAGAATGTAAAGACCCGTATTTTGAACCCGAGTTAGACTGACCCTGTGTGTGTATTCGGCTCGGCAACCGACGTCACCATTTATTTTGGATTTTTATCTAGATGTGATTGTGCGGACAGATTTTAATTTAGAGCCCATTTGGACCCTCGTGCGAAAGTTGTGCACCGACCTCGGTGTAGCCGCTCAACACCGGACTTGAGTTTTAAAATTAGAAGTGTATAATACATAAGATGTGTGTGTGTGTGTTTTACTTTGTGAGCAATCCTATTATAAGAAGGAATTACATTCTTGTATTATACTAGGTTTTGTTAAGAGAGGATAGTTACCCAACCGTGTGAAACTCCGTCTTCTCTCTTCTTCAATCATCGTAGGAGATCGGTTTAGAAAACCTCCTTCTCTAGAACCCTCTTTGTTGAAAACACTTAAACCTTAGAAAGAACTTGAATCAACCTTGGATTCATAGTTGGCTATTGGGAGAGGTTGAGATCATTGGGGGCATGTTGGAGTTGTCTCTGTGAAATCGTGGGATCGATCGCGGCGCGAATCGTTGAGGAAACCCGTCGGTTTCGTTCCGAAGCTCCATTCGCGTGACTCATTTCTAATCTAGGAATCCTTAGATTAAAGGTACGTTTTAATTAAACTTTTTGATTAAATCATTAGATTAGCCATGAGTTTTGCTTTGGGATGTATGGGTTTCGATTCGGGTGAAAACCAGCGAAATCGCGTCGCTGTAGCTCGCTCGAGTGACCTATTATCATCGCTCGAGCGAGGTATCACCGAACTCCGACATTGCCTTAGTATTTTAGTCATAACTCTTTATCCCGAACTCTGATTGAGACGATTCGTTTTGCGTTGGAAAGCTAATAGAAAAATTTACAACTTTCATGTTTTGACCTACTCATGGATCAATCGTCTTGATGGTCAAAAATATATGAGAATGTGACATCAAATCGCTCGAGCGAGCTATTATCATCGCTCGAGCGAGGTATTGTCGAACTTCGACATTGCCTTAGTATTTTAGTCATAAAGTTTTGTCCCGAACTCCGATTGAGATGATTCATTTTGAGTTGGAAAGCTAATAGAAAAATCTATAACTTTTATGTTTTGACCAACTCATGGATCAATCGTCTTGATGGTCAAAAATATATGAGAATATTACATCAAATTCTAGGATTGTCGCAACTTGCCTGTTTTGACTTGTTTTTGAGGAAACACTTAAATAGGTCTATATTATTAGTAATTAGAGTTAATTTTAATGCATGAACGTATATTGTTATGTAGATTGAGGGCAAGAGGCCATCAATAGGACTTTGCTTGACTTCGCATTACTCCGAGTTTTGGTAGGAGAATCTCATCTTTACAGTATTTTATTTTAATTCGCATGGATATTTTGAATTAAAATCTTTAAACTTGCATATGCCATTGAAATCACATCTGTAAACTGAAATTGATATGAATGACTGAAAATCTAAATCTACTTGAATCCTGAAACCTGAATCTGCTTAAGCTCTGAAAATCTGAAATCAAGAACCTAAACTATGTATAAGAGACTTGCATCTGATTTATATTAGTATCTGCATTTGTTTTATGATTGACCTGAACGACCCCTCAAAAATTCTTGAACAATTTCCTGGCACAAGTTTCCCTCATTACGTAGGGGCTTGTTGCATCCTGAAAAAGGGTTTATGAACGACGATAGTAGGTAGGGGTTCCCATCTGCTATATTCCTGCTCTCGAGATATAGTTTACTCGGGAGGTATTTTAAGTTGAGGATTAAGTCATGAATTACTGAACTTTGCATATAGAAGTTAGAGAAACTAAGACCTTTGAAACACGCATCATTCTTGACTGTTTTCACACATTTAGAAATAAATCTTACATATGATTTCCGCACCTAAATTGACTTATTATCTGCTTATATGTTTGACAAGCTATATTCGATATTTATTTTGAAACCATGTTAGTTAAAGTAAAATGCCTGAGATGTCTTTCTTCTCGAGCTTTGTTGGTTAGCTCACTCCGACTATCGTCACGAGGTTGATCTTGGCGTGGCTATTCGGTAGTGAGGCGATCCACGACTCGTGCTGAGGAAGAGCTTGAGGTTCCTCCTGAGGAGTTTTTCCCAGTATAGAACTTACTGATTTTCTTATTTGTGGTGAGAGTTAGACTTGAATTTGTGGGCCCATTTTAGTTGGATATCATAGTTTTATACTTGACGTTGATTTCTGTTATGAGCCATGTTTCGATGATGGTCGGCCATCATCGGTGGTTCTTTACTTTTAATTGCTTCCGCATTTATTTTAGCTATGGATTTTTATTACGCTTTACTCTGATATGTGCCCTGTTTGTCCGGCCTATCGTTTATTCGATAGGTTGGCGAACCGGCCTTTCCTATACCTGAGGGATTGGAAAAGTCGGGTCGTCACAACATGTGAGGCAATATGGTTGATGAATTTTATCTCAGGGCTTCGAGTTGTTGATAGTATTTCAAGGCCATTGAAAATCTTATGTGACAATTCCGCTACGATAAGTATCTCCAATAACAACAAGACTAGTGGAGGCTTCAAATATAATGATATTAAATATCTTGTTGTAAGAGAGAAAGTTCAGAATCAAATTATATTTGTTGAAAAGATCAGTATGACACTCATGTTGGCTAACCTTCTCACTAAAGGCTTACATCTGAAGCTCTTTTCGGAGCACGTTGCGCGCATGAGATTAAATGATAGTTTTGATAGCCTTTGAGAGTGAATATATTTATTTAATTAATTCAGATATAAGGATTATTTATTTATTTTTCCATTTTTATGCAAATAAAATTTTAGAACATATGGTGCCAATAGATGACAATAAAGTAAGACCAATTATAGATTGAGTTTATATATAATCACCATTCAATTTGTAAACTTGCAATCTATGTGAAATCATACTAGTTGGAAACCATGTCGGTCATGAATTCTAATACGATAACTAATGAACGGTCATATATTGATGACATGATGCATTGAGTACATTGATTCTATATTGAAATTCTCACTGGATCGGACTGATTATAAATACTTTGATTGAGATTGATTAGGACTTACCATTCAAAGAAAGTCAGCTAATATTTGATAATCGGAGTTTATTAACATAGTGTGGCCAAGTGAGAGGCTGTTGGAAGTTTCTATTTTTGGAGGCCGTCACTATGGTCAACCCGTTGACCGATGAATGGTGTAAGATCAATCTTGAGATCTGTAGTTGCAAATTCGGTGAATTTGAAGAGAATAAGTAACTAATAATAATTAAGTCTTTTAGTTAAGGTATGATTGTGATTCCTAATTATAATAACCCATCATTCATGGCTCACGCTCAAGGTGCACACACATATTTTTAATTTATGGATTGTCGATTTATTGTTTTTGATTGATCATGCGCCTAGATCATAGGGCATATATTTGGATGGTCGGATGAATAGATCCATACAGATCCATCAGGTCGCAATTAAGTTTTGAATCTTTTGATATCAATCGCGAAACAAAAGCACAACACATCGATCTTGCACAAGAAACTACGATCCACACTATCTTGGCTCCAAACACATGTTAAGTGGATTAGCTGATTTTAAGATAGAATAGGTATCTCATATAAATAATTAGGCTGACCACAAATAAAATAAAATAAAATCATGGAGAGTAATAAATATGAAAATATTATAAATTATAAAGTACAATTTGAATTACTAATAAAGGTCTCACATATCTATCCTTAAATGTAATTACCAACAAATTTCATCCCAAAAGAGAATCATAAGATACTTATGCATTCGTATTTTTTGCCGAAGGAGACGAGAATCTTAAAATTTTTTGCAACCAAGTGAGGTGCAATTTTTCCTTGGCTATGTAATAGGGGTACTCCGTACTGTTAGAAATTTTAAGATCTAGGCTCGAATCACACGATCAAAATATACCTTTGCAAGAAGACGCATACCTTGTATTTAATTAAACATATGCAAACTAAGTCTATCAAAATAAATGTCAAAGTATTAACTAATGCCTTGCAAAAATAAATAAATGATGGAAGCGTGATTTTAGTTTTGGGACTTCTCGGGCTGAGATGACTTCTCTAGTTGAGATGTTCCTCCTTTGACCTGCTTCAACAAATCTTTAAATATTTAACAATCCCTCCGAAGATGTCCCTTTTTCTTGCAATGCCAACATTCTAAATTTTCAGGGTTGACTTTCTTATTGGAATTCTCTGCTCCAGCTTGCTTTCGATTTAAGTTGGGATTATGAATCCTTTTAAAAATCTTTCAGCTTGACGCACTCACCGCCAGATGTGCAAACTCAACTTTAGCCACTTTCAGACGCTCCTCCTCGGTCACACATAGAGAAATTAATTGATTAAGGTCTCACTTTGTCTCTTGAGCATTATAGTTCACCTTAAGTGCATTATAGTTCACCTTCTCGAGAGCGAATAAATAACTAAGTGAACAAGAAGATCATCACCAAAAGCAGTCCCTTATTCCCTGAGCCCTATAGCATACTTTGACATCAGAAAATGTGCTCATGCACACTTCCATTTCCATCATATCTCATGTTAACTAATTGTGTAAGATAAGAGTACTCTAGAGACTTTCACGTACCCACAAATTGATCTTTAATATTTTTCAAGAGTTTTTTTGCCATAGCTATACGATTTAACCCACCTCTAAGAGTCTGATTAATTGATGAACGGATCATCATCATGGCCATACAATTAGCTTTTTCTGATTAAAAAAAATAATTCTTCTCTATTTTCATAGAACTCGTAGTAGGTGTGGGAGGTTTATTATCAGTAAGGACAAAATCATAGTCCATATATCCTAATGATATATCAATGGCCATATGCCATGATGAATAGTTGAAGCCGTCCAGAGGCTCAACACCTGATAGTTGCTTATGAATAATAGATTCGTCCATAGCTCTATATAGAAACAAAATATTATATATCATTAGCAAAATAAAGAAATATGCCGATTATGCATCTAAATTTTTATCAATCACTTTAACTATATATCACTAATGATATAATTAGAATACATCATAATCATATGTCCTCGAAGATTATGTTATGACCATATGTCACTAAATGGTCACCGTGAACTATGACCATATGTCACTAACTATTCTTCGAAGATTTAAATTCTGATTTAGAGTCAAATCTAAATTAATTGAAGTGTCAGCTATGAGCAACTTTCACTCTTTGGGAAAACCAGTTGCCGTGTCTCAGCATCACCTTTGGGCAGAAACTTTAACATGCAGTTTATTTTCCAAGACCGTGTTTGAGAAAACACGCATAGACCTAATCATTCGTGCCGTATGTTTGATCCAGACTCTCTATCAGCTTTGGTCAGAAAGATTGTCCTTCTCTCCCCTATGCACTTATGACCATTCTATTCACTCTACTTATATGATATTACTAAATCAGCTTTGGCCAGAAGTTAGAAACCTCATAGAAGTATGTGTCAACTCAATCTTAATGAGACACAAGTATCAAGATTCAAAAGTCACGTAACATACATAGGTGGTCACCTTTGGGCAGACCTCAGCCTATTTCAGCTACGTACTCTCGAACGATCGTTTTACCGGTCTACCTTGATCTCTAAGGTACGACCTAAATTTTATTTAATCATATCAATTCTGATTCAAGGTTTCAAAAACTCATTTTCATATATATATATACATATCTTGCTGACTAATCTACTTTTGAAAGATAAATCAATGTCACACATTGCAATTGATGAGCAAATTTATCAAAATCAAACAGTTATAAGATACATACACATTAAGTGAACACGTTATCTATAATTATCAAACCATGATTATGTGGGCATATATGTCACATTTAGTCAGCATCGACAATAGAATATTAAAAAACATACATGATATTTACCTTGAATCGGATATGATATGTTGAGAACAATCAAATAAAATTAAACCTCATTTCACTACATGAAAATGTGTAAAATACAACATTAGTGGTGTAAAACTAACCACTGATTAAAGCAGTAGTAAACAAATTGGCTGCCCAAAGCGGTCATTTAGTGGGTTACAACCGTAGTTTTTCAAGAAAAGGATAGGCGGGTAATTATATATTTCTTATAGGGGCAAACTTACCCTTTTAACGAATATATCTTATAAATACCAAATTTTGCACACAAAAACAAGAGTAATATCTAATTTGTAATACCTCCTATTCACTTCTTTCTATCTCTACTACCAAACCCTAGACGCTAGTTTCCCTTTCTTACATAGAAGAAGAAGATGTGAGATATTCTCACAGCGGGGTCACTTGAGACTCAGGATATTGGAGCAAGAAGAAATGCGTTGAATGGAGAGTCTCTTCTTGATCAAAAAGCCAAGGGGAGAGTCGCTTCTGATAAGGACAAAGGTGCGATGTTTGGGGCTGAGGGTATTCGCATTGATCGATTTATCAAGTCAGACTCGGGTTTCAGTTTTGTTTAGTTTGTTTTTTAATTTTTTGAAGCCGAAACTAGAATCGAAAGCTGTCTTCAGCTCAGTTTGGATTTGGAAAGAAATTTTGTGATGTATTTTGTGGAAATTAGTATAGTTATGGAAACAATAATATTTTGTGATTTTTTTTTGGTTGGTGATGATGTATCTGGTTTTTAAAAAACTTAAGGAATTGATTTGTTTGGACAACTTTTCTAATCTTTGCCATTTAGGTATGTATATTTTTTGGTTTTTTGCATAAAAAGTGTAAAATGCAACCAAAAAAAATTTCAATTTTTTTTTTGTGGCTCAAGTGTTCTACAAAATGTTTACTCCCAGAGGTATCCTCTTTTTTGCCAATAACTTCCATTAAGGATCTTGATCAAAATGCGGCCCCAAATGGATCAAGTGTGATGCCCGAATGTATATTCCTAGTATATATATATTGGATATTGAGGCAAGCTATTAGCGGTAGAGAGAGAGGACATGGCCAGAAAAATGCTATAAAGAGAGACTTACAGTAAAAAAAAAGTTTCAAAGATACTGAATCTCTCAGAATTTTGTATAAGGTACATCGGCAGTGTATCAGCTGTTGCGCACATGCCATCTAGTTTGGTACACCTTGGCACACCTAGTTTATCAATTTTATATTATATATATTATGTTATTTATTTTGATCGATTTCTAGTGTTCAATTTGAGATAACCAGCTGGCAGACCAACATGTAAATGTGACTGCCAATATTTATGCTTGTTAGAGGTTTCTAGCCATTTGATCAAATCAACTTTCATGACTTGATGTAGACCGTTACCCACATGTTTTTTAGCTTTCCATTTAAATGCTCTTGTATGTTCTTGATCAAATGGCATAAATTATTCAATTTCGCAATCTTTTGACTGAATATAATCTAAACTATGGGTACATGTGCCACATGTTATAAAATTGATGAACAAACTGTTCCACATGTATAGAATTATGAATTGTGGTGCATGTTGCATGCGCCCAATTACAAAATGAGTCAATCACTAATTCCTGGGACAACTCATTCAAGGCCTTTGGCCAGAGAGTCCACAAAGTGGTTGGCTTCATAGGTATGATGGCTAAAACTTGAAATATATTGGTTAAGACTAAAAACTTAAAGATAAATCCCTGTCACGACAAAGGTTTATAACTCGATCTACTCATTCTCCTAACCTCTGTGGGGTTTTCACTTCTTACATTTTTCAGTGTACCGAAATCTGGATTTTGTTTGCTATTTATTTTGAACTGATAATAAGAAGTCAATATCTTTAGTGCTATGATTCCACAATGTCTAAAATTGTTTGATTTTGGGCTCTGCAACTGAAAATTGGCCTAGGCGTTAATATGTATTTAGTTGTGCTGCTTATCTTACAAAATTTTTACTACTTATCCTTTGGAAAAAAGTATAAAAAAGGTTGGCTGTTACAGTCAAAATGAAAGCTTTAATTAGTTTAAAGATTATTTCTTATAATGTGACTTTTGGGAGAAAACTTTTCCATTACTTTGAGGAGTCATAATTTTTCTCCTTACCTGTCTCTCAGCCTTATGTCAAGAGTCATAGTCTTTTGTGCACCTCATGATCTAGGTTTGTTGTAATGTTGACATATTGTTGATAAATATCATATAGCCACAGTAATGTTTTGGATTCTATATATGACATGTTTCTTAGTTGTGTGAAAGGAAAACCTCTTTCTCTTATGGTATTCTGCCAAATAACCACAATGTGATGTTCATTCTTGTTGAAATCAATTTGAATATGTTATTCCTATCTTTGTACTTAATTTCAAACCAATTCCTTTTCCCTACTTCTTTCATCTTGTTTGCAATTATAATTTCACATTTTCATACTGAATTAATGCATCATATGCATCAGATGGTTGTGCCTTAATAGTAGGAGTTGTTGTGCAAGCTTGCATACTAGATGGACATTTCCGATTGCACATTTTTTCAGCACTTTTGTTTTTGTCAGTTATGCTTTTTAAAATCAAGTGCTTATTGGTTTAGCCATATTTTAGACTCTTCCTGCAGGTTTTCTTCGGGTTGCTTTTGGTCTTACTAGCTCCAAATTGAGGTCGGACTACCATCACCGGCTGCTCTCTTTGTTCTTAGATGTAGGACTAGCAGCAGAGTCAAAAAGTGGGAGGTAAGCCTTCATGTACTTTCTTACAGATGTAATATGTTTTGAATGTACTGGTTGTTTGGGCCAATTGATTTTTTTGGGTCCTCTATTTCCTGCTGTTGCTGAAATATGTTCTGATTTTGATCCAACCGTAGATGTCGAGCCATCGCTTTTGAAGTTGTTCCATAATCTATGGTTCTATATTGTTACATTTGGCTTTTGATTGGAAAAATCAATTTGGTACATTTCTACTTCATTGACTAGTTTGGGAAGCATCAATGCCATGGCTCTTCAAGCTGTGGGTGGACCTTACATGTGGAATGTCCAATGGTCTGGGACTGCTCAGCTCATTTCTCAAGGAACGCCACCCCTTGCAAGATAATGTTACAGGCAGCCAAATGACTTCAGTGTTTTTTGTTTATTTGTGTCTACTTCTACTGGAGTAATTTCCATGCCACCCTCTAGTTTTGAAGTGTCGATAATTTGATTGTATTCCTAAGGTAGTCAGACTACAGCTGATAGATTAATTTTTATTTTATTTTTTTGTTTCATGTGGTGTCGGTTCCTATCAGCCAATTTCAAACCGATCCGACCTGTTTATTGAAATCCTCAACTTGAACCCGATCTGACCCGTTTATTACCCAATCCAACCTATTTAGGAAAAAACTCAGGTCGATTCCAATCGGTGTTGGTAAACTAGGTTCAAATATAAGGAAGGGAGTCGACTCAAGATAGGTCGGGTCACGTTAGGAGCTTCAAACCGAACCCAACAAATTTAATAAACAAGTTCATATTTTCAATCTGACGGGTCAAAAATCTGAACCCAAACCCGACCTGTTGTAGGTCGGGTTGACTCGCCCATTTGCACCTAATCACAGGATGTGACTCATCAATATGTTACCCTTTGTTACCTTCACATTTCAAATGTCAAAAAACACCCAATTTTCTCTTTCTAGCCTTGGATGAATAAAACACTTAATTTTTTAGAATTTTCCAATCTAACCCAGCTCTTTGCTGACCAATATGTTAATAGCTATTGATCCATTAGACATTGATAAGCTTCCTCTTGGATGTCCATATGTTAATAGCTACTAATCCATCTGACAATCTTAACGATCAGATCAAATTTTGGAAACTTTGGACAGTATACAATGCTATACGCAACAGTTCATAAGCCAACATCAGTGATCAAATGATTAGATCGTCCAAAGTGTCCAATCTTAGGGATGTGACTCATCCAAGAGGTAGTTTGTTGATGATGACTTTACTCAATCGATGCGCATTTTGCACATTTGGTGCTAGTGTTGGCCAGCTCTACTAAGTATTGTCCATAGATGTGGGTGTGTAGAAAAAGGGATGTTTAGGACAACATCCCATATTTGAACTATGTTATATAGAGCCTATAAATACAGGCCCAAGGAGATTTGCAGAGAAAAAAGAGGGCCCACTTCTAATAGTTAGAGACAACTCCATCCTTAAGTTTACTTATTTAATGAGGAGTCATTTGGGGACTTGTTTTGATATGTGGGTGGGGGGAGTAAGCAATCCCACAGGTCTATTTTCTGTACTGTCATACACAACATATTATGTTACATGGGTGTCCTTTAATTAAATAAGATAAATTACATTATATTTCAAGATAAACTGTTGTTCATTACATGACTATTGTGCTTCGTTGGGAATTCCTCATCAAATGGTGCATTATCATTACTTTAATGCTCAGATATGAACTTTAAGGGCATCAGATCTGAAGTTTCCAGCTGCTGGAGAAATCCGTTAATGGAAAGATGTTGATATTATGTATTGTTGTTAAGAATTAGAATATCATGGTAGATGAGTTTGGGGGGAGATGGAGTATAAAATGGTGCATTATCATCACTTTAATGCTCAATTGTTAAGTCGGTGTAGCTTTCATATTGATAAATGATATTTTTATGGGTTTGTTAGGTACTTGAAATTAAGATGTTTTCTTATCATGGAAGAAATGTGCATATATTATACACCAGGGGACTATCAAACATATGCAAGCTGATGAGAACATTGTGTACAGTCATATTTTATTATTATTATTATTTTTTTTTCCTCAAGTTAGTTCTAATCCATCATTTTTTGCATGATCTTGACTTCATGGAATCTTAAATCGTTCCTTTTAGAGGAGAACCTGATATTTTCTTTCATTCTATTGATTAAATTATGAGATTCAAATATTGGGAAGACTAACTAAATAGACTACTATGTTTAACTTATATCGGGTTTTTCTCGATCTGTCATTTAGAGTGGAGCACTGGAAGGAAACTTTCTTTTTGGTGTGTTTCTAACGATGTTGTTAGAAAGAATGCTAAGAATAAAGAATAAGGTAGGAGAAAAAATACTAGTAATTATGAGAAAATTCTGTAATGGGGAGAGAATAAAAGAATGTGGAGTTTGAGAGTCCTGGAGATTGAAGAGAGTAACAGTCGTCATATGACGAATAGGCAGGGGCATAGCTAGGATTTTCTTCTGGTTGGCTAGGGTGGTCTGCAGATCTTAATAGTCATTTTAACGTAGATTTGGAGGGCTTGTTCATCACAGAATTAGGGCCTGTACATAAAAGAAGGCTGTATAAGAAACATATTCTATAAATTTTTGAAAGTTAAATGGGGCTTCAGCCAACACAGTGCTCTATGTGGCTCCGCCCCTGCCAATAGGATAAAAGACCATCTGATGCAGACTCAAAGTTGTAGAGATTAATCACAACTTTTCATTATGTTCTTTCTTCCAAATTTTGGCTCTTTAGAAGTGTTAAGTGTCCAGATGTGATATTTGGTATTCTATGCCATGCCTTGGAGAGACTTGTATAAGATCAAATACCGGAATAGGAAAGGTAGATTAGTTCCGTAATAATTTAAATTCTCTTGTAGAGAGCATCTGCTGTTGTGTTAAATTCTAACTTCTAAGCCACATTTTTTTTTAATCGTTAAAGATGCAATATATTTACATATGGATCGAGCCAAGCAAGGGGCTTATCAAAATAAAAAAGACAACTAAAAGACTACAAAAAAAGCCCCACCGCAGAAAATACGGCAAAACCATCACCCCTGGGTAGGACGCAAGGAAAAGACTTTAGAAAAAGAAGAAAAGACTAAGAACCATAGACCCCAGCTAGAAGAGACCCCACACAGAACCCCACTGCCTGATGTCCCTTCCAATGTCAACTTTTAAGGCTATCAGGGAGCTAGACAGGCCGTCGAAAATTCTTTGGTTACGTTCTTTCCAAATAGCCCCCAGAGTCGCTATGGCCATCAAGCCAAGAAGTGAGGACTCTTTAATGGAAACCGATTGACATAACTCGGCAAACAAGTCCCTGCAGGTTCTACGTAAGAACCCCACCAAATTACATCACCACCGGAATTCATTCCAAATAGGGGTAGATATTGGGCAGTGGAGAAATAGGTGGTCCACGGATTCCAAATCAGTGCAACACATGATGCAACGATTGGACTGGGTAAGCCCGTGACAAATAAGAGTATCGATTGTCTTAACTGGGTTCTGAGCAGCACACCAAGCCAAACACACCAATTTGGGAGGGGCTTTTACCTTCCAGAGCCCTGTCCAATGCCGAGCTAGAAGAGGTCTTCTTCATAGCCCTAGTAAGCATATTGAATAGTAAAGACACCATTCACCACACCCTCCTATCTTCTAAAGCCACTAGTCTCGGCAATGGAGGCAACTCATTTAAGAGATTGGCCAAGTACCTAGCCTCAGCCTACGTCAAATCCCGCCTTATGAAGATACCACCGAGGTCCCTGATCATCAAATGCCACACAATCAGCCACTGAGAAACCTTTTCTTCGTCTGAGAATATAAAGGGTAGGGTATTGGATTTTTATCGGCTGGGGAGCAGCCCAATTGTAGTGCCAGAACTTAATGTCAGAGCCACTGCCAAGAATGAAATTGGTCCCTCTATTAAAATCTGAGGATAGAGCGATGACCCCTTTCCACCAAGCGGAGGACTTGGCAGCCGTCATCTGGGAGATCATCCACCATGTTGCATCAACTTCGTATTTCTTAGTGATAATGATCCCCTATTTTCCAAATTCACTTACACAGTAACGATTTGTTAACCAAGGAGAGGCTGCGAATACCCAAACAACCATTATCTTTTGAGAAGCACACCTACTCCCAATTCACGAGGTGAATCTTCTTTCTCTCTTCTAACCCACTTTTTCTCTAGCAGGTTGCTCTGTTTTTGGGATTTCAGTAGACTAAGCCTTTTCTTGGTTATTGATCGATGTCTTTTAGGAATGGGCAATAACTTGTACACAATAATAATGCACATTGTGTGTGAACTATGAAGGCTAAGCAGGTATAATTACTTGTCTAGTTTCATATAAAACGAATATTTGACTGGAAATGGAAAGGCATCTAAAATTCAAAGAAGACTTGGTTTATGTGGAGTACATTGTGGTAAAGAAGTACACAGAGCAAATATGAATATAAAATCTACACACAATAGAACAAGAATAGGTTGAAACATCAAGCTTTAGGTGAATGGTATTATTAGCCCATACATTATATGGTCAACAAAAAAGAAAACATTCTAGGTTCTATATTATTTTAAGGACTTTTCACTTTTTTTCACTGAATTGTTAAAAATTGCATAAGCAGGGATATTGTAAAATCAACAATAAGGATGAGATGTTAAGATTTAATCTCTTGAGGAATTCTGTCAAAAGAGCACTAGTATATTCCATAAATTTTTAACTGCAATGGTTATTCTTATGATATAATAGTAAAATTTGTAATGAAATAGCTACATAAATCAGATGGTGCAAAAAATATATACTGATATTTTAATTATTAATTTTTCCTATGTGCCTTCTAAGCTTTCGAGTCATGATTTTTTTCCATCTCTAAGAGGCTAAGATGTTGATGCAGATTGGCAACTAGGTGCGTATAGCTAATGGCAGATCCGCCATCGTGATTTATCCCAGAAGAAGATACCAGCTCTAATGGTATTCATGGGTTTTTGAGTGTTATGTTCTCTCCTATATTTGATTCTTAAATTTTAAATTTTTCAATGGATTTCTCTAGTCAGGATTGAAGCTACCAGCTCTAATGGTATTCATGGGTTGGGACTGGACAGGGACAGGGACAGGGACAGGGACGACATAGGGTAGAGGAATAAAAAGTGATGAGTTGGGGTTCACTCTTGTGAATTTCACGCAATTATTGTTCATAGCTAAACAGTGATAGATCATAAGAGTTTGATTAGTTATGGTCCTGTCTTCCTATTACTTTTGCTTTCTTTCTTGATGTTCCACATTCCATGGAATAAGAAACAACATATATAAAGTTATTAAATTTTGCATGTATTCTACCATCATTCTTATAGGAAAATTACTGATCTATGTAAAAACAAATTTGTAGTAGACGACTGTGTATGGTTGTAATTGCTCTTAGCTCTTTTAAAGAGTGAAAGAGCTGAATTTGAGTCTCTTTAAAAGAACAATTTAAACCTGCTGTTTTAAGTGGGCTGCTCTTTGCCTCCAAATAGCAATCCCAAACAAAGTATTTTAGTATAGGACTGTGTATGGTTGTAAGTGCCCGTAGTTCTTTCAAAGAGTGAAAGAGCTGAATTTGTCTCTCTTTAAAAGTGCAATTTAAACATGATCTTTTAAGTGGGCTTCTCTTTGGCTTCAAAGAGCAATCCCAAACACAACCTATAATTCTGCTGCTAATAAATTGTCTTTTATTGTTGCTTCTGCTATATTTTTTTTTACAGCCAGCTTTTGGATTCTTAAATGCCACTTGTTTGACAAGATGATGGTGATCTTATATTATCCCTAAAAAAAATCTGTAGGGACACCACATAGTGCAAGATATTTTTTACATTGCCTCTTATATTACTTTTTTAGTTGTTTTATTTTCTTCAAAGTTTGAACTTTTGCTATGGATACAAGTTGTTGGGAATCGGATAAGCCCTTGTCATTGTTTGTGTCAGGGAATGGTGTTTGACTTAGAAAAAGAAGCAACTCTACAACATTGATTCAAACATCCAATTCAAGATCCAAACACCCAAGAACAGGTCTGCAGAAGCTGCATTTGATTAATTCTTTTCTTTTCTATTCAATGTTGGCTTATCTTCTCTTTGATTGGATATTTTTCTGTTATTTTTACGAGGGTTGAAGTATTCCTACTTGTGTAATAAAAAAAACTTAAATTTGTTGATATTGTGAATTGAGTTTTACTTTTGTAAAACAGAAGATGGAATGCCTAATTCAAACAAGGAAGAGATGGGTACGCGAGGATTTGACCATATTACACATGGCAGATTTGTTTGGGATTGACAATCCACATTTTACTAGATTTTTTTTTTTTTTTTAAAATTTTTCCCGATGCTACAGACCAATTGAACATCAACACCGATGACAATGTTAATATTTTGACTATAGATAAGTCGAAATGACATGATGTAGGTTTGTTGAAAGGCAAGCTTGATGGAGATAATTGGACTTGGAAGGTTTGGGACATGGTCGCACCTAGTGCTGAAAATCCTTTAAGAGGATGGGTGGGTCATATGTGTTTGAGCTTTATTTATTTATTTATTTTTATCTGCATTTCTCTTGTTAAAGTGGTGAAAGTATTCAAAATATTTTTAAGTCTTTATATCATGTGACAGTTTTAGGTAAAAAAAAATGCTTTAAGTATAAAGAATAATAGAAAGATGGGCAACAGAGTGAGAGGGTGAAAGGAAAATATATATTTGGGTTTGAGTGATGCTTAGGATTTCTGAAATATATATATTTCGGTTTCTTAAATTAATGTATTATTTTTAAATATATATATATATAAACGACAGCCTAAAACCGTCATTTTACTTCTTATTTATGACCGTCGTTGTGAGAGAGAAAAACGACAATCATAATGAGTTGTAAAAAAAATTATGTGAGTTCTTTTTTTAATAAAAATTATGTGTAAAAACGACAGCTCAAAACTTTTGTTTATGGTCGACAGTCGAAGACAGTCATTATTTTGCATGAAATAAATGATGGTCTTAATCTGTCGTTGAAAAATACTACTGCTTTTTCTAGGACAACTCACTCGACGGTCTAAAACTGTCGTTTTTTGGAAAAACGACAGTCATGGGCTGTTATTTTTTTTGGATTTTCACGTAGTGTTTATAAAACCATGGCACTAGGAAAGATCATCACTGTTGGGCAGAAGAATCCTTGAAAGCAACCAAATCTAACTCATGTGATGGGTAAGTATCAAAATTAATCATAATCATGGGTAATATTATGTAAGTACCAGCGTTGTTGCTAGAGCACAACCTTCAATATCCAAACCTCTATTTCCTAACAAAACCCAACTTTAATTAAAAGCACTCAAATACATAATAATTATCTGATTAAAAATTGTTAAAAAGACGTCAGGTCATGAAAAAGTTATAACAAAGAACTCTTTTTAAAAAATAAACATCAAAAATAGATCCAAAATGCACGAGAAAGTCAAAATCTATATATAATGTCCAAAAATCGGACCTATAAATAGCCCAGAACTGACCTGAAAAGAATAAGGAATAATATGAGTCAAATGAGCCTTAAGGACAAACGGGTCGTGTTTAACGGGCCGAATCATGTCATGAATCATGGGCCGGGTATAGACTGGACCGGACCATGGGCCTGGATCGGGTCATGACCCGAGTCCAATTGTCGATCGGGTCAGGTCATAGACCAGGCCGGATTGGGTCAATCCGGGTCAAGTCATATAGAGTTGGGGAAGCACTAACTTTGGTGCTCCCGCTACACATGTAATAATAGCTTATTATTCAATACGAAGAAGACCCAACCTGCAAGTCTCCTTCTTCCTTACGGAAGAAAGGGTAGAGACCAAAAAATCCTCTTCTAAATAGGTTGGGCTAATCTCTAATTACATTAGAGAAAACAATGCCAATGTTTCCCAAATCACACAAGTGAATAAACTTAGATCTGCATCCATTTTAATACTCAGAAGACAGCAGCAAACAAAAGACTAACAGTCTTGAAACATCAACTCAAACTGAGAATTTCTTATATGAAAATTTAGCTGTATGGCAATTAAGTCGACTCAAATTGAGAATTTATTATATGGCAGTTAATACTCAGAAGACTAAAAGTCTCGAAATAGCAAATCAGTGGATAAAAGTATAGATCACATGAAAATACGTCCAAACTAGTTTCTTGGACTCTAGTCACCGATTTTCCACTACTTAAAAGCTCCAAATCGACACGACGGTAGGTGCTCACCTATATCGTCTTTCTAGTGCTTATGATATGACTACCCAACTTTTCCAATCCTCTAGGTATAGGAAAGGTTGGTTTGTCAACCTATTGATTTCTCAATAAGCCAAACAAAAGTTAAATCTCAGACATAAGCCGGCAACATAAATATAATTCTAAACAGAAACAAAACTAATAAAACAAAAACAATATCTTATACCATCAATATATCTCAAAAAGGAACCAGAAAGAACCACGGTGATGGCCAATCCAATCACCTAAACAATGATTCCTAATGGTGGTTCCTCAAAATGATATCAAATATATCAAAACAAGGCCTTGGGCCCATAATTCAAAATGATTCTAAACAAAAGTGTATCAACTAACAAGTCTAAGTCAAGGAAAGACTCCTCCGCTAGGATCTTTGGCTCCTCCTCAGGGATATAGTTAGAGTCCTCTAGATCAAGGTCGTCAGAGCCCAAATCAGTCTCAGTACTTGTGACGTATAGTCTGGGTGAGCTAACATCGAAGCTTAGTAAAGGAAACTCATTTATTTACATTTTTGTCATAAGTAATGGTTTTCAAAGACTAAATCAGATTAGATATGGTTTTCAAAACATGCTTTGATTTACTAAATTCCAATTCTAAAACAGTATGACGAAAGAGAAATCAAACAAGTCTAATGTTTTTGTGGTTTCAGATTCTGAGTTCATGCATGCTTCTGTAGTTAATTGCCTTAAATTTATAACTTAAGAATATCTCCCAAATTAATATATCATGAGAGCAAGAGTATTACCGATGGGAAACCCTACTAACCATCATCGTTCAATGAACCCTTTTTCGGAAAGTACAACAAGCCCCTGCGTCATGAGGGAAACTTGCGCTAGGCTGATTTACCATCATCACGGTTCATAAAATTTAGGGTTTCATTCTGATTAACCTTAAATCAAATGTGGATACTAGACATATAGGATTTTATGTACTTAATACATTTCCAGATTTCAGAGTTCTAAATCATAATCAAATTCAAAGGGGGGTTCGAAATTTCAAAGATTTCAGAGTTCATATGTCATTTCAAAGTTTATTCAGAATTTCTTATGTCATTTCAAAGTTTATTCAAAATTTCTTAAATCAAAGTAATGCTACTCAGAATCATGTTTATATTCAAATAATTTCAAGATCTATGCTTGAAAATGAATTATCAAATACTTAGGACAAAATACAATAAGTTTTAAGGTTCCCCTACCTTTGACTTTGATTTGCTTTAAATTCACAGCAAAAGTCTGCACTCATTCTATTTAGAACCTGCAAAGATTAACACCACAAAAGTGTTAATGGGGTCCACAAGTTCAGACAAAATCTCCTCATAAAATTTCCAAAAAATTTAGAAAGCCAGAAACAGGACAAGAACATCAAATTCCATATTTGAAGTTTGAATTCCTTCAGAAGTGCATCAGACAGAAAATCCAAAATTCGAACCTCGATTCTCTTTTTGATGTTTGAATTTGGAATTCAGAGTTCGAATTTAAATTTGAACTTTGAATTTAAATTTGAACTTCGAATTTCTCCAGGTTTCTACAGTTCTTAATTTGCTCTTCTTTAACTCCATTTCTTCCAAAAACAAGCTGATTTCAATTTTATATTCATAGTTTATCTAATCTAATCTAGGTAACAAATAACTTAACCAAATGAATTAAAAACCCTACCTCTTAAGGTCGACTCCCGCGGCTTCCGATGATCCAATTTCCAAGCTCCGGATCAATCTACCTAGCCTTAATCAGTCGGACTCCAGATTCAGTCCATTTCTAACATTGCTGCTCGAGCAACAGTCAGCCCAGATTCACACGCACAAGTATCACTCTCCCCTATCCTTCTTCCTCAATATATCAAATCAAAATAGTGGCTAAACACAATCTATTTTACGGTTGAGATGGGGAGAGTGATTGTCCTTACTAAGGGATCTAAACAAAGGAAGCAAGGGAGTTGCAAGAGCACACAGGTTCGGTTCTCACGAGAGGAAGGAAGAGTGAAACTTCTCCTTCACTCTTCTCTCTTTATAACAAAAATAGAATATCAAAATATCATGATATTTTCTCAAAATGTCATGCTCTTTTATGTACAAATCCTATCCATTTAAATTGAATTTATTTTCAGTGTTGAGCACATACATACACTTTGATGTATAAGTTACTAATTCTAGGACTTCCATAAGTCAAAATCAGAATTCCTTTGACTAATTTCCTTCTTTTATGTTAACTTACCCAATTACCCTTAATCCATCACATAACTTTTTTGGGCACGCTTATCGAGGTAATCGAAAATGGATTTAAAATATTCAAGATATTATATTCTCCCCTCTTTGGGAATTTTAGTCCTCGAAAATGTAAAACATGCACAACCAGGTCTACAAGGAACCCCTTCCTAAATGAAAGTCCAGAAGCAAAGCGAAAGCAAACAAGTCGAAAGCTAAAGAAAATGGGTCACAGTGTGATGGCTTTACAAGGCACGTAAGTCAAGGGACAGGATCCATAGTAGCCTGGATGTACTACGTGTGGCACCTCAATGCCATAGTGGATTGCATCCATATATGGATGCCTACAACCCAAGTGTCACATGTCGGAAACATACCCCACTGTGACTCAAGGCGAACAAACGAAAATTTTATTTATCACACCATAGGACGAGAGTAAACATAGACACAGGTTGTCAAGGCATAATGAGAGAGGCAAAGCACATCATCATAGCAGTATAGCCAAACTCATAATCCGAGCGAGGCACAAAGACTAACCATATTCAAATCACCCAAATCCTCCCCACATGCAAAGCACCCAAGTAACTTGGAATTTATATGCAAGCATCCATATATTTCATATTGGTAGAGCAAAATGAAGCAATACGAATAAACAAAATAAAGCAAACCAAAAAATTTATATGTATAAGCAAAAAGTAGAACCACTAGGTTCTAATAATCCATCAACAGTTAATAATTACAACCCCAAAATAGATTGTAAAAAGTAAAACTCTAATGTCACCATAGCTGCTCTAATCCTCCCTATCCGGACCGGATCCAGCTGCCTGATCAGCCAGAGCCTGATTATCATCCCCACCGTCATCTCCTGCATCCATAGGCACCTCATCACCTGCTCTAGAAGTAGAAGTGCGGTACATAGATGTGTAGATATAAGCAAAATATGTCGCACAATCGACAGGATAGGCATGCTGCATTAGATAGGTCAGTGCCCCCCTATGAATCTCTGACTCCCTGCTCATGGAGCTCGTGTGTTGAGTCAGCACCTGGATCTACTGACTCATAGCAGTCATCTGTCAAGTGAACTCTGATAAAGTGAGCACGTTAGTGTGTGGGGGTTGATCTATCTCAGGAGCAATATGTTCCGCAGTTGGTTGATCTTCGTCTTCCTCATCATCGTCTGAAACAACAGTGTCTTTGGGAGCCTTCAATAACTTGCTATAGCTTCGACCCCAGTCAACTAACTTATAGGTTTTTAAACTGGCAGTAGACTTAGGCTCATCATTAGGAATCTCATAGGCCGGTCCCGTATGATAGTCTTCAAGCATCAGGGATATCAACCAGGCGTAGGGAATTCCTTTTGTCAGAGCCTTTACCTTTTTACCCATCTTTTCATGCGCCCTTCTACTACCTTGAAATACCACTATCGGTGCATTGAACCATTTCTCTTGGAGCGCAAAAAATAGGGCTTGTTGGATGGTGTCCCGTCATCCCGATCAGTGTCCAAAAGGGTATAAAGTAGCCTTAAAAATTGCATCAAGCATCCGCATAGTATCCGGTAGTTGGGAATGGGTTACAGATTTTCCAGATCCATGGCGTCCCTGGGTCATCCGTGCAATCACGTCATGAACTACTACGGGTTTAGAGTTTGGTGCAGTCAGACCCATGGTTGGATAATGCTTGGTTGGACAATTCATTGCTGCAGCAATGTCATCGACATCAAAGGCATAGTCGCACCCATCGATAGTGGTGTAAATTTTCTTTTCATCGCCCCTTCGCATACGTTGGTAAAAGAGGCGGACCAGCCTAGGATAAAAATGGCTGTGGAATGGCTGTAGCAGGGATTTCAACTAGGCCCTTTCTAGGTAATCAGAGGCCCATTGTGTGGTAGCTTGCTGATCAAACAGCTCAGGATCAAAGATCCATTCATCAATAAAACCCTTAGCACTCCAATACTCATTGGGTTGCTCCCGAAGTGGTGGGGTGGTGGTATGGGTTGCTGAGGTTGTGGGATCAGGTGTTGAGGTTGTGGTGGAGGTTGGCTAGAAGATCCAGCCCTAGAAACAGGTCTCTTGGAAGCAGGAACTCTAGGGACTGATTGTTTCTTAGTTCCCATAACAAAAATAGCAATTATATGTGAATTTAAAGATGCAAAACACAAATCTAGCTAGGGTTTACCTTCTTGGGATGGAAAATCGACTCCTTGTCAATGGAAATGAAGCCCCCTTGCAAATCCGAAAGAAAACCACCTTGAGTTTGTCCAAGGAGAAAGAAAACCCTAAAAAACCCTAAGCTCTGCGCTTTTAAAAGTGTGAAATGCTAAAACAAAAGAAATCCCAGCCGAACTTAACCCAACAAATTCGATCATCGAATTTGAATTCGAACATCGAATTTCAATTCAAACTTAGAATTGTCCCAAAAATTTGTCAGGTGCAGTAAAAATTCGAACTTTGAATTTTCATTTCAAGGTTAGAATTTGATAGAAACTGTCCACTTCAAAATTTTCAAAAATTTTGTGTTTTTAAAGTCGCTTTTTTTTTTGTTCCTTAGTGGCGCCTTTAAGCCCCTTACATATTTTTAACACCTAACCCAGTCAATGACGTAAGTGCACAACCCATAATTCGCTATTACAAATCACTAAAAAAAAAATCAAGACACGGCCCGATTGTTCGCATGTCATTTAGCCAAATTAAACACAAGTATATATATAGAGGAAAATAGGATCCCACTCAGAATTTATATATATATACGATGATACATATTGCAAGCCCAAAATCTTTATAGATTGTCTACACCACAATTACAATTTCCTAAAATTACTCAAACAAATGCGAAACTTGTTCTCGGAGCTCAACTTCGTGCCCCCAAGTGGCTTCCTTCGATGTATGATTCCGCCATTTTACAAGAACCAAAGGAATCCTCTTGGTTCGTATGATATGCTCCTTGCGGTCTAAGATATGTACTGGGTCCTCAATTACCGTCAAACCCTCATGAAGCTCAATGGTTGGTAATCAAGCACATGAGTCGGGTCACGAATGTATCTCCGTAGTATGGACACATGGAACACGTTGTGCATGCTGGATAATTGCGGCGGTAAAGCCACTCTGTATTCAACCTCTCCGACTCGGTCTAATATCTCAAAAGGCCCGACATACCGAGGACTCAGCTTCCCTCGTTTGCCGAATCGCATCATGCCTTTCGTAGGCGAGATTCGGATAAAAACATTGTTGCCAACCTGAAATATAAGTATTAGCAACAATTTCATCGCTTAGAGACGTATAAGGTGATTAATGCAATTAAGCTCACCTGAAAATCCACATGCCTCCTCTTAAGATCTGCGTAACTCTTCTGGCGACTTTGAGCCACACGTAGTCTCTTGCGCATCAACCGAACTATCTCGATCATATGCTCCACAATCTCAGGGCCTAGAATGAGCTTCTCACCCACTTCTTCCTAATTTAACAGAGACCTGCACCGCCGTCCATTCAAAGCCTCGAACGGTGCCATGCCGATGCTAGCTTGGAAGCTATTGTTGTAAGCGAACTTGATCAGAGGTAAGTGTTGGTCCCATGACCCGTGGAAAACCAATATGCAAGCATGAAGCATGTCCTCGATGATCTGATTCACTCGCTCAATTTGGCCATCGGTTTGTGGGTGAAATGCTGAGCTAAAGTCAAGACGAGAACCCATTCCTTCTTAGAACTGTTGCCAAAACTGAGATGTAAACAACAGATCTCTATCTGACACAATACTGGCTGGTATACTGTGCAATCTAACTATCTCCTTGAGGTATAACTTAGCGAGTTTGTTGGCGATATAAGTCATATTGTAAGGTAAGAAATGAGCCGACTTCGTTAACCGATCGACAATGTCCCAAATGACATTATTCTTCCTTAGTGTTTTCGGCAACCGCAGAATGAAGTCTATTGAAATGGCTTCCCATTTCCACTCGGATACAGGTAAAGGTTGTAACGACCCTGCAGGATTCTGATGGTCAACCTTAACCTGCTGACAAACCAAACATCGTGATACGTACTAGGCGACGTCCCTTTTCAAACCTCTCCACCAGAAGCTCTTCTTCAAATCCTGATATATCTTGGTACTACCAGGATGTATAACATATATCAATTTATGAGCCTCTTCCAAAATTGTGCCCTGAAGCTCTGTACTCGTTGGTACACATACTCGGTCTCTAAGCAGCAAGGTCCCATCTTTTCGAATGGAGAAATCCTTCTTGCTTCCACTAACTACATCTCGCCTAATCTTCATAAGTTCATCGTCCGCCATTTGTAGCTTCCTGATATTCTCAAAGAGTGTAGGGCGAAGCACAAGAGTCTCCATCAGTGCTCCTGAGCCTTTCACATCAAACCGTGAGCTGCCTAAGGCCATATCTTCCAGTAGCTTCCATCTCTGTATCCTACTAACAAGATGTAATAATAGAGCTGAAGACTTCCTACTGAGAGCATCAGCAACGACATTTGCCTTTCCCAGATGATACTAGATCGAGCAATCATAATCCTTCAAGAACTTCATCCATCGTTGCTACCTCATATTCAAGTCCTTCTGAGTGAATAGGTACTTAAGGCTCTTGTGATCGGTGAATATATCAAATATTTTACCGTAGAGGTAATGTCTCCAGATCTTCAGGGCAAAGATAACCGCTGCTAACTCGAGATCATGCGCCAGATAATTTCTTTCATGGTCCTTCAACTGCCTAAAACCATAAGCAATGACTCGCTCATTTTGATTAAGCACATAGCCTAATCCCCCATAAGAAGCATCACTGTATACTGCGAAGCCTCTACTGCCTGAAGGTATAGCAAGTACCAGCGCTGTAGTGAATCGTTGCTTGAGTTCTTGAAAACTTTGCTCACACTGCTCTGTCCAATCAAACTTAGTGTTCTTTTTCGTAAGCTGTGTAAGCGAACCCGATATCTTGGAGAAGCCCTCGAAAAATCTCCGATAGTATCCTACCAGACCAAGGAAACTATGGACTTCAGTGATTGTCTTCGGCTGCTCCTAATTCACCACAGACTCAATCTTCGTCGGATCAACAAATATACCCGTCTCAAAGACGACGTGGCCCAAGAAATTGACCCGATCAAGCCAAAACTCACACTTGCTAAGTTTGGCATATAGCTGGTGGTCCCTAAGTGTTTGAAGAGCCACTCGTAGATACTGCACATGCTCCTCTCTGGTTTTCAAATAGATGAGGATGTCATCTATGAAAAATACCACTGATTTATCGAGGTGCGGCTTGAACACTCGGTTCATCAAGTCCTTAAAAGATGCAGGTGCATTCGTCAACACAAATGGCATCACTAAGAACTCATAGTGACCATACCTCGTATGAAATATAGTCTTGGAGATAACTTCTGCCTTAATCATAAGCTGATGATAGCCTGACCACAGATCAATCTTCGAAAAGAACTTGACACCCTGCAGTTGATCAAACAGGTCATCTATCTGCGGAAGTGGATAATGATTCTTAATCATCATCTTGTTGAGCTGGCGATAATTGATACACAGGCGCATTGATCCATCTTCATAAATAGTACCGGCGCCCAAGGAGAAACACTCGGTCTAATAAAGCCTTTATCCAACAGCTCCTGAAGCTATTCCTTTAGCTCTCTTAACTTAGTAGACACCATCCGATGTGGAGGCTTGGACAATAATTCGGTACCTGGCGCTAACTCAATCGCGAACTTGATCTCTCGGTCAGGTGGCAATCCAGGTAAGTTTTCAGGAAAGACATCGGAATATTCACAGGCAATTGTGATAAGCACAATGCCCTTCTTTTTTTTCTTATGATCTTACAAGTAAGCAAGATATCCACAATAAATGTTTCTCATCATACGCTCAGCTCGGATAGTTAAAATAAGTGGCGTGACAGTAGATTTAACTCCACAAAATTGAAAGGATTTCCGCTTTAGAGGTCGGAAGGTCACAATCTTTCGAAGACAATTCACGCTCGCATGATATGCAGACAGCCAATCCATCTCGAGTATCACGTCGACCCTTTCATACTCAGCATAATCATATAAGTTATTGTCTCGTGATCATCAATCATCACAATAGCTGATTAGCACACCGTATCCGTGCTCACCGAGCTTCCCGTAGGAACTGATACTGCCAAGATGAATGCAAGGGGCTTGGGAACAATGCCCAATTTCTCAGAGAAAAGAGGAGTAATGAATGAGTGACTAGACCTGAGGTCTATCAATACTCGTGCTTCTGTCTTACTCACGTCGCCTTCACGACGCATGATAAGGGTACCTTTCTATCAAAAATTTTCATTAATTATATGCAATGATTGTAGTGTTCAAGTTTATCTTTTTATATTTCATAATTCAAATTAATAAATACTAATACAGGAATCAATATCTGAACTTTAATGATACCTTAGATCACGTCATTCAACATTTGTGCATCATGTGCAGTCACCATGTAGGCTCGACCTTGAACCGTAGGTCGTGAAGATTTTTGCATAGAAACAGAAGTAGTCCTTCCCTTGTCCTCCTTAGGACAATCCTTGATTATGTGATTGATCTTCCCACACTGGAAGCATCCTCCAGTGTTCCTTCTATAATCCTCTATCTTATGTGGTTTCCCATATCGTGTACATGCTAGAACCGGAGTAGTAGATGGTCCATGCAATGATCCTTGTGCCACAAAGGCCCCACTCGCGGTGGTGCTAGCAGATCTGAAAGATTGTGCAGGTGAAGAGTTTTGTGGTCTCTGATAGGAGGAGGATATAGGTCCAGCAGTAACAGCCGGTCTGGAATAAGATGGTTGAATAGGATAGCGAGGAGGTTTCGAGAACCTTGGCTTTTTATTTGCCTGCTCAGATACACTAGGATGTCCCTGACCAATCCGGTTTCTATTACCTTGATCCCTTCACAGATACAGCTTCTGGATTTCCTCTTCAGCAATGAGGGCCTTTGACATAACACCTCCAAAGGTTTCCAGCTCCCACATCGCCACTCGCTCTAGTATGTTTGGCCTCAATCCACGCTTGAATTTCTGAGCCCTCATTAATTTGGTGGCCACATGTAGCGGTGCGAATCGTGAAAGTCTATCAAACTCTGTTTCGTACTCGCGCACGGACATCTCATTCTGTTCCAGTTTTATGAACTGGACTTCCCATTGATGGCGCACGATCTTGAAAAAATATTGATCGTTGAACGTCTCCACAAACTCTACCCAGGTCCATGGAGTTTTAGGAATGTCCTACTCTCGTGTCCTGGATACAAACTTCCACCAAGGATTGACCTCTCCTTGTAACTTGAAGGTTGCCTAACCCACCTTCTTCACGTCGGTGCATTGCAACACCTCGAATTTCTTCTCCATCTCGTAGAGCCAACCCTCGGCTTCCAACAGATTAGTTTGACCCGAGAAGGTAGGAGGTCGCATTCTCCTAAATTCAGTAAAACCTCCTGGCTGATGTTTGGCTACTAACAGCTCTGTCTGTTGAGTCATCGCCGTAGTCTGCTGAGACATCGCAGTAGTCTACTGAGCCATATTGTTGGCCAAAGGCTCCAATACTTGGTCAACATTACCTCCTCTATCCCTCCCAGCTCCCAAAGGAACTACTTTTGAACCAAAAACCACTCTATCTCTGCCCCGTGAGGTACCTATGCCCTCATCAATCTCCTCGATACGAACTGTTCTAGGTCTGTCTCGACCTCTGCCCCTGCCTCTGAATCTTGGAGCCATGCTGATTTGTCATTGTTAAAGAACAATAATAATTGATCAGTATCGATTGTAAAGACAATCATGCCCTCAGTCCTAAGACTCTGAACCTAAAGCCAGGCTCTGATACCAACTATGATACCCAACTTTTTCAATCCTCTAGGTATAGGAAAGGTCGGTTCGCCAACCTATTGATTTCTCAATAAGCCGAATAGAAGTTAAATCTCAGACATAAGCCGACAACATAAGTATAATTCTAAACAGAAATAAAACTAATAAAACAAGAACAATATCTCATACCATCAATATATTTCAAAAAGGAACCAGGAAGAACCACCGGTGATGGCCAATCTAATCACCTAAGTAATGGTTCCTAATAATGGTTCCTCAAAATGATATCAAATATATCAAAACAACGCCTTGGGCCCATAATTCAAAATGATTCTAAAAAAAAATGTATCAACTACCAAGTCTGAGTCAGGGAAAGAACTCCACTAGGATCTCTAGATGCTCCTTAGGGATGTAGTCAGAGTCCTCTAGATCAAGGTCGTCGGAGCTCAAATCAATCTCAACACCTGTGACGTATAGTCGGGGTGAGCTAACATCGGAGCTCAATAAAGGAAAGTCATTTATTTACATTTTTGTCATAAGTAATGGTTTTCAAAGACTAAATCAGATCAGATATGATTTTCAAACATGCTTTGATTTACTAACTTCCAATTCTAAAACAGTATGACGAAAGAGAAATCAAACTAGTCTAACGTTCTTGTGGTTTCAGATTCTGAGTTCATGCATGCTATTGTAGTTAATTACCTTAAATTTATAACTTAATAAAATCTCCCAAATTAATATATCATGAGAGCGAGTATATTACTTATGGAAAATCGTACTAACCATCGTCGTTCAATGAACCCTTTTTTGGAAAGTGCAACAAGCCCTTGCATCATGAGGGAAACTTGCGCTAGGCTGATTTACCGTATCACGATTCATAAAATTTAGGGTTTCGTTCTGATTAACCTCAAATCAAATGCGGATACTAAACATATAGGATTTTATGTATTTAATACATTTCCAGATTTCAGAGTTCTAAATCATAATCAAATTCAAAGAGGAGGTTCGAAATTTCAAAGATTTCAGAGTTCATATGTCATTTCAAAGTTTATATAGAATTTCTTAAATCAAAGTAATGCTACTCAGAATAATGTTTATATTCAAATAATTTCAAGATTTATGCTTGAAAACGAATTATCAAATACTTAGGACAAAATGCAATAAGTTTTAAGGTTCCCCTACCTTTGACTTTGATTTGCTTTAAATTCACATCAAAAGTCCTCATAGTGGACTCATTCTATTTAGAACCTACAAAGATTAACACCACAAAAGTGTTAATGGGGTCAACAAGTCCTAACAAAAGCTCCCCATAAACTTTCCAAAAAATTTAGAAAGCCAGAAACAGGACAAAATTCGAACATCGAATTCAAATTCGAATTCCTTCAGAAGTGCATCAGACAGAAAATCTAAAATTCAAACCTCAATTCTCTTTTAAATGTTCGAATTTAAATTCGAACTTCGAATTTCTCCAGGTTTCTGTAGTTCTTAATTTGCTCTTCTTTAACTCGATTTCTTCCAAAAATAAACAGATATCAATTTTATATTCATAGTTTATCTAATCTAATTTAGATAACAAATAACTTAACCAAATGAATTAAAAAGCCTACCTCTTAAGGTCGACTCCTGCAGCTTCCGATGATCCAATTTTCAAGCACCGGATCAATCTACCAAGCCTTAACCAGTCGGACTCCAGATTCAGTTCATTTCTAACATTGTTGCTTGAGCAACAATCAGCCCAGATTCACACACACAAGTATCACTCTCCCCTATCCTTCTTCCTCAAAATAGTGGTTGAACACAATCAATTTCTACGGTTGAGATGGGGAGAGTGATTGTCCATACTAAGGGATCTAAGCAAAGGAAGCAAGGGAGTTGCAAGAGCACACAGGTTTGGTTCTCACGAGAGGAAGGAAGAGTGAAACTTCTCCTTCACTCTTCTCTCTTTATAAAAAAAATAGCATATCAAAATATCATGATATTTTCTCAAAATATCATGATCTTTTATTTACAAATCCTATCCACTTAAATTGAATTTATTTTCAGTGTTGAGCACATACATACACTTTGGTGTATAAGTTACTAATTCTAGGACTTCCATAAGTCAAAATCAGAATTCCTTTAACCAATTTCCTTCTTTTACGTTAACTTACCCAATTACCCTTAATCCATCACGTAACTTTTTCAGACACACTTACCGAAGTAATTGAAAAAGAGTCTAAAATATATGGGATATTACATGTGAAGTAGGCACACACAATTTGCAATTTCAAGTAATCAACAATCGAGCCAACCTTGCTCTAATGCCAATTGTTAGAAATTTTAAGATCTAGGCTTAAATCACATGATCAAAATATACCTTTGCAAGAACACGTGTACCTTGTATTTATTATCGGGTCGCCGTGTCAGCAATCTCCTTGATGAAAAACGATAATCTCTGCCAGAGAATTCGAGACCACGTTACCTCTCGTCTTCTCTAAGTTTAGCCTCTAGATGGGAATGAGCTAGGGTTAGAGGAAGAGGGGACGGCAATCTCTTTATATAGTCACTTCTCTTTCCTAACCCATAAAGGAAAGAGAATAGAGACATATCACTTATATTAGGAAACTGCTTCCTATTGCCTCCAGATACGTGTGGTCCAAGGTCCAACCAAATTTTTAATAGAAACCCAAAGATGGGTTAAGGTGTTGACCACAAAAATCTAACACGTACTAGTAGTGGGACTGGGAGGAGTCGGAGTAAGAACAGGGCCCCTGTGTTTCATGCAACCGATGCAATTTGTAATATCCAATTTGAATCGGCTGAGCAATAGCTCAATTGGTATCGTCTTCCCTTAGAAAAGCAACGGATCATGAGTTTTAATCCTCCCTTTGTGCGAGTCTTTTCCCAATGTGTGTTGCGCCAAATACGGATTCTCTCTATGTACAGTTTGTACAGGCACTACATTGGAGCTCTCTTTTCTCTATGTACAGTTTGTACAGGCACTACATTGGAGCTCTCTTTGCCCTCCGCTTCATGTCACCAGTCCAATCTGTAATATCCATAAAATAAGATTAATTTTTATTAGAATCCATATTAGAGAGATTGAAATAATGATCTTAAAGTCGTAACCTACGTCTACCGTATACTAGCTAAACCAAAATAAACACTAATTATTATGTATAAAATTTCATACACATAATGCTTACTTGGTTTAGACTTTTCTAGTATCTCACTAGCGGTTACTTATGATTCCAGGGAAATGAAAAAGATGATGGTGAACAAAAGAAGAAAGGATTGTTGAGCCATTAATTGCTCTTGTAGGAGATGGGGTTGTCGGGAGGTGCATATGATCTCCACCCATATCTTGTAAGAGAGAGAACTCTTCTCTACCCACCCAAATACCCAAGAGTCTTTTTCCTCCCGCACAAGTATAAAGAACTGACCATAATTTCCAAAGTAGTACCTTTAAAGCAACAATTTCAAGTCTTTGATTATATTATTATTCAACTCACCAGGAAACTTGCTTTAACTATGAACGTTGAATTTAAAAATAAGATTTGAAAAGGGGTACCAATATTTGCAAACGAAGATTTAGTCTCCACAAATAGGGTTTTTAATTTATAAGTGAAAATTGTTGACTACCTTGAATAGGACATCGGAGATCATTTTGGAGTGTAATCTTTCACACAACTAAGCTTTATATCATGACTCACCTATCAGACGATCAGATTTTGTAACAACTCAGATTTTTTTGCTTTCCTTTCACTACAAAAATTAAGGCTCTTAGCGGCGGCCAAAAACTGCCACTACTAACAAAAAAAGTATTAAGATTATTAGCGGCAGTTTTTTTATTAATAGCGACAGTTTTAGCTGCCGCTAATAGTCTTATTTTTTGTAGTGTTTTATGGTGCTAGATATATTTTTTATTATACACGGTGTTAGCACTCCACACCGGAACCTATCCTATTTTAGAAAACTCTAATTAAATAAGTAACTTTTTTCTTCTTTTCTTATTCTAATATTTTGAGAAACCCTAACTATAACTTATTCTCTTCTCTTAAAAATCTCTAGCAGTCAGAACTCCTTCTCAACCCACCCTTTCTAAAACTCTCTAATCTCTTTATTAAAAATTCTTGTGTGTTCTTCCATAAGAACCATTGTGACCTCTTTCTTGCATCAAGATCAAAGAGGCAGGAGCAAAAGAAATCTCGAGTAGGCTATCGCGTTGGACATCAATCTATTCATCTCTAATTGCTGTAGATCTATTGTTCATGCTTCAACAGGTGGGTATCCATCAATCCATTCTGTTCTTTTCAGATCTTGTCGTGTAGCGTATGTTTGATCGTGTTTCGACAAGCTAAATAAATGATTTTTGTATATTTTGGTTAAAAATATTAATATAAAAGAGAATGAAATGGTTAGCCCTAATTATAATTTTATTTTAATTAAACTTTTGTTTTCCTTTTTCCTGTTTGAATATTATTTTTGGAACCCTAATATTTGCATAAATTTTAAAAAATCAATCGATCGATTCTGAACCGAATCGACTTTGCTTATTTTCTTATAATTGTCGATCAATCGATTTTAATTGGTGATCGAACGATTCTTGATCGAGACCATTTTATATATATATATACCGCGTTTCATTTTTTGATCGATCAATTCCTAGACCGATCAATTGATTCTGAACCTGTAATATCCCGGATAATTGAAACAGATTTCGATTACCTGGGTAAGCGTGCCCGAAAAAGTTACGGGATGGATTTGGATTAGTTGGGTAAGTAAACTTAAAAGAAGGAAATTGGACAAAGGAATTCGGGTTTGGACTTGAGGAGGTCCTAATTTTGATAACTTATACACTAAAGTATATGTGTGTGCTTAACACTGAAAATAAATTTAAGTGGATAGACTTATAAATAAAAGATCATGATATTTAACCAAAATATCATGATATTTTGGGTATGATATGGGTATTATAAAGAGAGAAGAGTGAAGGAGAAGCTTCATTCTTCTTCCCTCTCGTGAGAACCAAAACCTTGAGCTCTAGCAAACTCCTATCTCCCTTGCTTAGATCCCTTAGTACATACACTCACTCTCCCCATCTTAACTGTAGAATGCTTTGAATTCAGCCTTTGATTTGTTTAGATACATTGAGAAAGAAGGATAGGAGAGAGTGGATACATGTGTCAATAAATCTGGGCTAACTGTTGCTCTAGGAGCAATGGTAGAGAAGGACTAATTTGGAGTCCGACTGATTGAGGCTTGTGGATTTGATCCGGCGCTTGAAATTTAGATCAACGAAAGCCGAAGGAATCAACCTTAAGAGGTAGGCTTTTAAAATTATGTTGGTTAAACTAATTGTTATCTATATTAGATTAGACAAATTGTGGAAATAGAGTTAATGGCAGTTTGGTTTTTGGAAGAAAAATCAAGTTAGGAATAACAAATTTTGAACAGCACAGACCTGGAAAAATTCAAAGTTTGAATTTAAATTCGAACTTCGAATTCAAAATTCGACCATCAAAATGAAATTCGATGATCGAATTTTGGACTTTCTGACTGATGCACTTTTGGAGGAATTCGATGTTCGAATTTAAATTTGAACATCGAATTCCAATTCGAACATCGAATTTGGAATTTGATGATTGAATTTTGTCCTGTTTTTGGCCTTCAAAATTTTCTTGAAAAATTTATGGGGAGCTTTCGTCTGATCTTGTAGACTCCATTAACACATTATGGTGTCAACCTTTATAGGTTCTAAATTGAAAGAGTTCACTGTAAGGACCTCTGTAAGGACTTAGACTAATTCAAAGTCAAGGTAGGGGAACCTTAAAACATATGGCATTTTATATAAGCATTGTTAATCTGTTTTCAAGCATAGATCCTAAAATTATGAGAATATAAACATGATGCTTAGTAGCATTACTTTGACTTAAGAAATTTTGAATTAACTTTGCAATAAATATGAACTCCGAAATTTTGGAACATCCGAACCTCACCTTTGAATATAAAATGTGTAGTAGAACTCTGAAAATAAAGAAATGTATTAATTACATAAAATCCGATATATTTAGTATCCGCATGAGATTTGAGGTTAATCAGAACGAAACCCTAGATTCTACAAATCGTGTTGACGGTAAATCAGCCTAGCGTAAGCTTCCCTCATGACACAGGGGTTTGTTGCACTTTTAGTAAAATGGTTCATTGAACGACGATGGTTAGTAGGGTTTCCCATTGGTAATACTTTCGCTCTCATGATATATTAATTTGAGAAATAACCTTAAGTTATAAATTTAAGGCAAGAAGCATACATGAAATCAGAATCTGAAAACATAAGAACTTTAGACCTGTTAAATTTATCTTTTGGCATACTGTTTTAGAATTGATATTTAGTAATCAAAGCACATTTTGAAAACCATATCTAATCCGATTTTTATCTTTGAAAACCATTGCTTGTGATAAAATGTGAATAAATAAGTTTTCTCTACTGAGCTTCGATGTTAGCTCACCCCGACTATACGTCACAGGTGCTAAGACTGACTTAGGCTCTGACGACCTTGATTTAGAGGACTCTGACTACATCCCTGAGGAGGAGCCAGAGATCCCAACAGAGGAGTTCTTTCCTTGATCTAGGTTTACTTATTTGGTATACTTTTGTCTTAGAATCTTTTTAAATTATGGGCCCAAGGCCTTGTTTGGATATTTTTTATATCATTATGAGGAATTATCATTAAGAATCATTGTTTAGGTGATTGGATTGGCCATCATCGGTGGTTCTTCTTGGTTCCTTTTTGAGATATATCGATAGTATGAGATGTGTTCTTGTCTTTTTAGTTTTGTTTTTGTTTAGAAAAATGTTTATGTTGTCGGCTTTAGTTTGATATGCGACTTATTGAGAAATTAATAAGTTGGCGAACCAATCTTTTCTATACCATGAGGATTGGAAAAGTTGGGTCGTCATAGAACCGAACCAAATGTCTTCTTTATTTTTTGATCGATCGATTTCTTAAATCCGATCGATCAATTTTGTATAGAACTTATGTACCTATTTACTTTAAGTTTAATTGATCGATTCTGAACAGAACTAAGTGAATTCTTGATTCTAAATTTGATCGATCGAATTCCAAATCCGATCGATCGATTCTCGTCCGAACACAGTGAAGTTTACTTCATATTTTTGATCAATCGATCTCAATACTGATCGATCGATTCTTCATCATGATAATACCTTTTTTATTATAATCCAGTGTATGCATCATTTATGCTCTTTTACACACTCGATTGAGACTCGACCCGTGATGATTTAAACTCGAATTTCATACCCGACTCGAGACCTAAGGTTCTGAAACATCAATGTCTTTTTGCGGAGTCTCAAATATTCTATCTTTATTATTAAAATATCTTTCTATTTATGCATTAAATTATAGTAATATATATATATATATATATATATATATATATATATATAAATTTTTTGTTTCAACGCGACTTCTTCCATAGCATGAAGAGTTAGAAATTCGATGCCTTGTGAAAATCGAACTTGACCTCTACGTTTTCAATTTCACACTAATAATTAGTCTATTATATATTTTTATTGGTGTGTTATGTAAATATATATATATGTATAATATAATAACATCTTAAATGTAAATTTACTCTCTAGTAAGATAAGTTTCATGTGATCATCTTGGTCATGCTATACGCGTTATGGATATATTAGGTCATATCTACGCTAGTGTATGAGATCATGCTTACGCTTGGACGTAGTGATTCGCTGAGATGATATCGAAACTAGGAATATATCGTATTCACATGCCTCACAAATCATGATGGAATGAAAAATCATGACAAGTGTGGTGAGTACGGATTAAGTGTAACCTTATATACGGTGTCATATGCGGTGACCCTATCACCTCCAGTTTTAATATGATATGATAAGATAAGAGTTATGATATGAGGTTCGACCCTTAGGCTTAATTGTAATGAGGTTTCTTTTACGGTCACGTAAAACTCATAATATAGACGTACATGTATGGATACAATACCTCTATGATAGTATGGACTGTCACACGAAGTGCATCGAAATTACTACAGAACATGTTACTTGAAAAGCATGGTATAGTGAAGTTACCGCACTATAGCTCATCCTATATATAAATTGTATGAGTATATTAAGATATAAGTACGTATATAAGAAAGATAAGTTAGGAGTATGATAATAAAACACCGCTGTTTAGGCCAGCATAAGATTAAGAACTTAAGTCTGTACAAGTTATTTGTTATGTAGCCACCTTAAGGGCCACAATGTCATATAGCCAAGACGGGTCTCTGAGAAGACAGTATGAGTATGTTATGAGTTACGATTGATCACATCTCCCCATTAGGCTGAATGAGATGTATGAATATGTTATGAGGGCGTTATGTTATGGTGATAAACTATTATAGTGACCCTCAGATGGTAGGCTCGAACAGTGACTTTGACATATGTCTTATTGGATTTACGAGTATGTAGGTACGCTCATATAATGTACAGACGCATGTGTCATTGTAATAATAAGGTATGTTATGTTTATGAGGTATTATGAGGTACGTTAGAATATAACTGTGTTGATCATGGTCCTGTATTTCTGTTATAGTATGAGTTCTACGATATACTTATAATTTCGTCATTCTCTTTCTGATTCTATTGATATACACTATTATTATCACTCACGAGATGCGCCCACAATGCACCTGGGTAGAGTGGGGTGGATTGGTGGTGTATTCACTAAGTTTATGAGACTAAGTAAACTCATCCTACGAAAAAATAACAGCTGCAGGTGATTATATCGACAGAGTGAATGCTGGCTATTTTGATCCTTTTAACGCTGACTTCGTTGACCTGCTAGACACAGAGTACTAGGAACTTTGGGAGGGCGATGTGGCAGCTTATCAAGAGGACCTTGTTGCTGACCTAAATCCTAGTGCCAACTGTTGATAGTAGTAGTTCTTGTAATGAGATTAGTTTCGTATAGTTATTGTTTATTTATAGTCTCGTACTTTTCATTTATGTCTGATCTTTATTTCCTCATCGACTATTAGATATCTCATTGATTTTATCGCATTTATTCTTTATTTATGGCTGCCCATTTTATTTCATTTTTTTATTATTGGGTTCACGAATTTGGTGGAGCCATATTAGCGCGGGAACTTTGATTGTGTATGTCCACTTGGCGTATTTGGGATGCATGCGGATCATAACTCAAAATTCTAGGCCCTCATGATGAGATAGAATTTCAGGTCGTGACAGATTTTGACTCCATGTGAAAAACATCTAAAAAATAACCTGAAAATCCCATCTCATAATATGACCATGTTCAATCATTTTTGGTGATATATGCCACATGGAATCAATATCTAAACGTCTGATAGGTGATTCATGATTTAAAATTCAGTTGTGCTGAAGATGGGTCGAAAAACAATCTTCATTGTATGATTCAAAGAATCTTTAGCTGGTGATAGGCATGTCAACAATCATCCAGTGTGAAAAATGTTGGTTATGAAAATTGAATCTTTAGCTGCAAATACCAGCATGGTATTTCGTTTGAATATGAAGCAAAGTTTTATGAATTTTCTCCTCTGAACCTAGCTCAAAGTTGAGGAAATCAATAGGACACCTTAGTAATAATTGTAATCAACAGCCCCATAATGTCACCTTTTTTACTTTTAAGTTTCTTGTATATATTCCCATTTCACAACATTATGTAAGTATAAATGGTGGCAGTGGGGTAGCCACATAGAAGGTTGTGGGGGCTCAAGCCCTATTTAAATTTAGAGTTTCTATGAAATATGTCTTATACACCTTTGTTTGTATATAAATCTCCAAATCTATGATGTAGAAGCCCCCAAATCAATGGTAAAACAACTACTAACATTATATTTATCATTTGTAGCCCCAACCGACAAAAATTTTTGGCTACGCCCCTGAACGGTGGATAGGCTTTCAGAGACAATTTTGCAGAGAGCTTATGTGGCGCAACATGGCTGGCTGTAGTGGTTGGGCCACACAATGTGTGCAGCTAGTCACGCCAGCGCCACATAGGCTGCCTGCAAAATTATAATAACAAAATGTCCATTGCATAACAGTGTCCAACTACTAATTTTGTCCATACGTACTACTTAAGGACCTGTTTGATATCAAGGAAAAGATTGTAATACCGTGGAAAAGAAATTCAATTTCCATTGTTTTTGTTTGATTCTAATTTTAAGGGTATCTCAATGGGGCTCACAAAGGAAACATAATTTCACACATATATTAGAGTTTGTGGGGAATCTATTTCACAAAGGAAAATGGCTGAAATGAGTTTTCCATCCCTCTTTCGCAAGGTTGTTCGATGGAGATCCCTACTTCACAAGGTTAGCTCTATCGTCTTCTGCATTTTTAAACTCCATCGTCTCCTAGCTAACTCTATCTTCTTCTTCTTCTTAAACAACTCACCCCCATTGCTCACCGAAAACCAAATCTTCTCTCTCTAAGACATAATCTCCTTCACGCCCGTCCACGACTCGAGCACACTTATCCGATCCTCTTCGATCAAAAAGCACACATGCAAAACACTCCCTTGAATTTGATTCTCTAGCTCGATCAAGAGGACGACAATCTGATCGATTGACGAGGTGATATATAGATGAGTGCATTGGAAGTTGAGTCTCCCGTCGATTGAGAGATGTCAAGCTATGGTTGCAGCTTCGACGGTCTCGAATTGGTCAGTTCCAAAACCTTTCGATTTCCAATTGGGATGGATGGTGGAGATTCAGACTGCGAATACGGAGTTCTTTCCGATTGAGAGCTCGAAGAAGTTGAAGAGCTCTTTTGTTATGGCTGTGAAGGGTATGTTGGTCACTCTCACCGTGGTTCGTACTTCGCCCATGGATGAGAGAGAGAGAGAGAGAGAGAGAGAGAGAGAGATTGTTATTACCATCGGTGTTTTTGGCAGGCTTCCTCCATGGATATGACTTGTGAGTTAGGTTTTTCACTAGACGAAGGGAAAAATCCAAGGTAGGGAAGGAGATTGATTTTTAGATGGATTAGCGTAAATAAAAGGGTCACCGGTATCACAAGATTATATAGCTAGTGAAGAGTCTTTCATGAATTTCACGATTTTCAAGGTTTCTAAAATTGTAAAAGTCAGTGTTAAATTAGATTAGGCCTAAAATCATGTTCTATATCCACTATCCGCCAATGGTTGTATGCATATTATGATTTCAGTTAATTTTTTTACTGTTTAAGGTTTAGGATATATTCAAAATCAAATTGATCTATTAAACAAAACCATATAAACAACTTAATCATCCGTTGTTCAGCCTTTTTCTAGAAAATTTTTTGAGTAGTTGTAAATCCACCCATCCAATCTTGGAGTTCACCCACTCTGAAACACATTGATTGCATTGAATCAAACGATGGAGAACGCTTATCCTCCCAATCTTTCACATGATGGATCTTGAGATCATAGGCGTACTATCAGACGGTCAGTGTTTTATTTCACATGGCACACATCTAAGAAAAGTGACCTTAACATTACGTGCACGCTCAAAATTGATTTAAAGGTCACTTTTTTAGGTGTGCACCACATGAAATAAAAAAATGACCATCTGATGGTACGCCCATGATCTCAAGATCCATCGTGTGAAAGATTGGGACGATAAACGATCTCCATCGTCTGATTCAATGCAATCAATGTTTCAATATTCGGTGAAACTTTCACAAACTAATCAAACATGAGAAAACAGATTACAGTGAAAATCAATCCTTACACAATTTATCAAACAACAGAAATTGTATTTCCGAAGGAAATCATTTAAGAGGAAATCAACTAGGAAATTAATTTCATTTCCTAAATGGAGTTTCCTTGTTATCAAACAGGGCCTAAGCCGAAACCCTACCAGAATTAGATTTGGGCCAGAATAGGTTTGGGCCTGTTCGGCTCTATTGTTCAAAGACCCTATTCTTTTTTGAACTTGATAAGTTATTTTTCTTCATTATGTTCCTCATTTGAACTTCGAACAGTATATTTTGACTGTTTGTTACTTAAAATTTCATGGGAATTTGATTAGTATTTTGTTCTAATATATTTTGGCAGTTATGTAACTTAAAATTTCATGGGAATTTGATTAGTATTTTGTTCTAGAAATATTTTGGATTGCTAAGTCTCGTTAAACATGTTACTCCTTAGCTGTGGATGTTTTTCTCATATATTGAGGGTTCAAGGCATGATTACAAATCTCGATTTTAGGTCTCATCGCCACCAGCTCCAAAACAGAGACGCATGCCTAATACTAGCCCTATTTTAGATTGGGTAGCTCTATTTTACATCAACCACAACTCTAAAAGCCCCACTCCAATTTCACATGAAGGTGATTTGACAGGTAGGGGTCTTTTCAGAATTTTGGTTGGTGCGGATAGACGTACCCTTTAGATAGTTGAGACTTGAGAGTGTGTACCAAGGAAAAGGATGCTACGATAGTCCCACTCTTCTTATAAGACGTGATTAGATTTTATGAATGCTTAGATATTAGCTTAGAATGTTCGCCACATAGAAGTAGGTATGCATGTTCGGTGTATGGAACCGAGCTAAAATCAAAATTTTTGGTGTTCGATTTGGTACACTACAACCGAAATATGAATTGGTTCAATTCGATGTACTGAGTTGCAAAGATACCCAACCAGAAATCAAACTGAAATCGATTCATATTTGGTTCGGTTTCGTTCGGTCTGGTCGGTTTGGGTTCAGCCCGATCACTCGTCGGTACTCTACTGATTTGGAGAAAAAATGAAACTGAGACCCATTTTTTTAGTCTTCAGTTGGGTTTGGCTTGGTCGGTTTGTGTTCACCTAAGTATTCTGCCCTATCCGCGGTATCACTTTCTCTACCTCCGCCTCCTTCTCCCTCATCCTCCTCTCGGCCAAGTTCTCCACGGCACCATCTCTGTAAAATAGAAGAGCAGCCTCTTTCTCCCACAGCTTGGGTTTTTTTTCAAAAGGACAGTAAAATATTTGGAAGAGAAGAAGAGAGGAGGAGATCAATTAGGGCTATTATATCTGCAAAATAGCAGAGCAACCTCTTTCTCCCACAGCTTGGGCTATTTTTCAGAAGAAAAATAAAAGAATTGGAGGAGAAGAAGAGAGGAAGAGAGGAAGAGAAGAAGAGATCAATTAGGCTAATAGGCGTAAGTTTTTATTTATAGGAGGGAGATGGTATCATGTATTACACAAGCACAAAGAATGATGGTCACGCCATCTGTTCCATACACTTGGCATTATCTTACACCAATCCAAATCGTCTATGTAAAATTAAAAATCATCGGTAGATGGTAAGTGCATGATCTCAAGATGTATCATGTGAAAGATTGAGATGAAATGTAATCTGTATCGTCGGATTCAAAGCAGTCAACAAGTAGACAGCGGTCACCTCTCAGTTTATACCGGTCGGTCACCACCGGTTCAGCTTCCATTCAGTTTAGTTCAGTTTGTACCACCGGTTTGGGCCAGTTCAGGTCTGGTTCGGGCCGATTTTGGTCCATTAAGGGATAAGTTTACTCCATCTACTCATTCGGTTTTTGGTTTCCAACCACCCAAACCGAAAACCGAACCAATTTCACTTCGGTTCGGTTCAGTTTATGTCGGTCAAGGATCAAAATTTCGGCCGAAACCACCAAAATTTTAGTCCAAAATATCAGTTTCGGTCCCCACCGAAACCGAAACCAAAACCAAAACGAAATTATATATTTTCGGTAATTTCGGACTCATTTGAAGATATCGGCCAAAATTCGGTTTCAGTCCCCACCGAAATTGAAACAAAATCCAGAATTTTGATCCTTGGTATCAGTTTTCAGAGAGGTTCGGCCGATTCGGTTTCGGTGTTCAGTGTCAAACTTGCATCCCTACAAAAAAATATACAAAAGCAATCTTTTTGGCATCAAGAGATGTGGCCCGAGATATGGCCTGGGAAGGGGGTTTGAGCGACCTACCCATTCACCAAAGTTTGTGTGCGTATTATTAATTTAAAAATGTGGCACAGTAGGATTGCAGTACTCAGAACTGAGAGCCACGTATAACTGGGCTAGGCCTGTCTAGCCCATTGACACCCCTTACATTTGACAGTTTGAACTATTTTTTTTGCCATGTGGTTCACACCATCATTCATATCAAATTCTCCCTTAAACTTGCATTGAAAAGCTATTTATACTAAATAAAATATCATAAAACTATTACAAAACCAAAATTTTTGGGAGCCATTATTTTGAAGTGATTGCACTGAATTTAAAAGAAAGACTTGCAAGATTGGTGACCTCTATTATGTGAAAACACCAGCTAAACCGTTTAATTTGAAGGTCATAATTTAAAGATACTAAAAGCAAATATTAGAACAAAATATAATTTTCATCATTTGACTAAGTGGAGTCAATGGCTATTATATAATTCAACGGTTGACTACAATATATCATGTAATAAGTATCGTGTTTTGCTCCCATTTTATGTACTAGAGATTTATTGATCATAAACTTCAAATTAGACAATCCATATTGCATTTTTACATATTACATGTCCCTAAAATACCAAGTCTTTCTTTAAGTTCGGTACAATCACTTGAAAAACTGTGTGTAAGTAATGGCTCCCAAGCCTCCCATATTTTTTTATTAGCAAGCTTAGCTGAAACCTGCAACCTTAAGGTTGCTATATGCATATTGATGACCCAATCATTAGCTTTGGAGAGTAGTTCACTCCCTGATTGAGATGGAGAAGATACCTTCTCTGCAGCAAAGCTCTTTTAGAAATTAGAGGAATCTGATCTCAACAAGCTGGATCCCTCTTTCAATTGAGTTGGAATATGGTGCGACCCCATTCACAGTGGCCAAGTATGTTCTCCGTCGGATTAGAGTTTAAAAGCTAAGGCTACGTTTGAGTTAGCTCGTATAAGAGCATACGCAGCTCTCTGCCTGCTCTTCATCAGAGCAATTGTAGTGAGCGAAAGAGCTATATTACCAAATGTAAAAGTTGTTTCTGGTGGAATCCAAGAGTGAAAGAGCCGCCCTTTGAGCAAAAAGAGTTAACCCCAACATTACCTAATAGCTAATAGATATGTGCCGATCTCAAAGTAGTACAGTTACGCTAGCTTCCACAAAAAGAGAATTTTGGGCTACACAATGTGTGCAGCAAGTCACATCGCGTCACATAAATTGTCTGCAAAATTATCTATAAAAAATGTCCACTGTATAATAGTGTTCAACTACTAATTTGGTCCATACCTACTACTTAAGCCCTAACTCTATCACAATTAGATTTGGGCCGGAATGGGTTCAGGCCAGTCCGACTCTATTGTCTTTATGTTGTCGGATTGGCAAGGCTGGGTATTGCTTCAAAGATCCTATTCTTTTTCAAACTTGAAAATTGGCCCTCAACCATGGCTAATTATAGATCAAATTGGTTTGGGCCGCTTAGAATTCGAGTTCCAAGAGCTGGCTCACTAGAAAGCCAGGCCCAGCCTTGGTGACAAACCAACCTCCTCTACGTCTGTATCATTCTACCGGAAAATAAATAAATAATAAGGGCAGCTTGGTAAGCACAACATTCTCTGAACGCTACGTCAGAGACCCCCCCTAAAACTCATTTATTGGGTCGGATCAGACCCTGATCTTCCACACAACAGATCTTGAGACCATGTAGTATCTATCAACCAGTCAATTTTTTATTCCACATGACACAAATCCCAAAAATATAGTCCATGGGTCAAAATTTTGGGTGTCGGATATGTATCGTCCGAGCTCAAAACCGATACGTATCGAAGTAGTAAAATACCGGACGATACATTGAATGTATCGTCCGGGCATCTACATACAAAATGACGATACGGTACATTGAGTGTACCGTATCATCCAAGTTTGATACCGATACATATCGTCTGATACGTATCAGTATCGGACGATATTTTGATCTATGATATAGCCCTAAAAACGCATGTTTGAGTGTGATATGTATCATTGCATACAAGGTGCATACACTACGTAAAAAAGCCAAAAAAATCACTGCCTTAAACAGTGATTTTTTCAAAAAACCACTGTCTTTGACAGTGGATTTTTTTCAAAAAAACCACTACCCTAAACAATTATAAAAAAAGGAGTAGTTTTTTTTTACCACTATACAAGACAGTGGTTTATAAACTTCAACAATAACTGCTCTTAACAGTCATAGAAAAAATCACTGCTTTTTTTACAACTCTTTAGGGCAGTGATTTTTTTATGCAATTTTATTTTTTTAAAAAAATATATTAAAAAAAAAAAAAAAATTACGTCGACAATTTTTTATGCAAATTTTTTTTAAATAATATTTTTTTTAAAGCAATTTTTTTTAATGTAATTTTTTTTATGCTTTTTTAATACAATTTTTTAATGTTTTTTAAATATTTTTTTTAATGCTTTAAAAAAAATTATATAAAGAAAAAAAGCTATTAATCTCATATTTAAACACATCCATTCAACTCAAATGCAAATCATTCAATGTCATTAATAAATAAAATAGATGCCCAATTCTTTTATTAAAAAAAAAAAAAAAAAAAAAAAAAGTTAACAATCTAAGGACCCTATGACCTATTTTCATAATTAAAAAATAAATAAATAAATAATATATATATATATGCTTCGCCTCTCCTGCCAAGTATCCTCGTCCCTTAGTGATCCGTTTGAGGTGAGCTTCAAATCGAAAAGCTTCACCTGAAATCAAAAGGAGAACGTAATTAAATATTTATGATATTAAGCAATTAAATTAAGATATTGATGACTTCTATCTAAGGAGTCCCCATCTAATAGGTCGGGTTGAAAATATTAACATGTTATATAAATAGGTTGTATTCAAGTTAGCCCAAACCCGAACCCAACCTGGTACCTGTTTGCTATACAATATATAAGTATATCATTTTTTTAACAGATCCAGGTATTTTGATTATTTTTCCTCTACAAGAGCATTTCAAATATATATGAATTTTGTAAAACTCCTATGATACTTTAAAAATTAAGGCATCTTACCTCGAAAATATATATGAATTTGTAAAACTCCTGTGAGACTAGGAGGGAAAATAAACACCTGGTTAAATGGCCTTGTTTCTGTGCAGAAGGCAATTTCTAGAAATCCTTCATCATGAAGTGCTATATGGTACATATTAACAATAAAATCATTAAACTTGTATTAGTTGGGGATATTAATAATAAAATCATTAAACTTGCTTAATATTCAAATGTTATATGGTACATATTACCTTAACAGCAAGCTCATAACTCAAGCCTTTCTACTCGTCTGAGCTATCATCGTTAGAATTTGATAGCACGGGTACTCCAGCACAGCAGAATGATTCACGGTCCTTGAGAAGAAGACAGCTACCATCTGAATTCCATTTCAAGTCGGTGACAATAAACTGCGGCAATGGAACATTCACACAATAGGCACCAGAGGGAGTCCAAATATACAAGTGGGAACTTCCAGTGCACAAGACGAGACGCGGGTATATTGGGTCCTAGGCTGCTGCACGGATTGGCTCTTTCAGTACCAAAATCGCTGCAAGCTCAAGATGACGGATGTCCCATATCCACAGAACGGTTGGCATGCTCTCGTTGTGAGTGGAAAGATATTGGCTGTTTTTGCTCCATGACAATAGACCTGTGTAAGTCAGGGTAATTATTTGATTCCAAAAATAATAAGGTTGGTCATGTGAAATGGTCAATCTAGGGTCGTTGGGCTAGTATTTTAAGAGTAGTATGCTCATGTATGAAAGAGCAAACTCGAGGGAGTTCCACAGTATATGCCTTAAATTGTGTTTTAACAAATGACAGGTGATCTACTTGAGAAAATAGATATAGTTTATGTACAAAAAAAATAATATTGAATTCCCAAAAATTTCAGAGTCTCAAGCAAGGTATCAAACTTGGTACAGGTATTGGCCCATCTTGGACCGATACATATCGACCGACACGGATACGGTATCATCGATACCGGATCGCTGATTTTTTCTAAAAAAATAAAATAAAAATCGGTCAGTATTGACCGATACCGAGATGATATCGGCCAACCATATCAGCTCGATATCAATACTGATACCAATACCACCCTGATATCTGTATCGTGGTGCCATGGTGGTATTGGTATCGGTTCTCAGCGAAACCGATATGTATTGCCAATACGTATCAGTATTGGCTAAGTTTTGATACCATGGTCTCAAGGGTGACCAATACTGCCAAAGACTGGAGCCTACAGCGGTTCAAGTCAGTTTTCTCTTAAGCAAGGTCTTAATTTAATATGCATTTCTAAAATGAAGACATTTTCCAGGAAATACTCAATAGATGAGGTGACATTCGGTGGACAACCTATAGCCCATCCCCCGCCTGTAACGCACAAGCCACTAATTTGGTACAACTGGCACACACATATAAATCAATCTGAGAAGTTCAAGTGCAGGGCACTGTGTACGTAGGACTCATCTTAAACATCAGCCTGTCTAAGGCACTACGTCAAAATCATGATAAAACTACTTTTGTGATATTCAAAACAACCACTGCTGTAGCAATAGTATAATAATTAACTGTTAAAAATAGCAGTTTAATGTATTAAAACAGTGGTTTAATTTATTAATCCTAATCCCACGCTATAAGGTATCGTGCCCAGCCAAACAACATTATTTCTATTTTTTACTATTCTGAAGCTCCTCCCCTCTCTGCCTCTCCTTCTTCGAAACCTAGCTTCCATCTCCCTCTTCTTCTCTCTAATGAAATCCGACACCGAAATCTTCAAATTCTCAGTGCCCTAAGAAGCCGATCTGGAGAGCGGCGTGGTTCCGGCGACAACGAGAGTCTCGTCGAGGTCGTTGGAGGCTCTGTTTTCGCCGGAAAAGAAGAACAATAGAAGCCCTTCATCATCATCTCTACATCATCCCACTCTTCCATATACTTCAATATCTCACAGTCGAGCAAAGAAGAACTATAGAAGATCTCCTCTGCAAATCCTCAACGCTTGCGAGATCTGAACCTCTTCGATCCTCAACGCTTGCAAGATTTGGAACTCGTCAGATCCTCAACAGAGGGATCACCTTCTTAATCCACTGTTTGAGATTTTCATTGATTACAGGTTAGTATAAAAAATCAAGGCATTTAATATCTTTGATGTGTTCTATAAACGTACTTTTTAAATTCCTTTTTAATGTGATTTTGAAGTAGATTTTCCCATCGAAGGTAATGGATCTGATTTTATTTTTTAGTTTTTATTAATTAGGGTTGTTAGGTCTTCGAAATGTTAGGTTTGAAGATCAGAGTTGTGTTTTAGGGTTTCAGGAAAATTATAAACGGTGGGTTTTTTTCTTAATTTTGCTGTTATACTCTAAATTTGGTAGCCCTTTTGAATTTGAATGAGTTTTTTGGTATCGATTAACTTCAACGTACAATCACCTGATATTTTTGCATGATAATGGATCTGTGTGTTTTAGTTTTTTTTATAATTTTGGAAGAATGGCTCAAATTTTTAGAATTGAATTGCCATTTAGAACAGCTGATGCCTATAATAAGTTGAGCACTAGACCATCTTGTATTGCTGTTATATACAATTTTTTTGTAATTTTTGGATGTGTAAGAGGGGGCTTAAGCATCTCAACTATGCCTTAGCTATTATCAACTCGCTTAGCCCTATATCTTGTATATGACGTTGGTCACAGAGAAATTCTCATATGGTTTCTAATAGTTTGTCATTCAACATTTAGCATAACTTTCTGATAATGATAACTGGTTTGCACCCTTTACTACTGAGTGAGACCCTTCTGAAGTAAAGCTCTTCTAACAATTTCTTCTCTCATTCCGTCAGAAGTGAATTCTCTTAACATCAAAGTTCAAGTAAAAATTTCCTAGCTCAAACTGAGACAGAGAACACAGTAGCCTGAGGTCGTACCTTAAGAAGGGAATAGGTTGAATCGTGTTTAGCAATTTTATAACACCCACCATCAAATTGGACCATAATTCTGCACAAGATTCCTCCAGACGGTGTCAATGTTCATTTGAAAGTAAACTAAACTTTGTTCGATTGATTTATTTACTTTTGAAATATTCCTCACAAGCAGTCCTATGTCGATTTCTCTCTTCTTTTGTCTTGATTATACAAATTCTTTTCCTTGCGTGCATCCTTTTTTTTGCATCTAGGATATTTTTGAGATATTGCCTTCTATTTCCTATTTTTAGTACATTATATTCTCTGCGTAAAATAAAGTTTGTCGAGACTTTTATATATGTTTTGCAAAAAGCGGTTCAATCTTTATTTTTCGTGCAAATGTTGGAGACAATGGGACGTCCGCTTTCTTTGTCTTTATCCCAATCATCCTTTTAAATGCATAGCCTCGAACTTTTTTGCTCATTCAATTTTTTGTATTATGCTACTGTTGCAAGTAGCTCTTTATAGTGGTTACAGCTCTTGGTTTTGTTGAGCAAGTTATATTCGTTATCGATTGGCTGCGCCCTGAATATAAATTCCCCAACTCTTTGTTCCATAAGAATAAAATTAGCAAACCACACAACGTGTCTTACACTCTCCAGATCTTTTGTCACATTGAGAATCTGAAACTTGAGATTTGATCAATCATATGGATAGCCTTGTAAGCTGGAAAAACGATCATTTTGTCCATACCTCATTTGAAAAAACATCAAAGTAACTTATGGAGCTGTGCGGCATCCAATCTATGCTAGGTGATGGGTCCTAGGAGGCTAGATAATGTAGGGACAAACGCTAATACATTGTATATATCGGCCTTCATGTATCGGATATAAACTCCCAAACAACCATGGCTCCCATGTTTAGAAATGGCTCCCATGGTTAGAAATGGAAAAGCTATTTTAAATTATAGATAGGAGGGCAAAGGTACACTGCAGGAATATGTTTAATAAAGGGAACAGAGGGGACTCGTAGATCATGGCCTGCTGTGACATTTGACTCTTGCTTTAATACTACCTCTCAAACCCCATTTGATTTCCTTGTTTCTCATGGTATGAAGATCCATCTTCCTTGGTTTGCCAAATTACGGTGACACCACAAGTGAGTGGCCTTTATTGGTCTATATTGATTTTTTTTAATCACTTTTGCCTAATCCTGTACCAACACTCTGATTTTTTTGGATTGTGTGTAGAACTGCTTTCCTTAAATAGCTAACTTTTTCATCTTGTCCTCCAATTTTATGCTAGTGCTAGCATTACCCAGGCTTATATGACCTTTCTATAGCTGAGGTATTTTTTGTTCATTAGCTGAAGTTCATGGCACCCTACATATCAGCCTGCCCCTGCCCCTGCCCCTGCCCTGAGTCTTGGCAAAATCATAGACAAAATCATGATTTGGGCCCCCCAACTTTTTCTTCTAATGGATTGGAAAAGTGTTTTCTGTTGTTCTATGCTGCTTTTTTTGAGAACCATCAGTTACAATGTTTTCTTGAAGAAAAAAAAAAAATGCTAATGGGTAAGGGTAAGATGATGGAAACGTTTATAAAATGTCCACCAATTTATTCCACTTAAAATTTTGCTCCTCAAAATTGTGGACTGAGCTGGATACTGGATAATATGGTGGTAGGAATCCTGATGAGTCGTTCCTAAACATCGCTTATCGTATTTTGTGTATAGTCCGTGGTAGAGCTCCTTGATTTGTAAGTATTGCTACTTTTGGTATTGTATTATTATTTTTCTTTTTGTTTTTTCTTTACAATTATTGTTACTATTATTCCCTTTAATGATAACTTTAATTTACAACTAAAAATATCTTGATTTGTGAACCATTTGCAATTATGAAGCACATGACAAGCCATTAGCCTCTAAATGGGTTGATACCAGAGCACAGTTTCACTATTTAAGTGAATCCCAATTTACTTTTTCTCTGTATATCTAGCTGTTCTATTTCTATTTTATGGATTCCAGCAATGATGTGTACCAACCAAGAGCTGAGTCATGAGGCAGTACTCGTGATTCGAGTTGTATATATATGTATAAGAAGAAAAAGATGAACAATACCACTTAACCAAAGGAGCGGGGTCTTTAGTTATTTCATTCCCTCTTACAAGTTGGGGGGACCTACAAGTCACTGATTGCAGAGTTAGGCGGGTAAGGCAGCTTTAAATGAAAGTGGGGGACCTACAAGTCACTCTTCAACTTTTTTGGGTTTTTTGGCATTTACTTAAGTAAGATATGTCGTATTTGCACTTCGCCCACAGTGTTTCATCTATTTACACGGCAGCCCTTATTTTTGTGTTTTCTTTACTTATTATTCATACAAAGATGGATCAATTATGAAAGCAATCTTTGATTGCTCTAAATTAGATGATGGAGATTTTTTTCTCCACAATCTTCCACCTAATGAATTTTGAGATCAAAATCTTTTTATCAAGCGGTCAGATTTTAATTTCAAGTGATGATTATCGTTATGCATCAAAAGTGGTTCTTGAATCACTTTTCAAGATGTGTGTCATATGAAATTGAAATCTGACCGACTGATTTTAGGAAATTGTGATATATAAAAATGCGAGAGAATAAGGTTTGCAACTGGGCACAGTCAATTATAGGCTGGAAGATACTAACCTGGTTAGATTTGTACACAATCACTGATTTCATCGATGATATGAGCTATATATACCAAAAATAATCGGAACACGATAGATCAATTGATCATAGTTCTGTAACAATTTTAAGTCATGCTCAATGATACAACATGTAGTAGTTTTATATATGTCAGATTTTCAGAAAGAGATGTGATTTTAGTATGGCATCATTTATATATTTCTATTTTGTATCTAATTTTCTCAATATTTACGTTTTGCATATATATATATATATATATATATATATATTTTATATGAAGTCAAATATCAGGTCTAATATTAGACCATATCAGGACATATCGGCCTTGTCCAGATATGACTCAGAACAGCTTTTTTGCGAAAAAATATTATTTGTATATTATTTTAGAAATATAAAAGGTGCTTCACTATCTATTTGGGTTAGCCATATATCAAATATGTACCGGCTTGGGACCCAGTCGCTATATATTGGACTTTAAATTCCTGTATATTCAAATCTTTAATCACGATCAAAGGCCTACGATCTACTTTTCAAGGTTGAGCGGTGTATTGTTACGACACAAAGTAATAAGGACTTAACTTCTCACTGCATTAATTATTAGTAAGGACCTTAACAAATGCTCTTGAGCTAGCACCACATTGTTGCAGCAGTTAATCAGAAAGCTGACTTGTAGGTCCCCCACCAGGTTAGATTTGCCTGGAAATACTAACCTGCAGGTTATGAGCATGAAGATACATAAAAATAATAGACATGCCTGGATAAATATATATATATGGTAATGATCACCTGACATTACCCTTAAGTCCACCTTAGGATTATGTATTTTACAATGGAAAGTAATTGTTTGATAAGTTTTACAAGTTTTGGTTATAAAACTTAAATTTATGCAAGTTTAACTTAAATTGATGCAAGTTTTGGTTATAAAAAATATATTAGTTAGAATAATGGTAGCATGAATGTGTAGATAATTAGATTGCAATAGAGGTGTGCATTTTTTGTTGAACAAATTGTCACTTTTAGTTTTTAATGGCTAATATTGTTGATACTTGTCTTTTCCCTCAATTCTCCTACTTGAGTTTTTTTTTTTTTTTTTTTTTTTTTTTTTTTGTAGAAGATGCCTCCAGCAATCCCAAACAAAAAATGAATGACAATAGTAGAACGTCTGTCTTCTGAATATCTCGATGGCGTTGCATCATTTATTTTGTTTGCAAAACAAAATGTTGAGGATGTTAATTGGTGTTGTTGTCCGTGTGTTAAATGTCGAAAATTTCAAAAGCATAACCTTGAAACCATTATGGAGCATTTAATTTGTGATGGCATGGATAGTTCGTACACGACATGGACATATCATGGGGAGTCGTCTTCTACAAATTGTGTTGATGTTGGGGTTTCTAGTAGTTCAACTAGTAACCAAAATAATGATATGTTTCCAAGAATGGAAGAAATGTTGAACAACACATTTGGACATGTTCATCTTGAAGACTTACCTGAGGATGAAGATGATGATCAGGATGAAGGTGATGATCAGGATCCACATGATTTACCTGAGGATATGGAGTACAGTAATTTGAAGAAACATGCATTAGAACCACTATATCCGTCATGTAAGGGTGAGCATACGAAATTGTCAACTACAGTTGAGTTGTTGAGTATGAAGGCTAGACATCAGTGGTCTAATAAAAGTTTCACGGAGTTGTTAAAAATGCTAAAAGAAATTTTGCCCGTGTCAAATACTTTACCTGATAGCACCTACGATGCAAAGAAGTTAGTTAAGTCTTTGCGCATGAAACATGAGATTATTCATTCTTGTCGCAATGATTGTATATTATATTGGAGAGATCATGCAGATAAAAATGAGTGTCCTACATGTGGGGAGAGCAGATGGAGACCTGTGGAAGCTTCAAAGCCAAATTTTAAATAATTACCGTGGAAGAAGTTAAGATACTTTCCACTAACCCAAAGACTTCAAAGATTATATAGTGTACCATGGATTGCAGAGACGATGATATGGCATGCAAATGCAATTGAAAATGAAAGTTACATGGGTCATCCAGTGGATTCTTCAAGTTGGAAATCAATCAATATTCGTTGGAGTGACTTTTCTCTTGAGACACGTAATGTTCGTTTAGGACTTGCAACAGACGGATTTAATCCTTTCGGAAACAAGAGTAATTCTTATAGTTCTTATGATTGTTCCATTTAATCTTCCTCCATCTATGTGTATGCGAAAAGAGTTTACAATGTTAACTCTATTAATTCCAGGCCCAAAAGGTCCAGGGCACAACATTGATGTCTACTTACAGCCACTGATTGCAGAGTTAAATGAATTATGGTCTGCTAGTGCTACAACATATGACTCTTATAAAAAATCTATGTTCAACATGAAAGCAATTCTATTATGGGCTATACATGATTTTCTAGCATATGGCCATCTTTCGGGATGTAGGACAGCGGGAAAGTATGGTTGTTCTGTTTGTAGTGAAGAGGTTGATTCGGCATGGTTATCACATGGAAAGAAATATGCGTACATGGGCTATAGAAAATTTTTTACTAATATGAGTCATCCTTTCAGAACTCAAAAGTCACAGTTTAATGGGAAGGAAGAACATAGAAAGCATTCCCGCCGGTTGAGTGGTTCTGAAGTACTATGCAAAATGAGATGTATCAAAACAGAATTTGGAAAGGTAGCAAGCAAGAAGAGGAAGAGATCCGAGACTGAGCATGAAAAGAGCAGTGCGTGGTCAAAGAGATCAATCCTATATGATTTACCATATTGGAAGGTGGATAATTAATATATTTTATTTTTCTAATATTAAATTTATACTTCACTTCACTCAAATATTAATACATGTCCTTTATGTTTGTAGGATATTCTTATTCGTCATAATTTGGATGTAATGCATGTGGAAAAAAATGTCACAGAGAACCTAATTGCAACAATTATGGACACAAAGGGTAAAACCAAAGATGGTGTTGAAGCACGTTATGATCTCAAAGATATGAATATAAGGAAAAATTTGTGGCCCGTGGAAGTAAATGATAAGTTGTATTGTCCTAAAGCTCCATTTTGCTTGTCACGAGAAGAAAAAGAAATAATTTATAAAACCTTGCACAATTTGAAGGTTCCTATTGGATGGAAATTGGAAGGACAAGGTATGTTTGAAGGAATTCCAACTCAAAGGCTTGAAGTCACATGATTATCATATCCTCATACCTTGATTCTGCCGATCCTCATTGATGCATGCATTCAAGAAAGAGAAACCATTGAGAGCTGCTATTCGACAATTGTCAATATTTTTTAATGTCCTATGTTCTAAGGTTATCTCTCGTGTTGACCTTTTGAACATGAAAAGGCATATAGTCGAAACACTATGTGTATTTGAAAAGTACTTCCCGTCGTCATTTTTTATTTCTATGATACACCTTGTTGTTCACTTAGCAGAGGAAGCGCTTGTTTGCGGACCTGTCCGATATCGATGGATGTATCCTTTCGAGAGGTAAATTATTGCAGTAAAATTAATAACTTTTTTTAGTTAATAACGTTAACATTGATATCTAATTGAAAAAAATGTGCAGGATGATGAAGACATATAAGCATTATGTGAAAAATCAGACATATCCAGAGGGGTGTATTATGGAGCAATATCTCATGGAAGAATGTATGAGGTATTGTATGGAATATATGCCAAATTCTAGCAGAGGAAGCCATAAGAAAGGAGAAAATGCGTTCGTGGAACAAGATGTTACTTTTGGGTACCCTATCGATGGAAGTGGAAAAACTTATCTTCTTCAACACGTGCAGTATGAACAAATACGTAGATGGGTTCTAAAGCATTATCCAGAAAATATTGAGTGGGAGAAGTAAGTAATTTATTTTATATTTTTAAATTATATATTTTATTTTAAAAATGATATAATATAATTAAGAGTTAATATTTACAGGAAGTATCAGGCTTATCTTCAAGATCACAAGTCAAGCAATAAGCATCAGAGGGACAACTACATTCCTTGGTTAAGAAAAGAATTAGAAAATGAAGAAAATTCTATCATGAAGAGCCTTGCTGATGGTCCAGACTTCAATGCCATATCATATAATGCTTACATGATCAATGGTTATCAGTTTTGTACCGCACAATCAGAAATGAATAAAAGCACACAAAATAGTGGAGTATCCATGAAGGCTTTAACTAGCTTCAGGTCAAGTGCGAAAGATAAGAACCATGTGGAAGAAGAAGTTACTTATTATGGTATTATCAAACAAATACTTGAGTTAGATTATGGTTACTTTAAAAAAACAGTCTTCTACTGTGACTGGGCTCGTATAGAAGATAAAAAAAATGGTTGTGTGGTTGACCCAGAAACTGGGTTAGTGTTTGTTAATCTTAGGAGATTTATGAGGATTTCACATGAAGATGATGAGCCGTTTATTCTTGCCTCTCAAGCCACTCAAGTCTTCTATTGTAAAGATCAAACTAGGGATGATTGGTATGTCGTATTGGATGCTCCAAAGAGATTGACTCGGGATGTAGATGCCTATGAAGATCCCTTAGCACTTGAAGGAAGACCAAAAGCAGATGCTTTAGCATTGGCATTAGCAACTGATGTTGTGGATGAGGACGAGGACGAGGACGAAAATTAATCTAGTTCTTTCATATTGTTCACTTGAACCTTATTTCTTCTATCCAATAATTATAACAAAAGAATTACTTATATTTCTTGTTGTTGATTTTCCTATTTTAATGTTATTATAAGTTAGCTACAATTTTCAATTATCTTATTAATGCATTTTATATCCTTAAATGATAGTTTGATCAACAACTAGAGTTTGCCAATGTTTTCAGCAAAAGATAATGGCACAGTTTGGGTCAGAACCGAGTGGATCTGAATCAGTTGGAACTCAAGAGAGTGGTTAGTTTATTATTTTCTTTTGTTTGGTAAATGTTATTTACAAATTATTAACAATATTTTATTTATCCAGGTACGCGTTTGAAAATTCAGATGAATGAACATGGGCAGCCTATTGGAGATGCTTCAACTCAATTTGCCACATTTGTTGGTCGGATGACGAGGACTCATTGTCCACCTGCATATGAGTCTTGGAAAATTGTACCTGTTTCTATAAAAGAGAAAATATGGCGCTTTGTCTCAGTGAGTGTATGTTGTTCATGCAATTTTCATTTAGTTATTCTACAAATAATTTTGATATCGTTTTATTTTCACTATAGGATAAATATAATGTTCCAATTAGTCAAAAAAAGATGGTCTTAACGAAAGCGAATTTAACTTGGAAGCAATGGAAACATGACCGTTTTATGATAAATATGAAACGGATGTAGAGCGGATGAAGTATCGACCAAAGAATGTGAAGGAGATGATTGGAGAGCATTTATTAAAATGTGCTCGCAGAGGAAGATAAAGCACTGAGAAAAGGGAAGACTTGTAGGAAAATGATGATGAACCCCACACCCTTTGGTGAGCGAGGATCATTAAGATGGCAGAAGAGATGGTAAAATCTACCACATAAATTTTTTAAATAAATTTGTTAGAATATTCACAATTGCTTATAACCTTATTGTACAGAAAAAGCAGAGTTCGACTGGTATAGTGACGAGAACACAAATATTTTTAGCCTCTCATACTAAGAAGGATGGGACGTCCTTGGGCACACAAATTGTAAGATTATTTTAATTATTCATTTGCCATTGATAAATAATTAATATTGATCTTTAGGATCACTATATTTAACCATTATTTATTTTATTCAGGATGAAATTAGGAGGCTTGCCTTATCTGATCCATTCCTCGGAGAAAAAGATTTAGATAATGACCCTGTTGCTATGGTTTGTGGGCGTGATGGAAGGGGCAACATACGGGTATGGGTAGATGCGGTGTATCTAAGACCTCCATTCAAGCGTTCGCTCAGGCTAGGGAGATTGCTCACCAGGAAAAGATAGCACATGAGAGCATTCAATCACAGGTTGATATGCTTAGACATGAGCTTGATGAGGAGCGTAGAGCACGCAAGATCCTTGAGGAAAAAGTGAATTTACTATCACCTCTAGCTCCTTCTAAAGGGACATCTATATCGACATCGGTTGACCAATTCGATTCTTATCAGGTATAAATTCAATGTTATGAAATAATAATCATTAGAGTTGTCATTATCATATCTTATTGAAAGCACTTTTGCATTATTGTTTTAGTCTCTCTTAAACTCTACAGTTTAAAGGCTATAATTTTTTTAGGAAACTCGACCGTCATCGGTTCAGCCTGAGATACTTGTGAACCAACCATCCATGCGCTGCCTATTGAAAAACTTAAAGAATAAAGCCATTGGACTAGGGCGAATGCATAGAGAGGCGACAACGTCAAGAGTTTCATCATCATAATTGATAATATTTTCGAGGTCAATACTGAAATTATATCTGACGAAGGAACATTTGGCGATGTTACAATTGGTGATATTATTACTTGGCCCAAGGGACTTGTAGATTTTATTTGATCTTGTTTAGGGGTAAATTTGATTCTATTTTACTAAGTGATTTTATTTTCATAAATATGTTTATATTTCCATCTAGCCTACTCACATTTTCAATTATAAAATAAAGCAAAAGTTGAAGTTCTCACTTTTCTTGTTGTAGCCCAAGACCCAAAAGGCAAAGGAAGAACAATAAAGATCAAATGAAGAACTGCGATCAAATGAGATGATTTAAGAACATCTGCGAATGGTCGGCTTTTAACATGCCATAGCTTTTCAGAGGATTTTTTTTTTTTTTTGTATTTAGAGAAAATTGAGAAGAAAAAAATCAGAACTCTACACTTTTATTTCTTTTTTCAGACTTTAAAAAAAAAAAAAGCAATACATGAAATGAACTAGTCATCAATCTTTTTTTTTAAATATCTTATTCATCTCCTACTTTAGGGCTGAAAAATTGGCCGCTGAAAAGGTATGCATGGCTTTATTCCCTGATCCAATATTGACTTTTCTTGTATTGAGTCGGAGGTAATTCTATCTATTTGAACACTATTCTGAAATCTCCTCCAATTCTTGCATAAATTTCATCTGAGTTCTCTTCTGTAATAGGTGTTATCGCTGGGAAGACCTCCAATCACAACCCCCTTAAAGCAGGGCTGCATTCTGCCAATAGGTAGTAGTACCACCAGCATAACCTTTAATTACTCGGAGTGTGTTAAGGAATTTACTGTTTTCCTAACTTAGTGACTATGTTAGGGAATTTACTGCACCCTGACTTAGTGACTATGAGTGTGTTAAGGAATTTACTGTTTCCCTAACTTAGCTGATGTGTGTTGTTGCAGCATCTAATGCTGATGAATTGGATGAAAAATCGAAGAAGCCAGCTGTCCAACAAAAAGGACGTTTCAAAGTGACATCAGAAAATGTTGAGTCAAAAAAGGTGAAGTGGCTATCATTGTTCTGGTATGATATTCCATTTCCAACTTATTTAAAACAAATTATTACATTTTTCTTTCAGGTTCTTCCATCTCCTATACTACAAAAGAGTCACAGCATACAGGTTAGTTGTTTTGAAAAAAAATGATTGGGCTTCAACTTTTGGTTATTTTCTCGTCCTAGTTTTCAGATAATAAAATTGGTCCTCAAATAATGCAAGACATATAGAAAATCCTTCTTGTACCATAACTTTATTACTTCTGTAGATTATTTAACACTGACTTTTATGGAGGTAGACAATCTCAGAACCTGATACATGCCCACTGCTATGTGTCTAGGTAACACTGGTGGGGACTAATTTAGGAGGTTGATGGCTGCGTCTCACTGTTTCGGAATGTTTAATAAATAGATCAATAGTCCAGGACCTGACTTTCTTTATTAGCCTAGTATAAATAGTAAAAGCTCAAATTCAATTTTCTCGGATGAATAGGGTCACCGACTCTTTTCACACGTTTACCCCTTCAACCTCTTTTCCCTCTCCAATGTAGTTAAAGTTATAATTTGTTTTACATCACTAGGACATGAAAACAATGTTGTGACTTTTATTTGTGCGACATTTTCAAATTGATTTTTCTTTTATATTTCGCGATGGATGATTCCGTCATCTATAGTCTAGAAGAGTTGCCAATTGAAGTTAAGATAAGAGGTCTTATCTTCGATAAATATTTTTAACTCCCAATTTTCTGTTTTCTTCCTTGGCCCTCAAAATAAGAATTTTCATATATTAGTTTATGTTTGTTTGAGTTTATCATTCTTTTCCGAATGCTTTTTCAGGGGAGCCATCATGTAATCAAACATTTCAGGGGGCACTAATCATTTTTCCTTTGCAGCTGGTGGCCACACATGATCGGGAGGAGGAACTACTGCAGGATATCAGTGATCTGCAGTGGAGGTAGTCATAATGAGTGTAAAAGGATGTTTGACAATGTGGCTATGATCGAGTATAAAGACGAATACAAACCAAAAGTTTGTATAGACCAATCTGTCTTATATCAGTGCACATGCCCATCAATCTGGACCATCCAATCAACAGGCCCATCAATCTGGACCATCTCAATAGTCACCAATTTCCATCTGCTTTTAATCAAACATGTTTTTCTATCCATTCACTTTTTCTCGACAAATGGCATTTGATTTTTCTTCCATAATTTATGCCATGTCCAGATTTTTATAATTGTTACTTTGAAAGCTATTCTTCCAATTTTATCTTATTCTTGGCGACCCTGAATTCAGATCCTTTTTACTTCCTGGATTTATTGTGTGTTAATACATCTAGTTTCTTCCTAAATAGTGAAAGGAGTAATAGAATGTGATAGTCCTCCCCTCATCGATTTCATCATCTTTACCTTTTTTAATATCTGATAGTAAATATTCACTTTGGAACTGCAATCCTATGTAGGTTTATTTGGACATGTAGTATTTTGAATGACTCTGTAGTTTCATGCAATTTTTGTCTAATCGTTGTTTGATTTGACATGGTCATGAGCATCAAAGATGATTTATCTGTTTGACATTTTCTTTTATTTATCAACACAACAAATCCTTGTAAAGTGCAAGATTTTTATTCTTTGTTTTGGGTCACTGAGTCAACTTGATATAAGTCTCAGCTAAGTTCTTGTTTGTAGGGGCACAACTTGGACCAGTTGAAACCGAGTTTACTCGGTTTTGGACTGGGGCAAGTCTTTGGCTAAACCTGATATTTAAATACTTGATTCCCAGCAATCTTTGGTTAGTAGATCAGATCACCTGTGATTATGCATGGTATTTTATTTTTGTGTTCAAGCCTATTTAATCTTTTCTCTTCAGTCAAACATTACATGAATTCTTTTGATTTCAGGCGACACAGTCTGAAATCAAAAAAATTAGGCTGTGTTTGGGAGTATTATCAGTTTAATTGCTTAATATCATCACTATCTCAATTTAATTGTTTAATATTATAAATATTTAATTACGTTCTTTTTTTTATTTCAGGCGAAGCTTTTCAATTTGAAGCTCACCTCAAACGGATCACCAGGGGACGGGGATACTTGGCAAGAAAGGCGAAACACATGTTTTTTTTTTTAAATTATGAAAATAGGTCATGGGGTCCTTAGATTGTTAACTCTCTTTCTTTTCTTCTTTTTTTTTGTTTGAATAAAAGGATTGAGCATGTAAAGTTTAAAATATTTGGTTGATTTGAAAGGTTGGATCATAGGTTGAGATGCAATATTTTGTTTGAATAAAAGAATTGGGCATCTATTTTATTTATTAATGGCATTGAATGATTTGCATTTGAGTTGAATGGATGTGTTTAAATATGAGATTAATTGTTTTTTTTCTTTATATAATTTTTTTTTAAAACATTAAAAAAAGCATTAAAAAATTGTATTAAAAAAAACATAAAAAAATATTATTTTAAAAAAATTTGCATAAAATTTTTTTGATGTAATTTAAAAAAAATATATATATTTATATTTTTTAAAAATTTACATAAAAAAAATCACTGCCCTAAACAGTTGTAAAAAAAGGAGTGATTTTTTTTTACCACTATACAAGACAGTTGTTGTTGAAGTTCATAAACCACTGTCTTGTATAGTGGTAAAAAAAAACCACTCCTTTTTTTACAATTGTTTAGGGCAGTGGTTTTTTGAAAAAAAATCACTGTCAAAGACAGTGGTTTTTTGAAAAAGCCACTATTTAAGGCAGTGGTTTTTTTGGCTTTTTCACGTAGTGAGGATTCAAACCATCCAATTACAGCACTTCTATTCATCTAATCTGAATAGATATTTATACACGATTTGACGCTCATTTGCAAGGTCTCTTATCAAATGGAAGAGATTCTGCAACTGTGATTTTTAAGCTCCCAATGTCCTGCCAATTGGACATCCAGGATTGATGTAAATGTGTGCCGCGCTTACAAAATCAATGACCCATGCACCACAGGTAGTGCAGGGATTGTCCACCTAATACCAATTTTTATATGAAGATTTTACCCTAATACTTATTTGGAATGCTTGTGTCTGAAATTTTAATAACTAACTGTTATTAAGATGCTGCACTACTATATCAGGGTATCATATTTCTGTCCACCAAACTATTAATAATGCAGCAGACAAAAGAATGACAAACCGAATTGGCAATCTGAGTTCGGCATCAAGCATGTTTGATACTGATCTGGTCATGGAAAAAGTTATGTTCGCTAGGGATCGTAATTATGTCATTACACAATTTCAGAGTGAATTGACTTGATCATCCTAATGAATCTAACCTTCTTAAACGCCAGGTTCAGTGTGAACACAGCTTAATGCACTTGACATCAAGCAACTTATATCCCATGAAAATGAAAAAGAAAACAAAGATTGTACATACAGCCATAGTTAAGAACTTAGGAATCCGGGCCTCACCGATGCCTTGTTTAGGATTGGGTTTGTCTGGAGGCGGCTTTTGTGATGGCAAGCTTCTCGGAAACTCCATTACTTTGTACCTAACTCTGAAGTGTCTCTCCGGGGAATTTTCTGAACACAAAAGACCCAATAAAGGAAGCTAATGATGAATAGATCTTGGAGATGTATAACAAGCAATGAAGATCACACACCTTGATATGACTATTATGGTAGGGAGAGTGTTCAAATGTAAGTAACAATAATACTCAATATACGTTATAAATTGCATTACTTAAGAGATTATCTGTATGGCATTGGTCTATTCATCTGCATCCATAACTTTTTTGTGGCAACAGCGATGGAGATTCATGCTCTTCTTGTTAGGACCCTAATTGCTTTATATCAGTCTTTGGTACCTTTAACTTGAAGGAGATCTTTTAGGCATATTATTACCAAGATGGATAGTGGGATTTTTTTCTTGGAAACATGCCTACGCAATTTGAGTGTTATCTTGTTTATGTGACATTTTTGCTGAATCCAAGTTCAGATTGCCTACTTACGTGAACACTAATCATGGCGATTAATTACTTCAAAGTTTTATCTTCTTAAATCCAATATAAAAACTAATACCTTAGTTGGTGTTTGAAAATAGGGAATTCTTCGATGTTGTATAGAAGAAGCCCAGGCATTTAATCGAGAAGTTGGGTTTATTTCAAGCCAAATATTGAGAAATTAGAAAAAAAAAAAATCAAGAATCAAGATGATCCACCTCAGTTCTTGCTCTAATCTTAGAGTCTTTGAGATTAAACAGAGAGCAAAGAGTTTATCAATATCACATACGAAACAAACTTTTTTAGCCAGCCGAATCTGAGCTCATTATTAGCATAAAAAAAATCAAGTCAATTCTTCAGAACAGTATCCACTATGCTCTGCATGCATATATAATATAATAAAAAGAAAAAAAAAAAGAGATAGAAACCCACCATGATAGCGAAAAGATTATCGAGATTTATAACCAAGTCAACTCAGCAAGGCGACTCTCTCACTTTACTTCATTATTATTATTGGTTTTTGCCTTTTCTTTTTTATTCAAAGAATTAAAAATTCTTCTTTTGATGGCTTTGTGCTTTAATCTAGTTTTCACATAGTGGGGCCCAAGCACTATATAAAAACAAAGAATTAAAAATTTTCTATCTCTTCTACACCTGGATAAGGCCATAAATCTGCACTCCCATCTTCTTTGAATGTGAAGCATTCATGTACTCGATACTACGAATTTAAGTAAATTTAATAACTAGGCAAGTAGCTTATGCTATAGAGTGAATGAATAGGTAAACAGCAGGGAAAAAATGGAAAAAAGGAAAAAAAGAGGAAGAATCCAAAGTAGTTGGAAACTCGAAAACTACAACGGGTAAACCGGGAGCTCTTTACGGCTGATGCCTAAGGGGCTTCACCGCTTCAGGCTTTAGAGTTTTTCACAGGGAAAGATAATGCATTTATGGAGGACCACGATAAGTATAGTTTACCAATGGGTCATGTCGAGACAACATTTTGGCTGCATAACCCAAAAATGGCATATGCCTAAGCTAAGGATCAAAATATTGTTTTCGCCCAGCATGACCGAAACAAAAAATTTGAACCGAAATTTCAGCCGACAAATTTCCCCCCAAACATATTTTGACCGAAATATGAGTTCAAATTTTCGTTTCGGTGTATGTACCCAACCCAACTCGTCCTGATGGTGCACCCGACCTAACCTGGCCGATGGGTCAATGGTATATGCCCAACCCGATGCATGATTAGGAAACTCGACCTGTGCTGGTAAATTATTGCATGATTTTATAAATAAAATATTAGGTTTGGTAACCCAACCCCATTTTTGTCAGGCCCCATTGTACCCCAATGCTTTATGTCTGACTCGGCCCGACAGTTCAAGTCTATGTGCCCAACCCAGTAAGTAATTGGGATCTGGCTGGACCAGTATCAGGTTGACCTGATCTTTTGACAGCTGTAATTCAGGTCCTATAGGGTGAACCCTATATCTAGTTCACGCGAATTTAAAATCCTTGGATTTTGATGTATTTTATGTAGGGCTGTCGACGAGCCAAGCCCTTGTAAAAGTGAGCTCGGGCCGAACTTGGGCGAACTTTATGTCAAAACCTATCCCCAAACTAGGCAAGGTTAGGGCAAGCTCGGACCAGGCTTTATTATTTATTATTATTATTTTATTTTTTTTAAAAATTTATTAAAAAATAATAATAAGTTGAAGATAGAGAGATATTTCAAACAGGGGCAAATAAAAATAGAGAAAATCTTAAGACCTTTTCCTTATAAATATTTAAATTATCCTTACAGCTATCAATATTGGTGCATGTTTTAATAACTTGATTGTAAAAAATAAAATTATTTCATATATTTCATATATAATATAATATAGAGTACTATTATTCACACCCGAGATTGCTTTCTCACCCTAGTAAAGAAAATAAAACAAAAATAAAATTGGGGTGTAAGTTTAAAACAGTCCTTTTTAGTGGGGTACCCATTCCCAAGCACTATGAGAAATACAGTTTGTAAATGAGTTAGATTTTCTTGCCTTATTTTTAGGAGCTTAAATAAATATAGCAGTTTAGTTAAGGTATTAGATAGGCAACTGGTGGTTCGTCTATATCAATCCCTACATAGCACAAGTGCACAACTTCATTCTCACATTCCTTCAACCGATTCCAAAAAAAAAACACTACTAAATGAACTAAATGAACAAACTAACCTGCTAGTACCATATTCAAACTAAATGAACAATCTAAAAAAAGAAAGATCCTGATCTGTGCCACGTAAAATCAATGAAAAATAAGTTCAATGAAAAATAAGAAACAACTGGAGCTATGCTGGTTACTGGAACTACGCTGGTATTTGGGTTATAGTGGTAGTAAGTTCAATGAAAAATAAGAAACAAAACAAGAACCTGATATTTGGCTAGTGCTTCATTCAAATAAGGCCATGGATGACTCACGTCGGTTAGTATATTTCTCCAAGAATCTCCAAAGTTCTTCTGATATTCATCGAGGACCTGTCAAAAGTTTTTTTATTGTATCAATCTTCTGCAAGATCAATCTCAAATAAATTGAAACTACATATAGGAAAAAATAATAATTTTGGAGGGTATATCCCTTTTACCATTGGCAGCCATTGAAATGGTAACAATAAAGGTCCATGCAAACATACAAAACTCTGCATTACCAGCCCTAGAAATTGCTACCCATAGTTTCAATGGTAACAGATTACACTAGACAGCTAAAGCATACAAACATAGTGAAGCTTCAATAGCTTTGATTTAGAGCAAGGAATCAAAATTGGTATTGGGTATCAGTCCAGTCTTGGATGGTACGTATCAGCCGATACATATATGGTATCGCAAATCCCAAAACCATATTCCTTTTTTTTGTAAAAAAGTAAAAAAAATATAAAAAATGCTTGTATGGTTCAATATCGGCTGATATTGAGTTAGCATTGTCACTAAGCAGTGCCTCAGTATTGGGGAAAAATTCTCAATCTGGTGTGTGGCTTGGGGCAAAGTTTTGATGGTGGAGATCATCTTATCAAAAGAGGTATGCTCATTCCGAATCATTGTATTATGTGCGAGGAATCACTTGAATCTGCAGACCACCGTTTAGTTGGTGCAGTAACTGAATCATCTTGGTACCTTATTATTACTATCACTTTATTATTTTTTCTCTTTTGTGCGTTGTGGCTGAACCCAATCCAAACATAAAAGTTAGAATATTGTTTAGTTGTTTCCCAAAAATCTAGACAATTTCAGTGTTTGTGATTCTAATCTATAGTGGCTTCTAATCGAAGTTACAAATAATTATGTTTAGATTTTTCCCAAAAATCTAGACAATCATTGAATCGTACATATACTGTCTCATCTCCTGGCTAGATTATTGACTTAGGCACATCAAACCATATGACTGGTGAGTCTCAACTTTTCTCTTTCATTGCTTCACCCACATCTCATAGGCAGGTACATTTAGCTGATGGGTCCCTCACCCATTCCCAATAATAGGAGTGTTCGGCTACCAACTAGTCTCTCTCTTTCCAATGTACCCCAACTACCGCATTTGGACACTAATTTGTTATTTTTAGTTGCATTACAAAGTCTTTAAACTGTTATGTAACCTTCTTTCCTACCCACTGATTTTTCAACACCTGATTATGTGGCAGACTTTTGGCATGGGGCATGAGCATGAGGGACTATTACTTTGGAGCTGATAGATCAAAGGTGCTATGCATTCACTCTCACATGAGCATGAGGGACTTCTAGTTACCCAACCGAGGTTGTTCAAATCCCTACTTATATGACTTATGAAGTATGGAATAAAGATCATGAAGCAGCGCCTAAGTCTAAACACAACATAGATGTGAAAATAATATCATTCTCTTCAAACCTCAAGGGGTTGGGTGAGCTGGCCAGGTACTTGCTTTGAAAAGCAGGAGACTTGAGTTCGAATCTCCTCCCCCCCTTGAGGCTACCCTAGGGATTTATATCCTGTGCTGACCCGGCATGTGCTGAATTTGGGGTACGCATGTGCCCTTGGGATTAGGCGGGTGCTCTAAGAGGCCCAGATACCCAGGTTATCAAAAAATATATATATATCATTCTCTTCAAAATGTAATTGTGATAAAATAAATTTCCTTATACTTTAATCAGAGGTGTTCTGTGAAAATGTAATTAACGGGGTATCGTTGGCGAGGCCCGGGATTGTAAAGTTCCCACAATATAATTAAACTCCGGTAAATCAAGGAAGAATTTATTAAATCCATTTGTTTTCAAATTTACTTTCCTATGCAAAATTGTTGTAAACAGCTACATAAAATAACAATCCAACGACACAATTATTATAGGCCTAATGAGCATTAAATTTACACCATTGATGTTAATTCACTTGCAAAAATGTAGAGACAATGCATAGCTCGTCTATAATATTTATGTCATTCTGATACCAAAAGGAATCATATTTTCTGATGGTCCTTTAAGAAAGAAAAGTTCTTGGTATAAGAACCTAGATTCACAGGAGCACATTGTGAAGCAAGACTACTCATATCAGCTACAGCAGAAGCATGTCTACGAAGCTTTGGAGCACTACTAGAACCTTCAGATCCTCTGCAAATAGAATGCGAAAGATAAATCAGAAGCAATCTGACAACCTATGCTTTAGTATTCTTCTATGGCCTTACAAGCCAAGTATATATAATACCCCTGACCTAATCTCCATAGTGTCGCTCTTCGTATATGCCCGCGCATAACCCCTTGATCAGAGCCATATTAATGAAATTTGGAGGAAAAAAAAAAGAATAAGGAAAAGTATAATTGCTGTATAGATCAACACATAAAACATATAGAACCGCAGAAAACTAGAAATAAACATAATCTTGAATTTTGGGAACAAACATAATACTACTGCTTCAAAAATGCAACTTAAGCAGATAACATTTGTAGCTACAACACGATGTTGGAAAAAACATTTCATCATTTAGCCAACTCAATTTAATTGATTGCAGATTATGAAACTTATGAATTATACAGACTATCAAAAGATACTCAAATTTTACTGTTCTATTTATGGCTTAAGATGGAGAACAACGAATTAGCAGCAATCTGACTAGCATTTTGCTAAGTATGGCTATCAAGAGAGCAAGGAATCTTGGAGTGAACAGGACTGTCACCTGCGACTTTCTTTTTTGTAATATTGTATAGCTTGGGTTGCTAACCCAATTTACTCTTCATAGTGAACAGGACTGTGGCTTGCGATGTAATAGCCCGAAAAAGCACGCTAAACTATGACCTCGGGATCCGTGCCCGATTGGTCACAAGTTTGACCAATCAGGAGATCATGAGTTAGCATAGAATGTGATAAACGGACGAGATGTGATAGTTTGAGTGATTATGTGGTGTGTGATGTAAATGAGAAGTCACTTACACCTACTGCGGTGTATGTGCTCAACACACAAAGAGGGAGATAGATAAAAAGGGTTTAATAACTCTAGATGTGTATTTTTGGTTGTTGAAGGAGAGTAAAGAAGAGAGAGAGAGAGAGAGAAGTAAGAGAGGAGTAAATGCTAGTTGAGGAAGAGAGATTCAGGCGATAAAAGCCGGATTCAACGCGATTTGGATCTGTTAGAGCAAAAGCTGGAAACCCTAGCCTTCCAACTATTTGATTGAAATCAACTTGAGATCTATTCAAGGTAAAATTTTTGTAAATAAAATGCATAGATTATAGGGGTTAAGTTGTGATTGAATGTGGGTTAAATCATAGGATAATGGCTTAGAAAAATAGAGGAAAAAGTATGGAAGAAGATTGGGAAGAACAGCTCGAAAGGGGCTGAATCTGACAATTTCGATTAATCGAAATTGGGTTTCGATTAATCGAAATTGGCCAGGAAGTTGAAAGGTCAGAGGACCCCGATTTCGATTAATCGAATTTGATTTCGATTAATCGACTTTGGATTTCGATTAATCGATTTGGGGATCGATTAATCGACTGAGAACCTCCAGTGGACCCCAGGGGTTGGAGGAAATGACTTGAGGAAAAATCGACTAATCGAAATGGGATTTCGATTAATCGATTTGGGATCGATTAATCAACTTGTGAAACTCGACTGTTCGAACTGAGAGTCGACTTTGCGAAAAGAAGAATTTCGATTAATCGAAATTGGATTCGATTAATCTAATGAAAACTCGACTGTTCGAACTGTGAGTCTACTTTGCGAAAAGGAGAATTTCGATTAATCGAAATTGGATTCGATTAATCGAATGAAAGCTGGACTGTTCGAACTGAGAATCGACTTTGCGAAACAGAGAATTTCGATTAATCGAAATTACTTCGATTAATCGATATTGACCTTCGATTAATCGATTTTGGAAATCGATTAATCGAATCAGATTCGATTAATCGATTTTGGAATTCGATTAATCGACTGAGATAAATTATGTTGACTTTTGGGTTTGACTTTAAGATTCTTGGAGGGTCTTATACCTTCTTTATTGCATCCTTTGTGATGTGTTTCACCTGTTATGTGGTACCATAGGTGGTACGTGTGGACTAGTGCACAAGGAGCCACGTGGGACCTTGATGCATTGAACAAATGAAGACTTGAGGTAGGGAACACCTTGAACATGTACCTTATTTTACAAGAGCATGTATGTAGTGATATAGATTTCAATTCAATTGCTATTCTTAAGAATTTGTGAAAAGTGTGTGTGTGTGACATTCACAAGAGTAATCATAATGAGCCATCCCCAGGGGATGAAGAAGTAAAGAGATAAGAACATCAGGTGTGATGCAAGTAAATGGATACATCCCAGGGATGTATCCAAGGATTGAATCATGTTTGATAGGGCCTAACTGATATAAGATAGCACATTTACACGGTGAATAACTATATGTAAGGCATCGATATTTTTGTTATTTGAGGTTTAATAGGGTACCCCACCGACGTGGCGGGATATCCACGACTGACACGGCAGGATATCCGTGACCGATACGGCGGCGAAACCGTAGGCCAGTGCGAAGGCTTATCCGTACATAGTAAGCACACCCCAGGGGTGTTGATTGAGACAAGTGAAACCCCGCAACCAATCCCGAGGGGAAAGGGGCTTGGGTACTATTTGTATTCCCAGGGAATACGGTTAAAACTGTCTATATAGATGACGATGATGGGTATCTCATCGGGGCTCGATGCTATATTGCTCAGGGATTACTTAAGTTGAAAGTTTAAGTTTTGCATTAGGCCTTTTCAGCATCATTCATGAGTAAATGAAAATATAAGTAATCAACAGTAAAACGAAATACTTTTTAACTGTTTCATTAACAACTGCATAGACACATCATGCATGGCATATCATGGAATATATGTGAGTCATAATTTATATGTTCAACTGTGTTTGTTCCCTATTGAGCTAGGATGTAGCTCACCCTATAGACTATACGTCGCAGGTCCACTACTAGCAGCTGCCGAGGCTTTAGGAGACGTTGACCCCGGCGAGTCGGACCTTGCGGCTGGTGAAGAGTTGGAGCCACCTCCAGAGGACTTCTTCTAGAGGACTCCGTTGTGCCACTTTGAGAGATTTTGGAGAGAGTTTTTGTACGGCTTGGTATGTCAAGCCTTGATTCTGTTTAAACCATGTATATATATATATAGATGAGATTATTCTTTTGGGGCGAACCATCCGTGATGATTGCTATCATCGATGGTTCGGACCGGTTCTCCATTCATGTAAAGGCATGAGGGTAGAACTGTCTTTTGGAGAGTTAATTAATATAGATTTAAATTTCGCAATTTCGTTTGTTATACTTTTTGATGCTTGATATACCAGTGTTCTGTGCTTAGCTAAAGGGCACGGTCAAGATGATCGTGCTGATGGCACGGGTTTCGGGGTGCCGAAATCCGGGCTGTCACATGCGACTTCTTTCTTTAATTTGTTCCTTTTGACGATTGCGTAATTTGTGGCCAATGATATTATCATTTTTTTAGGGGGGGGGGGGGAAGATGACCCATCTGTTAATAAAACTAAAAGAAGAAATGTAGTAAATAATTTTATGAAAAGCCAAGCAAGACTTCAAATGATTTATGATTCCCGATGCAAAGGAACATGTTTTTTTTGCTAATAGATAAATCACTCAAGTAATTGCAAGGGAGCGGAAGTTCCCTCGATATGTATGGAATAAAAAATTGAACATTATAGAAAAAATTATATTATAACCGTTAAGATAGTTAACTTATTATCTAAAAAAATGCGTGCAATAAACGATGCATGAAAGCATAAATCTTATTTTAAGAAGAGTATTAAGGGCCTTATCGTTCCATATTAGAAGTTTAAAACCTATATTTCAACAGTTAGGTTTCTTTTCAGAAAGGATCTCTGATATGTGTTACTCATGATCCCATCAAACATTCACTCACACATGCAATAGCAACAGCAAGACATTGAGAAGGCATAGATACCAACATAAGTGTATTATAAGAGCAAGGAACAAATATAGAGCACTCAACCACCCACAAGATAATATTTAAAGAAACTATAAAATTTTCATTTGTTTAAGAGAAAATGAAGAAAGCATGCTTTTAGAATACCTTTAGTTTCCTCCCAGGCCGGTAACATAGAAAACGAACCTAGTAAACTGGACATTCGCTCCAATGTTGTCTCAGATGTGGACCATTTGAAAGACTACAAAGAGGTGATTACAAGTATATTAGGAATAGATCTATAATATATTTCTAACGGGAATTATCTTTTAGTAAAGAATAATACTATGTCATAAGAAATGCATGCAACATGAGAAAACAGATTCTGCAAACAAAAACTCACAGAGGATGCATATGCATATGTTTTTGCAAAAACATAACATGAAAAGATACGAATGAAGATGCAAAGTCAACAATATAAATGCACAGTTCAGTTCTAAAAAATGCTTATACAGGTCATTGATAAAAAAAAAATTAAGAATCTTTATCCAGATACTAAAACAACCACAGTTGAGAATTACCAGGGGGGTGAAGACATGGAATGCAATTCATAAACAGCATAAGAAACCAAATGTATGTAATTGATAAGGGAAATCTTATAGCTGCTTTGTTGGAAGTACCATATTTGCTCTGTATCTGTTAGCAGAACATCCCATAGCTTACATTAGTATGGTAGCGGTAGAGAGTCAAAGTGACAAAATACGGGTACGGGTTTAATACAATGAGTGGGAACGTCGGGAAAAAATGAAAAAAAAAAAAAAAAACCCTGCTTATCCGTCAAAAAAAAAAAAAAGAAAAAAAAAAGAATCAAAAGGTAAAAAAATAGTAAAATACGGAAGATGTAAAAATGGAAAACCAGGAACAATTGGGAAAAAACGACATAAATTTAAAAAAAAAAAAAAGTTTTAAAACAGTTTTTTTTAAATACGAAAAAATGTTTAACACGTGAAAAATACATTTAAAAAGCGAAAAACGCGTATTATACCAAAATACGGGTATTATGTGTTTAGTACGTAGTGGCAAATAAGCGAATATTATACGCATATTTTTTGTTTAAAAAAGCCATATTTTGTAACAATGCTAGAGACCAAGCAAACCATAAAGGTAGATTCTCACCTTTAGTGAAAAGTCGGTGACATCCAGCAGCAACAACTTGGCTTCAAAATAATGGGCTAAAGCCTTGGCAAGCATTTGCTGGTAAAACTCTATAGGAAATAAAACTTTGCATTGAGCTTTAATGGTAGACATATAAACATAGAATAATTTCAAGCCAGGTCTGTCAGAGGACATATTTCTTGTAACATACTAGCAGGTCCTAAGAGCAAAATGGCCCGACTTGTAGGAGAGAGATTTCGAGTATACTTCGAAAAATCGGCATGCTTCAAATGAACGCAGGCAGCACTTGTCAATAACACCCTTGTCTGCTCACTATATAGGTATCAACAACACAGGGACAACAAGGTCAAAATACAATAATAACTGGGAAAAAGCTAACAGTACGAATTACATAAGATGTGAAGTCAAATAATTTGCAAAAGATTTGCTTCCTAAGGCTTTGCAGAGAGTGACTTTAAGAGATTTGCTTCCCTCTTATCTAGAAGTACAGATTATGCAAGGTTGGAATGTTTAATGATCAGTAAATTGCTGTTATCTTGGATCTGTAGTCAAAGATTGTCCTCCCGATAAATTTTGCATTTAAAACATGTGATACAGAAAATTAAAAAACCATCATTTGGGCAGATGACCAGTACACATGTAAGACAAGGGAAATGAGATGCCAAAACTGTTCCTGCTTAATCATACTCAAATGACAAAATCATGAGCAATAAAGAATTCGCAAAGGAAAAGTCTTTTCCCATCAGAAAAAAAAAATAAAAAATAATGAAATAGTAAATATTTCAGTCAGTCAAAAATCCCATAGTACTATTTCTTTCAAGGCAACAAATTTTATTATAGATAATAAACTGTATACAAAAAAAAGAAAGAAGCATTGAATTCAAAGTAAAGGAAAATGGCCAAGAGACCTTCCTTCTAGTAAGGGAATCGATCAAGTAGTTCACCGATTCTATTATCATGGACAAAAAGAGGTGACAGGATTATATATATGTTGGTATTTTCATTAAGAAGTCAAAAACTTCCAAGAACAAGGCATAATTACAGGCCCATCAAATCGAAACAAGGGAGTCCTTGTCTCCTTCCACAACAACAAGATCCAAACAGATTCTCCCAACTTTCCAAAGACAACGTAGAAGATCCAAGTTTTGGTTCCAACGAGTTTCTAATTCCAAGTGGTCCGGCGAAAGACAATTTTGTTCACCCATTCTATCTCTAGCCACATCATTAAAGCCGGAGCCATCCAGGTTGCCAAGGGAACTGCGACCAAAGTTGAACTCTAAAAAGTCTGCAGCGGAGCTTCCCATCTCTCTTTATGAGTAAGCTTAAAGAACTACTGCTGCCATTTTCTAATCTTTTAGGATGTCTTGGCCAGAAATAGCATTGAACTCCTTAGTGAAACATTAAGAAATTCTAGAATTAATCTTGCCAGCAACAGCAATAGCAATAACATTGGACTCCCTAAAGCGGAGGAAATTCTTAGTCGAAATCAATCATAAGATCATGAGGCAAATATGTTCTCTTTGTTTATATCATCGATGACAACCAAGGATCAAACTTTCGGGTTTCGTTTCGGTTTCGGAGGGGACCGAAACCAAAATTTTGGACCGAAATTTCAGCCGAAAATTTCAATCCCATACAAAAATGACCGAAATTTCGGTCCCAAATTATCGTTTTGGTGGGGACCGAAACCGATAATTTCAGCCGAAATTTTGATCCTTGATGACAACCACAAAGGAATCTAGCCAAGGGAGAAATCCTAAAAGCCAAAACTAGTGCATATTCCATTAAACCTCAATAACAATGGAAGTAACCAAGTTATTTCCCTACATGGCAACCCAGGACAGCATTAGGAGAATTTAATTGTTTTGGGTTTTGTGAACAGGGATATTGATCATTTGAGTGCCCTATGAGACAACATGATACACAAATTAATCTTGTCGTATTCGGCTCGGTGACCAGTGTCGCCATTTGCCTTCGATTTTTATTTAGATGTGATCGTGCAGACTGATTTTTATTTAGAGATTGATCGAACCCTTGTATGAAAGCCGTGCACCAACCTTCAGTGTGATCGCGTAACACCGGACCTAAGTTATTGGAATTAGAAGTTTAATACACAATAAGAGTGTGTGTGCATAACGCACGTGAGAACCCATTATAAGAGATATTAGTCTCCCATATACAATTAGGTTAAGGTTATTTGTTTTATTTTTAAGAGAGAAGAAGGAGATGAGAGCCCTCATCCGGTGGAAACCCTAGCCGCCGCGTATTGAGTCACTTGATCATCACAAGACTTCACCTTTATCGTGCCGCCGTTTGTGAGATTAATTCTGAAAAACCCTCCTCTTGAAACCCTTGTTCGTTCGAAAACCCATAACCTAGTGCAAGCGTGTATTGATCGTAGACGTGTTCCAACGGTTTGGAGGGATTGAGATCGTTGTGAATGGGTAGGAGTTGTCCCTATGAACTCGTGGGATCGATTGTGGCACAAATTGTCGAGGAAATCCGATGGTTTCGTTCCGAAAACCTTGGGTGCGATTCTTTTTCAAATCGGAAAATTCTAGAGTTAAAGGTACATTTATTGAATTTAATGTTTAAGAATTGTATATTAGATATGACTTTTGTATTTGGGTTCGGTGTGTTTCGATTCGGGTGGAAACGGGGTGAAAAATTGCATCTTTATTTGAATTTTTGAAACTCAGATCGTGTGGTTGCTGTAGCTTGTGCGCGCGAGGATTATCATCGCTCGCGCGAGCAGTCTGTAGAATTGACTTGAGAAGTTAGACGCCCGAAAAGGTCAAAGTACTGTAGTCTCTGCGCTCGCTCGCTTAAGGATTATCATTGCTCGCACAAGGATTATCATCGCTCGCGTGAGGATTATTATTGCTCTCACGAGGACAAAACATGGTTTGTCTTTGTTTTTCTTTCTCTTCTCAAATATTATCCTACTAGACTCGTAACATGAAGTCGGTATGGTTGCCAGGTTATAGTGTGGGTTTTGACACCGCCTGATAGGCTTTGTTTGGAATCCAATTTGTGTGAAACATTCCGAGATAGGAGAATCTCATCTTTACAGTATTTTATTTTAATTCACATGGATATTTTGAATTAGAATATTTGAACTTGCATATATCATTGAAATCACGTATGTAAACTGAAAACCTGATATAAACTCTGAAATATGAAATCTGAATTATGTATAAGAAACTTGCATTTGAACTATATTAGTATCTGCATCTGTTTTATGATTGACCTAAACGACCCCTCAAAAATTCCTTAACATCTTCCTGGCACAAGTTTCCCTCATGACGTAGGGGCTTGTTGCATCCTGAAAAAGGGTTCATGAACGACGATGGTAGGTAGGGGTTCCCATTGGCTATATTTCTGCTCTCGAGATATAGTTTACTCGAGAGGTATTTTAAGTTGAGAATTAAGTCATGAATTACTGAACTTTGCATATAGAAGTTAGAGAAACTAAGACACTGAAACCTTGCATCTGTTCTTGAATCTGTTTTCACCTATTTAGAAATTGATTCTACATATGATTTTTCTTACTTAAATTTCATCTTTTATCTGCATATCTGTTTGACATGTAATATTCCGATATATGTTTTGAAACCATGTTAGTTAAAATACAATGCTGTTGATGTCTTTCTTCTATTAAGCTTTGTTCGTTAGCTCACTCCGACTATACGTCACAGGTCCAGGTACTGACATGGCTATTCAGGGTTGCGTGACTGATCCTAATTTTGTACCCGAGGAAGAGCCTGAGGTTCCTCCTGAGGAGTATTTTCTGGCTTAGGATCTAGTTTAATTATTTTCTTTTGGTGAGAGTTTTGGACTTGGAGTTGTGGGCTCATTTCGTTGGATATTATGGTTTTATACTTGATTTTTGTTTACTGTTATGAACCATGTTTCGGTGATGGTTGGCCATCATCGGTGGTTCTTTACTTTAATTGCTTCCACATTTGTCTTAAATTTGGTTATTTATTGCGCTTTACTCTGATATGTGTTCTATTTGTCCGGCTTATCGTTTAACCGATAGGTTGGCGAACGACCTTTCCTATACTTGAGGGATTTGAAAAGTCGGGTCGTCACAGTTGGTATCTAAGCTATGGCTTTAGATTCTCTAAGGACCCATGAGAACCCAACCGTGACCTCGATACAGTTCGCATCAGAGCATAGTTATTAGGTCTTATTGGGACTCGAGAATATGGCAGTAGGTTCTATCAGGACATAAGAGACTCAATTAGGACCTTGTCAAAGTTAGTAGAATTTTTGGCTTTAGGTCTTTTAAGGGACTCATAGCTAGGGTTGTAGGTTATGTTTAGAACCTGAGTTGTGAATCTCGCTATCACATGGATTTGGAAGAGGTCAGGATGGAAGAATGGAGCAAGTGTTGGAAAATCTGGCCACCAACATAGCTCAGCAGACTTCTGCCATTGCCCAGCAAGCAGAGTTGATTTTTGCTAGACAGCAACAACAATCCTTCGAATTTGTCGAATTCAGGAGGATGAGACCTCCAAATTTTTCTGGACAGACCGATCTGATGGAGGCCGAAGGTTGGTTGGATGAGATGAAAAAGATCTTCGAAGTACTTCAGTGCATCGATGTCGAGAAGGTTCGTTGGGAAACTTTCAAACTGGACAAACAGGCTGGACCATGGTTGAAGTCTGTGGCTAGACACAGGGAGCAAGAATTTCCCAATACTCCTTGGACATGGGCTGAGTTTATCGAGGCGTTCAACGATCAGTACTTTCCCAAGATCGTCAGACATCAAATGAAAGTCTAGTTCATCAAGCTAGAGCAAGGGACAATGTCAGTGTGTGAGTATGAAGATGAGTTCATGCGACTTTTGAGGTTTGCACCTCAGCATGTGGCCACCGATATGATGAAGGCCAGGAAATTTTAGCTAAGTCTGAGGCCGAATATACAAGAGAGTAGTTATGTGGGAGATGAAGACATATGGGGGAGTGATGTCAAAGGCCCTCATTGTTGAAGAGAAAATTTAGAAGCTGTTTCTGAGAAGGGGTCAACAGAATAAAGATAGAAGTATGCAAGGATAGTCTGGTACTTTTGATAATAAGAGGGCCAAGTTTTCGAAGCCACCAGTGATTTCTGTTCAACTTACATTTTCCAGACCAACAGTTTCTTCTATACCGACATCCTATCAGAGGTCAACAATGTCTTCACCTGTACAATCCCTACGACCAGTGGGTTCTATGGCTAGTGGAGCGTCAGTGGTACAAGGATCCTCGCGTGCTGCATCTTCTGCCCCGATCATTTAATGTCTAAGGTGTGGGAAATCACATAAGACTGAGAATTGCAGGAGGAACACTGGAGCGTGTTTCTGGTGTGGTACAATCGGATGCATGGTTAAGGATTGTCCTCAAGAGGACAAGGGAAGAACTAGTTTGGCATCTACTCAGAGATCGACCCGACCTACTAGTCAAGGTAGAGCTTATGCCGTGACAGCTCAAGAAGTCGAAACATCGAACGACGTGATCCAAGGTATTATTAAAAGTTGAGATGTCTTTTTATCTTTATTCCGTTATGTATTACTTTGTATTTAATAAATTCTTTTAATAAGTCATGTATGAATACCACATGCTTAGAAAATTTTAATTAAAATGCTTGTATAATTCTAAGGTATCCTTTTTACGCGACGTAAGCAAAACCGAAGCACGAGTGTTGATAGACCCTGGGTCTACCCATTCTTTTATCACTCTGTTGTTCACCGAGAAGTTGGACATCATTCTCAAGGCCCTTGATTTCATCTTGGCGGTGTTAGTTCCTACGGGTAACTCAGTGAGCACTGATACCGTGTGCCACTCTGTGATCGTGATGATCGAAGACCACGAGACTGTAGTTGATTTGATTATTTTGAGCATGGCAGGGTTTGATGTGATATTAAGGATGGATTGGTTATCTGCTTACAATGCAAGCATGGATTGTCTTCAAAAAATTATAACCTTCCGCCCTTCGAAGAGAAAATCCTTTCGATTTTGAGGAGTCAAATCTTGCGTGACACCATTTATCTTCGCCATTCAAGTAGACTATATGATGAAGAATAGGTGTTATGGTTATCTGACATACTTACAAGATCATAAGGAGGAGAAGAGAAATATCACAGACATTACGATTGCTTGTGAGTATCTGGACGTTTTTCTTGAAGTTCTACCTGGATTACCACCTGACCGGGAGATTGAGTTTGCAATTGAACTAGCACCGGGTACCGAACCTATATCGAAAGCTCCGTATCGAATGGTGCCTACAGAATTGAAAGAGTTGAAGGAGCAGCTTTAGGAGCTGTTAGATAAAGGCTTTATCAGGCTGAGTGTGTCACCCTGGGGAGTACCGATTTTATTTGTGAAGAAGAAAGATGGTTCGATGTGACTTTACATTGATTACTGCCAGCTAAATAAGTTGAAAATTAAGAACTGTTACCTACTTTCGAGAATTGATGATCTGTTCGATCAGTTATAAGGAGCAAGGTTCTTCTCAAAGATTGACTTGAGGTCAGGCTACCATCAGTTGAAAGTCAAATCTGAAGACACTCAGAAGACAATGTTCAGAACTCGATATGGACACTACGAGTTCTTGGTCATGCCATTTGGATTGACAAATGCACCCGCTTCATTTATGGACTTGATGAACCAGATATTCAAGTCACATTTGGACAAGTCTGTAATAGTTTTTATAGATGACATCCTCATTTATTCAAAGACGCGAGAAGAACATGAGCAGCACCTGCAAGTGGCACTATAAACCTCCAGAGACCATCAGTTATATGTAAAACGTAGCAAGTGTGAGTTTTTACTTGAGCATGTTAGTTTCCTAGGCCATGTTATCTCTGAGACTGGTATTACGGTTGACCCAACAAAGATTGAGTCAATGATGAATTGGGAACAGTCAAAGATAGTTACAGAGGTTCGTAGTTTTCTCGGTCTGGCAGGTTACTACAGAAGGTTTGTAGAGAGTTTCTCCAAGATATCAGGCCCGCTTACACAACTTACGAAGAAGAACACTAAGTTTGATTGGACAGAGCAGTGTGAGCAGAGTTTTTAGGAACTTAAGAAATGATTGACTACTGCGCTAGTACTTGCTATACCGTCAGACAGGGGAGGCTTTACAATGTACAATGATGCATTGTATGGGGGTTTAGATTGTGTGCTTAACCAGAATGAGAGAGTCATTGCTTATGGGATTATCTGACAGCTAAAAGACCATGAGAGGAATTATCTGACACACGACCTTGAGTTGGCTGTAGTGATCTTTGCCTTGAAGATCTGGAGGCATTACCTTTATGGGGAGACCTTCGATATATTCACCGATCATAAGAGCCTCAAGTATCTCTTCTCACAGAAGGAGTTGAATATGAGACAACGCCGATAGATGGAGTTTTTATAAGATTATGATTATACCATCTAGTACCACCCCGAGAAAGCAAATGTAGTGGTAGATGCGTTAAGTCAAAAGTTCTCTGCTCAGTTAACATATCTCACCGCAAGGGTGCGACGATGACATCTATTGGAAGATATGGCTCTAAGTAGCACAAGATTTGACGTGAAAGGTTCAAGTGCGCTGATGACTACACTTGTGATATGTTCTACTCTTTATGAGAACATTCACAAGCTTCAGATGATGGATGATAAACTTATGACTATCAGACGTGATGTGATTGGGGGAAGTAAAATAGATTTTTCTATTGAAGATGATGACACTCTATTATTTCGAGGCCGGGTATGTGTACCAACTAGCACTGAGCTTCGAGATACCATTTTGGAAGAGACTCATAAGTCTATGTATGCTATTGACCTTGGCTGTACCAAGATGTACCAAGACTTAAAGAAAAGTTTTTGGTGGAGGGGTTTAGAAAAAGATGTCGTTGAATATGTCTCGAGATGTTTTGTGTGCCAGCAAGTAAAGGTGCATCACCGAAATCCGATAGGACTGTTGCAACCACTACCGATACCTACCCGAGTGAAGATGGGAGGCCATTTCTATGGACTTTATTTTGGGGTTGCTAAGGACATTGAGGAAGCACAATACCATCTGGGTCATTGTGGATCGATTGACTAAGTATGCACACTTCCTGCCTTATAATACGTCGCATACCGCCAACAAGTTCGCAGAGTTATACATCAAGGAGATAATTAGGTTGCATGGTATACCGGTCAGTATTGTATCCGACACAGACCCGATGTATACATCCTAGTTTTGACAGCGATTCCAGGAAGGGATGGGTTTCAGGCTTGATTACAGTACGTCGTTCATCCTCAAACCGATGGGCAGACTGAATGGGTGAATTAGATCATAGAGGATATACTACATGCTTGCATGTTAAATTTGTAGGGGTCATGGGACCAACATTTACCGCTGATTGAGCTCGCCTACAATAACAGTTATTAGGCTAGCATCGGTATGACACCCTACGAAGCTTTGTTTGGACGACGGTGCAGGTCTCCGCTTAATTGGGAAGAAGTGGGTGAGAAACTTATTTTGGTCCTTGAGATCGTGGAGAGTACGACCGAGACAGTTTGGTTAATTCACGAGAGACTGCGCATTGCTCAGAGTCGTTAGAAGAGCTATGCCGACCTTAAAAGGAACCATGTTGAGTTTAAGGTGAGCATTGGGGTATGGTTCACTCTATAGTTATGCCAAGGAAGTATTTGTTTTTGATAACTAATACCTGTGTTTCAGGTGAGAGACAATGTATTTGTTAAAATCTCGCCTACAAAAGGCGTGATGCATTTCAACAAGCGTGGGAAGCTGAATCCGAGCTATGTTGGACCTTTTGAGATATTGGGTCAAGTCGGCGAGGTTGCTTACCGAGTAGCCTTACCACCGCAGCTATCGGGCATGCACAATGTGTTTCACGTGTCTATATTGTGGAGGTATGTTAAAAACCCGACTCACGTATTGGACTACCAGCCCATTGATGTAATATCCCAGATATTTTGGACCAGATTTTATTTACCTTGGTAAGCGTGCCTGGAAAATTTATGGGACGAACCAGGAGTATTTAGGTAGGTTAAGGTATGATGAGAGATGTTGTCAAAGAATTTTTGATCTGGACTTGTGCATGTCATGTATTTGATGACATATACGCTAAGAATGGTATATGTGCTTAGCACCGAAAATAAATGCATGTTAAGTGGATGGAACTTCAAACATAAATATCATGATATTTATATGAAAAATCATGATATTTTGAGGAGAGAGGTTTGGTTATAAAGGGAGAGGATTAAGAGAGAAGTTGATCTCTTCTTCCTCACGTATGAACTAAGCTTTGCAACCCTTGTTCTTCTTGCTTAGATCTTTAGAGATTTAGAATTCCTCTCACCATCTCAACCATTGTTAAGCCTTGTATCATGCTTCTGATTTGATTAAGATATTGGGAAGGAAGACTAGGGGAGAGTGGACGGTTTGGTGAAGGATCTGGGCTAAACTTTGCCCTGGTAGCAAGGTGAAGATGGACTGATTTTGGGGTCCAAATTGGAACTTGCGGCTTAATTCGGTGCTTAAGAATAGATCCACGGAAGCTAGGTGTAGACCTTGAAAGGTAGGCTCTTTAAACACCTTTGATTAAAATTATTTATGCTTAGAATAGTTTAGATAAAGGGTACGTCTGAAAAAGATAGATGGATTGGTGTTTTGGAATGAAAAATCAAGTCGGAAGAACAAATCTGGAACACACAGATCTGGAGAAATTCGAGGGTCGAATTTCAATTCGATGGTCGAATTTGGGTTTTTAAGCCTGATGCATTTTTGGAAAATTCGATGGTCGAATTTGGTCCGATACTGCTTTGGTATATCAGTCATAACCTTTTATCCCGAACTCAGAATAATGCGATGTTTGAGGCGTTGGAAAGAAGACAACGAGACCTATAACTTTCATGAATTGACCAATTTGTGAATTGAATGTTATAAAGGTAAACAATTAGGGTGAAGTAGGGACAAGTTGTTACATGAGTCAATGTTACCTTAAACTTGCCTGTTTCGCCTAACTGTGAGAAAATTTTAGAAACTTTGGCTTATATGATAATTAGTCGGTAACATGTGTATACATGAATGTTTGTAATGTAGATTAAAGATTGGAGATCGTCGAGTGAGCTTTTACTTTGCCTCTGATATGCTCGACTCTAAACTAAGGTAGGGAAAACTTGATATCATGTGCATTATTTCATAAACATGTGTGTTATGTTATGATACGTTCTTCGATCCTATTTTTGTGATTTCCGTTTATGATTTTAAAGAAATGAGGCATGTGTTTATGTATGACTTAAAAACATGTGAGACTTATGGAATCCTCGAGATTCATTTGATATGTGTATAAGAGACTTTCACACTTTGTTCCGACTTCTGATATAAATTATAATTATCACTTCACACGGCGATAAGCTATATGTATGCACTTTTGGATTTAAGGTTATGTGAATACCCGACCGACGCAGCGGTATAACCGTGGTGACGCACAGGAGATATCCGTGACGATGCACCAATCCGTACACCCTTTGTGATATGTGCTTTGTGATTCCTACCGTATAACGGTAATTATGTTCGGCCAAGTGTCCAACTCTACGGGACCTTGGATTTATGTGCAAATGACTCATGTGAGTGACGATGGTGGGTATTCCATCGGGGGCTTGAGGCTATAGTTCCTCATTCTAGTACTTTAAGTAAACACTTTTAAGTTTTTCTTCTTTCTTATGTCGGAATAGAAATGTGAGCATGTTCATGATTCCATTAGCATTGCATATGTATGTTAAGGTTATGAAATCACCTCTCTGCATGTGTTCAAAACAACTTTGTGTACGTTATGCCATAAGATATGTGTTTGATGTTATGATAAGCATGTTATTAGTTTTTTTCCTACTGAGCTTGGATGAAGCTCATACCCCGACTATACGTCACAGGTGCTGACACTGCCTTAGGATCTGACGATCGTGATTCGGAGAACTCTGACTACATGGCTGAGGAGGAGTTGGAGACCCCAGCAGAGGAGTTCCTTCCTTGATCGAGATAGGTCATTTTGGTACTTTTGGATTAGAATTTTTTTGAATATTGGGCCCTAGGCCATTGTTTTGTCTTTTGGATATCACTTGAGGAACCATCAATAGGAACCATTGTTTAGGTGTTTGGATTGGCCAACACTGGTGGTTCTTTTTGGTTTCTCTTGGTGATATTTTTTGTTAAAGCTTTTAAGCTTTTGTTCTTGTTTTATTAGCTTTGCTTCTATTTAGATCTATGCTTATGCTGTCGGCTTTGTTTGAAATACGGCTTATTGAGAAATCAATAAGATGATGAATCGGCCTTTCCTATACCTTAAGGATTGGAAAAGTCGGGACATCACAATTGAGCTCTAGGAAGACTTATCCTTTATTGAGGAGCCCGTACAAATCTTGGATCGTAAAGAGCAGACCTTACGAAACAAGAGCATTCCCTTAGTACTCGTAAAGTGGTGGAACCATTCTTTGAAGGAAGCCACTTGGGAATGCGTAGTTGAGATTCGTGAACAGTTCCACACCTTTTTGAATAAAGGTAAAGTTTATTTACGTTTTGATTGATAAGACATAAATGCTTGTTGCTTTCTATTTCTCTTTTCAAAAAAAAAAAATTTCTTTAAATAATGAGATTTTAAATATTTTGCAGTTCTATTGATAGTTAATACTATTATATAAGTAAACTGTTGTCATCCTTACAAATTCTGTTATCCAGGTATGAGCAGTTAGGATATATGGTTGTGAACGGTAAGCATTCGAACTGTAGGACCCAATTGTCAGTCTGGTGATTTCCTATTAGTTTTGGCGTGGCCGTCTGTTAAGAAAAAGGTACGAGATGTCTTGTTGTGTTTGAGTCACTGTGGGGTTTCTTTTCCCAATAGGGTGAAACTTGGAACATAGGTGTCCATGTACAGATGCAACACCTTTATGGTATTATGGGATGCCACATGAAGTACATCCAGGTTACTATGACCTGATTCCTTGAAAAGCGTGGTTGATAAAACCTATCGTATTGCGACCCATTCGTTTAGCTTTCAGAACGTTGGATTTCACCTTGGGATTAACTTGTGTTAGGATAAGGGTGTACCGTAGACCTATTTTAACTACCCATTACATTTTCAAGGATGAAAATTCCTAAGGAGGGTAGAATGTAAAAACTCATATTTTTGAACCCGAATTAGACCGACCCTGTGTGCGTATTCGGCTTGGTGACCAATGCCACCATTTGCCTTTGATTATTATTTAGATGTGATTGTGTAGACAGATTTTTATTTAGGGCTTGATCGGACCCTTGTGTGAAAGCCGTGCACCAACCTTCAGTGTGACAGCACAACACCGGACCTAAGTTGTTGGAATTAGAAGTTTAACACACAATAGGAGTGTGGGTGCTTAACACATGTGAGAACCCATTATAAGAGAGATTAGTCTCTCGTATACAATTAGGTTAAGGTTATTTGTTTTATTTTTAAGAGAGAAGAAGGAGATGGGAGCCCTCATCCGGTGGAAACCCTAGCTGCCGCATTTTGAGTCGCTTGATCATCACAAAACTTCACCTTTATCTTGTCGTCGTTTGTGAGATCAGTTTTGAAAAACCCTCCTCTTGAAACCCCTTGTTCGTTCGAAAACCCATAAACTAGTGTAAGCGTGTATCGATCGTAGACTTGTTCCCAACGGTTTGGAGGGATTGAGATCATTGTGAACGAGTAGGAGTTGTCCCTGTGAACTCATGGGATCGATTGCGGTGCAAATTAATCAAGAAATTCGACGATTTTGTTCCGAAAACCTTGGGTGCGATTCTTTTTCAAATCGGGAAATTCTAGAGTTAAAGGTACGATTTTTATTGAATTTAATGATTAAGAATTGTATATTACATGTGGGTTTTGTATTTGGGTTAGGTGTGTTTCGATTCGGGTGGAAACAGGGTGAAAAATCACATCTTTATTTGAGTTTCTGAAACTTAGATCGTGTGGTTGCTGTAGCTTGTGCGCGCGACGATTATCATCGCTCGCGTGAGCAGTCTACAGAATTGACTTGAGAAGTTAGACGCCCAAAAAGCTCAAAGTATTGTAGTCTCTGCGCTCGCTCTCGTAAGGATTATCATTGCCTGCACGAGGATTATCATCGCTCGCGCGAGGATTATTATTGCTCGCACGAGGACAGAACATGGTTTGTCTTTATTTTTCTTTCTCATCTCAAATATTATGCTACTAGACTCGTAACATGAAGTCGGTATGGTTGCTAGGTTATAGTGTGGGTTTTGACACCATCCTATAGGCTTTGTTTGGACTCCGAATTGTGTTAAATGTTTCGAGGTAGGAGAATCTCATCTTTATAGTATTTTATTTTAATTCTCATGGATATTTTGAATTAGAATATTTGAACTTGCATATACTATTGAAATCACGTATGTAAACTGAGAACTTGATATAAACTCTGACATCTGAAATCTGAACTATGTATAAGAAACTTGTATTTGAACTATATTAGTATTTGCATCTATTTTATAATTGGCCTGAACGACCCTAAAAAATTCCTGAACATCTTCCTGACACAAGTTTCCCTCATGACGTAGGGGCTTGTTGTATCCTGAAAAAGGGTTCATGAACGACGATGGTAGGTAGGGGTTCCCATCAGCTATATTCTTGCTTTCGAGATATAGTTTACTCGGGAGGTATCTTAAGTTGAGGATTAAGTCATGAATTACTCAACTTTGCATATAGAAGTTAGAGAAACAAAGACACTGAAACCTTGCATCTGTTTTTGAATCTGTTTTCACCTATTTAGAAATTGATTCTACATATGATTTTCCCCACTTAAATTTCACCTTTTATCTGCATATCTGTTTGACATGCATTATTCTGATATATGTTTTGAAACCATGTTAGTTAAAATATAATGTTGTTGATGTCTTTCTTCTACTGAGCTTTGTTGGTTAGCTCACTCAGACTATACGTCACAGGTTCAGATACTGACGTGACTATTCAGGGTTGCGAGACTGATCCTTATTTTGTAGCCGAGGAAGAGCCTGATGTTCCTCCTGAGGAGTATTTTTCGGCTTAGGATCTAGTTTAATTATTTGCTTTTGGTGAGAGTTTTGGACTTGGAGTTGTGGGCCCATTTCGTTTGATATTATGGTTTTATATTTGATTTTTGTTTACTGTTATAAACCATATTTCGGTGATGGTCGGCCATCATCGGTGGTTCTTTACTTTAATTGCTTCCACATTTATCTTAAATTTATTTATTTATTGCGCTTTACTCTGATATGTGCTCTATTTGTCCAGCTTATTGTTTAACCGATAGGTTGGCGAACTGGCCTTTCCTATACCTGAGGAATTGGAAAAGTCGGGTCGTCACAGAAGTTCTCCTTCTCTCCTCTTGTGAGAGTCTTCCTCTCTCCTCTTACCTGCAATTGTGAGAGTTTCCCTTCTTGCACTCAGGTTTTGAGCGTGAAAAAGTCTTTGTGCCTCCTCTATCTTCTTCTTTTGCGGTGACAGTCTCTCTTCGTTGCGATGGAGGAGAGTAGTTTTGATGTCATACTAAAAGACATTCATCAGAAACTAGTCCTTACATCTTCTAAAAAGGTAGAGTTTGTAGCTTCTTCCGAGAATCTTATCTCCTCAGATGTGCACTGCCTCATTGGCAAAATAATCTGCCCGCAAAGTTAATACGGAAGCGTTCAAGGAGGCGATTGGCAGGATTTGGAACTTGAAGAAAGATCTAAAAATCAATATTATCAAGGAAAATATTTTTCTCTTCAATGGGGAAGATCCCTTCATTTGCATACGAGTGTAGATATCTCAAAACCTTTGAGGAGAGGAGTACTCTTCAAAATAGGAAACCAATCTTCGGTATGGATGAAATTCCAATACGAGCGTGTGCCAAACTTCTGCTATATCCATCGATTGATTGGCTATTCAGAGCGGGATTGTTTAATCTCCCCCCCCCACCCCTGAAGCTCTGTTTCTCCCTACAATAAATCTCAAAACTCCAACAGTAAGGCAGGCGTCCCGAACAATCCATCGTCTACATCTCAAGAAACCCGATATAGATCCTCTGAAAACACCAGAGAGGATAAACGACCGGTTGAGACTGGAGCTAAGCGGGTGCCCAATGAGGGGGCACAAAAATTTGGGACTCTTTCCTCCGAGAAAGACCCATAGTTGGGCGATATGATGATAGACATGCGGAAAGTCAGGAAACGCCAGCTAAAGGTGCGAAATTTGTGAAGGCGTTACAGAATGCCCAAGCGGATCCAAAGGAAAAATTGGTGCCAAATTAAACTTCGATTTTTGTTAATGATGGAGAAAAACTGAAGGTATAATCTCCCCCCTCCCTAATTTGTTGCCCACACAACCCCAAATCATAACAACAGAATCCTTTAATGGTAAGCCATGCTTCCCTGTATTGTCAAACTCCCATCTTGGCCACTCACCTGTTGACCCTGTTGACAAACTCAAAACCCAAAGCCCACACTAACCCTACCCATGGAACCCACTTCCATAATTATAGACCCTTATAAATCTAAGCTAGCCCAACCCTCCTACCCGACCCAACACCCGAGCTAAAACACCCTGTATTTCTGTTGCCCCATCACCTCTCTCCTTTTCCAAATCTGAATCCAGCTCCCTCTCCACCAACCTATATTCCTCCTGTTCCACACCTCTGTGTGATAGCCTCCCTTTCCTCCTCTTTGCCTCTTTCTCTATCCCAATTTCTTATGCCCCGATTGAGGAAGTCCCCAATAAAAAGAAAAGGGCTTCTACTCCAGATACCAAGTCTCAACCAAAGACAAAATCTAGTCGATTATCCTCTAATCCCAGTCCCGTGTTTCCCAATATTGTGGACAATGAGAAAAAACTAAATGCATCGGTGAGTGTTGCCCCCCAACCTTGCCGAACCTAATGAAAACCTTAAGTTGGAAATATCGAGGGCTGGGGAGCCCTCGAACAATTCGTGCCCTCTAATTGTTAATTCGGAAAGAAGATCCCTCTTTTATTTTCTTGATAGAAACAAAATTGTGCTCGAGAAGGATGGAAAGCATTAAAGTCAAAATGGGGTTCCGAAATGGATTATTTGTGGATGCTGTTGGTTGGTCGGGGGGTTTAGCTCTTCTATGGAAGGATAATAAAAACGTCTCTTTGCAATCAATGTCCAGAAACCACATTAACATCCTTATTGCTGAGGGTGTGGATTAGAAACTATGGCGAATGACGAGGTTTTATGGTGCTCCTGAATCCTGCAACAAAGAATTTAGTTGGGATCTCTTGAAAAAAATGAGCAGAAATTACTCCAATCCGTGACTTTGTGTGGGTGATTACAACGAAATTCTATTTTCTCATGAAAAACGCGGGGGTATTCCTAGAAGCCAGAGCCAAATGGAAAGTTTTCGGCAAGCCATAGATAGATGTGGCCCAAGGGACTTAGGATACGTTGGAGGCAAATTCATGTGGTCTAACGTAACAATTTCATCAAGGAAAGGCTGGATAGAGCAATGGCTAAGGAATCCTGGTCTCTCTATTTTCAAAATGTAAAGGTCTATCACCTTATCTCTTCCAAATCTGATCATGCTCCTCTTTACTTCCCAAGTACAATCTAATGAAGAATAGAAACACGGTCTACAACCCTTTCGGTTTGAATCGATGTGGACGAAGTCGGAATAGTGCGAGGATGTTATTCATGACAACTGGGATTCTTTTGGCTCTACAAACAGCTTGACAAACATTTGTAGTAAGATCTCGGGGATATCACATAAATTGCGGATGTGGAACAAAACTACTGTTGGCAACATTCAGAGCAAGGTTAAAATGGCACAGGCGCGACTTATAGAAATTCAGCAGCAAAAGTATGATATGGCAACCCGACAAGAAGAAATTCTATTGACGAAAAATATTGATGGCTTGTTAGAACAATAGGAGATGAATTGGTTGTAGAGGTCAAAAGATCTTTGGTTTAAGCACGCTGACAAAAACTCAAGGTATTTTTATTCCAATGCCACCCAAAGGAAAAAAAACAATCACATAGATGGTTTATTTGATAAAAATGGCTACTGGAAATCAGTGAAATTAGATATTGAGTGGGTTCTTACAACACATTTCTCAATTCCGGTCCTCATCTCCTACAAGAATTAAAGAAATGATGGCCAACATTAGTCCTCGAATTTCCGCGGATCAAAATAACGAGCTCATTAAGGAATCCGTTGTTGCTAAAGTGCGTAAGGCAATTTTTCAAATGCATCCAACAACTTCCCTGAGTCCCGATAGTATGCCTCCTTTATTTTTTCAATCTTATTGGCCTATTATTGGTAATTATGTGTCTAGATTTGTGTTAGATTACTTGAATGATATTGTAAATCTCTCTAAAGTGAACAAAACCCATATTGTCCTTATCCCCAAAATTAAAAACTCTTCGGATTTCCATCCTATTAGGCCATGCAACATCATTTATAAAAGTATCTCAAAAGTGTTGGCTAACAGGTTTAAATGCATTCTCCCTTCGATTATTTCCGAGTCTCAAAGTGCATTGATTCCCGAAAGGCTTATTACAGACAACTCTCTAGTTGCCTTTGAGGTGGCTCATTTTTTAAAAAATAAGCGTAAAGAGAAATATAGCTGGTGTTCTCTCAAACTTGATATGAGTAAGGTGTATGATCGGGTTGAGTGGTCGTTCCTTGAAAAAACTTTGAAAAAATTGGGTTTTTGTGATTGATGGGTTAGTTTGATCATGGGTTATATAACTTCGGTGTCTATTAAATTTCTTATCAATGGGCAAATATTGGAAATGTTATCCCTAGTAGAGGTTTGAGACAAGGGGAACCTCTATCTCCATACCTTCTCATTGTCTGTGCCGAAGTCCTCCCTTCCTTCATAAATTTCGCAGTCCAAAATCATAAAATCTCAGGTATTCGTATATGTAGAGGTGCCCTTGACATTTCCCATTCATTCTAAAGTCAACTTCGATAAATCGGCGCTATCTTTCAGTTATAATGTTCACCATGATCTTCGGAGAAAAATTTAAAACTGTTTTTAGAATAAAAGATCGGTCCCTCAAGATAAATACTTGGGTCTTCCTCTTGTTGTGGAAAGATGACGCGGGACAAACGCTGAAAACTCTAATTATGAGAGTTTGAGATTAACTTTAAAATGAATGGAATAGAAGAAAATATTCAAAATCATTCAACATGTAAAATTAATTCAATGAATTCAATAAAATAGTTAGATTAATCCATTTTAGTGTTCGCATGCACAAAGATCTCCTGATCTAGAAAACAGCTCCAACGAGGGAACTTGAGTTTCATTCTAGTTTAGGGCATCAAACGATAATTATAATATCGTCTCTTGACCCCTCGTGGATTTTGGATGAAATAAAACTTGAAGAGATAACTCAATAAAAGGAGAAAATTAAAGATATCGAGGAATAAGGTTTTGGGATTTTTGATCCTTTTATCAATGGAAATAAAGATATTACCTGACAATAATCTACAAAGACAAAAATAAAAGGGATAGATTTCCAAGGCTTCACACCAAGGATTTTCCAAAGCTTCACACTACTGTTGTACGTCGACTTCACACCAAGTCGCACGAGAAACGATTGCTCACTCTTCAAAGTTTGAAGGATTCACTCCCTCGATTGAAAACTCTTCTCAAACTTTCTAGAGTTTGCATAAAAGCAACTCTAGCGATTTTTCAAAGCTTCACACTACAGTTGTACGTCGATTTCGCACCAAATCATACGAGAAACGATTGCTCACTCTTTTCATTCAATAATCAATCAACTAATTACATTATTTATTAAAAGACCTTATATAGAAGGCCTCTAAAATAAAAGAAAATCCTAAAACAACTACTAAAAAAAAGACAAGTATGCCCTCAAAACTCAACTTTGAATTCTAACGGAACTCATTTTCGCTAAAAATCGATCGCTATGAAGCATTGATCGATCGAGCATATATATTAAATATAGCTCTCTGGTCACTAAACATCGATTGATTGACAAGAGTGCTATATATATATTCGCGAAAATAAGTTTTCCTAGCCACAATCGATCGATTGAAGCTTGGGATCGATTGATCGATTGTACATTGCTCCAATACGCAGATTCTTTAAGTCTGGTTCTGGTATCCATTTTCATTTCGCTTCTTCCAACGCCAGTATGCACGATATGGTCCGTAACCGATGTCCCCATCAATACTCCCTGGGTAGGAAAAACTCATCTCTGATGAGTTAGGGAACCCATGGATGACACACTTCGAAAGTTCAACTCTTGGCTTACCTTTTCACGCTGTGAGATACTCCCGATTATTACCTTCAATGGCATGAAAGCTCAGAAATCCTATGACCTTCTCATTTGATCCTTTCTCATATTATACAGGTGAGGTATGGGATAGAAACTGGGTAAATGGGTGTGGTTCGATTGGGTGCTCAATAAGGAATGGATCAAAGGGTGGGGTTGTGGGATCTAGAATAGGCGTAAGATCCGTTATGGCAACTATCGGATGGTTGCCCTTGTCTAGAGGAAAATTTAGACCTTCATCCTTACCCTTTTATGAGATTGAAAAAGATTCCACATACTTGAGACTATCAGGAACTAATATAAAACCGTTAGTATCAAATTCATTAAATATATTCAACGTGTTAATGCGATCAGGCATATTTCCAATGTTAAATAAATTCTTATTGTTAACCACATGCAATTTAGAATGAGGATATGCTTCTACCAACTCTAAGGACTCACTTGGTATGGACACACTATCAACACTGTCGCTGGTAATAGGAACTGCCCTAATGCAACCTATGGTTTTGACCGAAACTTCACCTTCGTCATCACTTAGCGTGCCACACGGTTCGTACACTTCTTTGTGTAAGATTTACCTTATATTTTGAAATTTCCTTTCAAACAATCAATTTCTTCTTGAATGGGTCCTAGAAAGAAGCTTGCGTCTAAGAACCTGACTTCTAAAACCAAAACTTCTAAATGGACCAAGGTTGACCCACCTCCGATCGTGCGCGATTGACCCTCAGCATGGTGGGATGCTAAGGGGCTCAAAATCGAGTGGTCGTTTGATAACAACCTCTTCGAGAACCATGACGAGACTAGATGGATCCTAGATTACCTTACTGCGGAAAAGATGGAATCACTTCTCGAGTTTTTTAATGATTATTACTACCTGCGGTTGGTAAAAAACAAAATTTACGTTTGAGTACACATGAATCGAAACTGTGCACTAAAATAGATGGCTGAACTTTTGCATTCAACCTACTGAACATCTCTATTCCTATGAAATGTTCTTCGGAATTTATTCCGGATAGAGGTTTGGCACATCCAAACCATGGTGATGTGCCATATCACGACATTCTCACCAACATGACCCATGGGGAGCATGGGTCAGGAAAATCAGTTAGGCAAGCCCAATTACTAGCCCACATGTTGCCATTAGATATCATCCTTCGGAAGAACCTATTTGCGTTAAGGCATTAGCAGGAGAGAACCGATATCTTTCTCCAAGCCTTACTTGTAGCTTATGAGGAGAAATGATTTTGCACCCTAGCCATGGTTTGGGACAGGATAATTTATGCCTGAAATCACGCAAGGGAAGGTAGAAAGACGCCTATAACAACATTACCATACGCTCGATTAATCACCCGTATGATCGAGCAGTACTAGGACCAGGAGGAAGATGAAAATAAAATTTCACCAAATGAACCACACTTTGCCGATAACACTAAGACATATCAGTTTGAGGATTTGTTCGTAATTAGTGTTAAAATTTTTAGTATAGTGGAAACTTTTGAATGGTGGGTATGTTTTAATGTAATTATGTGTGGATATTTTTGCATTTTGGCTGTGCTTAAATGGTTGTATATTTGAATAGTTGGCTATTAGGATTCAATGCCATGCATTAATCGTTGTTAGAATGGCTTCTGTGGAATCAATTTTTTTAATGACCATGTGTACTCTGCTAATTGTTGAATGGTTATTTAAATGATTTGTGAATTGCAGGTGACATTATTGTTCTGTTGGTTGATGGTTACCAAAATGGTTATATTAGTTGTGGTAATTTGTTATGGATAAAAATTGTTAATTTAGTTGTGGACTTTATCAATTAGTTGTGGATATTGTTGTCATGGATAATGGTTTTGGTTGCGGGTAAATTATGATTTTCGTTGTGGATAATTCGTGGATACATTAGTTGTGGATAATTTCGTTCCAGGTACATTTATTAAGCTAGTTGTCGGTATCATCATCGGGGAATTATGGTATTAGTGGTGGATAAATTTGTTCTAACTATGGTTCGAATTGTCATATTATCGTGGATACACTCCGTGTCGATATGCCGTTTTGTTGTAGGGTAAATGGACCCTATAAACTATTAATGTTTAGTTCTATTATTGTATCGTCAATTTTTGACGACGAAAATTCTTTTAAGGAGGGGAGGATGTAACATCCCCAAATTTTTTGAATCGTGTACGTTCGCTGGTGTACACGTCTCGTATGACACACTGTACATACTTGCATGATAGAGATATATTTATTTTATTTCGAATTTTTAGGATGAATTAATTTGGATACATTTGAGTTCCATTGAACCCAGTGGTATAAAGGCTAATATGTTTTTGCGTATGCTAGCTTCACGCAGAACCGAGCCTTCTTTTGAATAATGGCTACCATCCAATTTAAGTGTGCAAACATAACAACAAACCCAAACCTCCTTTAGATAAGAACTAACACACACAATTGGTGTGCTTGCTTCAGATGGAAGCAAGACCCTTAGTTCAATACAATGGCTTCTCACGTAAGTCATTGCATTACATGAGAAATCTTCAGAGAGAAAGTGAGAGGGAGCTTGAGAAAAGCTCCATTCTTTGTGCCCCCGAGATCCGAAGCGTTGTTGATCTTTCACTCAATTTTTCTATGATCATTGACACAAGAAGCACCGATCTTACGTGTGGTTGCTGTCCGCGAAGAGTGTGAGAACTTCATCCCTTTCCAAACCCTCTTTTGCTTCATTTAGAAACCCCGAGGTCCAAAATTGCTCAAGATCGCCTTCGAGCGTGAATCTTTGGTTCATCGTGCGTGTTTGGAGAGTTGGACCTTCTTATCCGTCTCTGTTAGCGATCACTAGAAGGTGGGTTTCAAAACCCTCCTTGCATGTGTGAGGGTGGGAGCGCCATTATTCCCGATATCGATTATCATACGCGTTATTTGAACGAGCTTGGAAAGGTAAGACCTTATGGATGAATTGTGTTTAGATTGGTGGTTTTAAGTGTCTTGAATGGGTATGAAGGATTAATGGTTAAGAGGTGAGAAAAGAACAAGCGAGAACAATTTCTGAAATCGGGCTAAGTGTGCAAAATCACTCAAATTTGTGCGCGCGAATTGAAATTTGCCCGCGCAAATTGCCTTAAAAGATAAAGGGAATATTCCCTGTGAAAACCATGCGCGCAAAATGCACATCACTTTGTAGGCCAAAATCACACTAGAAATTTTCGCCCACACGATTTGGTGGGTGCAAGGTGAAATCACTCGCGCCATTTTCCCTGTCAAGTGAAATCGCTCGCGCGACTTGAGAATTGCCCGTGCGGTTTTCCCTATTTGGCTTATTTTGAAGTTTTCTTCAGAAAACTTTGAAATCTTCTACATATTGATTCTTTAAATCATTAATACGTATTGTATGTGTGCAATGTGATGTAGATTGGGACTTTGAGAACGTCCGTAAGGATCTTGCATCGCTTTGCGTAATTCATAGCCAAGGTAGGGGAAATTGAATGTCAATTGCATTTTTGATATAATTATCATTGATATTATGATATGATTGAGACCGTATTTGAACTGTAATTAAACTTTTTGCATTTGGCATCCGAATTTGTTTTTGAACTATGAAACCTGTATTTCGAATCTGAACTCTGATATTCTGAATTCTGGAAATTAGCTATGAGTTAAGCACACTACACTACGTGAATTATGTATTAAAATCTGCATGTTGATTTGAGGTTCATCAGAACGAATCCTCCTGCTCTTTGAACCGGTACGACGATTTATCCGTACGCTTTGAACCGCTTTGACGGTAATTTGATCTGCGCAAGTATCCCTCATAAAGCAGGGGCTTCACTACAAAAATAAGGTGTTTCAGCGGCACTTACGGTTAAAGCAATTTTTGGTAATGACAGGATTAATAGCGGTAGTTTTTGTTAGCGACTGAACTAATAACAACAATTTTTTGTTAAAAAAACTGCCGTTAATAGTCTTATTTTTTGTAGTGTTTATTGCACTTCCGAAAAGTGTTCATTAAATGATGATGGTTAGGTGGAGATTCCCATCGAAAATCTTTGGCTCCTAATGCTATATTTGTTTGGGAGATTAGTTAAGTTATGACTTTAAGTTAAATTTTCAGATAAGAAACCACATGTGAATTACGATCAAATAAGAACTTGGAAAAACTATGAGAATTTCACTATGTTTGATTTCAATTTGAACCTTGTCCTTATAGTTCTGTTTTGATATGAAAATGCATATAAACTTATCATTGAAAAATCATTTTGAACTCGGTAATAGAATCATTGTTTGATGTTGTTTTGAATTTTGTCATTTGAACCCATGCTTGTCATTTCAGCCCATGCTTAATATGATAAGATGCAATTGATGTTGAGCTTTTCTTCTACTGGGCTTATACTGTTAGCTCACCCCGACTATACATCACAGGAGTAGATACTGATAAGGACTCGGAGCTTGAGCACGATCTGGATTATGAGCCGGAAGAGGAAGATCTTCAACACGACAAGTTGTACCCATAGACTTGGGACTTAGGATTGGTACAGTTTTGAGATTTTAATAACTTTGGGCTTGGTACATTGAGTCATATTTTTGTAAAGTGATAAAAACAATACGTTTGTACATGCATTTTGGAAACCACTGTTTTGGTGATGGTCAGCCATCACCGATGTTTCATTTTGGTTTCGTTTATTTATAAGTATGTATAGAATTGGAAATCTCTTTCTTTTGCCATATAAGATATTCGTTAAAGGTGTGAATTCTGTATTTGTCTGAATATATCGAGCCAATGACGAGCCGACTTTCCCGATATTTTGCGTGTGGAAAAGTCGGGTCGTCACAGCATCTAGAAGTCAATATACTTATTGGTTAGAATACAAATTTTTGGTGATATTATTTAATACACTACAAAAAAAAGACTTTTGGAGACGGCTTTTCGAAGCCGTTTCCAATAACTATTTATTGAAGACAGCCACTCAAAAGCCATCTCGGATGCTTTTATTAGAGACGGCTAAAGCCCTATCCCTATATAAAATAATATATAGAGATAGTTATGACCATCTTGATGCGGTTGACTTAAGGTATAGGTTGGTGAAAACTTTAGTGACCAAATTAAAAGCCGTCTCTAAAAGTTGCGTTAACACCAATAGAGACGACTTAAGCCGTCTCGGTCATTATTTTAATGTATAGACCTTACTACTACTTAGTTAAAACTTAATAACATCTCTTCCCCTATAAAATGTTCTCAAACCACGACCATCCTCTATTCCATTTCTCCTATCGTCAGCTGTCGACTGCTTGGATCCTTCGTTTCCATTTCTCCCATCATTAGCTTAGGGTTTGAGCTCCGACGTAGAGAGCTAGGGTTTGAGACGAATTTAGGTTTGTAGATCTAAATTTGGACCAAGCTAGATCAAAATCTAAATAGTTTGAAGTAGGGAGCTAGGGTTTGAGGCGAATCGAGGTTTGTAGATCTAAATTTGGACCAAGCTCTTCCAAATTGTCTATATAATCAAAACAAGCTCTCCGAAATCTGTTTGTTTTTTATTTGACCTTCAATGGTTTGACACAGAGAACTAGGATTTAGATCAAAATCTAAATAGTTTGAAGTAGGGAGCTAGGGTTTGAGGCGAATCGAGGTTTGTAGATCTAAATTTGGACCAAGCTCTTCCAAATTGTCTATATAATCAAAACAAGCTCTCCGAAATCTGTTTGCTTTTTATTTGACCTTCAATGGTTTGACACAGAGAACTAGGGTTTGAGAGGAATCAGAGGGAGATTGAAGTTTGGCGTTTGGATAGGGTTGGTAGATCGAAATTGAGATTTGGAGCCGAAAATCCACAGCATGGAAGGTCGAATTCGAGATTTATGTTACTTTCTAGGTAATTTCCCTTTTACTTTGGCTTAAGTTTTGGTCAATCAAATTAGATCATTCGTCTGATTTGGTAGGGATCTCAAGCCAACAGTTTGAATCGGATCTGGTAGGGATCGTTCGTCTAATTGCTTAAATCTGAGTCAGACAAAGTTTAGATCTAAGGTGTGAATCAGACAAAGTTCAGATCTAAGGTGTGGTTCAATTTCGATTTCCATTCAAGCTGCATTTTGATTATGATTCCGATTCAGATTCCAAGTTCCAAGTTGATTTCAAATTTTGATTCGTGAGTGAACGAATTTTGATTTTGATTCAGATCAAGTAGATTTTGAATTTGTTTGCAATTTGTTTAGAATTAGTAGAACTTTTTTACATGGCAAAATACTCACTGATCTGAATTTTTCATGTAAAAATTTATTGATCTATTTTAGTTTTTATTTACATTTTTTTTTCATTTTTAGGCATTTGTAAATGCAAAAATCAGAGCATCATATGTGGATGCTCTGTTTGAATAGTTTCAAAATCTAAATCTGCAATGTGATTGCAAATTGTGGATGCTCTGTTTTAACATGCTCCACCTGATTTAGATTAGATTCTTTAGATTTTTGAGCAAAATTTTACATGGTTAAGATGCATTAATTAGGGACTAGTTAGTGATCTCTTGCAATAGCTAAGATTTTTACATGTCATCATGTGATCTTCTGTTCAGCAGAAACCAATCTTGCAAGTAACCGGCATATGCATCCTCAAACTGTGAACCAGTACGCAGTGAGCTAGTTTGCTGTTCCATTCATTCCAATTTGCCTTGTTTTTTACATAGTCTTCTCAAATATATAAATGTTTTTTTTTAATAGGTCATATGTATAAATGTTGGTTTAAGTTTAAACCGAAGTATCGTTTTTCTAAGTTACAGATTTGACCACCAAGCTATAAAACATTTATTTTTTATAAAAATCAATTTAATTTTTATGGACCCAACTCTCCTTATTTAAACACCAAATTGATAAATAAATGATCTTTCACCATCAATAGCCTAAGATGCGGGCTATCCGTACTATCAAAGTGATAGATCATATATTGCAAATTTAGATTTTTACACAAAATGAAATAATGCATATTGCTCAAATGAAAAATTCTCATTACTAAACAGAAATAGCATACGAACAAAATACTAATTAATATATTTGTTAATGTGAATTTTCTATTCTAATAAAAAAATCAAAATAAAAACTATAATCAAAATCAAAACCTCAAGTCAAATCAAAATGGTATATATGAGATGAAAATCGTAGTTTAATAGTTTGAGCACTAATGCAACGACTAAAAATACTCTAAAAAACTGTAATAAAAAAAATGGATCAGGCCAATGGTATTTATCTTTATCATAACAGTTGCACACTTTTTACTTTGAAATTTTTGTATTAAATAATTGACTGCACATGCTTTGGCTATGCCTTTCTTTCCTATATATATATACACACACACACACGTATGTATATCTGTATCCATTTGGCCTATGTTCTTTTTCCTTCATCTGAGATATTTCAGTGTTGATCCACTGTATTAAACCAGTCAGAATATAAGCTCACAGGTAATATGAGCGGCATCCATCTAGCCTAATTAAACCTACTGGTAGTATCTTAGATTTAAATGGAAGACAACAGGTGTGTATCTTAGTATCAACACTTGATTGTATGGAAACATGCTACACACTTAAATCCAATTGCCATCAACAACCATTGAAATGGGAACAGGCTGTCCTCTCCATTGGACAATCATTTCACATGGCTGTTGACAGAGATAGATTCGTGTATGACAGCAGCTATATGCTCAAGTGCTGAACATGTCGTGTCGTGTGTGTGTGGGTAAGCTAGTCTGTGATTTCATTGTGTATCGTGGCTCTCCCACAATATGGGTATTAAATATCAGACACAAAATCCAGGCTCTTTGAATCAGATACCCATACATATCTCATTGTTATTCTAGAACAAAATCATAAATCATAGGTCATACTATATTTCATAGGTATGTCAGAATAGAAATCTAAATAATATCATACTGAACTTTTAAGTCATGTGCATTAGAAGTCATTTTGTTATAGGTTCCCACATTTGTCAGAAATCAGAAGCATATATGCTTTCATAACCATGTTGAATTTAATGCATACTTCATAGTATAGAAGATATAATGCAGAAGACAGAATTTCAAAATCTTATTGCAATACAAATAAGGTACCTTTAATAGCACCCACCCATTTATATAGCCCATTCATTTTTGTTTGTGGCATGCGCATGCTTGCTATTTTTTCTATTTTCTTAGTCTTCACCAAGAATCAGAGCTATAGGAAACAAGACACTTTAATTTTTTTTAAGGACTATCTTATTATTCTGTTATTGAGATAACCCAAGGGATTTTCTTCTCATTGAAAAAGCATCCGACGACAACGGATCTTAGTGTAGGTCTTCTGGCTAACATTTCTAATTTTCTTTATTATATAGATGAAACTAGATTTATTATATAGTTGTGGTAAATGTCATGTTAATATTACTATACTTTCACTAGCTCGGTTTCTTAGGAAATCACGCTTTTTCACATCTCATTTATCTTTGAGCTTTTATTTGATGGGTGATCCATACATTATGAGCGGTAAAGTGGTCCGCACGTCCTTTTATTATTCTGCTGATTAATCTATAACTTTTGTTATTAATAGTTAATCGATAACTTTTGTCATCATACAGAATAAGTGCCCGTCTGAAAAGTTATATGTCGAATTATTGACATATAACCTTTTGGATTATCTATCTGAAGATAGATAGTTTGGGAATATCATGTACATTAGTTGTTCACTATTATGATTTTTAGAGTTTTCTCAAATGATTTCGACATATTTCTCCTTTGTTCTTCAGATACATACTTTCATAAATCATTTTGTATTTTTTGTTATCCATCGTGGATAATGAAAAGTATAAAATAGTATGAAAAGTCTACGTATTTGAAGAACTACGTGGAGATGCTGTCGAAATTTTTAGAGAAACTCTGAACTTATATTATGTGAACAATTAAATGACTTGATACTCTCGAATGGGAAAAACTAATAAATATGGTACAAGAAATATAAACCTTTATCATTTTAAAAAATATTAAACTGTACATTCCCTATACTTTTAGGGGTTTGAAACTTTTATATGATGGAAAAGAGTTGGGTAAAAAAGTCGAGATGTTCTAGAGAGTATGATGAAGGGTTGGCGGCATTTTTCGATCACGGTTTAGCCCATGAAATTACTTGCAATGGGAGGCTCAAGTGTCCTTGTACAAGATGCTGTAATTGTGTTTATTTAGAACCCGACTTATTGAAGGAGCATTTGGTAATAAACGGGATAATGGAAAGTAATGTTGTATGGACTTATCACAAAGAGAAGAGAGGGCCACTGCCTAGACATGAAACCGTGGTAGATATTAGAGCTGATGACAACGAGAATGTTTTGGTTGATGACATCAGGGGGATGGTGCAAGTTGCTTTTGGATTTCCAGACCCAAATAAAGACACAGATGGTTTGGAGCAAGAACAAAGTGATGCACCCAATTCTAGTGCTTCTGAATTCTACAAATATGCACATGATTTGGGGAATCCCTTGTATCCTGGATGTAACACACATACGACGTTGTCTTTCATTGTGAAACTTTGGTATATCAAGGCCCTTGGTGGATGGAGCAACAACTCTTTTAAGTTGTTGCTTGACTTACTAAGGGAGGTTTTACCTAAAGAGTCAACGTTGCCGAAGAACTTCTCACAAAGCAAAAAGATTATTTCAGGCTTGGGACTAGATTACAATAAAATTGATGCATGCCCTTATGATTGTATGTTGTACTGGAAGGAGTCTGAGAAGAAAGAAAAACGTGACATTTGTGGGACATCGCGATGGAAGAATCATGAGATTGAGGATGACAAGAAGACTCCTGCAAAGATTCTTCGTCATTTCCCTTTAAAATAATGATTGCAATGTTTATATTTGTCATCAAAAACTGCAGCTGACATGAGATAGCATGACGAGAAACGCACTAAAGATGAGGTGTTAAGACATCCTGTAGATTCTCCAGTATGGAAACACTTTGACAAGATCAACCCAACATTTGCAGAGAAAAATTGCAATATAAGATTGAGTTTAGCAAGTGACGGTTTCAACCCATTCCGGACAATGAGTATTACGCACAACACATAGCCTATTGTACTTATCCCATATAATCTGTCCCCTTGGTTGTGCATGAAGAATCCGAACATGATCCTCTCATTGCTTATACCGGGTTCGACAAGTCCTGAAAATGACATCGATGTATACCTGAGGCCTCTAATAGAGGAGCTAAAGGAATTATGGGAAGAAGGGTTGGAAATATACGATTCATCAAAGAGGGAGGTTTTCAAATTACGAGCGGGCTTGCTTTGGACAATTAGCGACTTTCCAAGATATGCTATGCTTTCGGGTGGAGCACTAAAGGATATAAAGCGTGTCCTTATTGCCATGAGAATACATGCAGTGAACGGTTGCCAAATTGTGGGAAGCTTTGTTCTATGGGTCATCGCTGATTTTTACTTTAGATCATAGATTTATAAAGAATAAACGGTGGTTCGATGGAAATATAGAAGAAAGAGAAGCCCCAACCCCACTAACCAGTAAGCAAATTTTGGAGAATTTAAGAAGTTATCAGCATACCTTTGACAAGTTTCCCAAAACTGACTATTCTGTGAAGAAACCAAAGAAGATGAAGAAAAAAATAATAAAAAATGTACCTCCTATACCAACAATGCCAAATAACTGGAAGAAGTTGAGTATATTCTTCGAGTTACCATGTTGGTAAGAAAATTTACTAAAATACAATTTGGATGTTATGCGTATCGAGAAAAATGTATGCGATAATGTGGTTGGTACACTTCTGGACCTGGAAGGAAAGTCAAAGGATGGTTTGAAAGCACGTCTTGACTTGATGACAATGAACATAAGACATGAGCTCCACCCAAAAGAGCATGCAGATTACTGTAAAGTGTATCTACCATCTGCATGTTACTCTATAGATAAAAGTGAGAAAGTGAAAAGGTGATGTTCAGTCTAATCCTAAAGAGCATGAAGATTCCTGATGGTTATGCCTCTACATTTCAAGGTGCGTTAACGTCAAAGATCGTAAGATATCATAACTCAAAGGTCACGACTCACACGTTATTATGCAATAATTTCCACCTCTTGCTGTTTGGAAGACGGTGCCAAAAAATGTCAGTTCTGCTCTAATAGAACTAAGAACATTCTTTTGTTAGTTATGCTCTAAAACATGTCAGGTTGAGGACTTCAAATGTCTTCATGAGCGTATACCATTGATTTTGTGCAACCTAAAGCAGATTTTTTCACCTTTATTTTTTTATATTATGGTCCATTTACCCATACACTTAGCATCAGAGGCAATGCTTGGTGGACCTGTCCATTACTGCTGGATGTATCCCATCGAAAGGTATGATCCATATAATCTTTGCAATTATCTTTACATTTATCAATTATGTTTAATTTCTCGCAATGGAAGTACATTCATTTCTATGTATGCAGCTACTTGTACACACTTAAGTCATATGTACGCAATAGAGCCTATCTCGAAGGTTCCATTGCAAAAGGATACCTTGCTGATGAGTGGCTCACATGTTGCTCAAAGTACTTACAAAATATTGAAACTGTCACAACCCAGATTTTTGAGATCTGTGCACGGCACATACTTACACATAGGTGTATGTGTTTCACAAGGAGACCAAAAACGACCCATATACGTTAAGTGTGTACGTGGGAAACACACTAGTATTATCCCAAAAATTTTAGATATAAAAGTGAAAGAGATAGAGAAGAACCCTTACGTAAATCTATTCTAACCTAAATAGAGAGAAGGAGAATATAGAGAGAAAGAAGAAAAGAGCCTGGTAGAGAACTAGGGTTCGTTGAGACTTAGGTCGGCAAAGGAGATCAGAGGAAACGATGGGAGGACGAACCAGGGAGGCCGGATAACCGAGTAGATATTCAAATCATAAATCAGACCGGTGTGGTTTCATCGTCAGAATGCGTTAAGGACATGATAGATGCCTAGGAAGGTTTTAAATAGTAGGAAAGAGGTTGGCTAAATGGTTCCTTGTATAAGATGAAGGGTAAATGATGAGTAGAAGCATATTCTCGATCTGATCGAGGGATAAAATCATTGTTCCTCGCTCGAGTGATCTAAAGAGGCTCGCTCGAGCGAGGATGAATATAGAAAATGTGGCTCTGGGCTCGCTCGAGCGGGGCCTAAAACTAAAGGGAGCTCGCTCGGCGAGGTCCTGATAAAATTCGAGAGCTCGATTTAACGCTCGGCGATCTCGATTTGACCGCTCGGCGAGGTCAAGAGACCGCTCGGCGAGGTCAAGTGACCGCTCGGCGAGGGCTATTGACATGATCACTCAAATATTGGTTTTCTAATATAAGAAACCCGGGTGTCTTACACCCCAAAGACCTTAGATCATCCTAAAGTAAAATTCTTTTAAATGTAGGTTGATGCATTATAACCCTCTAAGGACAAGCGTGCTTTGAGATTCGTCGAGGTAGGGAATTCTCTCGAACATGTGCATTATTCTGAATTCATATGTGTAGTATAGTCCATTTAAATAGTGTATGTTTTATAAATCCTCATGATAAGGGTGTGTGCGTGTCCAATGTGGAAAATCCCGAGGTCCCGGGGGACGAAAGATAATGTGGTTAAATCAAAGAAAGGTGAAATAGAAGCATGGGGCATCGAGGATGCGTAAGAAAACAAGAGAAACAAAGATAACGTGATAAGGCCTAATGTAATATATTTAGCACAATCACGGTGAATAACTATATGTAAAGCACATTGATACTTTTGTTATTTAAGGTTGATTAGAATACCCCACCGGCGTGGCGGATACCCACAATGACTCGGCAGATATCCATGACCGACGGCGCCAATCCATTACAATTATAACATCCGTGGATGTAGATTGAGAATAGACCCGCCGCCTATGAGGAAGGGGCTTGGCGATATTCGTGAATACACATAACAAGCTGTCTAGTTAGACGATGGCGGGTATTCCATCGGGGCTCGATGCTATATTGCTCGAGGATTAATTAAGTTAAGATTTAAGTGATTAGGCCAAGTTCACGAACAAGCTTATAAAGAGATTAAACAAAGCTATGATAAGTAGTGATTGGAACCTTTGAGTTATTCCTGTTATCCAAATAGTTGTACATAAATGTTTTCTTGAAAATTTATGTTTTATTAAGTTACTGACATATGTGTGAAGGATAATCTATATGCTCTTTTGTTTTCCCTACGGAGCTAGGATGTAGCTCACCCCTTAGACTATACGTCACAGGTCAAGGACTAGCGGCGGCAGGGACTTCCGGTGAAGTTAATCCAAGGGCATCGGAGTTCGTACCCACTGAAGAGACAGAACCTCCTCCTGAGGAATTCTTCTAGGAAACCCGCTGCATAACCTAAGAGTGAGTTGAGAAAGAGTACTATGTATGACATGATATGTCGAACCTCATCATTTGGAAGGTCTAAATACTGTCTCTTGGTAGAATATTTAAGAAGAATAATCGTCATTAAACTTTTGGGTGTGTCCTTATGTCCATGAATTGGCATGGAACAGGGACAGCCTTGTAGGATCAACTATCCTATAACTTCTTATTTTTATTTAGAGTGTTCGCATGTGCATCAATTACAGTTTGGTTGTATATATATCGGCGAGTTATGAGAAGAATTTAAGGCACGGCCTTGAAGGTCGTGCAGATGGCACGGATTTCGGGATGCCGAAATTCGGGTTGTCACAGAAACACAAAATATTGCTCAAAGTACGTCAGGTATGCTGAAGACACTGCAATTGGGGGTGCCGAATAATTCTTTCTCACCAATATTGAACGTAAACAAATGCATAACTATGTGTTGTTCAATGATGATAACGTCGCTCGATATGTGAAGTAATAACTCCCAACCTCTTTATATTGTCGGACCATTTGAATTCAATCCATTATACTCACTTCACATCCATTTGATGCAGGCAACATAAATCATACATTAACCTGAAGTATCGCAAGCGTAAAGCTGATTAAGAGAAACAAAATATACACAAAGAGCAGTTTAGCGAGTGGTTTAAATCACATGTAAGTGTGAGGAGATAATTATTTTTATACACTTAAAAGAGGCACTAACTTTGTTATCCACATCTAATAGATTAAATCAATGATTGAGGCCAATAGTACATTGCCGGTGAGACTCGATTTACTCGCTGATTTTCCATACACTCATGCGAGAAGATTCACTGGATACACTATCAATGACTATAAATTTCGAACAACTAATAAGGAGAGGAAGGCTACAACACAAAATAGTGGTGTGATGGTCATTGCAAGCACTCCAAGCTATTCAAACGCAAAGGACGAAAATCCAGTTTCAGGGGAGATCACATATTACAGACGTCTCGTGGACATAATTGAGTTGACTTATCGCCAAGGACTGAAATTAGTGCTATTCAAGTGTGACTGAGTTTATGTTGGACAACTCAAAGGTATTAAAATAGACCAGTTAGGACACTTGTGAATTTTACACATTTATCTGCATCTCAGAAAGATGAACCCTATGTGTTGGCATCTCAAGTAAAGCAAGTTTTCTATGTCGAAGATCCAACTGAACCAGGCTGCCATGTTGTCATCAAGAACAAGCCCAGGGACACTTTCAATATGAGTGGAGGTGACAATATACTACTAGACAGTGAGCCATATGGTAGCCAAGTTCAAATTGGTACCCGAGAAGATGATAGTACTTTTCATATCGTGAGGAAAGATGTGGTTAGAGCAATTGTAGATGCACCTTTCTAAGTCCCTTGTACATGAAAACGTCCTTCCGATGGATTCATTGATGACAAAGAAGATGAAAATTGATTTTAGATTGATGTGTAATGATTTCAATTCTATATAGATGGAGTTTTCAATCCTTTCGCCTATGTTGATTCTAATTAGTATTTCTATGAGTTTTGATGTGAATGTGAGTAAATTAGGTAAACCTTGGCTTCATATTACTTGATACCTTTGTTGTTACTTTATTCTTATAATTATTGTTGCTTTATTCTTATAATAACCAAGAATGGAAACTTCATACCTGAGAGCTTGAGCTGCTACAATGGTGAATTGAAATAGTCACAGGGGAGGCTTTAAATAGAGAATACCGGATGGGAAGATGAGAGATAATCAACAGTCAGCTGCTTGTAGGTGGTACTATCTATTGAGCAGCAGTTTCCTCCATTGGAGATTTTTCTATATAGTCAACAATGGGCAACAAAGTGTACTTTTTGTTGAAAAAGCAGGCCCTCTTTTTTTTTGTGGTTTCTAAGAGTGTACTTTTCTATGAGTTGCTGCTGCTAACATTATGAGATGTTGCTACATTTGAGTATATATATGTAAAGACCTGTATTTTGAACCCGAGTTAGACTGACCCCGTGTGTGTATTCGGCTCGGCAACCGACGTCACCATTTGTTTTGGATTTTTATCTAGATGTGATTGTGTGGACAGATTTTAATTTAGAGCCCATTTGGACCCTCGTGCAAAAATTATGCACCGACCTCGGCGTGGCCACTCAACACCGGGCTTGAGTTTTAAAATTAGAAGTGTATAATACATAAGAGGTGTGTGTGTGCTTAACTTTATGAGCAATCCTATTATAAGAAGGAATTGCATTCCCGTATTATACTAGATTTTGTTAAGAGAGGAAGAGACGTGAGTGCCGTGAAGAACCGTAGTCGTTTGATAGTTATCCAACTATGTGAAACTCCGTCTTCTCTCTTCTTTAATCATCATAAGAGATCACTTTAGAAAACCTCCTTCTCTAGAACCCTCTTTGTTGAAAACCCTTGAACCTTAGAAAGAACTTGAATCAACCTTAGATTCGTAGTTGGCTATTGGGAGAGGTTGAGATCATTGGGGACGTGTTGGAGTTGTCTCTATGAACTCGAGGGATCGATCGCGGCGCAAATCGTCGAGGAAACCCGTCGGTTTCGTTCCGAAGCTCCATTCACGTGACTCATTTCTAATCTAGGAATTCTTAGATTAAAAGTATATTTTAATTAAACTTTTTGATTTAAATCATTAGATTAGCCATAGGTTTTGCTTTGGGATGTATGGGTTTCGATTCGGGTGAAAACGAGCGAAATCGCGTCGCTATAGCTTGCTCGAGCGAGCTATTATCATCGCTCGAGTGAGGATACACTAAAATACTCGAAAAGGCCTTCGCTGCCCTCGCTCGAGCGAGCTTTTGTCATCACTCGAGCGAGAAAGTTCTGAAGGATCTCGCACGAGCGAGCTATTATCATCGCTCGAGCGAGGTATCACCGAACTCCGATATTGTCTTAGTATTCTAGTCATAATATTTTATCTCGACCTCCGATTGCGACGATTCTTTTTGCGTTGGAAAGCTAACGGAACAATTTACAACTTTCATGTTTTGACCAACTTGTGAATCAATCGTCTTGATGGTCAAAAATATATAAGAATGTTACATTAAATTCTAGGATTGGCGCAACTTGCCTGTTTTGACTTGTTTTTGAGGAAACACTTAAATAGGTCTAGATTATTAGTAATTAGAGTTAATCTTAATGCATGAACGTATATTGTGATGTAGATTGAGGGCGAGAGGCCATCAATAGGACCTTGCTTGACTTCGCATAACTCTGAGTTTTGGTAGGAGAATCTCATCTTTATAGTATTTTATTTTAATTCGCATGGATATTTTGAATTAAAATCTTTGAACTTGCATATGCCATTGAAATCACATCTGTAAACTGAAATTGATATGAATGACTGAAAATCTAAATCTACCTGAATCCTGAAACTTGAATCTGCTTAAGCTCTGAAAATCTGAAATCAAGAACTTGAACTATGTATAAGAGACTTCCATCTGATTTATATTAGTATCTGCATTTGTTTTATGATTGACCTGAACGACCCCTCAAAAATTCCTGAACAACTTCCTGGCATAAGTTTCCCTCATTATGCAGGGGCTTGTTGCATCCTGAAAAAGGGTTCATGAACGACGATGGTAGGTAGGGGTTCCCATCGGCTATATTCCTGCTCTCGAGATATAGTTTACTCGGGAGGTATTTTAAGTTGAGAATTAAGTCATGAATTGCTGAACTTTGCATATAGAAGTTAGAGAAACTAAGACACTAAAACACTGCATCTGTTCTTGAAACTGTTTTTACACATTTAGAAATAAATCTTATATATGGTTTCCGCACCTAAATTCAGTTTATTATCTGCTTATATGTTTGACAAGCTATATTCTGATATTTGTTTTGAAACCATGTTAGTTAAAGTAAAATGTTGTAGATGTTTTTCTTCTACTGAGCTTTGTTGGTTAGCTCACTCCGACTATACGTCACAGGTTCAAATACTGACGTGGCTATTCAGGGCTGTGAGACTAATCCTGACTACGTGCCTGAGGAAGAGCTTGAGGTTCCTCCTGGGGAGTTTCTCCCAGTATAAAACTTACTGATTTTCTTATTGGTGGTGAGAGTTAGACTTAAATTTGTGGGCCCATTTTAGTTGGATATCATAGTTTTATACTCGACGTTGATTTCTGTTATGAGCCATGTTTCGATGATGGTCGGCCATCATCGGTGGTTCTTTACTTTTAATTGCTTCTGCATTTATTTCAGCTATGGATATTTATTGCGCTTTACTCTGATATGTGCCCTGTTTGTCCGGCTTATCGTTTATTCGATAGGTTGGCGAACCGGCCTTTCCTATACCTGAGGGATTGGAAAAGTCGGGTCGTCACAATATATATATATATATATATATATATATATATATATATATATATTATAATGGTGTGAAGCCATCCCTAAATAAAATCCGCGTCTCTGTTGAAACCGAGACGTATCGGCCAATACGGGTATCCAATACCCGAGTTGGGATACCAATACGTATCGGTTTACCGAGAAATCGATACGTATCAGTATCGGCCGATTTTTTATACCTTGCGTAGAATTCATATTGAAGCTCTTTCCATTTTCTTGGCCTTTGCCTTTCAGTTCTTTATATGGTTGGAAATTAATTGGTATTTTTTGGTGATTAGTTTATTTGTTTGGTCATTCTCAGGATACAGTTTTCAATCCTTACGCTTTGAGCTGTGGGCACCTGTTCTGCAAAGGTTGTGCTTGTTCTGCAGCTTCTGTGCTACTCTTCGAAGGCCCAAAGACTGCACCTCCAAAATCAAAGTGTCCTATTTGCATAACGGTTCATTGTATTTGTCTATTTATTTATTCTCAGATCTATAAATAATGATACATTGTATTTTATCAGACAATGGTCTGTACAATGTTTCTTGAAATTTCCCTTGGACATTTTAGAAATTTTATATAAAGCTAGGTGTCCATAGAGGTTTCCATCTTTAGTTAGTTGTTTCTTGGTGATGTGGTGAGATGACTGGCTATGACCTGCATTAATTGAGTCCGCCTCACTTTCATCCAAATGCATCCTTCCATATTCCACGTCAGAATTAAAGGTAAATCCACCCACTGAATTTTTGAGTTCACCCACGCTAAAACTCATTGACTGTTTTGAATCCGACGATCCAGATCAGTTTTCACCCCAAACTTTCACATAAAATCAAAATCAGTGGATGGGTTGTGAACTCAAAGATTCCATGAGTGAAAATAAAGGTACTCATAATTATGTCCTTTATAATTTAGTTTAGGAATAAGGTCAGGTCGTTGGAAGGGGTCAAAGCTGCTTTTATCAATGCTCACACGATGACAACTTTTTTACTCACCGAATATGCAGAAAATTGACTTCGAAACCCAACAAATGTGTGGAAAATTTTGACATTATTCAATGGCTATATAGATATTAAGTTCTCAACCATTGGATCAATCGCTCCTGTTTGGACTGTCCACTTATCGGACGGCTAGAGATTCCATTCTGTACCATTGGGTGTTTAAATGAAAGAAGAGTTGGTCATTTATTTAAAATTTTACATTTATATTTAAATTAAGGTCGTCATCACCTTCCTTGCCAATCGCTACAACCAGTCATCTCACCACGTCACTGATTTCGAATGCTTAAATTATAGGATTCAGTTTTTAGATTTTAATTATGCTAATGGTTATGAGATTCAATTTTTAATAATTATTTATGTCATTTTGCTTATATTTTGAACATGTTGAGATTTAATGGTTATTTGACATTTTTATTTGTGTCAAATGGCCAACGTAGATCCACCCCTACCCCCACCCCCTAACGTTAAGAAAGGGCGAGGGAAAGCAGTACTTGGTTTCAAAAATAGAATGAAAGGAGAGAAAATTCTTGTACTATTGTATAAGGGGCACATCGTAGGGGATGATCAAAGTAAGATGTCCTCGATGATTGGGCAAATAGCGAAGGATTGCGTTAGATTTCTTGTGAATGTTCCAAACTTTACAGATATTCCTAAGGAGAGTTTCAAGAGTGCTTATGAGGAGTTGATGGTAACAAATAACATAGTTATATTAAATAATTAAATTCTTTATTTTCTATTTCATATTCATATTGATTGATAATCAATTTTGTTGATTAAATGTATGAAGTTTTTGACATGCCTTCCTATGACGACATTTATCGATGGCTGCACTATACCTTGCTTCAGAGATGGAAGACTAATCGGTATCATATAAAAAAAAAAGTACTTTGAGCCCTACACAACTACGGGAGAACGATTTGCCCATTGCCCCGATAATGTGGATAACGACCAGTGGAAGTCGATTGTCTGTTACTAGGAGTGTGAGGAGTTTAAGGCAAATTTCTAACTCATTGCTTATTTTAAAAAATTTCTTTTATTAATATAACATATTATAATTTTGTATGATATAGGTGATTAGTGAGCGTAATAAAAGAAATCACGCAAAGCTAGCCGTACCGAGTATAATAAGAAACATTACTCACATAAATAAATTTTACAAGGTATTAACATGCAAATATAAATTATAATTTGTCAATAAACTTTTACTTTTTATAATTTAAACATTAAACTCATCATTTTCTATAGTTAAAGCAGGTAGAGGGGAAATCACCCTCAAGGATGCGGAACTGAAAGTTGAATCACACAAAAAAAGATGGTAAACCGGTGAACGACGCGATAGCAGAGATAATGGTAAGATGATTTTTTAATTTATAAGATTTTTTTAAAATGATAATTAAATATTTAATTTATATAAAAAAATTTCAGCAAAATATAGATGAACGACTTGCGGAGGGCTCACAAGAGTCCACTGGATAAGATGATGAATTATCTCAGGTATTGAATCAGACACACGTGGTCGCATTTAGGGCTTTGGAGGGGGGCAGTGACCTCATCAAGCATTTTCATACCATTGTCGTCTAGTGGAGGGGGGCAGGGGGTTTGCTAATTGAAAGAAGAAGTGAACACCTTGAGAGAAGAGCTTGAAGCAATGAAGTGGTTGATCACTCGATTGATCGGAACAATGGTAAACATTACTTTAAAACTTTTATACATTTTTTTCTCTTATAGTTTTCTATTATTGTCATGCTAACAAACATTCATTTTCTTTTTGTAGCCCCCTCCACCGCCGTCGGCTCAACAATAGGCTCTCCTCCACAATACTTTGAGTGGGTGGACATTTTGGATGGGTATGTTATTTATTGATGAAGTTATTGATTTTTTAATCTTTAAGAGGCTAATTTTTGGGAAGCTTCAGAAGATAATATTTGCTCATAACCCCTAAAATTATCTTGCTTCATATGTTTAGATTGTTGCTGCTGTTATCTTCTCCATATTCTAAGTTAATAATGTTGTGCATTTTTTGCATATTGTTCACGGATTTGTTATTCTATTGGGTGATGGGGTGAACGACTATTGATTTGAGTAATTCATTTAGCTATTTTAGGTTCCAAAAATGACCAAGTTGAAGAGGAGATTGGAGTAGATGAAGCTGAAGAGATTGAAGCAGGCGAGGTTGATCGTGTTGATGTTGATGAGATGTGGAAGAGTGAGGATGGTAATGGCAGTGTTGGTGATTGCAGTGATCGTTGGTGGATTGTTGGTGATTGTGGTGATTTGTTATTCTAATACATTAGTTTGACAATCTTATTTTTTATTTTTTAGCGCATTAAAGCTGCCATCAGATTTTAGCGAACTAAATACCTTGCATTAGAGCTGCCATCAGATTTTAGCGAACTAAATACCTCGTTTAGGGGCAGTTTGGATCAAAAAAATAATTAGATTTGACTAATGGTGCTGCCCCTAAGCGACAATGATCATAGGCAAGGCTATCTATTCCTTCAGACCAGGGAATTTTTTTGGGGCCCTCAAACTTGTTTCGGCCATGGGCTGATTCAATGGTAAGTGGACGGCCTTCCATCAAAATGATTACCAATGGCTGTTGTATATGGATATGGGAGCATTGATGTGGTCGAGGTGGATCATCAGAACCTCGCTATCTTGTATGTATAAGATTTTAGTTTTCCAAAAGCATCTTTCAACCAATTATCGTCTTTGCATTATCTTTGCCACTTCTATTCTCACTCGGATCAATTTTTAGTTAAGTGGAAACTTCAATTTTGATTTTATTTGCAGGTATCACGACTCCATTGTATAACATACCGTAAGATGAAGGCTCAAGATTTCCTTCCCAGTTCTCATATTGTTGAGGTGATTATGCTCACTTCTTTTCTATAATTTTTTATCATACCAATCAGATTAAATTCAGGGAATAAACTTTTCTTGTTGATATATTTTGATTCATTGCTAATATATTTTTATCAGATTAAATAATTTGCTTTTGATGTTTTATATCTTTTATAATTTTGGGCAATAATATCTCTTCCTGACCCGATCAAATAAAAATAATATTATTAATACACCAATTGACTATTGGGTCTTCGTTAGGCAATCTTGTGTCTGGATGCATTGTGATCATTCTCACGACAAACTTATAACTTCAGAGAAGTACCCCCAGCCCCCGTTTGTCTAACAAAAGAAAAGGAATCAATAATAGTCAAGGTTGCTACTGCCTATGATTGCAAAATTGTTGAAGGTGTGCTCAGTCATTAGCTAAAGCAGTTCGTCATTGATGGGAACAAAGTTGTTTTGAGTGTAACCAGTCCTGAGACCAAAGTAGATGATGCAGAATTTGAGGAGAATGAAGTCTATGCAATAGACATAGTCACAAGCACGGGTGATGGTAAGGTAAGGATGAAACTTGTTTGCCTAGGTTTTCTTAGTAGATGTATGAAATTACATTTTTCAGAGCTTAATTCCTTATATATTTTCTACATTTCCATAATGCTTTAACACTGCCAATACCAATTATGTATTGTATATTTAATTGTGATAATGCAGCCTAAGCAATTGGATGAGAGGCAAACAACCATTTACAAAAGAGCGGTGGATAAAAATTATCACTTGAAAATGAAAGCTTCAAGATTTATATTTAGTGAGATTAGTCAGAAATTCCCAATAATGCCATTTACAGCAAGGTTTGCTGGGTCCATACCTCTTTCATGCATTATCTAATTCCTTAGGTTTATGATGCTCTCTCTACCAATAAAATATAATGTTTAAATTTACTTTTTTTCAGAGCGTTGGAAGAGAAACGTGCCCAATTGGGTCTTGTGGAATGTGTAAATCATGATCTTCTGCAGCCATATCCTGTTCTGCATGAGAAGCCTGGTAAGGTTTTGTTTGAGATTTATTAGTGGAGGTGTGGCCTTGGGTTTTGATTGAACAGCTATCATGGGTTGCACTTCTAGTGTTTTGACTTGTGAATTGTTGATGCCTGAGGTTGTTTACATGAGACCTTCTCGCCCATATCAAATTCACGGTTTTGTTGATGCCGAATGGGTCAGACAGGATAACAACACATCCTTTGCAGGAGTTGCAACCTACAAAGACGATAGAAGATGATCCTGAAATTAAGGGTTGGTTAGCTTTGGGCATTAGATTTCCATTTATTTTCAATTTTAATCCAAGGGAAATGATGCTGTCTCATTCCTATGACAGAAACCTCATGGGTTTGTCATGACAGGTTGGGTGCAAGTGGTCCCACACCCCGCCAATTATTTGTCCTTTATTTTAAGCTGCAATGTTTATTAGTAACAATTCTCTTATTTAACCTCTATTTTAAGCTGCTAGAACTTGGGAGAGGCAGGTATTATCTGATTGTCTTTCCCCTAATTAAATTGTTGAAAAACCTTGAAACTTTGACTGGAGATCAATTTATAAAGTCAGTTAGAGTTCATTGAAGTTTAGTGTAGTGTTATATTATCGGTGGCCAGAAGTGTAGTGCTATATCATAAAGTCCATTTTTTTTGTGTTTGTGTTCTTGTTTTTTTTTTTTTTAAATTGATTTTGTAGATGCCAATGTGCTTCCAATCGTTGTTTCAGCTAAGAAAGGTGGTGGCACCCAAGATGAATCCTGAGATGAATCGGCAAAACTTGGATCTTTGGAAGGGATATCGAATGGTGCATTGCCAAAGTGAGAGTTGAATTTTGTTGCACCCTGTATTTCTTTTCAAGTTCCTTGTAAGTGTGCACATGGAGGCTGATGCACATGTTCATAGCATAGTTGATCTTATTCAAGTATATTTATTTACAAATAACTCTTCACTTAACACCCTTTGTATTTGTAAACATCATTTATATTTCTATTTCTTTCCTCTTTTAATAGAATTTGTTTATAGCAAGTGGTAATTTGTTGGAGTTGTGTGTTTTTTCAGGTAAACTGCATAGATTCGACAGTGCCAGCAGAGGCAGTTTTTTCCAATGAAGTGAAGAAATTGCAGGCAGACTATTTTAAGCCTTCAGAGCAGGTCACTTTGGAGCCATTTGAGCGAGACCACGCCTGTGTTGTTGGTGGTTATCGGATGCCAAAAAAACAAAAAACGGCTACATAAGCTGCATAGTTGGTAACTAGCAGTGCTTGGTTAAGTCGTTTCATGCTTGCAGTACCTCTGCTTTCAAAGGATGATGATTATAGCTTTGCCGAAGGTCAACTGCAAGTAAAAATTTTCTAGGTTTTTTAGTATCTATTCAAACCCACCCTCTCCTTAGTTAAGCTTCTAATTTTGTTTATGGATGTTTTGTTGCATGTTTTAATTTATGACACTTGAATGAGTTCTATTTCTCTCTCCATCTGGAAAAGCATTTTTACTCCATATGGTTTAGAAGTACAACGAGAAAAACTAGAGAGCTTTATTTTCTTTACATTGTTATATTATCATATGAATTTTTAAAGATTGATGGGGTCTCCGTCTCACTGACATCAATAGATTAGGAGCTTTGATTACTTGTGCATCTTGAGAATTGTGCAGATTTTAAGAGCATGGAGATCTGTGCATCTCAGAGTCGGGCTTCTGCAATTAGGTTTATTAGTCTAGGCTAAGTCTGAATAGAATGCTTACCGGTAAGCTTTTTAGGCTAGAGGTTCACATCTTTTGCTCCAAGTCGATTAAGTGGCAGAACATTGTATGATCTAGTTATATATTGGTGTTCTAGTTATACGATATCTTTGTCGAGAACACCCAATTGAAACATATCGCAAACTAAAGCTCAATGTTGGATCATGTCAATTGCTCAAAAAGTTGGGTGACAATACTTATCTTTAGAGAGTTGCTTGATGAATTGGAATTTTGCCCTATTTTTCAGTGTCTTCGTTTTATGAATACTGCAAGAAATATGAGGTTGAAGCTACTGTTTTACCTAAGTGGGTGCAAAAACTACTATTGAATCAGGAATTAAAGATCAAGAGGTCCTAGATGAGTGAAATGTGAAGCCTCAACAGGGCTCGTACAATTGGTAGCTAGTCCATTGTAAGGGTTGAACCTTGACTGATAGCACAGAACTATGTTGAACATATATGGAGGCTAGCTCCTTCAGTCATGATTCTTCAAATGGTGGGTGTAAGACTTTTTGTCACCATCATGACCCAAAAAACAGTATTGCTCCTTTAGGAAATAGTTTTGCCAAGTAATTAAGTTTGACAAATTGGTTTGTCATTATTGGACCCACGGTCGTCCATAGTACACTCACGGACGTCCGTTGTCACGGACGACCGTGAGTGATTCACGGACGTCCTTGACCCTAAAACATATAAATTTTAGGTAGTTCGGGCAATTTGGTAACTGATCCGAAAATCTTCATTCTAAAATTTTTTTTGTCCAAAATTTTGTCATTGAGATTACTTTTCATCTTTTGATTTCATTCTTTAATCTCTTTGATGTTTATGGGTCTTTATGATTTAATGCTTGAGAGTGTAAGACTTGTGTGAGACAAGTGAACCTTCGTAAGAAACGTAGGTTGATGGAAATGTTCACTATGGATAGTATGATGGAGAAAGGTTGTCATGTTTGGTGATTGGAGTGCTAGGGCATATCATTCCAAAGAAGCACTGTAAAGTTTTTTTTTTGTTCATAGTGAATTTCTTTTTGGATCTGAGATAGATCCCGTGGTTTTTGCCTGTGATGGGTTTTCCACGTTAAAAATGTCTTGCGTACTTATTTTGATTGTGTGATGATTGTGAGTAGATTTTAATTGATAAATTTAATAGATTATATTAAAAATCCTAAATATCCCAAATTTTCAATTGGTATCAGAGCCTGGTCACTTGGTAAATTTTAACAAATTAAGTGTTATGTCTAATTTGGGATATCACGATCTTCCTAGAGAAGGTGCGTCTACTGCTAGACCCCCTCTGTTTGATGGCTCTAATTATCCTTACTGGAAGGCAAGGATGAGAGCATTTTTAAGTTCACTTGATCCTCACATTTGGTATTCTATTGAGGACGGATGGTCGCCACCAACTACGACCTCTGTTGTCGATAATATACCACATACCACTATCAAACCTAGATCTTTATGGACGGATCAGGAATATGATAATCTTGGTTATAATTCCAAGGCCCTTAATACTTTATTTGGGCGATTCTTTATACGAGAGTACTTGCACCATAGCCAAAGATGCATGGAAAATTCTTGAAACCACTTATGAAGGGACTCCTCAAGTAAAGATTTCCAAACTTCAAATGCTCACTTCTCAATTTGAAAATCTTCGCATGGATGACGATGAAAAGTTTTCTGATTTCTATATTCACTTAAATGATATTATAAATGGCTCATTTAATTTAGGAGAACTTGTTTCTAATACTAAAATTGTGCGAAAAATTCTAAGGTCTCTACCTAAAAGGTTCAGATCAAAAGTCAATGCTATTGTTGAATCTAAAGATGTTGACAATCTAAACTTAGATGAACTCATTGGGTCATTACAAACTTATGAATATGAAATTCAAGATAATCATATCACTAAAAGTGTTGCATTTAAATCATCAAAGGTTGAGTCTGATTCTAGCAGTGATTCAGATAAATCAGATGAACTTGCTTTATTTGTTAAAAAATTTAAAAAATTCTATAAAAATAAGAAACAACCTTTTAAAAAATTTGAAAATTCTGAAAAATTTAAATTATTTGAGAAGAAACCTAAAAAGGATTTTCCTGACACTACTCAATGTTTTAAGTGTCATGGTTATGGACATTACGCTAATAAATGTCCTAGTAAGAAAAATGATAAAGGAAAATCCAAAGCCTTGACTGCTTCACATGAGATTGAAATATCAACTGAGTCATCTTCTGATAAATCTGAATCTAGTTCTTATGGGTTTAGAGCTTTTGTTGCTTCTATTGTGGAAACTAATAATTCTCAAACTCCTTCTCATACTGAAACTGACTCTATTGATTCAATCTCATCTGCTAATGAAATTGATGGTGATGTATTGGATATGACAAATGCCTACAGTGAACTTTATCAAGAATCAATACATCCAACTAAAGAAAAAATTAAATTAATCAAACAAGTGACTGAGTTAAAAAACATTATAAGAAATCTCCAAGAGAATGTAAATTGTTTCACTCCAAAATTTATAGAACAAGAAAATAAAGTAAATTCTCTTATTGAAATAAATGAAAATTTAAAAAGGGAACTTGTTTTTATTTCTGAAAAATATTCAAGCATTTACAAGACTAATGAGAAAATGGAAAAATTACTCAGTTCTGGTCAAAGAACAACAGACAAATCAGGTATTGGATATCATCATATAGTAAATAAAAATCTAAAACCTGATGTAACTCATGCTCCAAAATTTGTTAAAGAAATCAAATCACTCTCTACAAATTCTAGACAAAAGGGCAATAAATTCAGATCTTCCAATACTAGATTTTTTAATAGGAGAGTGCCAATCTGCTATACTTGTGGATGGGAAGGGCATACTTATGTGTATTGTCCATTTGACTTTGAATACTCTCAATACTATGCTCCTCACTCCCAAACTTTTAAGAAAAATAAAGTCATTTCATTGAGTAGTTCACATAAATATAACAACAAACATGTGATTCATAACAAATGAAATCTTAAATACAAACGTGTTTGGATTTGGAAATCTGATTTGACTGCTCAGGTTGCTCATATTTCACTAAAAGCAAGTGAATCATCTAAGTGGTTCCTTGATAGTGGCTGTTCTAGGCATATGACTGGTGAGAAATCATTCTTCTCTCATCTTAGTCCATGCTCAGAAGGAAATTTGACTTTCGGTAATGAAAGTTCTTGTAAAATTACTGGAAGAGGAACAATTAATGCTCCTGGTTGTCCTAAACTAAAAGAAGTCCTTTATGTTGAAGGACTTAAGGCTAATCTCATTAGTATTAGCCATTTATGTGATGATGGGATGAATATTAATTTTTAAAAAAATCTGTACATTGTTGTTGATTCTAATGGCAAAATTGTTCTTGAAGGGATTAGATCTACTGATAACTGTTACACTTTTAGCGATCATCTCCAAAATAATTGTCTTATCACTAAAACAAATGAGATCAATATCTGGCATCAGAGGCTTGGTCACATGAATAAAAATGATCTTTACAAATTAGCCTCTGATCAACTTGTTAAAGGTTTACCTAAATTAAGTAAACCAGATGGATCTATTTGTAGTGCTTGTCAAATGGGTAAACAGACCCGTGCTCCTCACAAGAAAGTAAATGTTCCTACTTCTTCTAGGATTCTTGAATTAATATATTTTGATCTTGTAGGTCCCATGAGAACAAGTAGTTTAGGAGGTAAGAAATATGTACTTGTTGTGGTTGATAATTTTTCTAGATATACTTGGGTTGCTTTTCTTAGAGAAAAATCTCAAGCTTTTGATGAATTTATTATCATTTCTAAGAGAACTCAAATTGAAAAAAATCTTTCTATAATTCAAATTCGAAGTGATCATGGTAAAGAATTTGAAAATTCATCTTTTGCGAAATATTGTGCATCAAATGGAATAAAGCATGAATTTTCTGCTCCTCACACACCTCAACAAAATGGTGTGGTTGAGAGGAAAAATAAGGTCCTTCAAGAGATGGCTAGGGTTATGTTAAATGCTAATAATGTGGCTAAAAATCTGTGGGCTGAGGCTGTTAGTACTGCATGTTATATTTCAAATCGAGTATACCTTAGACCAAACACTACTAAGACCCCATATGAAATATGGAATGCTAAAAAACCTCAAGTTAGTTATTTTTGAGTTTTTAGTAGTGCATGTCACATTTTAAGAGATCGTGAATATCTTAGAAAATTTGATGCTAAAACTGACAATGGTATTTTTCTTGGTTACTCATTGAACAGCAGAGCTTATAGGGTTTTTAATTTAAGAACTCTTACTGTCATTGAATCAGTTAATGTGGTTGTAGAAGATCAAAAATCAGATTCTTCTTCTGTTTTAAATAGAGATATTGACGATGAAGTTCTTATTGTTCCTATTAATCATGAAAAAATTAGACTTGATAACACTAATTTATCTTCTGACAATGAAAATTCTACACACACTACATCTAATATCACTGAAGATATCAGTGTAGATATTTCACACAACAATATCTCTGAAAATGAGTCTCGACATAGACCTTCCTATGCTCGTGATATGAGAAGTCACCCACCTTCTGCTATCATTGGTGACTTGTCCACTCAACTTCTTACTAGATGAAAATTTAAAAATCTGTCAAACCTTCTTTCTCATGTATGTTACACATCAAATCTTGAACCAAAAAATATTAAAGAAGCTCTTCTTGATGAGCATTGGGATACTGCGATGCAAGAAGAGCTCACTCAATTCAAAAGGAATGATGTGTGGGAACTTGTTTCTAGACCTTCAAACATTAGAATCATTGGTACAAAATGGATTTTTAAAAATAAAACTAATGAAGAAGGTAAAATCATTAGAAACAAAGCAAGATTGGTGGCTCAAGGGTACACTCAGGTTGAAGGTATTGATTTTCATGAAACATTTGCTCCTGTAGCTAGGCTTGAGTCCATTCGCATAATCTTAGCAATGGCATGTCATTTAAAATTTAAATTATACCAAATGGATGTAAAGAGTGCATTTTTAAATGGTTTTTTGACTGAGGAAGTGTATGTGGAACAACCCAAAGGATTTGAAGATCCACATCATTCTCATGATGTATTTAAACTTAAAAAGGCATTATATGGCTTGAAACAAGCACCTCGTGCTTGGTATGATAGACTCACAAAATACCTAATCACTAATGGTTTTAAACGTGGTAGTGTGGATAAAACATTATTTTTGAAAGAAGAATCATCTAATTTAACTGTTGCTCAAATTTATGTTGATGACATTATCTTTGGATCCACATTAGACTTAAATGCTCATAAATTTCAAACTCTAATGAGCAATGAATTTGAAATGAGTTTATCTTGTGAGTTAAATTGCTTCTTAGGTCTCCAAATAAAACAATGTTCCACTGGCATTTTCATTTCCCAATCTAAATATGCAAAAGAACTTGTTAAGAAATTTGGCTTGGAATCAAGTAAACCTGCCCGCACCCCTATGAGTACGTCAGTGAAATTGACAAAAGATGTAAATGGTAAAACTGTAGGGGATACACTTTATAGAAGCATGATAGGTAGTCTTCTCTATCTTACTGCTAGTAGGTCGGATATTGCTTACAGTGTGGGTATGTGGGCTAGATTTCAGGCAGCCCCTAAGGAGTCTCACCTAACTATTCTTAAACGTATCATTCGTTATGTTAACAGTACACTAGAGTTAGGTCTCTGGTATCCTTTCGATACCACATCTCATATCATTGGTTTTTCCGATTCTGATTGGGCCGGTAACTCTGATGATCGTAAAAGCACGAGTGGTGGTTGTTTTTATATCGGAAATTGTCTTGTTTCTTGGCTCAGCAAAAAACAAGCTTCGGTTTCTTTATCTACTGCTGAAGCGGAATATATTTCTGCTGGTAATGGGTGCACTCAACTCTTATGGATGAAGCAAATGTTGTCTGACTATGAGATTTCTCAAGGTGTAATGACCTTATTTTGTGATAACACTAGTGCTATTTGTATTTCTGAAAATCCTGTACAACATTCTAGGACTAAACACATTGATATTCGACACCACTTCATACGTGATTTGGTGGAAGAAAAAATTATTCTCCTGGAGCACATACACACACAATTACAATTAGCAGATATTTTTACAAAACCGTTGGATTTTGATCGATTTGAATTTCTTCGAAAATCCATTGGTTTATGCTTCATCGATTAATCACTATTTCATCACTTGTATATATATATATATATTTTTTTTTCTTCGCACATATTTTTATATAATTATGTATGATACGTTCTAAAGTTTCATACGTGAACATGTGATAAAATTTTCTAAGAATGCATTTGTATTATTTTGAGTTACACTTAATTTGCTTTTATTTTGTATCATCAAGGTATTTTTTATTATCGTTAGTATATAAAGGAATTTTTTATTAATAGTCATTGCAACAAGCTTATGTTCTGGGTAAATGTTGAATCTTGGCTTATTTGTTCAAATAATGTTCTGTATTCTTCTGATTTTTCTTACAGTTTGCCTTTTCAACTCAAGTTAATAAGCCCGTGGAGTATTCTATACTTAATGCCCTAAGTCAACTGAATTAGGAGTCATTGGCCTAACCCTCGCTAAATGAGTTGAATAAAAAGCAAGTAAATTTCAGATTGAATATTCAAATTTTCTTTCACTCTACCTTGTAGCCTAATTGACTTGAGCAAGTAAAATCGTTGGGATTTCTTCAAATCTATTGCCCTAAACTAACTAGTTGGGAGTCAATGTTCTAAAGCTCATTAAAAAGGTCTTTTAGAAAGCTTAAAAAGGTGTGAGTATCATTTCTTTTATGGAGAAAATTAAAAAAAAAAAAAAAAAAAGGAGTCTCAATATTATTTGGACTATATGTTGTTGTTGCAATTTACTTTGATTTTTAAAATCTTCCTTTGTCAACTATTTTTTTTCGTAATGTGTATAGAAAATAGTGAATTTTAAGCTACTCTTATTGCTTCGTATGCATTTTAGGATGTTTTAACTCTTTCACATGAAATTTTATTACATATTATAAAATTTTCTTTAAAAAAATAAAATTTAAAAAATAATAATAATAAATTAATTAATTAATTAATTTAAAAAAATAATAATAATAAAAAAAATTTCAAATAAATTTTCGTAAGTGTCACGGACGTCCGTGATTTCTACACGGACGTCCGTGATTTCTACACGGACGTCCGTATTTACAACCCCAAACTAACAATTTTCTCCCGGCCGTCTGTGAATCACTACGGACGTCCGGATTTCTATAGGTTTTCTGACACTTTACCACGGACGTCCGTGAATCACTCCGGACGTCCGGAATATAAACAGTTTCCTATGTTCGAACGGTCTTTTTGCAGTTATTGCACCTGACAACTGTCATTCATTCACGGACGTCCGTGCATGCCTCTACAGACGTCTGTCGGTTCAATTTCCAAAGTCTATCTAAAGCGATTAAATTTTGTTTCCACGGATCTCAAGGTCTTACGGACGTCCGTACTCTTCTTACGGACGTCCGTTCAAATTTTTTATAAACCAGCTTTTTGAACCGTCTTCTTCATTTTTCACTCAAAATTTTTTTTCACTCTGTGCTTCCCATTTCAACGAAAGATAAAGAATGTCTCTAAATAGGAAAAACTCTAAGAAATCTAAAGGTTCTTCCTCTTCTTCATCGCATGAACTTCAACGTTTTCCTTCTAAAAGCCATGAAGAACGTTTTCAACGTCTATTTCTTACTCGAAATCTCATAGTCGAACGAGTTGTTCTTGACAAATTTCTCAGAGATCATTATATGTATGAGATGTTTGCTTCTCGGGGTTGGCTTTCACTTCTTTCTCTAACGGGCTCGGCTTACACCGATGTGGTTCGGTGTTTTTATGCTAATCTCCTCAACGCCAGGATAGTAGAGAGTAGGATGGAGTGTTATGCAGTGACTTATATTTTTGGTAAGCAAATCACTTTTTCTCCTTTACTTATCTCTAAAATCTTCGGTATTCCTTTAAATGAAAATGGGTATAGTTATCCTGTAGATGAAAGTCAAATTCAATCACTGTTTAGTCCTTCCACCGTCTATGACTATGTGTGCAATGTACCGTCTCAACTCACTAGAATTGCATTGCACTATTCTTCCTTGAAAATAAAATTTCAATGGCTTCGCCACGTTCTTTTTGCCACTCTTACACCAAGAGCGGGAAATAAAGATCAAGTGCGTTGGGACATTATTTATCTAATGTTTCTGTTAGACAAAAATCGTCCTTTGTGTGTATCTTCAATTATTTTTGAATTAATCGTTCGACGCATGAGGGATGATACCTCTAAAATGTCTCTTCCTTTTCCTATAATCATTAGCAAGATTGTTGAGTCTCAAATGACTCTTCCTCCTTTTCTGGCTACTTCTAGAGCCATGACACATTAGGTAAGTTAAAAAAAATTGGGAAAAGGGTTACACTAGATTTGGACGATGTTGAATTATTAGATGAAACGTCTGATGAGGATGAGGCAGAAGATTTTCCTGCTAAAGAAGATTTTCCTCAAGCTGCCGCTGCTCCTCCACCAGTTCTTCCGTATCAGGGTCAAGAGGGTCATTATTATGACCAACATTTTGATAGGATGCATACTGAGATGCAACATATGCATTCTGAAATTCAAAACTTATCTAATCTGTAATATCCCTGATATTTTCGGCATATTTTCGTTTACCTCGGTAAGCGTGCCCGGAAAATGCTGTAGATTATTTTTAGACTTTTGGTAAGCTAAGGCTATGGTAAGACAAATGGCCAGAGGGATTAGCCTAGATAGGTGTACAAGTCATGTACACAATGGCTTACACAATAAAGATGTGTTAGTGGTTAGCATGGAATAAATCCCAAATTTAGTAGATAAGTTAAAAGGTTAAATATCTAGATATTTAAGGTTGCTTAACTTGGTTATAAGAGAGAGTGCAAGAGAAGCTTTGTTTTTCTCTCTCGTTGGAAAAGCTCTAAAGACCTAACCATTCAAGGTCCCATTTGATTTCCAGATCTAGGAAGAAAGAGAGCTCCTCCTCCCATCTTGACCATTGAGTGCATTGGTGATGATCTTTGGATCAGTTTGAGCTATAAAAGGGAAAGATAGAGGAGAAGACATCCCTGTGCCTACAAAGCTGTGCTAAAGAAGAAGGGTTGCAATGAACAGAGCTGATGCCATTGAACCCTTGGTTTAGAAACTAGTTCCGGTACATGAATCGGTACGAAGGGATCTACCGTTTAAAGCTAAAAAGAGGTATGTATTGAAAACCTCTGTATGAAAATCTGTTGAGAATTGTTAGAATTAAAAATATATGTCAATAAAGAAGATGGATTAGCTGTGAAAAGGATTGGAAAAAGATCCGGGCATGTCAAATTGCACAGCCACAGAACACAGGAAATTCGACTGTCGATTTCAAAATCGACTGTCGAAATTGGAATTCGACAGTCGATTTGAAAATCGACTGTCGAATTGCAGAATTTAGGCCTGATGCAGAATTTGGAAATTCGATGGTCGATTTTGGATTCGACCATCGAATTTGAAATCGATGGTCGAATTCTGTCCAGTTCTGGCTTTTTAATTTTTGATTGGATTTTTTGTTTTATGAGCCTTTGGATTAATTTTGGGTTGTATATTAACACTTAGGGTGTTAATATATGTAGGCTTTGGTCAATTGGGAGTCCTTGGAGAGGATTGCTTATGCATGCCTTTGAATTTGCTTGGTTAAGGTAGGGGAACCTTGTATTTAATTTGCATCAAATTATAAGGATAAATTGTTGACTATTTCAATTAAGGGTAAATTTTTAAAGTCCTGTTGCACACAGTATAAATAAAACTCTGAACACATGGCTCAATTTGAAAATTTTGTGAACCTTGCTATAACTAAGAACCTTTGGAATCCTAACATCAGGACCTCAGTTAAATTTGAATCAGAACCTCAGTTAACTTTTGAATCAGAACTTCGAATCAGAACTTTGAAAATCAGTATAAGATATGAATAATAAGCTTGGATACGTGTTAGCATTTGCATTTGATTTTGGGTTCATAAGTACGATGCCCTAGATTCCACCAACCGTGTTGACGGTAAAATTTTGGCGCAAGTTTCCCTCATAGCGTAGGGGCTTGTTGCATTTTCGAAATGGGTTCATGAGCAGCGATGGTCGAGGGTCTTCCCATCGGTCACTTAGTCCGCTCTCATGCTATAGGAAATTTGAGAGATATAATTAAGTTATAAATTTAAGACAAGAAGCATGCTGAATCAGAACATTTTGAACACTTTGAACTTACTATCAGTTTTGACTCAGAATTTGAACTGGAGATTTGAAATTGAAAGCATCTTTTGAAAAATCATATTTGATCCGATTCCGTCTTTTGAAAACCGATCTTATAATAAGCGCAAATAGATCTGGCTTCTTCTATTGAGCTTGGTCATTAGCTCACCTCGACTATATACGTCTTTGAGACCGACATTGGGTCGGAGGATCCGGAGGACTCCGATTATATTCCAGAGGAGGATTTGGATATACCAGCGGAGGAGTTCTTCCCTTGATCTTTGGATCCTTGTATTTTTGGTATTTTGTCTGAATATTAATTTTGGAATATTGAGCCCTAGGCTATTTTTTTTGTCCTTTTGATATCACTAGAGGAACCATTATCGAGAACCTCTATTTTAGGTGATTGGATTGGCCATCACCGGTGGTTCCTTTTGGTTCCTCACAGTGATATATTCTTTTGCTATCTGTAGTCTTTTGTTCCTTTTGGTTTATGTTATGATGCCTCTGTTCTTTAGACCTTTGTTTATGTTGTCGGCTTCTGTTTGTTACGGCTTATTGAGAAATCAATAAGTTGATGAACCGGCCTTTCCTATACCTTAGGGATTGGAAAAGTCGGGTCGTCCTGATTAATTATCGAGCAAAGGCTCTAGGTTCATAGTCTTAGGACTAGGGGTTAGATTATCTCTAACAATTTATTCTTGATCAATTGTTATTGTTTGTTTAACAATGACGGTCAAGATGCCTCCACAGTTTAGAGGCGAGGCCGAGGTATAGAGGGACCTCGTCTGCATTGATGGGATAGGTGAGGCGTGGGCACCTCTCATATGAAGGGCGAGTTGCTTGCCCTAATCTGAGCCTTTGGGAACTGCTAGGCAAGACAGAGGGAATGTAGATGAGGTATTGGCAGCCTTGGCTACTAATATGGCCCAGCAGATGGCAGCCATTGATAGACAGACAGAGATGCTGGCAGCTAGACATCAGCCAGGAGGATTCGCAGAGTTTAGGAGGATGAGACCTCCTACATTCTCAGGGCAGACGGATCCTATGGAAGCCGAGGCATGGCTGGATGAGATCGAGAAGATATTTGAAGTGTTACAGTGTACCGATATTGAGAAAGTACGCTGGGCATCTTTCAAACTTTTGGGTGAGGCTAGCCCGTGGTGGAAGTCTGTTTCCAGAATGAGAGAGCAGGACTACCCCAATACTCCATGGACTTGGGCAGAGTTCGTGGAGACGTTCAACGATCAGTACTTTCCGAGGATCGTACGTAATCAGTGGGAGGTCCAATTTATTGAATTGAAACAGAATGAGATGTCGGTGCGCGAGTATGGCGCAGAATTTGATAGACTTTCCCGATTTGCACCCTTACATGTGGCCACTGAGCTGATGAGAGCTCAGAAATTTCAGAGAGGTTTGAGGCCGAACATTCAGGAGAGGGTGTCGATGTGGGTAATGGAGGCGATATCTTTGGAGTGATGTCCAAGGCCCTCATTGCGAGGAAGATATTCAAAATAGTACTTGAGGCGAGAGCGAGGTAATAAAAATAGGTTTGGCCGAGACAGAGTGCTTGAGCGGGTGAATAAAAGCCGAGGTTCTCTAAACCTCCTCCCTACCTAGTCGACCATCATATTCTAGACCGGTACATGTTGCTTGAGGACCCGATGGCGTCTTCCTATCGGAGACCTCGAGATCGTCACCGGGGCGACCTTTCAGAGCCGGGAGCACTACTGCGAGTGGAGCTTCTGTGGCTCGGGTTCGACGAAAGGATCAGCTGTTACTCCTGTTTCTACCATAGTGTGTGCAAGATGTGGAAACCACATAGAGAGGATTGAGCGGAACATTGGGGATGCTTGGTGTGTGGCAGGTTGGTCACATGATCAAGATTGTCCTGTTGTTGAGAGAGGGCCTTTTCTGACAGATCTCTCAGTCGAGCGACCTACGATTCAAGGTCGGGCTTATCACGGTGGCCTGCAGGGCCTAAGCGTCGAATGGCGTCATTCAAGGTATCATTAAAGTTGAGGCGTCAATTATGCATTGATTCAATTATTATTGTTTAAATCTACATTCAAGTCAATTATGTTGAACCACATAGAAATCATTGCATATAATTAACAAGAAACTTTTTTAACTAAAGGTACCCTTATGATGAGTAGTCGAGATGACATGGATAAAATTGAAGCACAGTACTTATAGACCACAGGTCTACACACTCGTTTATTACTCCTTCCTTCTCGGAGAAGTTGGGTATTACTCCGAACCCCTTGCTTTCATTCTAGATGTCAAGATTCCCTACGGGAGTTGATTGTGCCGATCTGACATGTCGATTCGATCATCGTGATGATTGATGAGCACGAGGCGTTGGCCAAACATGATTACGTTGAGCATGGAAGGGTTCGACGTCATTCTTGGAATGGATTGGTTGGCGACTTATCACGCGCGGCGTGGTGTCTTCGGAAGATAGTGACCTTCCGACCATGGCGAAAATCCTGGATTACGTGAGTCAAATCCAAGGTTGCGCCGTTGGTTTGACCATTAAAAATTTGGCGTATGATGAAGAATGGTTGCGGTGGGTATCGGCCTGTTGCAAGATTCTCTGAGAAGAAGAAAACGATTTGACTCTTATCAAGGTGATGCATGATTATCGATGTCTTTCGGAGGACTTACGGATTACCACGGCCGAGAGATTGAGTTCGCAATTGAGCTAGCGGAGTTATCTAAAGCTCCATATCGGATGGCGCTTTCTTTGAGTTGAAAGAGCTTAAGGAAACTTTGAGTTAGACAAAAGGCTTTATCGACCGAGTGTCTCTCCTTGGGGTGCACCGGTTCTATTTGTGAAAAGAAGGATGGATCGATGCGTCGTGTATCGATTATAGGCAGCTCAACAAGATGACGATTAAGAATCGTTATCCTCTTCGCGGATAGGCGACTTGTTTGATCAATTACAGTGCAAGGTTCTTTTGAAGATTGATCTCGAGGGCTATCACCACCGCTCAAGATCAAGGCGGAAGATATATCCAAAACTGCGTTTCGGACGCGTTATGGCCACTATGAGTTTCTAGTGATGCCATTTGGATTGACGAATGCGCCTGCATCTTTTATGGACCTGATGAACAGGGTGTTCAAACCACATCTTGATAAATCTGTGGTAGTTTTCGTAGATGACATCCTCATCTATTCGAAAACCAGAGAGGAGCATGTCGACATCTCGAAGATGGCTCTTCAAACACTCGGGGACCATCGATTTGTATGCCAAACTCGATAAGTGTGAGTTTTGGCTTGGCGAGTCGATTTCTTGGGCCACGTAGTCTCTGAATCGGGTATCTCAGTAGATCCTACAAAGATAGATTCTGTGGTGACATGGGAACAACCTACGACAGTTACAGAGGTCCGAAGTTTCCTTGGTTTGGCAGGGTACTATCGGCGATTTGTCGAGGGTTTCTCAAAGATATCTGGTCCACTTACACAGCTTACAAGAAAGAATGCAAAGTTCGATTGGACAGAGCAGTGTGAGCAGAGTTTTCAGGAGTTAAAGCGTCGCTTGACTACAGCACCAGTGCTTGCTATACCTTCCGGCAGTGGAGGTTTTGCAGTATATAGTGATGCTTCTTATGGCGGATTAGGCTGCGTGCTTAATCAACACGAGCGGGTTATTGCTTATGGTTCTAGACAGTTGAAGGATCATGAGAGAAATTATCCGACGCATGATCTAGAGCTAGCAGCAGTTATATTCGCCTTGAAGATCTGGCGACATTACCTCTACGGTGAGATATTTGATATATTCACCGATCATAAGAGTCTCAAGTACCTGTTCACTCAGAAGGACTTGAACATGAGGCAGCGACGATGGATGGAGTTTTTGAAAGATTATGATTGCTCGATTCAGTACCATCCAGGAAAGGCAAATGTCGTTGCTGATGCTCTTAGTAGAAGGTCTTCAGCTCAGTTATCACATCTTGTGAGCCGGATTCGTGATGATGGAAGCTATTGGAAGATATGGCTTTGGGCGCTCACGGTTTGATGTAAAAGGCTCGGGAGCATTGATGGCTACTCTTGTACTCGCCCTCGCTCTTGAGAATATTAAAGCTTGGATGACCGATGATGAGGTGATGGCAATCGAACGAGATGTCGAGAATGGCGATGAAGGATTTCTCCATTGAGCGGATGGAACCTTGTTATTTCATGGCCGGGTATGTGTACCGTCGATCGAAACTTGGGACACCATTGGAAGAAGCTCACAAATCCATGTATGCCATACATCTTGGTAGCACCAAGATGTATCGAGGACTTGATGAAGAGTTTACGGTGGCGAGGTTTGAAAGCTTCGGCGTGATGCGTGTCATGCGGTGCTTGGTTTGTCAACGAGTTAAGGTTGATCATCAAAATCCTGCGGTCTATTGCAGCCTTTACATGCACGAGTGGAAATGGAAGCCATTTCGATGGATTTCATACTCGGGTTGCGAAGACGAGGAAGAACAATGCCATCTGGGTCATTGTTGTAGATCGACTAACCAAGTCTGCTCATTTCTTGCCATACAATACCACATATCTGACGATGACTTGCGAGTTATACTTAAAGGAGATTGTTAGGCGCATGGGATACCGATGTATTGTGTCGATCGAGACCGTTGTTTACTTCACATTTTGGCAAAGATTCGGAAGGCATGGGTTCTCGTCTTGATTTTAGTTCGGCGTTTCACCCGCACGGATGGCGGAGCGCGTGAACGGATCATTGAGGACATGTTGAGAGCATGTATCTTGGATTTTCACGGTCATGGGACCAACACTTGCCTCGATTGAGTTCGCCTACAACAATAGCTTTCAGGCTAGTATTGGTATGGCTCCATTGAGGCGTTATATGAACGGCGGTGCGATCACCGTTGAACTGGAAGAAGTGGGTGAGAAGCTCATTATTGGACTGAGATAGTTGGCGCACTAAAGAGTTCGGTTGATCTGCGGCGACTACTGAGTAGCTCGAGTCGTCGGAAGAGCTCGCGATCTCAAACGGAGACACGTGGATTTTCAGGTAGTTTTAATATGTCAATGTGTATTTCTTCACTTGGTATACATTCCATGTGAAATTGGCACTAATGCTTGATTTTTCAGGTCGGTGAGAGTGTCTTTGTTGGATTTAGCCTACCAAAGGCGTTATGCGGTTGAAAACGAGGAAACTTAGTCCTCGTCGTTGGGCCTTTCGAGATATTAGGCGAGTCGGAGAGGTTGCATATCGTGTGGCGTTACCGCCGCAATTATCAGGCATGCACAACGTCTTTCATGTGTCGATGCTGCGTCGATACATCCGTGACCCGACTCACGTGCTTGATTACCAACCCATCGAGCTTCAGGATGGTTTGAAGGTGGTCGAAGACCCTATTTGCATTTTGGATCGCAAGGAGCAGATCCTATGCACTAAAAGTATTCCTTTGGTTCTTGTACAATGGCGGAATCACACACCGGAGGAAGCCACTTGGGAGCATGGAAAGAGCTCGGGACCAATTTACGAACCTTTTAATTGAATTTTGGGACATTAAGTGTTTAATGTATACTTTCTTGAAGTTTATGTAATTCTTGATTTTATCTGAGATGATTGGCGATAAATTTTGTAATATAGTGCTTGTTTAGAAGACTCTACATTATATAAAATTTAATACTATCAGGCCTGCACTTAGTGTCTTACACACTATTGGCCAAGTGACATCAAGTTGGCCTTGATACTGATGTCATGACTCTATATTTATACCCATGTTTTTGTCCATGTTTATAGCTTTTAATTATGTTATGATGAAAAAAAAAAAAAAAAAATCCTAAAACTTTTATGAGCCCGACCAAAACCGGACTTGTTAATTCCACATGTTACTGAGAAATAAGTTGGCCAAAAGCTTACTTGCCCTATTCTTCATTTTGTCTACTTCAAATTAAGTTTGTGGTAAAGCAATCGTAGCCAATACGGTGATGGGCATGAAATGGACTCAAAGAGGGTGCAATTAGACCCAAGGGCATGCTTGGAATTTCAAAAATTTTGAAAAATTTTCATTAAAAGCGATGTCGGAAAATTGTCGATTTGCAAAATCGACCATAAATTCTATCAATTTCAGTCGATTTTAAAAGCAGAACTTAGGATGTTACGAAAATCGACCGATTTTCAAATCGACCATCGATTTAAAATCGACCATCAATTTGAAATCGATGGTGAATTTATCGATTTAAGTTTGGGGTTTTAAACTTTTGGGCATTTCGGTTTTCTGTTTTGAGGTTTTGAGCTTAGGGTTTTGAGGGTTTGAGGCGATTTGGGGATTTTGGAGCTTCCTCTTCAATTTTGGTTTGCATTCAAAGGGATTCACTACATTTCACAAGGAGAGCATATTTACATCCTTGCAATACCGATTTGGGGCATTTTCACAAGGTAAACCTTGCTCTATTCTCTGTGCATCCCTATTTTCTAGTATTTTGTGGGTGTTCTTTTAAATTTTGATTTAATGGGGCCTAAAGCAGACACCCATTAAATCCCACCTCCAAGCACCGGCTTCTAAAGCTGCGTCTACAAACCGCACAAAAACCGCCACGGCACCACAGTCGGCTCCACCACCTTTGTCTCCCCTTGCACGAGCAACCCAATGATTTTGGAGCATTAAAGGCTTCATGACAGAATATTTGTTTCACCCCGAGTTATTTGATCAATAGACGACCACACAATGGGCGGGTGAATACCTTGAGAAGGCCAAATTGACCTCTCTGTGCAAGACCTTTAGCGATCATTTCTATCCCCGACTCGTGCGTCTATTTTATCAGCACATGAGCATGAAGAACGGAAAAGAATTTATACCGAAATTGATGGCGCGATTATACCTTGACCTAGAGGACATGGTGGCATTGCGATGCCCTTTAAACCACTCACAAACCATGGGTCTAGGTCCTCCATTCCCCAGACCGGTCCGTTTGAAGATATAATCACGCAGATGGCCAAGGCCGTCATGGGTCCAGTCAAATCCATAAATCACGGTCCATATGCGGAGACCATGTGGATCTTGGATAAAATTTTAAAGTCCACCTTTACCCTTTTGGTCATCAATCGGGCCGGTCCCCTTCAACAAATTCTTTTGCGGCCTATAAGGAGCGATGGTTTAGTGCTCTGAAATTCTTTTTAAAGGATTATCAAAGCCCGAGAGAAAATGGGCAAACATGTGAAGAAACCATTGAAGACAATGCCCTATGCTGCTCGCATAATTTCGGTGATGATTGAGAACTACGGCGGGCCCACTTATGATATCCCTCCTCGAACCTAAATCTCTGAGGTTCGAGAATGTATACTTTGGTCAATTGGGGTCAAACCTACAGGTGGTGGTAAAGACTCCAAAGGATGCGAGGCACGATACGCTCGATGATGAGGACCCTACTCATTCTATCCGGATACTACTCTGCTGCACCTCCTCATTTACAGGTGACGTTCTCACACTCTCTCGAGTTTACCCGACAGATGACCGCCATGAGCCATCGATTGAGCTCACCCACCATACCGGCTCTATCGTCGAGTTGGATGTCCATGGCGCCCTCTAAGTATCGATCGATGCGGCAGCGTTTCGAGAGGATCACATGGCGTATATGGCCGATATTGTGCTTGATCTATCGCCCTTCGACATGGTGCTGGTCCTAGCATGCCTTCTCTGACGGGGGAGGATCTGGTGATGATGATGATCTTGCTGCGGGTGATGGTACTTGGATCGGTGGTCCATCTTGGGATTATTAGTGTACTTGGGGAGGGTCTTGTTTTATTTCTATGGTGGTTATGGGTGCATGTATTTATTTCTGACATGGATTATTAGGACACAGTGGTCCTTCTTTTTATTATCTTTTATATTTTTGTCTTCGTTTTCCTTGGATACTCTGTTTATCTTGTTTGTATATAGTTGATTCGATCTTTGTTTTCATCTTTTAATATGCATAATTGGATCTTTATGTGGGTTACTTTTGTGGTTATTTTGGTATACTTGATTAAATACTTGTGTGAATTTGCCTTGTCATTTATGTACTTCTTGTTTTCTTTGATGGCTTTCATGCGTCCTTTGTGCATCGGTCTCCGACACGTGACACTTGAAATGAGCATCCATGTACGGATGCAATCCACTATGGCCTTCGATGCCACATGCAGTACATCCATGTTACTACGGATCCCATCCCTTGGCTTGCGTGCCCTGTGGAATCGAAACACGGTGGCCCATGTGCCCTGTTTTGCATCCCATTTTCGCGGACGAAAATTCCTAAGGCGGGGTGAATGTAATATCCCTGATATTTTCGGCATATTTTCGTTTACCTCGGTAAGCGTGCCCGGAAAATGCTGTAGATTATTTTTAGACTTTTGGTAAGCTAAGGCTATGGTAAGACAAATGGCGGAGGATTAGCCTAGATAGGTGTACAAGTCATGTACACAATGGCTTACACAATAAAGATGTGTTAGTGGTTAGCATGGAATAAATCCCAAATTTAGTAGATAAGTTAAAAGGTTAAATATCTAGATATTTAAGGTTGCTTAACTTGGTTATAAGAGAGAGTGCAAGAGAAGCTTTGTTTTTCTCTCTCGTTGGAAAAGCTCTAAAGACCTAACCATTCAAGGTCCCATTTGATTTCCAGATCTAGGAAGAAAGAGAGCTCCTCCTCCCATCTTGACCATTGAGTGCATTGGTGATGATCTTTGGATCAGTTTGAGCTATAAAAGGGAAAGATAGAGGAGAAGACATCCCTGTGCCTACAAAGCTGTGCTAAAGAAGAAGGGTTGCAATGAACAGAGCTGATGCCATTGAACCCTTGGTTTAGAAACTAGTTCCGGTACATGAATCGGTACGAAGGGATCTACCGTTTAAAGCTAAAAAGAGGTATGTATTGAAAACCTCTGCATGAAAATCTGTTGAGAATTGTTAGAATTAAAAATATATGTCAATAAAGAAGATGGATTAGCTGTGAAAAGGATTGGAAAAAGATCCGGGCATGTCAAATTGCACAGCCACAGAACACAGGAAATTCGACTGTCGATTTCAAAATCGACTGTCGAAATTGGAATTCGACAGTCGATTTGAAAATCGATTTGTCGAATTGCTCTTGAAACTGATGCGAATTTGGAAATTCGATGGTCGATTTGGATTACGACCATCAATTTGAAATCGATAATCGAATTCTCGATTAGCTTTTAATTTTGATTGGATTTTTGTTTTATGAGCCTTTGGATTAATTTTGGGTTGTATATTAACACTTAGGGTGTTAATATATGTAGGCTTTGGTCAATTGGGAGTCCTTGGAGAGGATTGCTTATGCATGCCTTTGAATTTGCTTGGTTAAGGTAGGGGAACCTTGTATTTAATTTGCATCAAATTATAAGGATAAATTGTTGACTATTTCAATTAAGGGTAAATTTTTAAAGTCCTGTTGCACACAGTATAAATAAAACTACGAACACATGGCTCAATTTGAAAATTTTGTGAACCTTGCTATAACTAAGAACCTTTGGAATCCGAACATCGTGGACCTCGATTAAATTTGAATCGAACCTCGATTAACTTTTGAATCGAACTTGAATCGAACTTTGAAAATCGTATAAGATATGAATAATAAGCTTGGATCGTGTTAGCATTTGCATTTGATTTTGGGTTCATAAATGCGATGCCTAGATTCCACCAACCGTGTTGACGGTAAAATTTTGGCGCAAGTTTCCCTCATAGCGTAGGGGCTTGTTGCATTTTCGAAATGGGTTCATGAACGACGATGGTCAGTAGGGTCTTCCCATCGGTCACTTAGTCCGCTCTCATGCTATAGGAAATTTGAGAGATATAATTAAGTTATAAATTTAAGACAAGAAGCATCTTTGAATCGAACATTTTGAACACTTTGAACTTACTATCGGTTTGACTCGAATTTGAAGCGGAGATTTGAAATTGAAAGCATCTTTTGAAAAATCATATTTGATCCGATTCGTCTTTTGAAAACCGTACTTATAATAAAGCGCAAATAGATCGGCTTCTTCTATTGAGCTTGGTCGTTAGCTCACCCTCGACTATCGTCACAGTCTTTGAGACCGACATTGGGTGGGAGGATCCGGAGGACTCGATTATATTCGAAGGAGGATTTGGATATACCTGAGGAGTTCTTCCTTGATCTTTGGATCCTTGTATTTTGGTATTTTATGCGAATATTAATTTTGGAATATTGAGCCCTAGGCTATTTTTTTTGTCCTTTTGATATCACTAGAGGAACCATTATCGAGAACCTCTATTTTAGGTGATTGGATTGGCCATCACCGGTGGTTCCTTTTTATTCCTCACAGTGATATATTCTTTTGCTATCTGTAGTCTTTTGTTCCTTTTGGTTTATGTTATGATGCCTCTGTTCTTTAGACCTTTGTTTATGTTGCCGGCTTCTGTTTGTTACGGCTTATTGAGAAATCAATAAGTTGATGAACCGGCCTTTCCTATACCTTAGGGATTGGAAAAGTCGGGTCGTCACATAATCGGATTGAAACTGGTTTCAATATCTATGGGGAGCAAATTTCTTCGTTACAAATGATAATGATTGACGGTTTTGAAGCGATGATGAATCGTTTTAACAATGTCTTCCCGCCTCCAGGAGCACACTTTTCGCCTCCTGAATGATGTTTATTTTGTTATAATGCTGTAATTCTGACAATATTATTTTGGTTTGAGGATACATTATGTTTTCGTAATTCTGAAGAACTTTGGTAAATTTTTTTTTCTTCTTTTCATGTCTTAATCTTTTCAATTTTAATGTGATGTTAAAAGTTTTCTTCATTTGTGCTTAACTTCAGAATTTATATTTGAATGTAGTTTCACTGGTTAAATGTACCCTTTGTCACATTATGACAAAAAGGGGGAGATACTCTTTATATTTCACTTGTGCTATTAATGTGTTCTATGGTTATTTCAACAGGTGAAGAGCTACAACTAAAAGATAAATTTCTAATATAGTGTTAAGGTTACACTTTTACTTGGCAAATAGTTAGGGGGAGCAAATAGAGTTGTAATTTCAGCATTTGCATTCTAGATTGATGTATAGGACTTACAAGAGAAATGAATGTATTGTATTTTCTATTTTTTCAATCCTTGTAAACTATTTTTTTGTCATGATTGTGACAAAGGGGGAGATTGTAAGACTTTTTGTCACCATCATGACCCAAAAAATAGTATTGCTCCTTTAGGAAATAGTTTTGCCAAGTAATTAAGTTTGACAAATTGGTTTGTCATTATTGGACCCACGATCGTCCGTAGTACACTCACGGATGTCCGTGACCCTAAAACATATAAATTTTAGGTAGTTCGAGCAGTTTGGTAACTGATCCGAAAATCTTCATTCTAAAATTTTTTTGGTCCAAAATTTTGTCATTGAGATTACTTTTCATCTTTTGATTTCATTCTTTAATCTCTTTGATGTTTATGGGTCTTTATGATTTCATGTTTGAGAGTGTAAGACTTGTGTGAGACAAGTGAACCTTCGCAAGAAACGTAGGTTGATGGAAATGTTCACTATGGATAGTATGATGGAGAAAGGCTGTCATGTTTGGTGATTGGAGTGCTAGGGCATATCATTCCAAAGAAGCACTGTAAAGTTTTTTTTTTTGTTCATAGTGAATTTCTTTTTGGATCTGAGATAGATCCCGTGGTTTTTGCCTGTGATGGGTTTTTCACGTTAAAAATGTCTTGCGTACTTATTTTGATTGTGTGATGATTGTGAGTAGATTTTAATTGATAAATTTAATAGATTATATTAAAAATCCTAAATATCCCAAATTTTCAGTGGGAAAATGACGTGACATGGCCAAAGGTTTGTGTCAACAATACAGGGAGTGGATTTAGAGGGGATGGCATATGGCATCACAGATGCTCTCTCTCTCTCTCTCTCTCTCCTATTTCTGGTACTATTCTGTTAATTCATTTCTTTTAATAGGTTTAGATTCTACTTGTATTTTAAGCACATGAAGTATTTTGGTTCCTTCTATTATATCTTGTATTATCAGTCATATTTCATTACATGAGATACATTTCATTTCATTACATCAAATTTTTTTCTCTGGGTTTCTCATAAAAGGTTGATTTTTATGATCTTTCTATAGCCATTTGTTTTTTTAATTTGTTATGGGTTCTCAGACAAAAGTTATTCTTTGTAATTTTTTTATTGTAAAATGCATGAATTTTTTTTGGAGTTTTATATATGGGTTTCTTTTTTATGCAGCAATTCTATGTGAGTGCTAATGTAGCAGAAGATGGTGAAGAGAAGGTGTCCATAAGGAAGGTGATGAGGAAAGAGCAGGGCTCTTGGAAGATTGATTACTTAGGAAAGAAACCTGAGACACCCTTGTTAGATATAATTAATTACCCAAAATATGAGGAATCTATCAATACAGGTAACTAATCATGAATGATGAATGGTCATGATCTATTATGCCCATGGTTTGAGTTCATGTGTATAAGTCAGTTGGAGATATTAATGGGGGTTTTTTTTTAGAATGTTTGAAAATTTTAGGATCTTCACCAGTTAGCAATAGAGCTAAGAGTAGAGATTGTGTACACAGTATCAAATATAGGTGGGCACCTGAGCTCAAGCCTAGGAGTGGTGGAATTAGCTGTGGCTTTGCATCATGTGTTTGATACCCCAGAGGATAAGATCATATGGGATGTTGGTCATGAGGTGAATATAATTTGTATTGAATGAATTTGGGAATTTTTTTCAAAACTTTTTTTTATATGAAAAATGGGATTTTTTTTAATTGGTTTTAATTTTAGGAAAATTTTTCACCTTTTTATCTTTTAGTGGTTTAGGACTGATTTGTGAGCTGTAATAGTAAATTTGCAGACATACCCACATAATTATTCTGATATTTTAGGTTATATGCAGATTGCAACTTGAGATTTTTCTATTAAATAATGAATTTTGATTTTTTGGTATGATTGAGGACTATTTTGTGATTTTTATATTAACAAATGGATGTTAATTTTCTGATATATTTTTTTCCTTTTTTTTGTAATGATCTGTAAACTGTAATAATGAATTTGCAGGTTTCCCTAAACAAAAAGAGCATTTATGATGCTTTTGGTGCACGACACAACTCCACAACCATATCTGCTGGTCTTGGTTAGTAGATTTCTCACCCATTTTTCTATCTAATTTTATTTTTTGGCTGTATTTTCATGGTGATTGATAGAGATATTGATGAGAGATTAATATTTATTAATTAATTGAGTTGGGTTAGGGGTGATCAGAGGTACCATCATTACCTTTTTAGTTATTGATTCCTGTCAAAATCTAATTATCATGGATTTTATCTCCTTGAGATCTGTGAAAGATAGCTTTTGATGGGATTCAGTAGCACGTAAGCTACTTAATTTTACTGTTTGTGTTTGTGTGGCATAAATAAGAATTTCCAATGATTCCGAGATGTACCGAGCATTGCATCTAGGTGTTGAAGCACTAGGATGAATGCATAGTATCGGGTTTCGCTCAATACATATACTTTGTAGGATATATGTTGCCGATACTCGAGAAGATACTTCCTGGTATAGGCACAAACAAATATTAAAATTTTAATCCTTACTATGTTGTGTATACTCTATGACCCGATTCTTGGAGAAATTATTAACTTTTTTTTTTGAATTTGGTAGGAATGGTAGTTGCTAGAGATCTAGTAGGGAAGAACAACCATGTAATCTCTATGATTGGAGATGAAACCATGACTGCTGGACAAGCTTACAAAGTCATGAACAATGCCGGATACCTCTAAAAATGAGTCATTATTTGTATACATAAATTTGTTGTTAATGAAATTGCGGTGTTGTGAATTAAAATTTACTTTTATGCTAATGTGAGTATGTAAATGCATATTGCGGATTTTCATAAAAAAATAAAAATAAAATGCAGGTTATAGATGTGTATTGCTAGACAATATGGTCCTGGAGCAAAAAAATTAAATAGTATTAAAAATAAATAAATATTAGAGGCGGTTTTTGGCCGTCTCCAATAACAGGCGATCACTTATTGGAGACGGCCAAAAGCCGTCTCTAATAATAAGAGATGGCCAAAAGCCGTCTCTAATAACAAGAGATGACTTATTAGAGACGACTTTAAACTGTCTCCAACATATCTTTGGAGACGGGTTATGGCTGTCTCCAATAACCTTGACTATTAGGGACGGCCCCCTATTTGGTCTCCAAAGATAATAAAGACAGGACTATTTGAGACTACATGGAAGCCTCTCCAATAATTAGTCATCTCCAATAAACATATATTTTGTAGTGATAGGTTTTGGGTACAAATCACTTCCATAAGATGTAGGTTTTTAAATTATATATTTTTTAAATAAAAATGATCAATTCGACCGGTTCATAATAAACCGGACGAACCGGCCAACTAGAAAAAACAAAAAGTTCCGGTTCTTATGGGAAGCGTGACCATTTGACTCAACAGTTCTGATCCAAACGGGTCGAACTGGCCCATCCAATGTGGTTTTTAAAACACTGGTCAATGATTTTTTCATGTGCGAAAACATTGGTAGCAAATGTCAAATATCCAGTTGAAAATAGAGGTACCGTTCAAAGTATACACGAGAATCGCGTACACAAGCAAGTTATCCCTGTGTTGGTGAATCGGTCAAATACTTTTAAGGATACCGTTAAAGACGACTTTGAAAGTCATGAGCTATGTTTTTCATATTTGCGCTAGAGGAAATAGACCAACAAGGTGGACCAGATCTCTCCCTCCCTCCCTCTCTCCCTCACTTATAAAACAAGGGTGGAGGGCATATACCCCTTTGACTCCTCATATCTCATACAAGAAGAATCAATGGCTAAGCAATCCTTCCTTTTTGTTTTCATCACCCTCTTTTTAATTCTCGTGAAATCACAAGTAACCGCTAGAGAGCTTCAAGAAAAGTCTCAAACAGGTAAGCATCGGATTTATGATTTATTAATTTTTTTTTATAACTAGGGTGTCTGGGACTTTAGAGCACCAGACTAAACTCAAGGGCACGTGTGCGCTAACTTAGTACTTGTCTCGTCAGCACGAGATATAAAACCCTACAGTAGCCTCAAGGGGCGGATTGTAACTAAAATGTCTGGCTTCTTGAAGCAGGTACCTGACTATGATACCAAATCTCTCGTGATTAGGTTTATCAAATTAATCTTTTTTTATGGATATCGCAGATTGGATTGGGGACATCAAGCAGAGGGGCCGCGTTCCCACCGACACGACTCCAGGTTCTCAGACCCCGAGTGATTCTAGAAATCCCCCAATTACAAAGCCCAGTTCAAGTTGCATCTCAGTTGGTTGCAGAAAATTTTAGAATTCTGATCGCTTGTGGCAGAACAAATAAATTTAGAAGTATTCCATGATTCTTATTTGGGATGAATTTTTTTAGGATGAAATAAACGAAGATCAATTAATGGCTCGTGTTGGAATGTTAGATATGTGAGATTTAAAATTGTACTTTGTAATTTGTTATATAATGAAAATGTATAATTTCTCAAAATTCTTATTTTATGTGACTCACATGCACTAGAATTTTATAAAATCCTATAGTACAGTTGCTTGAAATAATAAAGGACATTATTTGGAATTGAAGGAAACCTCAAGGTTTCTGATTTATGTGTGATTCTTATTCTTATTAAAATTCGTTGATGGACGGTATTTTTGGCAGGACATGACTCTTTATGTTATATATATAGGTGGATGTTCCCGCTCATTATACACAAGCCTTTTGGCATCTTCCCATCAAAAGAGTGTAATAAGAGAGGCGGGTAGAGTCACCTTCATTTTTCTTCGTAGGAAAATATTTTGTATCGCGTACCTTGTGTCAATTTGAATCAACGGTCACAATCTTCGCTATAAGGTATGCACATATATTTTAATTTATAAATTGTTAATTTATTGTTTTGGTTGATCATACGCCTTGATCCTTTGGCAAATATTTGAGTGGTCGGATCAATAGATCCAACAATTGGTATCAGAGTCAGGTTCAGCGTATGATTGATCGAAACATATATGTTTGTGTTAATGCTTTATAAGCTATTCTTATTACTTAAGATACGCTTTGATTGCCTATTTTATTATTTTTCTAAATTATTATATGCTCGTTGGAGATCTCTGGCATGCATAGTTTTAATTCTTCTCCATGGAAAGTGATATTGTTTGGTTGCTGACCCGTTAATTTCCTTCATCTTTGGATCTTCCTAAGTAGGTCATGCACAGTGCTTGGTTTTTCCATACGTCTAATGATCATAATCAGTCATAGATTAATCGTGTACTGTATTGCAAATAAACCATTGGATCGAAGGGTTTGGTGTAAGGATGACGCGTTAATGGTTAGCGATTTAGAAAAAATGTGTATTGTGTTGTGACAAAAAAAAGGAGTGGGGACGGGGTTTTTATTATTATTTTTTGATAACAAAAGGGTTTATCTATGGTTACGATTTATGAGAGAATCTTCTGTCATATCAGTGTACAAGCCCCAAGCTCTTTTCTTGGATGCTCTATAGCCCGAAGTCATACTAATTCTATTGACGACATTAGTCTAACCATGGAATCAAAGTTTAGGGTACCAGTATTTGCACTCGGCTCTCTAATTGGGTCAGACTATTGGATCAGGCCAATGCCCGTTAACTAGATACCAAGGTGAGCTCAGTTGCGTGAGTTTGTAACCTCTGTGAGGGCAGTATAGGTTTGAACCTAAGCCGTGGCCCATTGTATTCACAAGGGGATTAAAATTACTTTTGATGGAATTGATTTTCATGTTGAACCACAGGAACTCATAGTAAATATATGTGATTATTATATTATTCTTTTCTTTGTAATATAATTGCATATAAGACTTTTGGTGAGCATGTATACTTTTGGATAGCCATGAAGATCATATCATGGAATATAGTGGACTTAGGGGGAGCCTTGTAATTCCTCACATTATTTATTTCTCTTTTTGTTTAAAGTCGTAAATTTAAATTTTACAAGTTTGTGGACTTTTGTATCTTATGCTTGTGGATACATAAATTGTGATAGTCCGACTTTTCTCACACGAATTTTTGAAAAAGGCCAAGTTGTCAAATGACAATCTGATTTTCTCTACACGTAATAATAGGGAAAATCAGACCGTCCGATGCTTGCATGATAAAGTATATTCACTCATACAGCAACACCAAAGCAAATATCACATAACACTAATATGATTCCAATTCTATATACAACGTAATCCAAAATGACAATAAAATCACCAGTGAGGGCCGACCATCACCTAAACAGTGGTATTTCAAATATACTTATACACAAAAAGAATTTCCATAGCGTACCAAGTTTAAAAACTAGCTATAACCACTAAGGGTAATAATCTTCTGATGGAAGCTCTTCCTCTTCCTCGGGATTGTAGTCAGGGTCCTCTAGTTGGAGATCCTGTTCCATATCTAAACCTGTGACATAATTATCGGGATGAACAAACAGTCTAAGTTCAATAGGAAAAAGACTAATGCCAATTTTCATTTCATAAATTCAAAACATAGTGTAGACACCCAAATTTGGCCTAAGGCCCGATCGAGACACATTTTGAGAAAGACGCATCTCTGAGCTTTTAATGGCATGGATGGAATCCTCTGAAACCTTAGGAGTCATCCCAAACCCTTAGGAATCACCCTAGACCCCTTAGAAACCTTTCCGAACCCTTAGAAGCTCATCCCGACCCTTAGAACCCATTCCGAACCTAAACCTAGCTTTCCCGAGCAATGGATGAAGAGTGATACACCGGGACTAGTTGTGACCTTTTACTATGATCGAATCTCATACCATTAAAAAATAGAAGTCCTCATCTTTCCAACGGGCCAAGAATCACTCCAATCAGAGTTGTACACAAGAAGATATGGCATTCCGAAACTGAGGGGCAAAATTATAAATTCAAGTGAACCTCCTTAGGGATTTGGCGCAACTAATAGTTGCACCAGTTATAGGTGGGTCCCCTTGCGGGCAGTCGACTTCCCAAAGCCATTGTGCATTACTATTTTACTGCACATATGCTTGGCGCAACTAATAGTTGCTCCAGGCATATGAACAGTAACCTATGATTTTTGCCTCGAATTTCGAGATTGGGGTTTGACTTATTGACCATCTTGACCTTTGAGGTGTGTTTTACTAGTTCTGTTGTACCCATTTACTATCTATGTGTAACTTTTTAAGTGATTTAAAGCTCCACCCTATCATCTACCATTAGACCAACTCTTTACATTTTTTAAGGCTCCAAAAATCCTAGGAAACCTTAGATTGCCCATTACCTAATTACTAATCCCAATTAGCCTCTAAACACCTTCCTAACCTCTCTCTTTCCTATAAATAGAGAGGCACCCCTCCCTTTACAAAGGCCTAAAAAAATTTTAAAATAGAGAAAAGGCTTTAGCTATTCCTCTCATTCCTTCTTAACATTGTCTATTAAAATTTCAGCACCCTAGTTCATCCTTTAGATCTCATTTTTCACCATCAATCCTTGAAATTTAGCTAGATCTAACCCCTAGCCTTCTTCTCCTACCTCTTATCTCCCTAGCCTTAGAGATTAGACCCCATCCCGCTACCTGTTTGCTTTCGGAAGCTCATCAAAGACGCTCTCGCGTAAGGATCCACATCGGTGCTACAAGGGTCGAGAGCTCCGACTCTCCCCTCTATTCCTCTACCTTCTTTGATTTTTCTCTATCCTAAAATTGAACCATTATGTTGTCCAAATTTCGGCAAGCGAGAAGGGCTCAATAGGATCAGTATGCCTTCGGGCAAGGGGAAGTGCCGCTCATTTTTGTTTCTTTTATATATATATATATATATATATATATATATATATATATATATATATATATATATTATATAAACCAACCACACATAGACCCGGTCATAGTAGAGACCGCTTATGAGCGGGTTGATCGGGTGCCTAACACCTTTCCGATCGATAACCGAAGCCCCTACCCAAGAGCCTTTGGTGTAGACCGGATTCAGAGTCATATTTGTGACACTTCAGTGCTTATAAAATTGATCTAGGTTTCTCGGGACACCAAAACCTCCGGGTGGCCACTCTAAATATTTATTAGAGAGCGCATCGTCGTGACAGGATCTTCAAAAATCCCACGGTTGCACAGATGACGACTTTGCTGAGGAGTAGCTAGTAGAGCTTCCCCTTGAATTTGACCTCTTTATTTTTAATTTATTAATCCTTTTATTGCTGTTATTATTTTTTTTTTTTTACTCACTTCTCCGATTAAGTCATTTTACTTACCCACCTACTTTAACGTCATTTACGAGCCTTAGCCGTTTGGCGGGCCTACTTACGCACCGTCATTCAATTTCTTTACATTTTCGTCATTTCAAGCACTTTAGCCGATCGGCGGGTCTATTTGTGCCTTGTCATTTAAATTCTGTATATTTGCGTCATTTCAATTGCCTTAGCCATTTGGCGGGCCTACTTGCGTTTTTAATTTCGCCATCATATTCCGCTAGTGAACGTTAGCCTGTAGAGGCGGCACAGGATCATCACCCCCGATCTTTGAACTTAAGAAAATAATCTTAAAAGTGAAAAATAAAATTGAACTAACAAAAGGGATTTAAATTGATTTTTGTGGGATAGATTTTCAAGAGTTGGGTTATTTAGGCACACATACAACCACCCGGGTCTTAGTACGGCGACAGCCTTTAGTGGTGATGATCCGAAAAAGTCCTAGCCCACCTAGTACCTAAGTAAAGTACTTGCACTTGAGGTATATCGTGTGGGTAACCTTCTCGTTACCAAGCTTAAAATCGTGGAAAAGAGAGCGATAATGAACCCAATTTGGCCTCTAAACCCTTAGGATTGGTGAGGAAAAAGGCGGATCATATAAACAGTCAATTCTTGGAAGCCTAGCTTCCATAAAAAGCCAGTTTGGAGACCCATTTCGGGCTAAGCTTGTTGTTGCAAACAATCTGGAGAACCATTTTGCTCTGGCGCCACTATTTGTTGTGCCAATGCAAAATGTCCCAAAAGTACACTGGCGCAACTATTAGTTGCGCCAGCTTTAATCTGGAACTTTTTGCTATGGCGCCATTATTAGTTGCGCTAGGTTGGTTCTGAGCAGCCTCAGTCTGAATTTGTGGCTTATTTCACATCTCGGACTCCCTGATTAATGTATTTAGTGCCTCTGGTTAGGCCCCATAACTTTCGACACCCAATATGCTCTCGCCAATCAAAAGAATGTGACTTCTTTTTAATTCGTTTTGGGGGATCGGGTTGTTTGCATTGATTTCTGTGCCTTCAATAAATCAAAGGGTTATCCTTTGATTCTTCCGAAGAGCTTGGAACCATTGCCGCTGGACCTATTTAGGGTACGAAAGCCACCCGAGAAGGAAATTCAAAAGGCCCTAGAATCCTCATTTCTTTTCACTTGTAAAAATCCGAAAAAATAAAAAATAAAAAAACCAAAAATAGAGTTTCGATTGGTGCCGACACAATGGCATCATCGTACCCTTCATCATCCCGTAGGGGAAGAAGGAGGAAGCTTTACGAGCCCCATCCAAGGCACCTGTACCCGACTCGATACCAAGATATGTCGTGGGCCGTGGACCTGGCTTATGTCGATCCGTACTCATCCCTGCCACATTCTCCAACCCATTCCCATACCGAAGAAGCCTTTACTTCCACCCCCTTGCCCAATCAATCCTCACCATAACCGGCATATTCGGTGTTCCTATCTTTCCTTCCAAAATACCCAAAATCTAAATTTTCCGTCTTTCTCCCAAGCCATGCCTTCATCCATGGCCATCTCCAACCCCTCTCACCTTCCTTCCACACCGTTCAAGCCCATCCTCTACCTTAACCAACATACCATTTTCCCATCCACCCAACCAGATCCACCCACATCCATCCATACCACATCCAATCCCCCACACATCCCTCCATTTACCCAAGTCATGCCCATCTTTTCCAAGGCCATGCATGGCCAAATTTCTCCTCTCATTCTCCACCTCTATGCCCTATACATCTTTCCCGTATATGCCCATTCCATCCACCAATGCCCCACCTCACTCCTTCAACCCCTTTTATATCCTGCCTCTTACCCAGGTCATGCCTAATTTTACCGGGGCTATGCCTAATTTTTCCTCTTCACACATCCCATCTGCACCCCTCCAACCATCAAATAACCCATCTTCATCCGATCCCCCTGCCATGGCCATGATGGAGGAAATGTTTTAAACCTACAACAAGTGGAAGGCCTCCCAACACATCCCCTCTCATCCACACCACACATCTATGGATCCATCCCATACCCTATCAAGCCTCCATGCATCATTCCCCCATGACCCCCATCAACTCCCCATCATCCATACTATCCAAACCCCCATTTCCCCCATGGCTCAAGGCCCAATGGCCCAAGCCCCCATTTCCTACATGTCCCAAGGCCCAATGGCCCAAACTCCCATTACCCATATACCCTAAGGCCCCATTACCCATGCCCACCAAGGGCCCATGACCCAGATCCACCAAGGCCCAATGGGGGTAGACCCACCATGGTCCGATGAGTCAAACTCATCAAGGGCCCATGGACCAGACCCATCAAGGGCCTAATGGCCCATACCCCATCAAGGGCTCATGGCCCAGACCCACCAAGGGCCCATGGCCTAAACCCACAAAAGGCCCATGGCCCAAACCCATCAAAGGCCCATGGCCCAAACCCATCAATGGCCCATGGCCCACACCTATCATGACCAAGGCTTTATGGCCCAAGCTTCCCAAGGATCCATGGGCCAAACCTTCATAGCCCAACCCTCCCAAGGCTTCATAGCCCAAACTCAAACCCAGCAAAACCTTAGAGCCTCACACCCATATCCTTCACAATTCCTTCAAAACTTCACCCATTCACAACCCTCATACCCCACTCAAACTCATGCCTTACATCAACCCCAATTCACCCATATCCCAACATCTCAAAGTCAGTTTCAAACCTTTCCACAGGCCTAATAGCCTCATCAGGCCCCACCCCAAAATTTAACTTCCACTCATCCCATCATCCAATAAACCTCCCCTCATCCCCAATGGACTCACCCAACCCTCACTCATGCCATTCCCATCCAGTCCATGTAGCACCAGCAAGAGAATCTTGCCCTCACTGCACCCTATATAGACCAACAGTATGAAGAGGACGAGATTAGAAACAGTGGAGCCTATGTTGGGGCATTGATTAGCCTTAACCCCCACCTACAATTGCCCACCCCCTGGTAGCCCAGAGTGAAGTCCAACCAACTGCTGAGAAACGGCCCCCATATCCAAAGAGTCAGAGCAGTTGAAAGAACAGTTGGACAAAATTCAGAAGCAGTTGTTGAAGATGGGTGGTGTTGAAATCCATGCCACGGACTTCACAGATTTGTGTTTGTTCGCTAAGGTCCCCTTGCTTCCAAAGTATAAAATGTCGGCTTTTGACAAATACAACGGCACCGACAATCCCATAGCACACCTTAAGTCTTATTATGGAGACATGTGCCAGTATGGAGGGGAAGAAAGACTACTGATAAAGGTCTTTCAGAAGAGTTTGACCGGTCCAGCCTTGAGATGGTTTACTTCTTTGGAACCATCTATGATGAAAACTTGGAAGGACTTGATGCACCTGTTTCAGGAATAATATGTCTATAATATAGACATTGAACCGCGTAAGTCGGACTGGGCCCGTTTAAAGCAGAACCCGAATGGACCTTTAGTGATTATCTGGGGCGCTGGAGAGCATTGACAGCTCAGGTTAGAAACAGGATACCTGATGATGAACAGATAGAGATGATTTCTAAAAATACGCTACTAGTGATCTCGAACTTTTTAGCGTACCAGCAGCAGTCCACCTTTGCTGATCTGTTAAGGAGTGGCAATCGCAGTGAAGATGCTATCAGGAAAGGTCGCCTGAATAAGAATGTACCAAGTGGAGCCAATGGGGTTAGTCAGTTTTTAGAGTAGAGGATCGAGAAGAGAATAGGGGTCGATGTCTAGAACATTTCCAATATCAGGCCCAATAATAATATAACCCCATTCTAATTTCAAGCGGTCGAGCCAGCACCAGTCAGAACTGAGCAGATGTAGAGAGCAGGGAATGGACAAGGAATGCAAATGACTTCAGATCAGGGGAGAGCCCACTATGATTGAGTGTTTATACCCCTAGGGCAATCTCTGAGTGTACTTTTGCCTTTACTAATAGAAAAGGGATTAGTTACTGTTCATCAACCGCAACCTCCTCCTCACCCGATCCCGAAGAATTATGACCCTAATACCCACTGTAATTTTCATCAGGGTCCGGGTCACCCTACTAATCGTTGCTTCCCATTAAAGTATGCGATCCAAGATTTAATCGATGTCAGAAAAATCATCTCACCTGCACCTTCTCAAGTAAATCAGCACGCGAATATTCATCAGGTGTTATTACCTCCACATCCTACAGGAGCAGGTCCCAAACCCACCATCGGGATGGTAGAGGAATGTGAGGAGGAATTTGAATTCGATCCGTCCGATTACATCAGTGATCGGGGGGCACCGTTGCTAAGAAATTATGAAGAAAGGAATATTGGGGTGATTGAACCCCTGAATTTATCAAATTATTTTCCCAACCCGATACCACGAATTGAACCCTTAGATCTTAGAGCTTATTTTTCATCACCCACACCTGTCAATTATGTGCATATAAATATATATCAACCATACACCACCACCCCCATCAATTACTCGATAGCCCATCATACCCCTAATCCCCCGCCAGCACCTATAAGCTACCAATGGCCTACTCTTACCCCTTTTTCCTAGTGCCACCACCCTCAAGCTTCACCACTTCCATCTGGCCTAATTTTTCCACCTAAACAGCTATCACCGAAGTGAATCAAGTGTTACCCACACCTCCGAAGCCCGCAGTGTAGGAGCGTTCGATATCGGCAGCTATACCATTTCAAATTTCGGGATAAACCTATGGTCCTCATCAGGTCCTGCTGAGTTATGAACAAAATGATATCAACATTGACAGCAACAGAGAGGGGGCAGTGGACTTTGTGACCCGATCCGAGAAGATTTTAAAATAGCTGGAAGCACCTGCAGCAGCATAAGCCCAACCAGAGGGGAAGAAAGATAATGCCATGAATCCGTTTGTGAAAATGAGTTGAGAATATATACTGGAGACTCAAGTGAGAAGAATGTCTACCCATATTACTGTATGGGATCTGTTAATGACGTCCCCACTTTATTTTTAAGTATTAATGGGGGCATTAAAGAATGCGCATGTGTCACTTCAGGTTAGCCCAGGCGAAATCAGGCAAATAATTGGTCAGGTTATGGCTCCAAATGCCATTTCATTTTTAGATGCTGATTTATCGGATGAAGGGAGCAGTCACTCCAAATCCCTTAACATTACTGTTGAGTTCAAAAATATGATAATTCCCTTAGTTTTGATTGATAACGGGTCTGCATTAAACATATGCCCACTGAGAACCGCCACCAAGATTGGGATACATCCGTGCATGCTGAGACCCATGAGGACTAGTGCTAGAGGTTTCGATCACACACGAAGAGAGATAATGTGAGAAGTTGACCTTGAGCTGTTAATTGGGCTAATGACCTCTATATTGTTTCAAGTGATGGACATCAAATCCTCATTCAATCTGTTGTTGGGGCGCCCGTGGCTGCACAAAGTTTGAGCGATCCTCTCCACACTGTACCAAAAACTCAAATTTGCATATGGGCATAAGATCAACACAATCATCGGTGAGGGACACAGTGAGAAAGAAAAAGTCACCAACAATGTTGAAAAACTCAAAGTGTTGGATGTACCACACACCGCTGAGGACGTCGACCTCCGTAGTTTCGAATACGAGGTGTTGACGATACTCCTGGAGCCCATCGAGGGTATCATTCCAAGAATCGGAGGTGAAATGGTAGCAAAAGTGGCCATGATCCAAATGTGGGGCTATAAGAAAGGAAGAGGACTCAAGCTGAGACTGCAAGGTAGGAAGAAGCCCGTCACAGCTAAGGGGGGCCAAAAAGTCAGATTCAGGCTAGGTTACAAGCCCACGGAGGAAGAAGTGTGAGAGGCTAAAGAAAAGGCCCGCGCTACGACAACCGCAAAGCTAGGGGGATCCACATAGAGGAGAAGCCCCGTCGCAGGCCTCATATCAGAAATTCATTTGTGAGGTTGTGAAGATTGACCAGAATGGGGTAACTCGATTAACCCCACATAAGCCCATAGCATTGGCTCACCCCACCAATCCCCACATCACCCTTCTCAGCCTAGAGATAGACTTGGCCGCATTATCCCTCTTTGAGGAGCGACGACTTGTACCTGAACAAACTCCCCTATGGTAAATCACCACAAAACTGTATTAACGTTAGAGGATATCATCTTAGACGAAATGAGAATCAACATAATGGAGGCTGACACCGAAGAGCCATATCAGTCACCACCCTCCATCCAAACAGGTAAAGGAGTGGCCTCTCAGGTATGCAACTGAACATCTTTGCCCCAAACCCTGGAAGTGGGGAGTGGCCTAACATTTGGCACCCGTTTCTAAAAAAAAAATAACCTATAAAAAGTGAGATAAGCCCTTGGCTGACAATACCTTGTATATACACAGACTTATGCTGCCAAGGTCCGTCTCCGAAGAAAATAAAAATTTCAAAAACATTGAAAACATACAAAGTCCAAAAATATTGTCATTTAAAATTCCAAATAAAGTATCACAAAAAGATGCCTTAATTGAAATACCCATCCCACATAAAATCGATCGCTTTCCTGTAGAAATACAAGAGGTAGGAGTTACGAGTTTGGACGAGGATATCCCTTTAGAGGAGCTCCCCAATGAGCTCCTTGACCGATTTGCCAAATTTGGGCATGGCCCTACCCCCATTGTCGAAGAAATCGAGGATGTTAATCTAGGAACTGAGGGGATTCCCCGAATTACCAAAATTGAATCATCGCTATCTCTCGAAGAAAGAAAAAGTATGATCGACTTCCTTCGATCATACCAAGACATTTTTGCCTGGTCGTATGAGGACATGCCTGGTCTGGACACTGATTTGGTTGAACATGAGTTGCCTCTCTACTCTGATATGAAGCCAGTTAAGTAGAAGCTGAGACGTCTCTGACCTGAGTGGATGTTGAAAATCAAAGATGAGGTCATTAAGCAGTATGACGTGGTTCATGGTATCCAAATACCCGTATTGGCTAGTCAATATTGTACCTGTGCCGAAGAAGGATGGAAAGGTCCGCATGTGTATCAATTTTTGCAATTTCAATAGGGCAAGCCTGAAGGACGATTTCCCATTGCCGCACATTGACATCTTGGTTGATAACACTGCTAAGTACGGGATGCTTTCTTTTATGGACGGATTCTCAGGATACAATCAGATTAAGATGACAGAGGCGGATCAAGAGAAGACTGCGTTCATCACTCCTTGGGGAACCTTTTGCTACAGAGTCCTGTCGTTTGGCCTAAAGAAAGCCGGTGCAACATAACAGAGAGCTATGACTGTGTTGTTTCAAGACATGATGTATAGAAAAATTAAAGTGTATGTCGATGATATGATAGCCAAGTCACCGAAACGAAGGAATCATCTGGTAAACCTTCAGAAGCTGTTTGAGAGGTTGAGAAAGTACAGATTGTGTCTGAATTCACAGAAGTACGCATTTGGTGTCATGTCTGAAAAATTGTAGGGATTCATCGTCAACAAGAGAGGGATAGAGGTCAACTCAGTCAAAGTCAAAGCTATCATAGAAATGCCGCCGCCATCTACTGAGAAAGAAGTTAGAGGGTTCTTAGACAGAATATAATATATCAGTCAGTTTATTGCACAGCTAACTCCAATCTGCACGTCGATCTTCAAGCTGCTAAGAAAGAACTCGCCCATCGAATGGAACGACGACTATTAGGCAGCGTTCGATAAAATCAAAATCTACCTCCTTAACCCACCTATTTTAGTACCACCTGAGTTGAGGAGACCACTCTTGACGTATCTCTCCATGACGGAAGTCTCAATGGGATGTGTCCTAGGGTAGCATGACGAGATGGGAAGTGGAGAGCAGGCCATTTACTATCTGCGCAAGAAGTTTACTAATTATGAGACGTGTTCTTCTCATCTGGAGAAAGCATGCCTGGCTCTTGTATGGGCTACTTAGAGGCTCCGCCATTACTTGCTATCTCAAGCTATTCTACTTTTGGCCCGAATGGACCCGTTGAAATACCTGTCCGAGAAGCCAGCTCTCACTAGATGAATCGCACGATGGCAACTTTTATTGTCTGAGTTTGAAATCACATACATCACCCAAAAGTCTATCAAGGGGCAGACACTCTCTGATCATCTTACCGACAATCCCTTGCCAGATTATGAACCTTTGAGAACTGAGTTCCCCGATGAAGACATCCTGTTCATGACGAAAGACGATACAGAAGAAGCAAAAGAATCTTGGGTAATGCACTTTGACGGGGCAGCAAATGTCGGGGGTCAGGGAGTTGGCGCCATCCTGATTTCACCGAAAGGATCCCATGTACCAGTCTCCATCAAGCTCAACTTTCCTTTCACTAATAACATGGCTGAGTATGAAGCTTGTGCTGTTGGTTTATAGGCAGCTCTCGATCTGAATATAACTCACCTCCGAGTGTTCAGCGATTCATAATTGATCATATGCCAGATGAATGGAGATTGGAAAATAAAAGACGAGAAACCGATCCCCTACCATGAGCACCTCGAGGATCTGATAGTTTGCTTCCAAGACGTGACATTCTCATATGTCCCCTGGATAAGGAATTGCTTCACCGACGCTTCAACTACTTTGGCATCAATGATAGAAATCTCGTATGGTGTTGAGATGAAGCCGATCATGATTGAGCAATGGAATGAACCAGCCTTCTGCCTCTATTTTGAGGAACCTAAAAAGCCTAATGATGAACTACCTTGGTTCTCAGATATTAAGAATTTTCTCGAGACACTAACTTTCCCTGAGGGTACGTCTAAGACGGACTGACGAACCATTCAACATTTAGCGGCAGACTACGTCATTTGTGGGGAATGCCTTTACAAGCGATCGTACAACAACAACTTGCTTAGATGCCTTACAGAAAGTGAAGCAATCAATATTATGAATGAGATCCACGAGGGAGTATGCGGTGCCCACGTCAGCGGTCACATGCTCGCTAAGAAAATTCTATGGCAGGGATACTTTTGAACCACTATGGAGTCGGATTACTGCAGACATGTTCAGAAATGCTACAAGTGTCAGAAACACTCCAGTCTGATACACGCTCCTGCCATCGATCCTCACTGCATGACCACTCCTTGGCCATTTGCTACCTGGGGCCTTGACATCGTCGGAATGATTAATTCGAAAGCATCAAATGGACATCAGTTCATCATCGTCACCATTGAATACTTCACCAAGTGGGTAGAAGCAGCATCATATGCCAACATCACAATTAGTCACGTTGAGAAGTTTCTCAAGAGTAATATTGTGTGCCAATTTAGAGTACCCAAGGATATCATCACGGACGATAGCACAAACTTTGCGAATAAGCATATTCAAACCTTCTATGAGCAATACAAAATCAAGCACCATCGCTCGTCACCTTATCGGCCTCAAACTAATGGAGTCGTGGAAGCTGTGGACAAGACAGTCGTCCGCATCCTCGATAAAATGGTTGTCACTTACCCAGATTGGAGCAAGATGCTGCCATTTGCTTTGTGGGCCTACAGAACATCGATCCGTACCGCTATAGGGGCAACACCATTCTCCCTTGTGTATAGAACCAAGGTCATCCTACCGATAGAGGTTGAAGTACCCTCGCTCCAAATCCTCATGGAATCAAGCTTACCCGAGGCAGAGAGAGAGATCTCACTTTGAACAATTGAATCTACTGGACGAGAAGAGACTCCTAGCCTTGTGTCATACTCAAGTTTATCAAGGACGAATCACACCCACTTATAATAAATGTGTCCGCGGTCGAGATCTGAAGATAGGAGACACTGTGCTAAAGAAGATCTTCCAATCCCTCCATACCGATCCGAGAGGAACATTCAAGCTGAACTGGTAGGGACCTTGTGTCGTCTGAGAAGTGCTGTCAGGATACGCCATCCATCTCGCCATTATGGACGGAGATCATCTTCCTGAGCCCATCAATATTACATACGTCTGACGATTTTACGCTTAGTCTATCGCAATAAGGTAAGTATTGGTGAAACAGCTACGTGACTACTTAAGAACCACCCAAAAGAGGCCATCATTCTAAGCACAGTAGCCAAAAAGCATAAATCTGAATTTGAATTTGAATTTTGATTTTGAATTTTAAATTTTGAATTAAAATTTTAAGTTTTGAAAATTTGAATTTGAATTTAACTTTTGAATTTGAATTTTGATTTTGAATTTTTAAAACTTGAATTTTAATTTTGAATTTCAATTTTGAAAAAAAAAAAATTAATAATAATAATTAAATAAAATAAATTTGAAATTTGAAAAAAAAAATATTTATTTGAAATTTGAAAAAATTTGAAAATAAAATAAATTTTTTTGGTGTAATCGATAAAATCATGTCAACGCATGGATTCAATCTAGAATCATGTGCTATTTATGGAAACCCAATGCACATTATACCTATGTGTCCCTTGAACAACCCAAATTATTTTCCTGAACAAGTCTACCCCAATCCTGTTTGGAATACCCATGACTGGCAAAGTCAATTCAATGACATGTGGGGGTTTAATCAACCTCCAATGTGTGATATGATGTCTTATGCTGATCAAAGTTACTAGTAGAGTCAACCCAATGACATGTGTGAGTTTAATCAACCTCCAATGTGTGATATGATGCCTAACGATGATAAAAATTCTTACCCCGACAACTTCTCATATGAGTTTTCACAGGAAACTCAATACTTTCAAGACACAGAACCATATGAAGCAGCTCAAATTTCTTCTTACTCCAATGAAGATTTAAAAAGTTTGTTGCACACTATGAATCAATCACTTTCTAGGATATAATCTCAAGTTAGTCAGATGACCAAGTTCTTATAAATTAAAGATGAAATATAGGAGTCCCTTATTGATGCCGATCGAAATGTAGAACATCTTCAATAGGGCCCCTCTGATTTCATTCAAAAATATGAAGAGGACCAATTGGTCACTACGCTTGAGAGTGACATAACGAACGTTGAGGTAGTGCAAGTACGAGGAGAAGAGGAAATGGAATGGAGCGATTCTGATATCATGGAGGAAATTAAGAATCATATTGAGATGAGAGAGGAAAAAAATGGTACCCTTACTGCACCTGATAAGGGAGACATAATCTTTTCCAATGAATGTGAATTCAATTTAGGGGAGAAAAATGAATTTCTATGTTGTTGCCCATTTGTTGAATACATAAACAATCAACAAAAGGCCCAACAGAGGTTAGTGGGTTTGAATTAGGAGTGTGATTTCGGGGATGTCAATTACATGGTAGAGATTGGAAGGTTAGAGATGGACCATAATGGTGGAACTTGGGCACATCATGGGGGTGTAACCAAGTCCCTGATAAGAGAAATGCAGGGACGATTAAATAAATCACTGGTCCTGGTTAGAAAATTTTCATGAAGATTTGGGATCCTGGTGGACTCGGTTTATACCTAGTAGATTAATTTTATAATTTTTCTTTCAAAAAAAAAAATAATAATAATAATAAAATAAAAAAAAGCTTAGATACACTCGTTTTTATGGTTGATTGTGGTTTTGATAGTGTTATTCAAGTAAGCATTCTATTAATTTTGATAATCTCCTCACTATTGTTGATATTTTTTTCGTGTGGTGAGGATGCTTAGATATACTAGTATATTTTCATGCAGGTTTGGGGGAGGATTTTTCTTATCTCTTCCCATTTTCACGTGCTACCACGAGCGTCAAATCATTACTCCAGGTATGCTCTCTCACATTAGTCAAATATTTTATTTATTGTCAACAATGAGGACATTGTTTTGTTCAGGTTTGGGTGTATAGTTTGTGTAATTTTATTTTTTTATACCTCTAAAACCAAGCACAAAAAAAAAAAGCAAACAGTTTAGAGCCATCACATATGTTATTTTGCAATAGTTTTTAAATTTTAGTTGATGATGCATATGAATTTAATTTTAAAAATATCGATGTCATATTTTGATTACTTGTATCTAGAATAATGAAATTTAATGTGATAATTTGAGGATAAATCTGAAATTTATGTTTAGATAATTTGTGCACATATACCATGCTTAAGATCTAGAAATAGAGGAACTATTTTGAACTTTGAATCCTAGGTTCTTAGTGGAGACTAAACCCAGTAAGCTTTAGAGCAAATTTTCCGTCTTTGATGAGTGCTTACATAAACTCGGAGTTTTCTTTGAATACGAATTATTTTTGCATAACCTCATACATTTTGCTTTGACTTGTGACTTTGCATAACATTAAATTCATATCAGTATACTAGAACGTATCGTATATTTGCTCAAGATAAATAGGATAGATTATCATCTTTTGGGGACATGATTGAAGGCCATCTTTGACTCGTTTGTTCTTAAAATATCACACCTCATGTAAATTTATCCTTCTAGTACCCCTTTGAGCTTATTGAAAAATTTATGTTTATACATTCTTTGATAAGCCGCATTAACGTTTACCTCTTCACTATTTCTAAAAATTTAGCCTTACTCTTCTTATTTCTGAGAACTTTGGAGCGAGAGATTAGAATAAATGAGAAAAGAGTAAGTGAGAGATACCGAGTTGTGGTGTTTACTAAGAATGTATGATAAAAATATGAAAAAAAAAGAGGAAGAAAATGAAAAAAATATATATTTGAAAAAAAATGAAAAATATGAGGTGCTTCAATAAAATGAAATTCAAAAGAAGAAAAATGAGTAAGAAAAGAAAAGAAAGTTGAGGAAAATATAAAAATATTGAGAAAAATAGCGAGAGATTAGGAAAGAAAAAGAAGAGAAATAGAAAAATTAAAAGTTAGTTCTTTTTCCAATTTCTTGGAAACTTTGAATCTCAACTTCCCTTTCTTTCTTATCCTTACCTGAGCCCCATTGCAATCCTACAAAAGACCTTCATAATCCAATCTTGCATTGGTAACTGCCTTGTGGAGAGTGAATATATAATACCTATGGTGCTTGATATAACATGCATAGGATATACAAGAATCTTTCTATGAGATTCTCTTTTATTCATTGATTACGTCACGTTTTTTCTATCAGGTGAGACCTTTTTGCTTGCTTTTGTATTGATCTCTCACATGTGAGCAAAAATAAACCCATCATCGGAGTGATTCTATTTCGAGAGTATACCTAAAGTGAGGATTGAGTCGAGACATGAGATCTGATGGTTTACTGTTTGGACTGATTTCGAGATGGATGAATTTTGATTTGGGTATGCACACACTACACGTTTAAGCATGAATGAATGAGTTATCTAACGATTTGAGCATTAGACTAATTTGAATAGATACTAGTATGATTGGTATAATATTGTTATTTGAAATTGAGAATTCGCATGTTAAATTAATTAATGGTTTTGTGTTTTGAAGTTAAATATATGAAAACCATGTTTTGAAAACTCAATTTTGTCGATGGTTTAAAAATGTGTTGAAGTTTGTGGGTAACTTCATTGAAAATTCTCAGGAGACAACTCCACTATGGATCACCTAGCGGTTTTAAGGCTTGTTGCATACGCTAAATGCAATCGTGCTCCCTACGAAAGTAGCATTAGGATGTTAGTTTATTTTTCAGTTTGTTTATTTTTTCCTTGGTCGAGGACTAGCAAAGTGTAGGTTTGGGAGTGTGATAAGTGGTGAAATATGATCATATTTCATCCCTTTAAGCCTATATTTAGCCATCCGATGAGACAATCTGACATATTTGTGTAGTTCTAATTATTTCAGGAAGATTTTCCCATTAGATGCATTTAGAAGCATAAAAGAGCATAAGAACAGCAAATACAGGAACATTGGAGCAAAGGAGTTAATGGTCCTTGAAATTTAAAATTCAAATTTGATTTTTAAATTTCAAATCTAGAACTAATACCCTATTTAAGCAAACTTGAGAATTATTTTTGGGAGTCTCTCCTTTTGGGGAGCTTTTATTTTCATTAGCAATTTTTTAGTTTCCTTTTGGCTTTCCCTTTTATTCTTTCAAGTATTGTTTTTCCCATTTTCTAAGTTTAGATTTTAGATTAGTTGCATGTTACAGCTTTAAGAAGGATTGTACTTGGATCAAAGTTTACCTTGGAATTGTTAAAGCTTTTCTTACGGTATTTTAATGTTATTTTCATTTTGTCTTTCAATTATGTCTTTCATTTCTAGTATATAGATTTATAGTTGTGAAATTATTTCATCAAAGATGTCTTGATCATCAATGCCTAATTGCTCTTGCCGAATTCGTAAAGTCTAATTGCCATCTAAGATATGGGTGTTAGTCATGCTCCTCCCATGATCTCGGATCTGTAATGTTGAATTTACTCCGAGTTCTTTCTTGATAATATTTGTAACATTAATTTATCGTCATTAGGTATCTCTCTTTTACGGTAGATGTTTTACCCTATTTTGCGGCATTAATTTATCATTATTAGAAGTCCCTTTTACGGTGAATGTTTTGCTTCATTTTCTTTGCGATAGTAGGAAGAGCATATTTTAGATCTGATTTTGTGGATTTAATGATGTATTTTCCATAAATATTTGATTGAGTTCAATATTTATGTATATTGCATCTTGTGATGATATCGTATCTCAACCGTTAGATCTGTATTTTGTAAATGTTAAATCAAGAATGGGAGGATTTAGTATCCCAATCCTCTCTTTTCTTCTTCATTCAATTTAATTTTATTGCTTAGTCTTTATTCTGTCCATCAATCTGCTCAGAAATTATAAACTAGTTTAAATATTGTGCTAGATTTGTGATAGTTCTTTTAGTTAATTATTATTTCCTTTTTTCAATTTTCTGACCAATCCTCGTGGGAATGATCTCGTACTCCGCACCCACTAAACTATAATCCGATTTGTGCGCTTGCAAGTTTAAAACACATTTAAAATCACAACAGGTACTATCGTTTTGTTTTCTTAATTGTTTACTAATATCGTGTGGTATTTTAGCATCAGGTTGCTGAGGACTTTCAAACGAGAGAGGCGACTGCTGCCTCTCTACGCCCCGAGAGTCAGGTATAATTTCTGGTTTGGTGTAATTCAGTTTAGGTTATTTATTTTGTCCTGACATATCTTGGGTTGGTTTATTTGATTTTGTGCACAGGTTATTTTGGACTCTGCTCCTGAGGCTCTCCCTCAGAGGTCTACTCCTATCCCTACTCAGGTATGTTTTAGCTGTTGTGTTTATGATTTATTCGTCATCGTAGTGTAATCTGATGGGTTTGTTTGTATTTGTTGCAGCCGCCTACGTTTGTTGTTCCTTCTGTGCCAACTGCTAATCCAGTGACCGATGCGACGATTGAGCGTCTTCTAGAGGAGCGGGTTGATCTGGTATGATTTTTTTCTTACAAATGTTCATGTATATATATTGGTTTTCTTTGACTTGGTGGGTTACACAGGTTTGTCAGCTTGAGGAGGTGCGCCTAGAGGCGGCGCGAGCGCGTGCCACTCCTGAGGTGAGACAGATCCTTGGAGACACGCAGAGTCGCGATGACCTATTTATCGAGATGATGGTTGCACAGAAGACTCAGACTGAGGCGTTGGAGGCAGTGCTTCAGACGATGCAGGCAGAGATGCAGGAGTCCCTAGATCGGCTGCATTATCATCTGACAAAGAGTGAGCGGGGGGTGCGCAGGTTGGTTGGTCAGCTTGATGGATCGGGGTCGAGGGTTACGGGTTCTTCGTCTGGGCAGTCTCATTGCACATCACGTGATTGTGTCAGGGATGATGCTCGTGAGGATTCTATCATTCGTGAGGTTCTCGCAAGGTATCCTCCTCGTTCTCGATCGAGGCAGCCTGTTAGTCAGGCGAGTGAGGGGGATTCTGTAGCGAGGCCTTGTCGTCTAGAGGTTTTGTGGACTTCGGGTGCTAAGATTGTGTTTTCAGAGGACCACTCTACAGACCTCTGAGCTGATGATACTGGGGACAACGGTGATCGACCATCCCAACAACATCGTAGGGAGTAGGGGTGCATGTGTATTTTTATCCGTTGTGTGTGCATTGTATATATAGGGGGTATGCCCTTGGTGACAGATGTAAAAGAAAATTTTGATATATACACAGAGATTTTTTTGGTTTAGATGTACCCGATTGGCTCCTTTTCTTTTAGTTACCTATTGCATCTACCTTTTGCTTTTAGTGTCATTGGTTGTCATCGGGACTTGGATGCTTCCTGAGCTGGCCTGGTGGTGGTTGAAGGTTGCTTTGTTTCTGCATATATAAAGGAAACGCTATAAATAATTTTATTCCCTCCCTTGCTAATTGTCAAGGGGGCGTGTGTCTCATACCGGGCCTAGTAGTAAAAGATGGATATGTGCTTTTTTTTTCTCTTTTTTTTTCTTTTTTTTTTGAAACAAAAATAATGTAAAAGGGAAAGCAAATAACTATAATAAAAATAAATATAAAAATGCCCCAGTGTGGGAGCATAGTAGGATTAGCAGTATAGTATCTTTGATAACATTCTCCGGATGGTGATTTCGTTATTTCTCATCTTCTTCGTGGACGAATCGGCGCTTCTAAGGTGATTCTCCTTCTGATAAAAAAAAATGCCCCAACGTCTAGATGCAATGGAGCTTTTCTGGGTTTTAGATGAGCACTTTGGGTCTATAAGAAGTCATGGGTATTTGGGGAGTTAGTTTTGAAGAAAAGTTCATCAATACTGTCATCGAACTAGGGGAGGCAATTTTGATTATGTCAGTTGTATACCGGGGTCTATCTTTGAGTGGTGGCCATCCTATCCCATGGTTATCAGGGAGAAGTATGGTAGGTATAGTAAGTGATTGCATCAGTCATCATTCATCGGTTTTCGGTTTCATTCTTAGGGGTATCCTATAAGGCTTTCGATTTATCATCCGAAGAAATAAAAGGTAGAAGATGGGTAAGGCTTAGTGATGTGGGGAATAGTTTTGTACTTAACGTTTTGTAAAAGGGATGAGTAATAATTTTTTTCTCAGAGGAATTGGGGTGCCATGATCAAACTCTTCGTCATATTTCGCTACCATCAAAATCTCACATTCTATGTTAGTGGGAATTTATCCTCCTCCCGCCACCTTGCGACGATATCTAGCAGCATGGGGACGTTAGGGATGCCCTTGTAGCTTGCTTATACATTTCTAGTAAAGTTACTAGAGATGTCCTCACGGCCTGCTTATGCTTCCCTGAGTTCATTGACTTGTTCATTTGTCGTAATGCTCTCACTCAAAATTTTTTGATAGATGTATATATATATTTTTTGAAAGCATCCTACTAGCGCAAGAATAATGAGTTTTGATTGAACCTGGCATCTTTATTTTTTTTTGCTCTAATGTCTCCTTTAATGGCGGGGAAGGAAAATGAGGATCGGGTGTTACTTATGATTTTGAAAGAGGTTAGATATGTCACTAGTCTTTTGATCAAATTGCCCGAATAGGAAAATGGGCGATAAATTAGAAGTCATAGGGATATTCTAAGAATTGATGGCGTACAGCCAATGAATGAGTTATGACAACTATGAGGGTGATAAATATAAGTATTTAACCACAGCATGTGATGATCACAGGGCTAAGGATAGTATATTCTAAGGTACATGGCGTTCCAAGGGCTAGGGAGTTCTTCCTTGTCTTGGTTTGCCAGTTTGTATGAATTCCTAGGATATGCGGCTATTATAACATAAGGGCCTTCCCAGTTCGGTTTTAGTTTTCTTTTCGGATGGGCATGCTTGGAAGGCATAATTTTCTTTAAGACTAATTCTCTAATATTAAAGGTTCATTCAAGGGCTTTCTTATCGTAAGCCCTGACCACTCTCTTCTGATATACCTAAGCGTGATTGTAGACACCCAAATTTGGCCCAAGGCCCGATCGAAACACCTTTCGAGAAGTGTAATTCTGAGCTTTTGATGGCATGTATGGAACCCTTAGGAATCACCCTAAACCCTTAAGAATTACCCTAATTCTCTTAGGAACCTACCCTAAACCTTTAGAAACCAATCTCGAACCCTTAGGAATTAACCATACCCTTCAAAGACCTATTAGACCCCTTCCCGGGCAAGATTCAAACCCCCCTAAGCAGCGATTAGAAAGAGGAGTGCTAAAATTTTTGTGGATAGTTGCCCAACCTAAGGCCTATATCATTGGAAAGAAGACTTTTCCAGCTTTCCAACGAGCTAAGAATCGCCTAATTTGGAGTTGTACATCAAAAGATATGGCAGAATGGAGATCGTAAATTTGTACAAGATATTGCAAAATCGGACCTATAGAGTCAATTTCGAACTAACCAAAACAGCTGATGAAAAGAGGAGTGGCAAGGTTAGCATATATAGTTGTCCAACCTAAGGCCTATACCATTGGAAAATGGACTTTCCCGGCTTTCCAACGAGCCAAGAATCGCCTAATTTGGAGTTGTACATAAAATGTTATGGCAATTTGAAAAATATGGATTTGTGCAGGAAATTGCAAACCGGGCCGGGCCCCTGCGGGTCTTCAACTTCCAATAGTTTGGACCTGGTTTTCCTTCAAAAAATGGCCAAAATTGACATTGGGGGTTTGACTTGTGGATCATCCCAAAGTCTAGGGTGTGTTTCTTTAGGACCCTAGTGACCCTATTAGCTTAAGTTATCACCCTTTTGCCATTCAAGTCACCACCCTATCATCTACCATTAAACTCAAATCCCTCTTCTCCAAGCTCTAGAAAACCACAAAAACCTTAGATTGCCCATTACCTAATTGCTAATCCAATTAGGATTTTAATCCCTCACTAATCCTCCCTTTCTCTATAAATAGAGAGCCACCCCTCTTGCTTAAGGGTTGAGAGTTTTTACCTAAGAGAGAAAGAGCTTAAGTGAGAAGATCTTTCTCCCTTTGGTACACCATCCCCATACAAATTTCAGAATTGAAAAAGCCCCTTTAGACCTTAGTATTTCACTAAAAACCTCTAGGTTAGGTGTGTGTTACCCCCTAGCTTTCCTTCTTTACCTCTTAGTTTCAAGCCTTAGGAGTTAGAACCCCATTCCATATCATACAAGCCTTCTAAAAGCTCACCGAAGCAAGCCAATGCAAGGCTCCCCAACGGTGCTACAAGGGCCCGAGAGCTCCGGCTCTCCCCTCTATTCCTCTACCTTCTTTGCTTTTCCTCTATCCTAGAATTGAGTCGTTACGCTGCCCAAATTTCGGCAAGCGGGAAGGGCTCAATAGGATCGGTGTGTCTTCGGGCAAGGAGAAGTGGCGCTCATTTTACTTTCTTTTATATATATATATAATTATATATATATACTATATAAACCAGCCCCACATAGACCTGGCCTTAAGTAGAGACCGCATTTAGCAGGTTGATCGGGTGCCTAACACCTTCCCGATCGATAATCGAAGCTCCTACCCAAGAACCTTTGGTGTGGACCGAATTCAGAGTCATATTTTTAGTACTTCGGTGCTCATAAAAATGAACTAGGTATCCCGGGACACCGAAAGCTCTGGCTGGCGACTCTATTTTTTTTTTATCGTTAGAGAGCGCATCGTTGCTACGGGATCATCTCAATTCCCACAGTTGCACAGTGATCAGTTGCCCTTAGACGTGTTTCATCGAATTGCTCTAGCTACGCGAGTAGGGAAATTCTCCTCTCGTCTAAGAATATCTCATCATCGAGTTGAATCCGTAAGGATGGTACTTATATCTCGTATGATAGGACTACCTCTATCCCGTGGGTAAGGAGGTAGGGAGTTTGGCCAGTGGCCGTACGAATAGAGGTCCTATAGGCCTAGAGTGCTTCTGGTAGTCATTCGGGCTAGTCAGTTTATACTGTGCATTTCAAAATTTGAATTAATGTTTTGTTTGTAGCTTCTGCTTTTCCATTTTCTTGAGGGTAGAACGGTGATGACTGGCGTAGATCGATGCCGAACTTCTGACATAACTTCTTTGTCTTCTATGCGATGAACTGTGGTCCCTTGTCGGTGATGAACATCCTGGGTACTCCAAACCTAGTGATGATATTCTAAATGATGAACCTCACGAGTGTTAAAGCGGTGATTCTGACGTAGGATTCAGCTTCTGCCCATTTGGTGTAGTATTCGGTTGTCATAAGTATGAATGCGTGCTTGTGAGTGTTCCCAACTATGTCTGTGAAAGGTCTGATGACATCGAAGGCTCACATAGAAAGCGGCCATGGCGAGGTCATAGTATTTAATGCAACTGATGGAGTTTTGATGAGTGCGGTGTGTTCTTGGCATTGTTTGTAGATTTGGACATAAAGGTGGCAATCTCTGATCATCATCGACCAGAAGTAGCCTTGTCATGTGATTTGATATGCGAGTCTTTGTCTATCAACATGGGCGCCGCAGGCACTGGTGTGTGCTTCTCAGATAATGTATTGTCCTTCGACGGTTGTGATGCATCGTAGCAGTACTCCTTTGGTGAAGGCTTCTTTATATAACATTTCATCGAGTATACAGAATCGGGCTCATCGGTTCTTTATAGTCTTATGTTCAATCTTCGTGGCATATGGAGGGAAGTGTTGATGCTTCAAGAAATTTCAGATGTCAAAATATCATGATTGTCCGTCGTCAGTTAGTGATTTTTCAAATCTGAACATAGCAACTTCGGTTTCTGCCTTGATGTGATTTTTTGGAGTGATTGCTTCATTCGGTCTCATGCTCGTGGGGAGGACTGGTAATTCTCTCTTGACGGTCCATGCTACCTCGTGGGTGGGTACTGTCAGCTTTTTAATAAAGAAGGTCTTGGTACTTTGTCTGATGGGTATTTAGATAATCGAGGCTAACGTGGAAAGGGAGTCTGCGAGCTCGTTTTCTAATCTAGGGATGTGCGTGAAAGAGATTCTTTCAAATTTCTTTACCAGATATTGAGCGATTTATAGGTATGCCATGAGTCTTCTTTCCTTGATTTTCCATTCTCCTATAACTTGTGAGATTACGAGCTTGGAATCACCGATAGTTTTTAACTGTTTAATGTCTAATTGTAGTGTCGCTCGTAGTCCAGCTATCAAAGCCTCTTATTTCGTGACATTATTAGTGACATGGAAATCTAGTTGAAAAGCCTCAGGTATGACAACTCCTTCCGAGGTTAGAAAGACTATCCCGATGCCTTTTCCTTTGTGATTTAGAGCACCATCGAAATAAAGGGTCCATGAGGTCTTATCAGGCTCTTCGTTATGAATCGTGAGTAGGTCTTCATTGGGGAAATCTGTGCGTATGAGCTCATTACTCGGAAGTGGGAGATCTATGAGGTAATCAGCGATTGGTTGTCCTTTGATCGACTTCTGTGTGACGTAAGTGATATTGAATTCTTGCAATAGCATATGCCAGCGAACGATCTTTTCGAATGTGGTGGGCTTTTCAAATACGTACTTCAGAGGGTCCATTCAAGCTAGTACTAATATCTTATGTGCTCCGAAGTAGTATCGTAATTTGGTTGAAGCCCACACCAATGCGAAGCAGGTCTTCTCTATTGAAGTGTATTTTCGTTCGTACTCGGCCATCGTCCTACAAAGATATTAGATAGCCTTCTCTCTCTTGCCGTCTTCTTCATATTGTCCCAGAATTACTCCCATTGCTTTATCGTTTGCTGAGAGGTATAAAATTAGGGGCCTTCCGGGAACTGGTGGCGATAGTATTGGCAGGTTAAGAAGATACTTTTTGATATTGTCGAAGGCTTCCTGGCACTGGTCATCCCATTTATACTCAGTTCCTCCTTTAAGTAGTCTATAGAAAGGATCGCATTTGTCTGAATGCTGGGAGATAAATCTCCTGATGAATTTCAATCTTCCTATCAAGCCTCATAATTCTTTGATATTACTGGGAGGTGTCATTTCAAGGATAGCTCTGACTTTTGTAGGGTCGACTTTGATTCCTCGCTTGCTAACTATAAAACTGAGTAATTTTTCAAAGGTGACTCCGAAGACACATTTCATTGGATTCATTTTTAGCTGATATTTCTTAGCTTGTTATAGCACCAGTCGAAGTGCTTCAATATGTCCTGCCCGCATTTGGGACTTCACTAATATGTCATCGACGTAGACTTTCACACATTTATGCATCATATTATGAAAAATAGCCATCATGGCACATTGATACGTGACTCTTGCGTTCTTGAGCACGAAAGGCATGACGACGTAGCAGTATGTTCCCTATAGTGTGGTGAAAGAAGTCTTCTCTTAGTCAAACTCTACTAATTTGATCTGATTATACCCAGAGAAACTGTCCATAAAGGATAGCATCTTGTGTCCAACGGTGTTGTCGACTAGAGTGTCAATGTTCGAAAGTGGGAAGTCATCTTTTGGGCATGTCTAGTTGAGGTTTCAAAAATCTATATAAACCCATACTCTGCCATCTTTCTTAGCGACAGGTACTATATTGGCGACCCATTTGGGGTAGAGGACAACTCTGATGAATTTAGCTTTGTGTAACTTATCAACTTCCTCTTTAACTTGAAGGGTAGTTTGTAAGTGCATCCTTCGGAGTTTCTGCTTAATAGGCTTTGCGTTGGGTTTCAAGATAAGGCGATGTCCTACTAAGCTTGGGTCTAAACCAGCCATATCTTCATAGGATCATGCAAAGGAATCAATGTAACATCTAGAAATTTTGACCCTTGAACAGTATGCCTCGGTGTGCGTGTCCAACTAGTCGCGTACCCGTCTTTGCAAAATTAATTAATCATGTTACTTTAGGTTTAGTCTTAAGTGAAAAAGAATGATTTTGATATTGTTGGATCATTAGATAAGATTACATACACCTAGCAACGGTGTATTGGCTTAACACTTAAGCTTGAGTGGTTATAAATAGAAAGAAGGGAAAGAGGAGTTATTTCTTTAGGGTTTGAGTTGTGAGAGAGCTTTTAGAGAGAGAGAAAAGAGAGAAAGAAGGTGGTTTTAGATTCATGTGAGTATGTGTATGAAGGATGTGTGAAGGATTAAAGAAGACATTTAATCCTAGTTGAGAGCATGCGTGATTCCGTGGGCTTCAAGCTAAGGAACCCTAGTTCTTTGTGCGAGCATGGTGATTGAGAAATCGATCGATTCGAGGTAAGAGATTTTGGTTAAATCATATGCATGATATTTGTGTTTGATTGTTTATGTGGGAATGAAATTAAAAGAAGAAAGGAGTGAAATTGAAGAAAAATGGGTTTCAACGTTCAAACCCGAGAAATGCTCAGAAACTTCCAAAATCGATTAATCGATTTTGACAAAAGATAAATTGAAGATGAACTTCACGAAACCGATCAATCGAAGAAAATTTTGATTGATCGATTTTGAATATCGATTGATCGATTTTGCCTGAGCTTGCTGACACTATCGTAGTATTTTGGCCATAACCTTTTATGTTGAACTCCGATTGATGTGATTCGTATTGCGTTAGAAAGAGGACAACAAGCCCTATAACTTTCATGAATTGATCAACTTATGAATCAACAGTGTTACAGGTCAAAATTTAATAATAAGTTGGGTCAAATTCTAATTTTTATCGATAAACGAAACAGATTAATCGAATAAAATCGATTAATTGATTTTTGAATTTCGATTAATCGAAATTGGGTCAATTAGTCGACTGGTCTCAATCAGTGAGCAAGATTTTTGGCTGTTCGAAAATCGATCAATTGAGAGAAAATCAATCAATCGACTTTGGAAAATCGATTAATCGATTTTGAAAATCGATTAGTCGATTTTGTCTAAGTTGCCAGTACTATTTTTGTATTTTGACCATAACTTTCTGCTCCAAACTCCAATTGATGCGATTCTTAAGGCGCTAGAAAGATAATAAAAAGATCTACAATGTTTGTGATTTAATAATTTAGTAAATAGAAAGTTTTGAAGGTCAAAAATTTAGGAGAAAGTTATATTAAATTCTAAGTTAGCACAAACTTGCCCTTTTCCGACTCGATTTTGAGAAAATACTTAAATAGGTCAAAGTTATTAGTGATTGGATTTAATCCTTGATGCATCATTATGTATTTGTGATGTAGATTAAGGGTAGAAGGCCATCGATAGGACCTTTCTTGCTTCGAGGTTAAGGTAGGGGAACTTCAACACAAACTTGCATGTTTAACTTTGATTCATAGTTTCTTTGAGGTATTTATATGAAAAAAATGATGAGTTTCTTTGATGTATTTAGATGAAAAATAATAAGTTTTCGTGATGTATTTTGATGTAAGTTTGATAGTAATTTGAACTATAACTTGAACTCTTTGCAAAATAGAAATTTGAAATCCTTGAGTCGAAAATGGTGAATTCTGAACTATGAACTTAACCTAAAATTTCTACTATGATATTCAATTTTAAACTTAATTTTTAAATGGTGAGTTTTAAAACCTTTGAACCAGGAATGTGAGCTTCAAAGTGTGAATTAGAAATCTGAATTAGAACGTGAACTCGGAATCGTTGAGTCTTGTAGATTGTGAGAAGGTACACCCTTAGACCGTTGTGGCGGGATTTATGTATGCCCTTGGACCATTTTTATGGGATTTTACATACTCCTTCAGACAATGTTGTAAGTCATGGACGCCTTTGGATCATTTTTATGAGATTTTACGTATTCCTTTGGACACTGTTGTAAGTCATGTATGCCTTTGGACTATTTTTACAAGATTTTACATACTCCTTTGGACACTGTTGTAAGTCATGTATGCCTTTAGACAATTTTTATGAGATTTTACGTACTCCTTTGGACACTGTTGTAAGTCATGTACGCCTTTGGACCGCTTTCGCAGGATTTTATGTACTCCTTTCGATAATATGGGATTTACGTATACCCTTAAACTACGATGTAACTATGTACGCCTTTGGACCGCTTTTGCGAGATTTTACACACTCCTTTGAACCTTGTTGTGACTCAGTACACCCTTGGACCGTTTTTATAGGATTTTACGTACTCCTTCGGACACTGTTATAAGTCATGTACGCCTTTGGACCGTTTTTACGAGATTTTACGTACTCCTTTGGACACTGTTATAAGTCATGTACGCCTTTGGACCGTTTTTACGAGATTTTACGTACTCCTTTGGACACTGTTGTAAGTCATGTATGCCTTTGGACCATTTTTACAGGATTTTACGTACTCCTTTGGACACTATTGTAAGTCATGTACCCTATTGAACCATTTTTACGGGATTTTACATACTCCTTTAGACACTGTTGTAAGTCATGTACGCCTTTGAACCGCTTTCGCGGGATTTTACGTACTCCTTTGGATAATGTTGGGATTCATGTACGACTTTGGACCATTTTTACGGGATTTACGTATACCCTTGAACTATGATGTAACCATGTACGCCTTTGGACCACTTTTGCAGGATTTTACGTACTCCTTTGAACCTTGTTGTGACTCGGTACACCCTTGGACCGCTTTTGTAGGATATTACGTACTCTTCAGGTTTTACTTCGTAAATCAAATGATAAGTTGTGAGATTAAAGTGGATCGCTATGGGCGGATATTGTGTATGTGGACCGCTATGGGTGGATTATATGTATGTGGATGGGCAGATTATACTTGTTGGGGACCAATATGGGCGGAGTACAAGTATCATGTGGGCCGCCGGGGCGGATTTAAAATCAGTTTTATGTGATAAATAAATATTGTGAAATAACTTTTGTGTGTGAAAAGGACATCAATTTTGAAATCAATTTTGTATGAACAGGAAATCAGTTTTGTGTGAAAAGGAAACCAGTTTTGAACTCAGTTTTATGTGATATGGAAATCAGTTTGTGTGATTAGAAAACAATATTTGAAATCAATCTTCGTTTGATAAGAAAAGTACCTTTAAATGAGTTTCAACTTTAAATAAGAAAAGGTTTGATTATGACATTGAATTTATGTTTCATTATGATAAGATGTAAAATTGTACTGAATTTCCTCTGCTGACCTAGGATGTAGCTCACCCTTCGACTATACGTCACAAGTATAGCTTCTAATTGGACACCAGACTTGCAAATTGAGGAATTGAGGAGTGTTATGATGTTCGGGGTCGTAGATTGAGTACTTTGTGGAGTTTGGTGAGTTCAGACTTGGTACCTTTTAAACTTGTATATAATTTTGTACACCATTGTTTGGTGATGTTGGTACATCACCGGTGGTCATTGTTAGTTATTGTAATACTGGATATTAGAATTGGAGATTTATTTATGCCATATATATTATCTGCTTTGATTTCTGCATGTATGTGGATGTACCAAGCATTCTGTATTCGGATCGTGTTCTACGACCCGATGGTCCGAGTTCGTGTTTGAAGAAAAAAAAAATTTGTCTCAAAATTCAGGTTGGGAAAATCCAGGCTGTCACAGTTAGTATCAGAACTTAAGTATTAGGTCTTATTGGGACCTGAAGTTTTGGCGATAAGTTTTGTTAGGTATAAGAAACCCAATTGTGACTCTGTCACAGTTGGTATCAGAGATTAGACATTAGGTCTTGTTGGAACCCGAAAATTTAGGACTCAATTACAATGTTATTAGATTATGTTGAAACTTAGGAGGGGTTTGCAATCCCTATTATGAAAGCTTCTAGAAATTCAAAGTCGTGTCTCTCAATGACATTAGGTTGTCGGATTTTAGGCGTTAAGTCTCCCATGAGACTGTGAGTCTTAGTTATGTGTGCAGAGTGTGATTGTAGGTCCATAGATGTGACATTAGATTTTGTCAGAGTATATTTTGTGAGCTTTTGAAAATCCTGTCTGAGTATGATAATCGATTGCTAATTAAAACTTTTGTTTTATTGTTATAACAGATCTTTATGTCTGGTAGAGGTTGACGACCCAGAGATGGTCGAGGTGGTAGAGGTTCTCAGTCAAATACAAATAGAGTACCATTGGGGAATAGAGATGCCCCATGAGGCAGTGATCAAGGGAACAAAGACTAAGAGGGGAACCAAGATAGAGATCAAAGAGAATAGGAAAGAGTAAGAGAAAGAAATGAAGAAAGAGAAGAACGTCAGAGGATGATGCATACCATGGAAACCATGGCAGTCGCCATGGCTCAGCAAGCGGCATCATTGGCAACTCATAATTCCAATGGCCAGCATCAGCCACCTCTTACTCCTCTAGTGGGTACCACTCAGCAGATACCTTCTGCATTCACCGAGTTGAGGAGGATGCGTCCTCCGAGTTTTTCAGGGTAAGCAAAGCTAATAGACGCAGAAAATTGGCTAAGCAAAATGGAGAAAGTATTCAGTGTACTTACGTGCACTGAGGATGAGAGTGTACGTTGGGCGGCCTATATGCTAGATGGGGAGGCAGACCCATGGTGGAAGTCCGTGTCACGGACTAGAGCGCAAGAGACCCCAGGATTGCCTTAGACATGGGAGGAATTCGTAAGAGAATTTAACAAACAGTACTTCCCTGAGGTAGTGAGAAATCAAATGGAGGTGAAATTCCTACAGCTTGAGCAGGGGAGGATGTCTGTGAGAGAGTATGAAGTTGAGTTTATGAGGCTTGCTTGCTTTGCTCCTGAGTTCGTGGTGAAGGATCTAATGAAAGCCAAAAAATTTCAACGCGGCTTAAGGCCAGATATCAGGGGAAAAGTCGTTGCTTTTGAGTTGAAAACTTATGGCGCAATAATAAGCAAGGCTATTGTGGTGGAAGAAATGTATAAGAGAAGGGACCAACAACGTAGAGAAAGAGCAAGTCAAATACAGTCATATGCCCATGAGCAGGCACCCGAGATACCAAGATTCTTATTGCCAGCACCCCCTCAGTCTACTCAGACCATTTATGCAAGACCACCTGCGTCTGTGCCAGTAATGATCTTTTGTCCTTCAAATCTTATGACAACTGGAGTGCCACAAACACAATAGGCTCCACCCACCTCGTCATTTACAACTGGTAAATCATGCCCAAGATGCGGGGGACGACATCGTGCAACCAAGTGTAGTTGGATCACATGTGCATGTTTCAATTGTGGTCAGCTAGGGCATCAGGTAAGGGACTGCCCTAAATTGATGAAGGAGAGGACGCCTTCGGCATGAGGAACCATCGAGCAATACAAGTGTCGTGTATCGTGTTCTTTAGTGCTTAATCTCAGAAAATATACTCTTTGTATTTTGGGTGTATGATCAATGCTATTAGCTCATCTTTTGATGTATGTATATGGGGATCTTTATTGCAATTAATGGTACATGTTGTCAATTAATAGTTAGACTCTTTCTTTTCCTTATGGCAATGATCAAATTTCGATTGTGCTCGGTAAATTGCGAGTTGCAATTTTCATTGATGGTTCATATTGTAGTGATTCTGACTATGGTTATTAGCTTAGTGGACATGTTCACCGATTTGGTGATATGTGGATTTTCATCCAGGATGATGGAGAAATTGGTTGAGGATAAGTTCAGTCTTTCGTTGTGAACTCAATGTCGATAGTAATTGAATGATTCTAGGGAATATATTTTTCATTCCGGGTGCATGATTTGTTTCCTCATGGTGGGTAAGTTCTTGTCAACGGGAATCATGGTTAGTGAGTTAGCATTCGGAAATGTAGTCATCAATGTTCGAGGACGAAAATTTCTATGGAGGGAAGAATGTAACAATCCCGAATTTATTTGTGTAAATCGATTCATATCTGGACGTAAATGTTTAACATGATGTGCGTAGTAAGACCTAATTACTTAGGGAAATTTTCGAGGACGAAAATTTTATAAGGCGGGAAGAATGTAACATCTCAAAATTTTGCCCCTTGAACAGTATGCCTCGGTGTGCATGTCCAACTAGTCGTGTACCCGACTTTGGAAAATTAATTCATCAAGTTACTTTAGGTTAAGTCTTAAGTGAAAAAGAATTAGTTTGATGATTTTGGATCATTAGATAAGATTACATATACCTAGCAACGGTGTATTGGCTTCACACTTAAGCTTGAGTGGTTATAAATAGAAAGAAAGGAAAGAGGAGTTATTTCTTTAGGGTTTGAATTGTGAGAGAGCTTTTAGAGAGAGAGAAAAGAGAGAAAGAAGGTGGTTTTGGATTCATGTGAGTATGTGTATGAAGGATGTGTGAAGGATTAAAGAAGACATTTAATCCTAGTTGGGAGCGTGCGTAATTTCGTGGGCTTCAAGCTAAGGAACCCTAGTTCTTTGTGCAAACATGGTGATCGAGAAATCGATCAATTCGAGGTAAGAGATTTTGGTTAAATCATCTGCATGATATTTGTGTTTGATTGTTTGTGTGGGAATGAAATTAGAAGAAGAAAGGAGTGAAATTGAAGAAAATTGAGTTTCAACGTTCAAACCCGAGAAATGCTCAAAAACTGCCAAAATTGATTAATCGATTTTCAAAATTGATTAATCGATTTTGACAAAAGATAAATTCAAGAGGAACTTCATGAAATTGATCAATCGAAGAAAATTTCGATTGATCGATTTTGAAAATTGATTGATTGATTTTGAAAATCGATAATTGATTTTGCCTGAGTTTGCTAACACTATCATAGTATTTCAGCCATAACTTTTTGTGCCAAACTTCGATTGATGTGATTCTTATTGCGCTTGAAAGAGGACAACAAGCCCTATAACTTTCATGAATTAATGAACTTATGAATCAACCATTTTAAAGGTCAAAATTTAGTAATAAGTTGGGTCAAATTCTAATTTTTATCGAGAAACGAAATCGATTAATCGATTTTACTCGATTAATCGATTTCGTTTCGATTAATCGGTTTCGTTTCGATTAATCGAGTAAAATCGATTAATCAATTTTTGAATTTTGATTAATCAAAATTGGGTCGATTAGTCGACTGGTCTCAATCAGTGAGCAAGATTTTTGGCTATTTTAAAATCGATCAATTAAGAGAAAATCGATCAATCGACTTTGGAAAATCGATTAGTCGATTTTGTCTGAGTTGCTAGTACTATTTTGGTATTTTGACCATAACATTTTGCTTCGAACTCTGATTGATACGATTCTTAAGGCGTTGGAAAGATAATAAAAAAATCTACAACTTTTGTGATTTAATAATTTAGTAAATAAAAATTTTTGAAGGTAAAAAATTTAGGAAAAAGTTATATCAAATTCTAAGTTGGCACAAACTTGCCCATTCCAACTCGGTTTTGAGAAAATACTTAAATAAGTCTATGTTATTAGTGATTGGAGTTAATCCTTGGTGCATCATTATGTGCTTGTGATGTAGATTAAGGGTGGAAGGCCATCGATAGGACCTTTCTTGCTTCGAAGTTAAGGTAGGGGAACTTCAACACAAACTTGCATGTTTAACTTTGATTCATAGTTTCTTTGAGGTATTTATATGAAAAAAATGATAAGTTTCTTTGATGTATTTAGATGAAAAATGATAAATTTTCTTGAGGTATTTTGATGTAAGTTTGATAGTAATTTGAACTATAACTTGAACTCTTTGCAAAATAGAAATTTGAAATCTTTGAGTCGAAAATGGTGAATTCTGAACTATGAACTTAACCTAGAATTTCTACTATGATATTCAATTTTAAACTTAATTTTTAAATGGTGAGTTTTAAAACCTTTGAACCAGGAATGTGAGCTTTAGACTGTGAATTAGAAATCTGAATTAGAATGTGAACTCGGAATCGTTGAGTCTTGTAGATTGTGAGAAGGTACACACTTAGACAGCTGTGACGGGATTTATGTACGCCCTTGGACCATTTTTATGAGATTTTACGTACTCCTTCGGACACTGTTGTAAGTCATGTACGCCTTTGGACCATTTTTATGGGATTTTACGTACTCCTTTGGACACTATTGTAAGTCATGTACGCTTTTGGACCATTTTTACGAGATTTTACGTACTCCTTTGGACACTGTTGTAAGTCATGTACGCCTTTGGATCATTTTTACGAGATTTTACGTACTCCTTTGGATAATGTTGGGATTCATGTATGCCTTTGGACCGTTTTTACGGGATTTATGTATACCCTTGAACTACGATGTAACCATGTACGCCTTTGGACCGCTTTTGCGAGATTTTACGTACCCCTTTGAACCTTGTTGTGAATCGGTACACCCTTGGACCACTTTCACAGGATTTTACGCTCTTCAGGTTTTACTTCGTAAATTAAATGATAAGTCATGAGATTAAAGTGGACCGCTATGGGTGGATATTGTGTATGTGGACCGCTATGAGCGGATTATATGTATGTGGACCGCTGTGGACGGATTATACTTGTCGTGGACCGCTATGGATGAAGTACAAGTTCCATGTGGGCCGCCGGGGCAGATTTAAAATAAGTTTTATGTGATAAATAATTATTGTGAAATCACTTTTGTGTGTGAAAAGGAAATCAGTTTTGAATTCAGTTTTGTATGAACAGGAAATCAACTTTTAAATCAGTTTTGTGTGAAAAAGGAAATCAATTTTAAAATTAGTTTTGTGTGATATGGAAATCAGTTTCTGTGATAAGAAAACTGTATTTGAAATCAATCTTTGTTTGATAAGAAAAGTACCTTTAAAATAAGTTTCAACTTCAAATAAGAAAAGGTTTGATTATGACATTGAATCTATGTTTCGTTATGATAAGATGTAAAATTGTACTGAATTTCCTCTGCTGAGCTAGGATGTAGCTCACCCTTCAACTATACGTGATAGGTATAACTTCTAATTGGACACCAGACTTGCAGATTGAGGAATTGAGGAGTGCTATGATGTTCAGGGTCATAGATTGAGTAGTTTGTGGAGTTTGGTGAGGTCAGACTTGGTACCCTTTGAACTAGTATATAATTTTGTACACCACTGTTTTGTGATGTTTGTATATCACCGATAGTTGTTGTTAGTTATTGTAATACTGGATATTAGAATTAGATATTTATTTATGCCATATGTATTATCTGCTTTGATTTCTGCATGTATGTGGATGTACCAAGCATTCTGTATTTGAATCATGTTCTACGACCCGACGGTCTGGGCTTTCCCATTCGTGTTTGAAGAAAAAAAATATATGTCTCAAAATTCAGGTGGGGAAAATCCGAGCTGTCACAATCAAGGTGTTCTTGTAGGGCTTGTATGATTCGTTAACGTTCCTTAGAGTTGAGCGTTGCGTTGATTAGTAGCTTCTTGGGTTTCTCTTTAGTGCCAAAGTTGATTTCTTCTTTAGGTTTTGCAACAGTTTGGGTTTGCTCGCCAAAATGCTTGATAACTCGTTGGAAGTCTTGCGCGTCCTCGACGATTGGTGTTCCCTCTTCATCCTCAGTAAGCTCATATACTGCAAAATTACTACACTAGGGATTTGATTTTGTGAAAAGTAACCCTTCGTTGGCATAAGTTATGACTGAGAGATCTTTGGTAAGGTGAAGGTCAAGGCTATTGATCCTTTTCTCAAAGTCGTGAAGTATCTTGTCTGGTATGATCACTGGTTTGTTGTTTAGCCTGGATGCCTTGCATCTTCGCACGAGAGAGGGGATAGAAATCTTTGGAGAAAAGTCTCCTTGTTGGTCGCAGGATTGATTCGGGACGAAGGGTTCCCTTTCTTTTCTAAGGTTTTCTAATTTTTTTAGATTTTGTATTTCTAAATTTTTAAGATTTTCTATTTTTTATATTTTTATATTTTTGATAGTAGATATGGTACAAGGTCGGTCGCCTCAAGAAGCACTAGGGGAGTTGCTTCGCCTAATTGAGGGAGCAAGACGACTGCTGGAGCCGTTTGGGCGATTCTTCAGGAAATGTGGACTTGTCCTGAATTTGACATTTTTTTAAGGCGTCATCTGATGAGATCTTTTAAATAAGCGACGACGATGATAATGGTACTAACGTTCAGATTTCCTCTATCACATTGATTGCCTCATCTTCGAAGAAGCTCTGGAGATGATAATCGATCGAACTATCATCCTCTGAGTTATAATACGGTTGCTCTTCCTATCAAGGGTGACCTCCTAAGGGATCCTCAGGGGTAGTGAGCTCTTTCCCTTGAACTTCATAGTATGTTAGGATGAATACGCACGCTCGACAACGAGGTTGATAATGGTGAGAAATGCAGGGAGATTCCCAAGGGCATTCCCATCCTTCTGAACTGGAGTCAAGGCTGGCATCAAACTCATCTTCTGGATTTGACACTGCTTGAAATCCTAGGTTAGCCTACTCTGCTAACTCGAGTGCAGGGAGGTCTATGCAGTAGTCCTCGTCATCGCTCGAAGGAGGTTGCCACTCTTTCTCGAGAGATTTTCAGAATATTTAGAGTTGTGGCATGTCTGGGGATGGAGGGGTGTCTAGTTCGAGTTCCTCTTCAAACTCTATAAGGGCGATGTGGGTATTTCCCCCTCGGTCGACCAAATGGCTGTCAGAATTTTCTTCCTCTTATGTCGGTAACCGAGCTGGTAGGTCATTACTTGCTTCTGTCGTTATGGGGTTGGAGTCATTCGATCCCACTATTACAAAATGTCTAATCCAGCTAGCGAAGCGTTCTAATAAGTTGGTGCATGCCCTACAGCGGGGTTGGTATGGGTGAGCGATACAAGAGGAGTCCCACGGGTATTCTCATTCTCCAAGGCCAAGGCCAAGGTGGATGTTATACGAGTTAAAATTTTCTTGTGGGGTGTCATCTTCTTCCCATGTTGAGTGTAAGTGCTCTTCATTATCTTGCAAGGCAGCTATGTAAAAATCTGTCATTGGTGGATTCCCAATCTCCTACTCATGGCTCGAGTTCTAGAGGTTCTTCCTTTCTCTCTTCTGTAGGCTCCCTAGTGTCAAACAAGGGTTTGACTCCTTCGAGCGGTTTATCAATATTGTCATTTAGATTCGTTAAATCACTGAATGCTTTGGCCATTCATTCAATTTCTGCTTCTCGGGATCTAGTGAAAGACAATTCCTTCTGCCTTGGTACATCTGCTTTCTCAGTGGTCCCGTAGATGAAGTGGTCGTATAGAGACCATTTTGGTGAGATAGGGAACAAGTTGGCTTGTGGACTGTCCGATTGGAAACCTAACCCTATGTGTTTGCGTATTTTTCTTGGGATGACAGGCCCTACACAACCTTGCTTATTTTTATTGAGTCTGGTGTGGGGGATGTACCCGAGTTGATACATAAGATCCCACCCTTTTGTCGCGGTTGGATTGATGTCGTAAAGTTGGGTGAGGTCTGGGCCAACCTCTCTTCTCATTAATTTTTATTGACACGTTGGGGGAGAACAAGGAGGGATAGGGGGATGGACTTTCACAATAGTTGCCTCGTCAAAAATTTGAATCTTTTGAATACGGCCCATGTTCAACACAGAATCATGAGCTATCGAAATACTTACCAGTAATCAGTGTCCATATTTGGAGGGGTGCATTAGCGTATATACGGATAATGGACTCCTCATACCGAAATTTGACGCATTGGTGGTATGTGGACGCGACGACCTTCATTGACTCTAACCATTTTCTTCCTACGATAAGATTGTACATATTAGAGGAATCAGAAATATGGAAAGTGACATCTTTTGTCATAGGTCTGAGGCAAATATGGAGTTTGATAGTTCCTTTGACAAAATGACGCGACCAGTCATAAGCTATAAGAGATAGCGCTGAAGGCCTGACATCTTGTTCTATGTATTCGAGCATTTTTAACATTGTGATAGGGCAAATATTGAGTCATGCTCTTATATCGACCAATGCATGGGCACGAAGAACCCTCTAATTATGACTAAGGTATATGAGAGCCGCACTTTCGCGGAGTGACTCTTTAGGCATGTCTGCGTTTGTGAAAGTGAGTGTCGAACGTTACACCATGACCAAGGCAATTTAATGTAGCTCATCTAGTGTAGTGTCCTCACCCACTTGTGTGTCTTCAAGTGTCCTTATCAGTAGTCGGTGATGGCCAGGTAATTTTTTGATGAGTTCCAATATTGATATTTGGGCCGGGATCTTTTGAAGATGTCCCAATAGGTCATATTCTTGTCCTGGCTCGAGCGCAATTTCTTTGCCTGACCGATGAGCCTTGGGTACAGGTGGTTGGAGTGGTTGAGGTGCAAGGATTGGTGGAGGAATAATGTGAGGTGGGGGCGGCAAGTTAACTTTTCTTTCTCTCACGTTCCCCTCTGGTGGTTGTGCGTTTGTGAAATCCTTATTTCGAGGGAAGGGTAGAGGTGGATAATTGGTTCATGATTTAAGAATAGGGCAAGTCGGTTGTTGACAGAACCTAGTGTTTCTCGACATTGATGTATTTGTGAAGTGAGTGAAATTCAAGGTCGGAGCGCATACTTGCACTGTGCCGCTCCAAGGTGGGAGGTACTGTGTATAATCCTCTTCTTTTAGGAAAGCAAAGACCAGTGCTCCCCATGGGTCGGGATGTTCTTCTTGCTCACTTTCTTCTATGTTCAGCAAACACTCGATTGTTATTTCGTTTTCTTAGTTTGGAGTCTTTCGGGTGACACTTTCTACCCATGCGACGATTTGGGCTGCAGTTTGAAGAACATGATCTTCATACTCGGGTTTTGAATTAAACGAGGGGAGCGATAATGGTGTTGGCTCAGGATTTGGAGGGATTGAAGGTTCTGGTGGGCGACTATGGAGGAATGGTCTTCCGGCCCTAAAGGAGTGGACTCGTATCTAAGTGAATTTTGGGTAAGGAGGTGGACTGGGCAGGGCGATTCAGGTGATCAAGGCCGAGGGGTGCGGGGGTGAAGGAGCTCTCATAGGGGTAGCAATAGTGTTGGAAGGTTGGATGAGGGTGATTAAGGTAGAGGGCTGGAAGGAGGATTGACTGGGGAGATCTACGGTGCTGACTTGGGCCGGTGTTTCTTGGTTGTGGTTGGGTATAGGGTTATTAATGATCCCTAAATTTTGTTGGGGTTGGTTATTGTTAGGGTTAGGATTCCTAAGCGCTTCCCAGTTGATTTAGTTTCAGACATTCATATCATAGATTACATCCCGGAGGACCCAGTAGTTGTGACGACCAGACTTTTCCAATCCCTCAGGTATAGGAAAGGTCGGTTCGCCAACCTATCGAATAAACGATAAGCCGGACAAACAGGGCACATATCAGAGTAAAGTGCAATAAATATCCATAGCTAAAATAAATGCGGAAGCAATTAAAAGTAAAGAACCACCGATGATGGCCGACCATCATCGAAACATGGCTCATAACAGAAATCAATGTCAAATATAGAACTATGGTATCCAACTAAAATGGGCCCACAAATTCAAGTCTAACTCTCACCACAAATAAGAAAATCAGTAAGTTCTATACTGGGAAAAACTCCTCAGGAGGAACCTCAAGCTCTTCCTCAGGCACGTAGTCAGGATCAGTCTCACAGCCCTGAATAGCCACGTCAATACCTGAACCTGTGACGTATAGTCGGAGTGAGCTAACCAACAAAGCTCAGTAGAAGAAAGACATCTACGACATTTTACTTTAACTAACATGGTTTCAAAACAAATATCGGAATATAGCTTGTCAAACATATAAGCAGATAATAAACTGAATTTAGGTGCGGAAATCATATGTAAGATTTATTTCTAAATGTGTGAAAACAGTTTCAAGAACAGTCACGGTGTTTGATGTCTCTCTAACTTCTATATGCAAAGTTCAGTAATTCATGACTTAATCCTCAACTTAAAATACCTCCTGAGTAAACTATATCTCGATAGCAGGAATATAGCCGATAGGAACCCCTACCTACCATCGTCGTTCATGAACCCTTTTTCAGGATGCAACAAGCCCCTACGTAATGAGGGAAACTTGTGCCAGGAAGTTGTTCAGGAATTTTTGAGGGGTCGTTCAGGTCAATCATAAAATAAATGCAGATACTAATATAATCAGATACAAGTCTCTTATACATAGTTCAGGTTCTTGATTTCAGATTTTCAGAGCTTAAACAGATTCAGGTTTCAGGATTCAGGTAGATTTAGATTTTCAGTCATTCATATCAATTTCAGTTTACAGATGTGATTTCAATGGCATATGCAAGTTTAAAGATTTTAATTCAAAATATCCATGCGAATTAAAATAAAATACTGTAAAGATGAGATTCTCCTACCAAAACTCGGAGTAATGCGAAGTCAAGCAAGGTCCTATTGATGGCCTCTCGCCCTCAATCTACATCACAATATACGTTCATGCATTAAGATTAACTCTAATTACTAATAATATAGACCTATTTAAGTGTTTCCTCAAAAACAAGTCAAAACAGGCAAAGTTACAAATTTGACGTAGCATTCTCATATATTTTTTACCATCAAGACGATTGATTCATGAGTTGGTCAAAACCGGAACGTTGTAGATATTTCTATTAGCTTTCCAACGCAAAAAGAATCATCTTAATCAGAGTTCGGGATAAAACGTTATGGCCAAAATACCAAGGTTGTGTCTGTTGAAGAGTTTGGCTGAATTTCACGAAAATCTGGGAAAAACGATCCTATCGATTTTGGGCCTAATTTCTATGTTTTTAAGACCCGAAATTTATCAAAACTCAAGGAAAAATTAAGGTTTTCTTTTTAAGAAATAACTGAATAATTTAAGATGGATTTAGAGGCACCCACATTGAGCGTGATTCAATCCTCTCGATGATTTGGGTTGATGGAGATCGGATTCGAGACGATATGCCCGAGTCTTTTCGCGAGAATTCCTTTCTTACGATAAATTGGTCGCAGCGATGAGAAACTTTGATGGTGTAAGATTCTCTGATAAGATCGAAAATCGATAGAGATCCGACGAGGAATTATGAAAGATGGCACTGTCAGAGCTTTTGCAGAGAAGAGGGAATAAAGAAAGACAACTGAGAGAAGAAGTAAATATATATCTAATTCCCTGTATAGGTTAACTCTAATTAAGATTTTCCGTATAAGATTTAATAAAATAGTAGTTTTTACACGCAAGTAGAATTCATACGTGACTTGAAAAGCTTGAGAAGAGGTTTTGCTCCAGCGCTTTGTGTAAGCACCAAGGTAAATGGTGATTCTCTCCCGAATTTACAATTGTGCCCTTTAACCCACTTCACTCTTCAAACGGGCATAACTTTTTATATTCTTATCGAAAATCGACAAATTATATATCGTTGGAATCGTATCGACAAGTACTCCGCAATGAGTCTAATATTGATATGTATATAAAAAATTAGACTATTTCTAAAGTGGGTATATTCCGGTGTGGAGCGTTAGCACCACGCATTGTGTGGTACATCATCTAATACCATTAAATAAAATTCAAAAATCTGGGTTATTACATTCTCTCCCCCTTATAATATTTTCGTCCTCGAAAATATACGGATAGCTAAACCGAACTGCGGTAAGTCCTTATCCTAACACCAGTATAAAGCAAAATCGAAACAGTCTAAAGTCAAAGAACTTTGGTCGCGATGCGGTAGGCTTCACCAAGCACGCTTTCAAGGGTCGGGATCCGTAGTAACCTGGATGTACTGCGTGTGGCATCCCATACTGCCATAGAGGATTGCATCCGTACATGGATGCATACCTTCCCAAGTGTCACGTGCCTGGAAATATACTTCACCATGACACAAACCTAGCACACACCTACCTCACCCTTTTGGTAATTATTTGAGCAGAAATTTCAGATGTCAGAATCGAACACTTATTCAAAAGTATGATCACGTGTCTGGTAACATGTTCTAACTGATGACACGGGTTCCAACAGACATACGGTTCTAACCGAGAATGAATAAATATGACATTTAAGATTTTATTGTGTGATCGTTATAGATATATATGTAAAGCATCGATGTTATGAACCAATTTAACATTGAAGAATTTAAAGAAATTCTCCTTTTTTTTTTTTAGAAGCAAATTCAAGAATTTAAAGGTACGTATGGTTTTCTTCTATAACTATAGTTTACAATATACCTTCACTCGAAAAGTTGTGGAAATTGCTCGCGAATCTCCGCTTCACGCTCCCATGTGGCTTCCTCTGAAGAATGGTTCCGCCACTTCACGAGTACTAAGGGAATGTTCTTTGTCCGTAAGATTTGTTCTTTACGATCCAAGATTCGTATCGGTTCCTCAACCAAGGATAGGTCTTCTTGGAGCTCAATGGGTTGGTAGTCCAATACGTGAGTCGGGTCCTTAACATATCTTCGTAACATGGACACATGAAACACGTTGTGCATTTCCAGTTGCGGTGGCAAGGCTACTCGATAGGCAACCTCGCCGACTCGACCCAATACCTCGAAAGGTCCAACATAGCGCGGACTCAGCTTCCCACGCTTCCCAAAATGCATCACGCCTTTTATAGGAGAGATTTTGACAAATACGTTATCTCCCACCTTAAACTCAATATGATTTCTTTTCAGATCGGTATTAGCTCTTCGGCGACTTTGAGCAATGCGTAGTCTCTCACGGATTAACCGAACTGTCTTGGTTGTATTCTCCACGATCTCGGGACCTAAAATGAGTTTCTCACCCACTTCTTCCCAATTAAGCGGAGACCTGCACCGTCGTCCATACAAAGCTTCGTAGGGTGCCATGCCGATGCTAGCCTGGTAACTGTTATTGTAGGTGAACTCAATCAGCGGTAAATGTTGGTCCCATGACCCCTGAAAATCCAACATGCAAGCACGTAACATATCTTCTATAATCTGATTCACCCTCTCAGTCTGCCCATCGGTCTGAGGATGGAATGTTGTACTATAATCGAGCCTAGAGCCCATTCCTTCTTGAAATCGTTGCCAAAACTGAGATGTGTACATCGGGTCTCTATCAGATACGATACTGACCGGTATACCATGCAGCCTAACTATCTCCTTGATATATAATTCTGCGAGCTTGTTGGCGGTATACGACGTATTATAAGGAAGGAAGTGTGCGGACTTAGTCAATCGATCCACAATGACCCAGATGGCATTGTATTTTCTTAATGTTCTTGGCAATCCCAAAATAAAGTCCATAGAAATGGCCTCCCATTTCCACTCAGGTATCGGTAGTGGTTGCACTGTCCTGCCGTTTCGATGATCCACCTTTACTTGCTGACACACAAGACATCTCGAGACATACACAGCGACATCTTTCTTTAAACCTCTCCACCAGAAGCTTTTCTTTAAGTCCTGGTACATCTTGGTACTGCCAGGGTGAATAGCGTACATAGACTTATGAGCCTCTTCCAAAATAGTGTCCCGAAGCTCAGTACTAGTTGGTACGCATACCCGGTTTCTAAACAACAAAGTGCCATCATCTTTGATAGAAAAATCTATTTTGCTTCCCCCAATCACATCCCGTCTGATAGCCATAAGTTCATCATCCGTCATCTGAAGTTTGCGAATGTTCTCATAGAGGGTCGAACGAATCACCAGCGTAGCCATTAATGCACCTGAACCTTTTACGTCAAATCTCATGCTACTTAGAGCCATATCTTCCAAAAGATGCCATCGTGCACCCTTGTGGTGAGATGTGATAACCGAAAGTAGAACTTTCGACTTAACGATCCGCCACTCGTTTGCTTTCTCGGGGTGGTACTGGATGGTACAATCATAATCTTTCAAGAACTCCATCCATCGACGCTGTCTCATATTCAACTCCTTTTGTGAGAAGAGATACTTGAGGCTCTTATGATCGATAAATATATCGAAGGTCTCCCCATAAAGGTAATGCCTCCAGATCTTGAGCAAAATCATCACCTGCCAACTCAAGATCATGCGTCGGGTAATTCTTCTCATGGTCTTTCATTGTCTAGACCCATAAGCAATGACTCTCTCATTACGGTTAAGCACACACCTAAACCCCATATGATGCATCACCAGATATTGCAAAGCCTCCCACCTTTGATGGTATAGCAAAATCGCGCAGAGTCAATCGTTTCTTGAGTTCACGAAAACTTTGCTCACACCGCCTGGCCCAATCAAATTTAGTATTCTTCTTCGTAAGTTGTGTAAGAGGACCTGATATCTTGGAGAAGCCCTCCACAAACCTTCTGTAGTATCCTGCCAAACCGAGCAAACTACGAACCTCTCAGAACGGTCTTTGGTCGCTCCCAATTCATCATCGACTCAATCTTGGCCGGGTCAATGTAATACCGGTCTCGGAGATAACATGGCCTAGGAACTGAACCACTCAAGCCAAAACTCACACTTACTAAGTCTTGCATATAAGCGATGGTCTCTAAGGGTTTGTAGAGCCACTCACAGATGTTGCTCATGTTCTTCTCGCGTCTTTGAATAGATGAGGATGTCATCTACAAAAACTACTACAGACTTGTCCAAATGTGACTTGAATATCCGGTTCATCAAGTCCATAAATGACGCGGGTGCGTTTGTCAACCCAAATGGCATGACCAAGAACTCGTAGTGCCCATATCGGGTTCTGAATCTTTGTCTTCGAATGTCTTAACTTTCAACTGATGGTAGCCTGACCTCAAGTCGATCTTCGAGAAGAACCTTGCTCCTTGTAACTGATCGAACAGATCATCAATTCTTGGAAGTGGATAACGGTTCTTAATTGTCAACTTATTTAGCTGGCGGTAATCGATGCAAAGCCGCATTGAACCGTCTTTCTTCTTTACAAATAGAACCGGTGCTCCCCAGGGTGACACACTCGGTCTAATAAAGCCCTTATCTAGCAGTTCCTGAAGCTGCTCCTTCAACTCTTTCAATTCTGCAGGTGCCATTCGATACGGAGCTTTTGATCATCGGGTTCGACGGCGCTAACTCAATTGCAAACTCAAACTCCCTGTCAGGTGGTAATCCAGGTAGATCTTCAGGAAAAACATCTGAATACTCGCAAGCAATCGTAATATCAGTAATATTCTTCTTCTCCTCCTTATGATCTTGTAAGTAGGCCAGATAACCATAACACCCGTTCCTCATCATACGGTCTGCTCGAATGGCAGAGATAAACGGTATCACACAAGATTTGACTCCGCAAAATCGAAAAGATTTTCTCTTCGGCGGGCGGAATGTTACAATCTTTCGAAGACAATCCACGCTCGCATGGTAAGTAGATAACCAATCCATCCCTAGTATCACGTCAAACCCTTCCATGCTCAAAATGATCAAATCAGCCACTGTCTCGTGGTCTTCGACCATCACAATCACTGATTGATACATGGTATCGGTGCTCACTGAGTTGCCCGTAGGAATTGACACTGCCAAGATGAAATCAAGGGCCTTGGGAATGATTCCCAACTTCTCAGCGAACAATGGAGTAACAAAAGAATGTGTAGACCCAGGGTCTATCAACACACGTGCTTCGGTTTTGCTTACATCGCTCCCCCGATGCATAAAAAGGGTACCTTAGTTTAGACAAGTGTTTCAATTAAAAGTTTCTAAGCATGTGCGTTCATCCATAACTTATTAACAAAATTTATTAAATATCAAGCAATTATATATAACACATAAAATAAGAAGACATCTCAACTTTTAATAATACCTTGAATCACGTCGTTCGATGTTTCGGCTTCTTGAGCCATCACGGCATAAGCTCGACCTTGAACAGTAGGTCGGGTCGATCTTTGAGTAGAAGCTGAACTAGTTCTTCCCTTGTCCTCCTGAGGACAATCCTTAACCATGTGTCCGATTGCGCCACACAGAAAACACGCTCCAGTGTTCCTCCTGCAATCCTCGGTCTTGTGTGGTTTCCCGCACCTTAGGCACATAGTGACCGAAACAAAAGATGGTGCACGAGAGGATCCCTGTGCCACTGAAGCTCCACTAGCATTAGAACCCGCTGGTCGTACGGATTGCACAGGTGATGATGCTGCCAATCTCCGATAAGGGGTCGGTCCAGAAGAAAATGTTGGTCTAGAAAATGCAGGTTGAGTAAGGTTCACTGGTGGCTTTGTAAACTTGGCCCTCTTATTTTCATAAGTACCTGACTGCCCTTGTACAACCCTATCCTTGTTCGGCTGACTGCTTCTCAAAAACCGCTTTTGAATTTCTTCCTCTGCTATGAGGGCCTTTGACAGTACTCCTCCATATGTTTCCATTTCCCACATAGCCACGCTCTCCTGTATACTCGGCCTAAGACCCAGCTGAAATTTTCTGGCCTTCATCATATCGGTGGCCACATGTTGAGGTGCAAACCTTGAAAGTCGCGTGAACTCATCTCCATACTCACGCACTGACATTGTCCCCTGCTTCAGCTCGATGAACTGAACTTCCATCTGATGCCTAACGATCTTGGGAAAGTACTGATCGTTGAACGCTTTGATAAACTCAGCCCATGTCCAAGGAGTATTGGGAAACTCCGCTCCGGTGTCTAGCCACGGACTTCCACCATGGTCCATGTCCATCCAGGTTTGAAGGTTGCCCATCTAACCTTCTCGACATCGGCAGCACCTCAAGCACCTAAGATCTTTTCCATCTCATCCAACCAACCTTGACTTCCATCGGGTCGGTCTGTCCGGAAAAATTGAGGTCTCATCCTCCAGAATTCGCAAATCGATGATTGTTGTTGTTGTCCGGCAATCAGCTCTACGCTGGCGATGCGCGATCTCTTGAGCCATAGATGCGGTCTGGGAGCAATGTTGGTGGCAGACTTTCCAACACTTGTTCCATCCTTTCACCCTGACCTCTATCATCTCCGGCTCCTACAGGGGCTGCATTAGAACCGGATGCGAAGGCAACTCCCCTTGATGTACCGACACCTTCAGGAATGTCCTCTAAAGGCACCGTCCTACCTCTGCCTCTGCCTCTAAATCTTGGGGCCATATTGATCTGTCATTGTGAACACCACAACATCAGTCAACATTGATTGTAAAGACAATCACAAACAGTACTAGTGATTCTGGACCTAACGACCTGACTCTGATGCGAACTGTACCGGATCACGGTTAGTTCTCATGGGTCCTTAGAGAATCTAAAAACCATGGCTCTGATACCAACTGTGACGACCAGACTTTTCCAATCCCTCAGGTATAGGAAAGGTCGGTTCGCCAACCTATCGAATAAACGATAAGCCGGACAAACAGGGCACATATCAGAGTAAAGTGCAATAAATATCCATAGCTAAAATAAATGTGGAAGCAATTAAAAGTAAAGAACCACCGATGATGGCCGACCATCATCGAAACATGGCTCATAACAGAAATCAATGTCAAATATAGAACTATGGTATCCAACTAAAATGGGCCCACAAATTCAAATCTAACTCTCACCACAAATAAGAAAATCAGTAAGTTCTATACTGGGAAAAACTCCTCAGGAGGAACCTCAAGCTCTTCCTCAGGCACGTAGTCAGGATCAGTCTCACAGCCCTGAATAGCCACGTCAATACCTGAACCTGTGACGTATAGTCGGAGTGAGCTAACCAACAAAGCTCAGTAGAAGAAAGACATCTACGGCATTTTACTTTAACTAACATGGTTTCAAAACAAATATCGGAATATAGCTTGTCAAACATATAAGCAGATAATAAACTGAATTTAGGTGCGGAAATCATATGTAAGATTTATTTCTAAATGTGTGAAAATAGTTTCAAGAACAGATGCAGTGTTTCAGTGTCTTAGTTTCTCTAACTTCTATATGCAAAGTTCAGTAATTCATGACTTAATCCTCAACTTAAAATACCTCCCGAGTAAACTATATCTCGAGAGCAGGAATATAGCCGATGGGAACCCCTACCTACCATCGTCGTTCATGAACCCTTTTTCAGGATGCAACAAGCCCCTACGTAATGAGGGAAACTTGTGCCAGGAAGTTGTTCAGGAATTTTTTTGAGGGGTCGTTCAGGTCAATCATAAAACAAATGCAGATACTAATATAATCAGATACAAGTCTCTTATACATAGTTCAGGTTCTTGATTTCAGATTTTCAGAGCTTAAACAGATTCAGGTTTCAGGATTCAGGTAGATTTAGATTTTCAGTCATTCATATCAATTTTAGTTTACAGATGTGATTTCAATGGCATATGCAAGTTTAAAGATTTTAATTCAAAATATCCATGCGAATTAAAATAAAATCTAAAGATGAGATTCTCCTACCAAAACTTCGAGTTATAGAAGTCAAGCAAGGTCCTATTGATGGCCTCTCGCCCTCAATCTACATCACAATATACGTTCATGCATTAAGATTAACTCTAATTACTAATAATATAGACCTATTTAAGTGTTTCCTCAAAAACAAGTCAAAACAGGCAAGTTGCGCCAATCCTAGAATTTGACGTAGCATTCTCATATATTTTTGACCATCAAGACGATTGATTCATGAGTTGGTCACAACATGAACGTTGTAGATATTTCTATTAGCTTTCCAACGCAAAATGAATCGTCTTAATCGGAGTTCGGGATAAAAAGTTATGGCCAAAATACCGAGGCTGTATCTGTTGAAGAGTTTGGCCAAATTTCACGAAAATCTGGGAAAAACGATCCTATCGATTTTGGGCCTAATTTCTATGTTTTTAAGACCCGAAATTTATCAAAACTCAAGGAAAAATTAGGGTTTTCTTTTTAAGAAATAACTGAATAATTTAAGATGGATTTAGAGGCACCCCATTGAAGCGTGATTCGAATCCTACGATGATTTGGGTTGATGGAGATCGGATTCGAGAGACGATATGCCCGAGTCTTTTCGCGAGAATTCCTTTCTTACGATAAATTGGTCGCAGTGATGAGAAACTTTGATGGTGTAAGATTCTCTGATAAGATCGAAAATTGATAGAGATCCGACGAGGAATTATGAAAGATGGCACTGTCAGAGCTTTTGCAGAGAAGAGGGAATAAAGAAAGACAACTGAGAGAAGAAGTAAATATATATCTAATTCCCTGTATAGGCTAACTCTAATTAAGATTTTTCGTATAAGATTTAATAAAATAGTAGTTTTTACACGCAAGTAGAATTCATACGTGACTTGAAAAGCTTGAGAAGAGGTTTTGCTCCAGCGCTTTGTGTAAGCACCAAGGTAAATGGTGATTCTGTCCCGAATTTATAATTGTGCCCTTTAACCCGCTTCACTCTTCAAACGGGCATAACTTTTTATATTCTTATCGAAAATCGATAAATTATATATCGTTGGAATCGTATCGAAAAGTACTCCGCAATGAGTCTAATATTGATATGTATATAAAAAAATTAGACTATTTCTAAAGTGGGTATATTCCGGTGTGGAGCGTTAGCACCACGCATTGTATGGTACATCATCTAATACCATTAAATAAAATTCAAAAATTTGGGTTATTACAGTAGTCCTCTAGGTTGTGTCTCGCGTATCGATGGAATGCGCAGTATTTGCTATAGCCTGAATTTATCGGCCATGGTCGGAGTCTTTCTTGTGGGAATCGGATGAGGTTATGAGTGCTAAGTAGATGAAAGATGTTAGGAATCGTATCAGGTAACGGGGGATAGTGTTCCCACCTCGGCTAGTAGGGGCCTCTAGTCGGGTTGAAGTTTCGCGATGGGGGGACATTATTGTAGTTCTGCGTGTGGATCGCTCGATTCTGTGTCGTATTCTTGTTCTGGTAGGTGTTGGGGTATTGGTTTCTATTTTGGTATTAGCCCTGATTCTAGTTCTGGACTTGCTTTTGGTTTGCATATCTTTGTTGATTAGTGCCTTAGTTTTGGTTTGTGTACCGTTGTTGATTCTGATTTTGCCCAAAATTTTACGGTTAGAAGTTTTCGTTCCCAGAGTTCTATCCTTGGTTGACCATGGTGTTGAATTATTCAATTTCTGAGGCTTTTTTGTTGTTCTTTAACTTTGGTTCACTAGAAGAGCCTACTTTTAACGTGGCTATAGATAGGGCGAGGTCTCTGCCTTTGATGTGTCGTGCTAGTCGGGATGCCCTGGAGTGGAGTGCAGTGAAGTCGGGGCAATCATTTATGACAAGCACACTCTTTAATGGTTCCCTAGTATTATCGATGATAATGTCAACAGAGTCTTTCTCTTTCATGGAAGTGCCGGTCCTGGCAGCAAGTTTCCTCCATCTGGCGATAAAGTCAGCGAATTTCTCATCGGGTCCTTACTTTGCTGCCATTAGATCGCTGAGACTGTCTCTTAGATTAATTGTTTTTATTGGTTCAGGAATTGACCGACTAAATTGTCAAATGTCTCTATCTTATAGAGCGGGAGTCCCGCAAACCAATCTAGAGCTTCTCCTTCTAATGAGCATTGGAAGTAGTAGATGAGAATCCTTAATTATCGCGTATGGGTCAACAATCATGGCAAAAGAGGGCCAGATGATGGTTTGGGTTTCCCGTGCCGTTGTACTTGGTAAATTTTGGCTGTTTGAATCCTGTTGGTAAGTTAAATTCGACATCTCGACAAAATTTGTTGAATCCAAATGAGTGACCGAGGCTCTCTCTCTTGGCCATATACTCATCGAGCATTTTAGAGAGATCTTCAATCTTGATGGTGCTGTCTTTTAGAGCAGCCCGTGAGCAAACCTTGTTTGGAGAATCCTCATTAAAGAATGTGTGAGCAGGTTGTCTCAATGGTGAGGCACTGGCTGACGCCGTTCTCGGGGTAGGCGGTGAACTTTCCTGTCGTTCATATTCTTCTGAATATTATCGTGACCTAATGGTTTCATATGTAACAACCAGTCCTCGAAGCAATTCTTCGGCATCATTATCTCTTCTTTGTATTCTCTGAACACTGAGCTCTATAATTTGTTGAGTAGTGAGGTTTTGTCCAGTGTTACTATCTCTCTCGTTATGATTATTACCAGTGTGCTAGGTAGAGAAGGGATTTTCTTGATCGCCAATTATGTTAATTTCAGGTTATCGTAGGCTGGAATCATAAAGTAGTTCTTCTTCGTATACAGGGTTATCGTGATATCCCCACAATGGTGGGTCTCCTAAACTCACTCTTCGTATGTCGGACATCTCGAGTCTTTGACGAAGACTCATATATTTAAGGAAATTCGAAATGATGCGATGGAGATAAAAAAAAAGGAGAATAAAATAAAACCAAACTATCTAAGAAAGATTTTGGCAAAAGTTGTCCCATCGTGATCGCCAGTCTGTTGGTGCGCGCTTTTTCTGGGTTCCTCTCAGTCCCCATTGAATCACCGGCCTAATTTTTTCCAAGTAGACTCTGGCAATACGGTGTTTGGAATGTTGAAAATAAAAAAAGGGGGGATTTCTTGGAAGGTTCTTAGTTGATTGCGATCGCCAGCTGTAGATATTTAACAACGCTACAACACGTCAGTAATCACGCTTTAGAGCTGGTGTGAGTTACTTCTTTACTGAATCGTCTGCCTGCGAACGTCAGTAGCTATGGCTCTTTCTTATAATTTAGATAGTTTAATTTTCCTTTTCTTTCCCTATGGTTGTGGTAATTCTAATGGGCTTAAGTTTCCTAATTTTACTATGAGTCTAATTGTGTGAACTTGTTATAGTGAGTTAATCTAATATTCTAATCCTATTAGGAATCTAATTAATTTAGTTTCTCCTAATCCTATTTGGAGTCTGATTAATTTAGGTGTTGTGGTCTTATTTGAAATCTAATTAATTTAGTTTCCTAATTTTACTAGAAGTCTAATTAATATTAGTCTCCTAATTATACTAGGAATGCAAATATATTAATTCTAATGAAAATTTAATTGAATCAAGCATGCTAATTATACTGAAACTCTAATTGAAGCAAATATATTAATTCTATTGCAACTCTAATTAAAGCAAGTATACTAATTTGACTGAAATTCTAATTAAAGCAAAGGAACTAGTTCTACTGAAATTCTAATTGAAATAGAGGACTAATTCTACTAAAACTCTAATTAAAGCAAAGGAACTAATTTTATTAAAATTTCAATTAAAGTGAATAAACTAATTTTACTAAAATTCTAATTAAGGTAATGAATAATTCTACTAAATCTAATTAAAATAAAGGAACTGATTTTACTAGAATTATGATCAAAGCAATAAATTAATTATACTAAGATTCTGGGAAATAGCGAAACTAACTTTACTGATTCTAGTTAAAGCGGTGAATTAATTCTACTAAAAATCTAAGAAAAGGGGGCCCGCTATACTAAGGAGGGTTGGCCTCGTTCTCAAGTACCCTCCGTAAGCTCCCTTGGGCAAATCGGGTGACTAAGATTAAAGCAAATTAGATTTTGGATTATAAGATAGTATTTTTTTGGATTTTTGAAGTTGATTTTGAATTATAATCATGAATTAAATTATGAAACTAGAAATTATAGAAGACTAAATTAAGAATTGGGATTTTTGAAATATTGAATTGGGGAATTAAAACTAGAATTTAACATTTAGGGATTGAATTCGGGTCTGAAATCAGAAAATCAAACCGTATGATTAAGGACTATTTCTAGAAACTAAGAACTAGAACCAGAGATTAATGATAGGACTGGAGATTAAGATTTCAGAAGAAAATTGAAGTCTAGGGTTGGTGAATTAGGCCGTCAGATTAAGGACTGGTTCTAGAAACTAAGGACTAGAACCAAATATTAGAAATTACGGTCTAAAAGAGGGTGCTACGGTCTAAGACTGAAAATTTAATATTAATAATTTAAACTAAGAAAAATCCCAAATCTAAAGACTAAAAACTACGGTCGGAAACTAAAGACCAAATTCTTACCTAAGGTCGGGGCCGAGAAGAGAAATCTCAAAAATTCGAAGCTTGAATCTCGAAATCATGACTGTTTCTCTATGTGTTCATTCTCGGAATTCTCCAGCCTCGAAATCCCAAACTTCTCCGTTCATATTGCCTTGTCTCTCCCCTCTCTCTTGGGTCGAATTAAAAAAAATCTTTTATAGAGTTTTTCCTAATTAAACGCCCTATTTAAGGCATTTAATCGAATTACATGGCGGTTTCCCAGTTCTTAATAGCTTTGAGTCGGTCACTGACTCAGTGAGTGACCGACTGACTTGCTCAGAGAGTTTCCTAGTTCTAACAATGTTAGGATTAATTGCGCGCCTGGTGGGGAGTGCGCAATCCGATTAAATACTTCACTTGAAGCGCTTAATCGTGAAATCTTGGGGGTCAAGGACAGTGAGACTAGGTCGGGCGTGTGATCGAGTCTCGAGGTGGTATAGGAAAGGAAGTATGGTCTGTAAGGGGGACTAATTGCACATGTGTGGTTTGGCATGTAATCGAATTGCGTGTGTGTTTTAGGAGCGTAATTCGGGGTTGTCCGAGTCCAGGTCGGGTCTGAAATGCAAGACTATTATTTCAGCCTGCATTCTGATTATATATTATTATTTCAGTATATAGTCTCCCTACGTTAGGATCTGAGCTACATGGCTATTATTTCAACCTGTGTTCAACCATGTACTATTATTTCAGTGAATGGTTCCCACATTAGGGTTAGGGAGTCTGAAATGCTAGACTATTGTTTATGCCTGTATTTCAACTATATACTTTTGTTTCAGTATATAGTTTCCTTACATTGGGATCTGAGCCACAGAGCTATTGTTTCAGCCTGTGTCCAGTCATGTACTATTATTTTAGTATATGATTCTCACGTTAGGGTCATGAGGTCTGAGCCACAGAGCTATTATTTCAGCTTGTGTTCAGCCATATACTATTATTTCAATATATGGTCCCACAATAGGGTAAGAGGTCAAAGGTTGACTAAATAGATTTGTATATTCTGAGAGGGCAAAATGGGAGTGTCTACAAGTGCGTCTTCCACGGCATTAGCCTTCCTGGAGTGGTACTGGATGAAGCAATCATAATCTTTGAGAAATTTCATTCATCTTCTCTGCCTCATGTTCAAGTCTTTCTGTGTGAAAAGGTATTTGAGGCTCTTGTGATTTATAAATATGTCAAATGTTTTGCCATAAAGGTAATACCTCCAAATTTTCAGGGCAAAAATGGCTACAACCAACTCAAGGTCATTAGCCAAAAAATTCTTTTCATGGTCCTTGAGCTGCCGAGAGCCATAAGCGATTACTCTCATTCAGATTAAGCACATAGCCTAATCCACTATGTGACACATCACTGAACACTGTAAAACCTCCACTGCCTGATAGTATGGCAAGCACTGGCGTAGTGATTAGCCTACTCTTAAATTCTTGAAAACTCTTCTCACATTGTTCGGTTCACTCAAACTTGACATTCTTTCTTGTGAGTTGTGTCAGCGGTCTCTAAATCTTGGAGAAATCCTCAACGAATCTCTTATAGTATCTAGCCAGACCAATAAAACTATGAACTTCCATCACCATCTTCGGTTGTTCCCATTTACAACTGCTTCGATTTTGGCTGGATCGACGGTTATGCCAGCCTCAGAGACAACATTTCCTAAGAAGCTAACATGTTCTAACCAAAGCTCACGCTTGCATAGCTTTGCATATAACTGATGACCACGAAGTGTCTGAAGAGCGGTGCACAAATGTTGTTCATGCTCCTCTCTCGCCTTTGAATAGATGAGGATGTCATCTATGAAGACAACCACAAACTTGTCGAGGTGTGGTCTGAACACCCTGTTCATCAGATCCATAAATGACGCTGGTGTGTTCGTCAAACCAAATGGCATCACTAGAAACTCATAGTGGCCATACCTCGTGCGGAAAGCGGTTTTCGAAATGTCCCTGAATTTGATTTTCAATTGATGGTGACCAGACCTCAAGTCGATCTTCGAAAAGAATTTTGCACTTTGTAGTTGATTGAAGAGGTCATCGATTCGAGGAAGTGGATAGCGGTTCTTAATCGTCAACTTGTTCAATTGATGATAATCAATACACAGTCGCATTAAGCTATCCTTCTTTTTGACAAGCAAAATAGGTGCTCCCCATGGGGACACACTAGGCCTGATAAATCCTTTATCCAGCAGCTCCTGCAACTACTCCTTTAGTTCTTTAAGTTGTACTGGCACCATACGGTATGGTGCCTTCAATAACGGCTCGGTGCCTGGAGATAAGTCGATTTCAAACTCTAATTCCCTATCCGGTGGTAGTCCTCGGAGATCCTCGGGAAATATGTTCAGGAATTTGGATAAGATGGGAAAATCGGTGATGTTAATTTTCCCTTCTTATTGGTTGTTCACAAACATGAGGTATCCATGGAATCTGTTCTTCATCAAACGTTCTGCTCAGATGGCAGAAATAAATGGAGCGATACTGGATTTAATGCTGTGAAACTTAAAGGATTTTCCCTTCGAAAGGCGAAAAGTGAGCACGCTTCAAAGGCAATCCATGCTTGCATGATAAGCGGATAGCCAGTCCATATCAAGGATTACAATGAATCCTTCCATATCCAACAAGAGTAAATCGACCACGATCTCGTGATCTTCAATCTGAATTATGACTGACCAACACACCATGTCTGTGTTCATTGAGTTTCCCATAGCGATTGACACTGCCAAAACGAAGTCCAGTACCTTAGGAGTGATACTCAATTCAACACCAAATTGAGAAGTTACAAAAGAGTGAGTAGACCCTGGGTTTATCAATACTCGTGCATCGTGAGAGCAAATATCCCTTTCTTAGTGCATGTGCAACGTACCTATGTTTTAAAGAATGTGATTCAGTTAAATACGTTTATAAAGGTGTCTTAGCATTCATAAATTTTTCTAATTAGAAACATACTTTAAAATATTTATCATCTAAAATAAGGCAGTAATTTAACCACTAATGGTGAAATCATACCTTAGATCACATCATTTGTTGCCTGAGCATCTTGTGCCGAAACAACATAGGCTCTACCTTGTACTGTAGGTCGTGAGGGCCTTTAAGTCGATGCCCAAGGTTTTTGAGTCATTGCTACTGTTATTGGCTCTTTCTTTCATTTAGGGCAATCTCTGATCAAATGTCCTTGCTTGCCACACTTACAACATCCACTAGTTGTCCACTTGCATTCATCTGTTCTATGCAGTTTCCCATATCGCGTACACTGCTCATTTTGTGCGGATGAAGCGGCACGTGAAGCTGGTTGCCCTCTTGACATCCCAGTAGTAGTAGGAGTGGAAGGGTGGAACTGCCTTGTGGGTGCCAAGCCAGCTGGGCTCGAATACGTGGAATGCATAGGCTGACTCGGTGTTCACATCAGGATCCTTTGTTTCTTGATCAATTACTCGGAAGCATATGATTGCATCCTGCTCACTCTATTCTTATTCTGTATCTCTCTCCTCTGATGCATATCTGCAATGTCCTACTCGGTAATAAGTGCCAATTCGATGCCTTTTGTGTAGGTCTTTGCTCTGAACAAGGAAATTCTTCCTTTGATGGTGGATTTCAAGCCACGCTCAAACATCTTCGTTTTCATAAGTTCTGTGGCGACATGAAGAGGTGCGAATTTGGCAAGCCTCGTGAACTTGACTTCATACTCTCGTACAGTCATCTGACCATGTTCCAACGACACGAACTTAACTTCCCATTGATCCCTTATTGCATTGGGGAAGTATTGTTTGTTAAAATCATAAACAAATCTTGCCCATGTCCATGGGGGAATCAGAATCTCTTATAATCTGATCCTCTATGCAGATTTCCACCGAGCATCTGTTGCTCTAGTCAATAGGAAGGCAACCCAACTAACTTTATCTTCCTCGATGCTCGGAGTCAACAGAAGGAGCTTCTCCATCTGATTTAACCAATCTTTCGCTTCAAGTGGATCAGGTTGACCTTGGAAGCTCGGAGGATTCATTCTCCTGAACTCATGGAATCTCGAGGGTGGGTGTCTCATTGCAAGCTGGGCCATTGTGTTGATCATCGTCTCCAACAATTGCCCATGCAGTCCGTCACTACTTCCTCCACCCAATGGGATGGTATTAGTACCACCCAATGGAATGGTTTTAGGGCTAGTGGTGATTCCTTCACCACTTGATGTGCCCTCACCACCTAGAATGTATCCCATGTGGACCATCCTTGGTCTGCCTCTTCCTCTGACACGTGAGGCTAGACTAATCTGTCATTGATTGGACAAGAATTTCGATAAAGTACTGAATGTGATAAAATTGGGCCCTTCATCCTATGGAATCTAAATCTAAAGCCATGCTCTAATACCAACTATGATAGCCTGACTTTTCCCACACGAATTTCTAGGAAAGGCCGAGTCGTCAAATGACAGCCGAGTCGTCAAATGACAATTCGGTTTCCTCTACATATAATAATAGGGAAAAACAGACCGTCCTATGCTTGCATGATAAAGCATATTCACTCATACAAAAATACCAAAGCAAATATCACATAGCACAAATATGATTCCAATTCTATACACAACAAAATCTAAAATGACAAAATAAAACCACCAATGACGACCGACCGTAACCTAAACAATGATATTTCAAATATACTTATACACAGAAAGAATTTTCATAGCGTACCAAGTTCAAAAACTAGCTATAACCGCTAAGGGTAATAATCTTCTGGTGGAAGCTCTTTGCTATACAAACGAATAAGGCATCTTTTAAAATCATGTGTTTTTTAAAATTACATATGCAGATTTTGTATATCTTTTAATGAATAAGACATCCTTTAAATCATCCATTTTTTAAAAAAATCGAGAAATTTGGGAATAGTTCATACTTTTTCATAAAATTGTGATTTTAAAATTTTTAATTTTTTTTAAAGCCTTATATTTTTTTTAGATTTTTCAATGTTTCCTTTAACCTGCCGACTTTTGTCTAACCTTACCGAATTATTATTGAAACCTGACTTGGTGACTATGATATCCACCAGTGCACTCACTCTATATATTTTGGCTGCCCATTGACAAAATGAAATTATATACTTAACTAGATCTTATGACGCACTCGGCCCAGTGCAAATCAATGGGAAAATATGCCCGACCAGACCTAGTAAAGCAATCAATGACTTTTGGCTAGGGTTCCTTCAAAATTGATTTTCATTTAAAATCTTCACACAATGATCCTGAGGTATGTGGTATATCATTAGACAGTTAATTTTAATCCACAAGACACACATCCCAAGAAAGTAACTGAAAACTATGTGGCACGCATCATGCTCAAACATGATTTTTGATCACTTTTTGAAATGTGCACCACCTGGGATGATTGGGATGACAAACGATCGTCTGATTCACAGCAGTCAATGGTTTTTAGTTATGGTCTCATTCAAAATTTAATGGGTGCAAATAGACTGTTTCGATTCTTGTTTTAATCTTTTACACAATGGATTCTTAACTCAATGGTGTACCATCAGAGGCTCAATTTTCTATCCCATATAGCACACATTCCACAAAAGTACCCAAAATTCATGGGGCACACATCATCTTCGAATGTGATTTTCAACCACTTTTTGGGATGTATACCACGTGGGATAAATAATTAATCATCAATACTCCCATGATCTCAATATCCATTATGTAAAAGAATGGGATGAGACATGGTCTCTATAAGATGATTCAAAGCAATCAATCATTTTCGGCTATGGTGCCATTAAAAATTTGGTGGGTGTAAATAGAACGGTTTGATTTTCATTTCAATCCTTCACAGAATCGATCCTAAGATCAATGTGTACCATCATATGGGCTTTGAGTGTGTTGAATCAAATGATAGAGATCATGTTTTGTGCCAATCATTGGCATCATAGATCTTTACATGATGGCCTTCAAATCAAGTTGCTTAGATGGTGTTCAATGTGGCACAAATCCCAAAAATACATCTTTTTTTCAAAACTATGTGCCACGACACTAATCTAGTGTGGAAGGTGTCACTGTGAATATAAATTTGAGCAAGTTGTAGCTCTCTTAGCACCATCCAATTACTGATGGCACCTACATAAAAAACCCATTGACTTGGTTGAGTCAACTGGTTGACTGACCCTTTTAGATGGGCAGGTATTACAGTATCTCCTGATTCAAAAGTAGTCAATGATTTAAGCTTGTAAAACTTGGGTTGAGAAGAAAAAATCTTGGCTTTTAAATAAAGGAACTTTTTTTCAAAATATTCTAATTTCCAAAAGACTCTGAAGCTGTATCTAACTTGGACAACCCTCAAATATGTAGTTGGTACGTGATTAGTTGGCCGAATTATACTCACAGGTGTAATCCTATCTAGAATCCTATTTTATAGGCATAAATAGAGGTTTTATTTTTAGGGTAAAAATTAAATTTATAGGTCAATTAAGATTGTCTGAATTATCGTGCATGAAAGATATAATCCTATCTAGAATCTTAGTATAATTAGAAGTCTAGTTATAGAAAGTTATAAAATATAGGGATACATAAGGAAGAACAAGATGGTAGATAGAGTAGCTTAGGAGTATTTTGTTCCTAAAGTGTGGAAACACTATAATTGATAGAAACCATTTGTGCTTTTATATAGTAGTAAGGATTAAGTAAGGTTGGCCTCACCCTTTCTTAAGAAATTAGAGCCATACTACGAAAGAATACTAAGGCTGCGTATGGCAGAGCTCTTTGCTAGCCCTTGTCATAGCAGAGTTCGCCTGCTTTTGTTAGTTCCCATTCTCTTTTCTAACTCTTTGTAAAGTAGGATATACCTGATCTAGCAGCAATCACCTTGCTCTTACTAACTCCCTACCAGTGCAAATAAAATTTGCTTTGGCAAGGAGTGAGTAGAGAGGAGGGTAGAACTAAGGTAAATTTTGCTATGCAAGGAGTTATCAAGGAGAAGGGGTACCTGCTAAAGCAGGTAGCAGGATTTAAGCAAAGAGGATGGTAACCTACTAAAGCAAAGGCTAGCAAAGAGTTATGCCAAACGCAGCCTAAATATGCATCTTAAAGTAGAAGTCAGGTGCGAGAAGCCCAGAAGGTTACCTTTGCTGCGTCAAAATAAATGAACTGTTGTCCAAGCCTTTTCTGGCTAAATAGTGAGCATATCTATTTGTCTCCATTCTGGAATGACTGAACCTCATATCGTCAAACAAATGACACAAATCATTAATCTATTTTCTTAATGTTGCAAATTAGGATATCGTAGAAAACAGGGGTTTTACCAGGTCACCATTAATCTATTTGCTCTCATGTTTGAACTTTGAACAGATTAATCTCCGTGTTATAAAATAGACATTTTGACTTATTTGTATGCTGATGAAAGAGTTGGTATACTAGCTCTCGAGGGAATATCTGAAGTTCCTCGTTATTCCCAAGAAAATGGTAAAACTGGTTCGTTGAGTTATTTGTAGGGCAATGCATTGGTGATTTTCCCTTCAACCAGATTTCCAGCCATTGGATAGAGTGAATCTTGACTTTCATAGTTTCCATTTCTACTAGATGAATTTTAGTCAAGATTCTCTCATATCCAATGGCTACAAACCAGGTTGAGCACTAAGTCAGGTTCAACCTGATCATTTCCATGTCTCTTGTAAGTCATTAATATATAAGGAATAATTTGATGGTTAGGGACAAGGTATCAATTCGGATATCAATGTGACGACCCGACTTTTTCAATCCTCGAATAACGGAAAGACCAGCTTGCCAACCTATCGATTAAACGATAAGCCGGACGGAACATAGATAAACATCATAGTAAAAACGCAAATAACTCTATTTCTATAAGGATGCGGAAACAAAAGTAACGGTTCTAACCCCAAGCAAAACCATAGGCAGAAGAACCGAAAAGAACCACCGGTGATGGCCAACCATCACCGAAACATGGCTTGCAAAAGGGATAGATATCTAGTTACAAGAATTCTAAAACACAAAACATAATAGGCCGAACATACCAAGCCCAAGTATAATCTCACAAAAAGTGCACCAAACAAGAAGGATCCTAAATCGAGAAGAATTCCTCATGAGGAATTTCAGACTTTTTGTAAACTATGTAAACAGACCTGATATCTTGGAGAAGCCCTCAACAAACCTCCTCTAGTATCCCGCCAAACCAAGGAAACTACAGACTTCAGTAGCCGTCTTCGGTTGTTTCCAATTCACCACTGAATCAATCTTCGCTGGATCAACCTTGATGCCAATCTCAGAGACAACATGGCCCAAGAAACTGACATGCTCAAGCCAAAACTCACACTTGCTGAGCTTTGCATACAACTGGTGGTCTCTGAGTGTTTGAAGAGCCACTCACAAATGTTACTCATGCTCCTCTCTTGTTCTCGAATAGATGAGAATATCATCCACAAAAATAACCACCGATTTGTCGGGGTGTGGTTTGACTACCTGGGTCATCAAGTCCATTTAAATCGGGAAGAATTCCTCAGGAGGAATTTCATACTCTTCCTCAAGAAGGTAATCAGGATCGCACTCGTAGCCCCGAGCTGCTACGTCTGAATCAGTACCTGAGATGTATAGTCGGAGTGAGCTAGCCATCTAAGCTCAATAGAAGAAACTCATATCTTGGAGAATCCCTCAACAAACCTCCTGTAGTATCATGCCAAACCAAGGAAACTATGGACTTCAGTAACCGTCTTCGGCTGCTTCCAATTCACCACTGAATCAATCTTCGCTGGATCAACCTTGATGTCAGTCTCAGAGAAAACTTGGCCTAAGAAACTGACCTGCTCAAGCAAAACCTCACACTTGTTGAGTTTTGCATACAACTGGTGGTCTCTGAGTGTTTGAAGAGCCTCGTAAATGTTGCTCATGCTCCTCTCTTGTACTCGAATAGATGAGAATATCATCCATGAAAATAACCACCGATTTGTCGAGGTGTGATTTGACTACCTAGGTCATCAAGTCCATTTAAACTGGGAAGAATTCCTCAGGAGGAATTTCAGACACTTCCTCAGGAAGGTAATCAGGATCGCACTCGTAGCTTCGAGCCGCTACGTCTAAATCAGTACCTGAGATGTATAGTCGGAGTGAGCTAACCATCTAAGCTCAATAAAAGAAACTCATATCTTGGAGAATCCCTCAACAAATCTCATGTAGTATCCCGCCAAACCAAGGAAACTACAGACTTTAGTAACCTTCTTCGGCTGCTTCTAATTAACCACTGAATCAATCTTCGCTGGATCAACCTTCCAATTTCAGACTTTTCCTCAGGAAGGTAATCAGGATCGCTCTCGTAGCCTCGAGTCGCTCAAGTATCTCAATTAACATGGTTTTCAAAACATTCGGAATAGATGATTTTCAAAGCAGATATTCAAAACAGAATAGATAATTGAATTTCAAATACGGTGATCAAAAGCCAATTCATATTCAAGGTTTTTCAAAACAGATTCATATCAGATAAGGGATTCAGATGTGCATTGTTTCATGATTCATGTATGCAAAACTTATCAATTTCATGACTTAAAGTCTAACCTTAATCTATCTCTCAAATTACTATATCATGAGAATAGGAATAATACCGATGGGACTCCTATCTACCATCATCATTCATGAACCCTTTTCAGGAGTGCAACAAGCCCCTGCATTATGAGAGTAACTTATGCCAGGATATTGTTCAGGAATTGAGGGGTCATTCAGGTGAATCAAAAATCACATGCAGATTCTAATAGATAATTCATATGCAGATTCTAATACATAATTCAGAGTTCAAATTCAGATTTCAGATTCAGGGTGATTTCATATTTTCAGAGTTCTTATTTCGGATTCAAATTCTTAATCATATTCAAGTTCACAGATGCAAGTTTCATATGAAAAAATATTCATGTAAATTAAAATAGAATGTAAGTGAATTTGATATTCTCCTACCTCAGAATGCTTTCACGTAAATCGAAGTAAAACTATCGCATCGGTCGGTGTTAAAGCTCACAACATGATCTAAGACTATTAATGATCATATATCAAAGGTCTAGTAGCATACAAATAAATGATTCGGACAAAAATTGAAAAATAAACCCAAACAGACAAAGCTCTGTTTCTCGAACGAGCGAGGTACAGACCTCGGGCGTGTGAGCTCACAATACATCAAATCTCGTGTGAGTGACTGGATTTGTGCCTACTTCTGCTAGGCACATGAGGCCTCGCACGAGCAAGAAATGCAGATTGAGCGAAAGTGCTCATGGTCACTTAAACTCTCACGTGAGCGAGTATCAGAGACTCACTGGAGTCTCTTTTACTCGGTCGAGCGAGGCTCAGATCAGCCCTTCAAAAGGCACCTCACGATAGCGAGCACTTAAGCTCGGGCACGCAAGACACAGAGGTTCACTGGACCTTATATCTAGGGCGTAAGAAATTCACAAGAGCTCTTCAGAATGCTGCTCACGCGAGTGAGCTCTGAAGCTCGGTCACGCGAGTTATAGAACTCTACGATTTCTGAGTTTCTAAAACCATTCGTCATCGCGATTTCCCATTTTTTTTTGCCCAAACTTTCCACACACATTCACACACATAAACAAACGTTAATTCTGCAAATTTAAACCATTAATCCCAACTAGATCATACCTTTCACCGATCGATTTCACGGTTTGAAGAGTGTTGTCTAAAAGAGGGTTTCGGAACAAAACCTTCGGAATTCTCCAATGATTTTCACCATGTTTGCTCTCGCTAGTTGAAGATGACCTCATTTATTCACAAGCGTTAATCCCAACCCTCAAAGTGTTGAAGACGAGTCCGAGGAGGTCGGCTCAAACTATCTTCAAGCTCAAGGGTTTCAAATGGTTAGGGATTCACAATGGAACACAAGTGATGATCTGCGTCAAGTGCTTTACAAAGGGTGCGAGGTTTATGAGCGATCACACGATTACGATTTCACAAGGCTTGAAGGCTACGAATCTCCAAATGGTGATCTCTCTCTAGCTCTCACTCTCTCTTACTCTTTCTCAATGCAAATCGAGAATGGCTTCTTAAAGAAGCCTTCCCCTTTCTTATAACAACCAAAACCCAAGTGGACTACAGCAAGTCGGTGCTCGGCTTTCACACTAAAGGTCTCATCGAACTCTACACTTTAATCCCTCCACACCATTTTATCCAAATAATAATCAAAAGCCTATGGCGACATCGGTCGCCTTGCCAGACACGCACACGGGGTCGATCTAGTTCGGTTCAAATTTTATGGGTCATTACATTCTCCCCTCTTTAGGAATTTTCATCCTCAAAAACGCAAAACATACATAAACAAGTCTATGGTTTAACCCTCATCCTACACCAAGGTCCTTAACAAAGCATAATCAAAACAATCTGAAATCTAAAGAGAATGGGTCACAGTGCGATATGTTTTATCAACCATGCATTTCAAGGGATGGGGTCCGTATTAACCTGGATGTACTTCATGGGACATCCCATAACACTATAGAGGTGTTGCTTCCGTACATGAACGCCTACATTCTAAGTTTTACCTACTTGAGAAAAGAAACCCCACCGTGACTCGAACTTACCACACATATCCCTTACATTTTCTTATCAAACAACCATGTACATTCTAACAGAATTTAGTCAGAGTTCGAAAACAAACTACATGCCTAGTAACTTGCAGAATCACAACCAATCCACATGGTCTACAAAAATTGGTGTTCACATACGTATGCAAATTGATAACACGCAACAAAAGGAATAACAGGACATGCACGGCTCCCCACACATTTTAAACATCTACACGGGTCTAAACAAAACAGTGATAATTATGTCAAAATTTTGTGTATATGTGTAATAGATAAAGTAGAACAGCCAAGTTCTAATAATTTTTCCAACCATGTAACTTACAATTTAAAAGAAGATTTTATTTGAATAAGAAAGCTAGAAATCAGTTGATGTACTTATATATTTCATGTATTATAATCATTTACAAAAATAAAAATTTAGACTTCACTCAAAAAGACGTGGAAACTGCTCGCGAATCTCAGTTTCACGTTCCCAAGTGGCTTCCTTCGAAGAGTGGTTCACCACTTTACAAGTACTAAAGGAATCTGCTTGGTCTGTAAGATCTGTTCTTTATGATCCAAGATCTGTATTGGTTCCTCAACTACTGTTAAACTATTCTATAGCTCGATGGGTTGGTAATCTAACACATGAGTCGGGTCTCTAACATACCTCCACAATATTGCCACGTGAAATATGTTGTGCATGCTAGATAGTTGCGGAGGAAAGGCTACTCGATAGGCGACCTTGCCGACTCGGCCCAATATCTCAAAAGGCCCAACAAAACCCGGAATTAGCTTCCCACGCTTACCGAAATGCATCATGCCTTTCGTAGGTGAGATTTTGACAAATACATTCTCTCCCACCTGAAACGTAGGTATTAGCTACCAAAACAAAATTCACAAATATAATAAGGTGACCAATGCTACAAAGCTCACCTGAAACTCAACGTGATTCCTTTTGAGGTAGGCATAGCTCTTCTGATGACTCTGAGCAATGTGTACCTTCTCGCAGTTTAATCAAACTATCTCGATCGTACTCTCCACGATCTCGGGCCTAAAATGAGCTTTTCGCCCACTTCTTCCTAATTAAGTGGAGACTTTTATTATTCACTGAAAAGTACCACTTTTCACCTCTTAACCTAGCCCTTGCTGGACCTTGAAGCTAACTAATAGCTTCTTTTTAGCTTGCTTTGTAGTTAGTAATAAAATGTGCAGCTTAACACAAAGTCCATGCATTTGGTTACAAGAAGAGAGAGAATTCATACCAAGTATGACAGCTGAGCCAAAGATTGATGGAACGCCATGGTGGTGCACACCATAGTGATGACTTCGCATGTCATAATGGACCAAGACAGTTCAACAGATGAACCAAGCATAGATGAGAGTGGAGAAGGCTGCAACAGAAGCATGTGCATAGCAGCAGAGGAGCCAATGATTTATCTTGCACAGTTGAGGTGTTGCCTCGTGCTGTTCATTTCACTGGCAGAGCTCTCTCGCGTAGCTAAGACATGCAGCATATTTGAGCTCGCGAAGAAGTCACGCAGTTCAATGAGGGAGTTATCACAAAGAAGCCTCTTGCGCAGTAGTCACACACTTTCGCTACAATCTACATGTGAAGAAACTTGCGAAGTTCTCGCATGGGTATGGAAGAGAGAGACGCCCAAAAGTTCCCTCGTGCAGCTCTCGCGTGCCTAGAAGCTTAACCCTGAACCAAGCGAGATGTAAAGTACATCTGTGCGAGTACCTTGCGACATGGTTTTTGAAGCTCTTTTGTGCTAGTGCATTTGAAGTTAAAGCAGTTGTGCGATCACCTAAAATCCTACTGCACGAGACAACAACATTCAAAGCCAAACTCTACCCCGCGAGGACTCTACAAGTTGCGCGACAGAAGTAATGCCCAAAAGCCAGCCTCACAAAGCTCGAGCTCTCCACTTCTCAACCCTAACTCAAGGACCTTTTAGGGATATCCCCAGGTCTAGGGCACACATCCAGAGGCACAAATTCTGATACACACACTCCAAAGCATCCAATGATTGTAACAGTGCCACATCTGCTTGAAAGAATTAGGGTTCTACTCTTCTCTTAGCCACAGCATGAGGACTAAGTATATAAGTTGTGCTTGTAACTTAGAAATTATCAATCACTCTATCCTTCAACCTCTGTCGGCTGAGAGCTCAAGCAGATTAGGGTTAGAGTTAGGGTTTTGATCACCTCTGTTTCCATTTTTCTTCTCTTAGCCCAACACTTATTGGCTCAATCTTTGGTAAGCATTGAGGTATAGTTTCATTATAGTTTTATAATAGGTCATTTAAACATTGGGATTTTGTATTGAGCTGTTATGCATAAGGCTGCTGCCTTGAGGAATTTCATTGTTGGTGATATCAAATTAATAGAATTTATGTTTTTAATACTTATTTAATCTGTTGTTTTCCTATTTGCCCGTAGTTCTGATCAGGCTATAGCAAGCATTTAGGATTTTACCTTATTGAAAGGCCCATGGAAGCTTAAGCTTGTAGCCCTGGGACCATGGTGGTAGCAGTAGTTTGTATGTTCTAGCTCATCATTTGTGGGTAAGGGAGCCTCTGTGGATAGCCTGTGACCATTCGAGTGGACAAACTATAGCCCTAGGGCAATCTTGGTCACAAATTTGAGATGGATTCTTCTTCTCTGCACTTGTGCTTGTAGCCTAGTGAGAGATTGTTCCGGAACAAGCTCCCCTCTGTTTCACTTGATTGCTATCAGATGTTAGATGGCTTCTCTGTCATGATTGCAGCTATGAGGATATTTGATTACAAGCTGTTTTTAAGCAATAAATTGTTGATTAAAAGTCTAATTAAATCTAAAGATCTTATGGTTTCCTTAGATGTCTATAGGATCCATGCATTTGGGGAATAGCTCATTCAGTTTCTAGTAGATCTATTACTTACCATCTGATTTCCCTTGGTTTAATACCCCTATGAATGTCAGCCAAATCTATATGCAGATCTGGAGAGCTTGTAGCACTGGCAAACATAGTGATGCAATTGTATTCTTGGCCTGATTTGATTCACTGGATTAGGTTTGATCAGCCCCCACTCCTTTGGATTAGGTCAGCTCTTTTGACTTAATCAATGGGATTTGATAGACTCTATTGGATAGTCTGTGGCCATTCGAGTGAACAGACTATAGCCTTAAGAGCGCCTCAAATGGCATGGGTTGAGTTGGATTCTTCTACCTTGCCAAGGTTATTAATAACACTTCAATAAGGATTTGCTGTAGAGAGAGTGCCCTAAATCTGAGTTACATAATTGAATGAACTTTTACCTAAACTGCTTAATTCCTATCCTTTTATCTTTATTTTAACACACCATCACCCCCTTCTTCATAATCCTTTCTGAGGATAGGACTGCACTTTATTTCTTTTCTTTTTAGTAGGTAATTTAGTGTAGTCGTGACACCCAACTCTCTTTCTTTAGGATTGTCAGATCTATAGCTAGATCTGAAGGCCTACTATTATAGCCCATTTTGGATTCTAGATCAATTTCTCTATGAGATAAACTCTTGCTTATCAAAACTTGCTACAATAGCCCTGTATCTTGCAGGCTTTGGATTATTTCAGTTGTGTTATTTCTATCTTTTATTTTACTTTAATTTTCAATTTGTTCTCACCACACAATAAAACAAAGCACACTGCAGATCCGCAACAACTTTCACCACCGCCAATACAAGGCCTCAAATGATGCCATTCTGATGCTAACCTAGTAGCTATTATTATAGGCAAACTCAATCAAAGGTAAGTGTTGGTCCCATGACCCTTGGAAATCCAACATGCAAGCACGCAGCATGTCCTCAATGATCTGGTTCACCCGCTCAATCTGGACATCGTCTGAGGGTGAAATGCTGAGCTGTAATCAAGCCTAGTACCCATCCCTTCCTGAACTCGTTGTCAAAATAGAGACATGTGCAGCGGATCTCTATCGAATACGATATTGACCGGTATACCATGCAACTTGACTATTACCTTGAGGTATAAATCTGTGAGTTTGCTAGCGGTATATGTCGTATTATATGACAGGAAGTGAGTGGATTTAGTCAACCAATCCACAATGACCCATATGGCATTGTGTTTCCTCAGTGTTCTTGGCATTCTAGAATGAAGTCTATAGAAATGGCCTCCCATTTCCATTCGGGTATCGATAAAGGTTGCAACAATCCTGCTAGATTCTGATGATCAACCTTGACTTGATGGCATACCAAGCATCTCAAGACGTACTCAACGACATCTCTCTTTAAGCCTCTCCACCAGAAGCTCTTCTTCAAGTTCTGAAACATCTTGGTACTATCAGGATGAATTGCGTATATAGATTTGTGAGCCTCTTCTAAAATAGTTTCTCGAAGCTCAGTACTAGTTGGTACGCATACCCGGTCTCGAAATAATAAAGTTCCATCTTCTCTGATGGAGAAATCTATCTTGCTTCCCTCATTTACATCCCATTTGATAGCCATAAGCTCATCATTAGTCATCTGAAGCTTGTGGATGTTCTTGAAGAGAGTAGAACATATCACAAGCGTAGCCATCAATGCTCCTGAACCACTAACATCAAGCCTCGTGCTGCACAAAGCCATATCTTCAAGTAAATGCCATCTGTGCACTCAAGCAATGAGATGTGACAACTGAGTTGAAGACCTCCGACTCAGTGCATCTACTACCATGTTTGCCTTTCCGGGGTGGCACTGGATGGCACAGTCATAGTCTTTTAGGAACTCCATCCATCGCCGCTACCTCAAGTTCAACTCTTTCTGTGTGAATAGATACTTGAGGCTCTTGTGATCAGTAAAGATGTTGAATGTCTCCCCATAAAGGTAATGCCTCCAAATCTTCAAAGAAAATATCACTACAGCCAACTCAAGGTCATGCGTCAGATAATTCTTTTCATGGTCCTTTCGCTGTCGAGACCCATAAGCAATGACCCTCTCATTCTGATTAAGCACGCAGCCTAATCCCCCATAAGAAGCATCATTGCATACTATAAAACCTCCACTGTGTGAAGGTATGGCAAATACTGGTGCAGTAGTCAAATGCTTCTTGAGCTCCTAAAAACTTTGCTCACACTGCTTCGTCCAATCAAACTTAGCATTTTTTTTCATAAGCTGTGTAAGCAAACCTGATATCTTGGAGAAGCTCTCAATAAACCTCATGTAGTATCCCGCCAAACCAAGGAAACTATGAACTTCAGTAACCATCTTCCACTGCTTTCAATTCACCATTGAATCAATCTTCTCTAGATCAACCTTGATGTCAGTCTCAAAGACAACAGGGCCCAATAAACTGACCTGCTCAAGTCAAAACTCACACTTGCTGAGTTTTGCATACAACTGGTGGGCTCTGAGTGTTTGAAGAGCCACTCGTAAATGTTGCTCATGCTCCTCTCTTGTTCTCGAATAGATGAGAATATCATCCATAAAAATAGCCATTGATTTATTGAGGTGTGGTTCAAATACCTGATTCATCAAGTCCATGAACGATACTGGAGTGTTCGTTAGCCCAAATGGCATGACCAGGAACTCATAGTGACCATACCTCATGCGGAAAGCAGTATTTGGAATATCTTCCACCCTAATCTTCAACTGATGTTATCCTAACCTCAAATCAATCTTTTAAAAGAACCTTGCACCTTACAGCTGATCAAAGAGGTCATCGATCCGTGGAAGTGGATAACGATTCTTAATTGTCAATTTATTTAACTAGTGGTAATCGATGCAAAGCCGCATTGGCTCATCCCTCTTCACAAATAATACCAATGCTCCACAAGGAAACACACTCGGTCTAATAAAACCTTTATCTAATATCTCTTGAAGTCGTTCTTTCAACTCCTTCAATTTCGCAGGTACCATATGATACGGAGCTTTCAAAAATGGTTCGGTACCCGACGCTAACTCAATCGCGAACTCGATCTCCCGGTCAGGTAGCAATCTAGGTAGATCTTTAGGAAAAATAGTAATGTCTGCAATATTCCTCTTCTCCTCCTTATGATCTTACAAGTATGTAAGATAACCGTAGCACTCACCCTTCATCATACGCTCTGCTTGAATAGCGAAGATAAACGGTGCCACACAAGATTTGACTCCTCAAAATCGGAAGGATTTTCTCTTAGGAGGGCGAAAGGTCACAACTTTCTGAAGGCAATCCACGCTTGCATGGTAAGTGGATAACCAATCCATTCCTAGGATTATATCCAATCCTTCAATGCTCAATATGATTAGATCGGCTATTGTCTCGTGGTCTTCGATCATTACGATCATTGATTGACATACGATATCTGTGATCACCGAGTTACCCGTAGGTACTGATACTACTAGTATCAAATCAAGGGATTTGGGAATGATGCCTAACTTCTAAGTGAATAGTGGAGTGACAAAAGAATGAGTAGATCCAGGGTTTATCAATACTCGTGCTTCAGTTTTGCATATGTTGCCATCACGACGCATAACTAGGGTGCCTTTAATTAATACATAGGATTAATTACTTGTGCGTAAGGTGTGTGGTGTTCATGCATGATTTACTAATAGAAATTATTGAACACTTAGTCAAAACAGAAATTAAAATAAAATTGACATCTAAACTTTCAATGATACCTTGAATCACGTCATTCGATGTTCGGGCATCCTGAGCTGTCACGGCATAAGCTCGGCCTTGAATGGTAGGTCGGGCCGATCTCTGTGTAGATGCCGAAGTGGTCCTTCCCTTGTCCTCCTCAGGACAATCCTTGACCATATGTCCTATTGTGCCACACCGAAAACACGCTCCAGTGTTCCTCCTGTAATCCTTGGTCTTGTATAATTTCTCACACCGTGTATATGAAGTGATCGGAGCAAAAGATGGGGCACGTGAGGATCCTTGTGCCACTGAGGCCCCACTCGCGATAGAACCTACTGGTCAGAAGGATCGCACAGGTGAAGACATTGACGGTCTCTGATAGGAGGTCAGTCCAGAAGAAGCAGCTGGTCTTGAGTATGTTAGTTGGGTAGGCTATATCAGCAGTCTCGCAAACTTGGGCCTCTTGTTTGCCTGATCATAGGCACTTGTCTGACCTTGCCCAGCCCTATCCTTGTTCAGTTGGTCTCTCCTCTAGTACTTCCGATCAATGTCTTCCTCAACTATGAGGGCTTTACTGATCACCCCTGCATAAGTCTCCAGCTCAAAAGCCAAGATCCTCTCAAGGATATTTGGCCTTAAGCCTATCTGAAATTTTTTGGTCCTCATTTACTTGGTGGCCACATGATGAGGTGCAAATCTTGCTAGTCTATCAAACTCTGCCTCGTACTCTCACACCGTCATCTTGTTCTTCTCCAGCTTTATAAACTGGACTTTCCATTGACACTGTATGATCTTGGGAAAGTACTTATCATTGAAGGTTTTTACAAACTCTGCCCAAGTGCATGGTGCGTTAGGGATTTTCAGCTCCCTGATCCTAGATACTGACTTCCACCAAGGATCAGCTTCCCCATCCAACCTGAAGGTTTCCCAACACACCTTCTCCACGTCAAAGATCTTCTCCATCTCATTCACCCAACCCTCTGCCAAAATCAGATCAATCTGACTCAAAATTAGGAGGACGCATCTTCCTAAACTTTGCAAACTCGGAGGGTTGATGTCTGGCTACAATCAACTCTGCTTGCTGAGCAATACCAGTAGATTGTTGAGCCATAGAAGTTGTCTGTTGAGCCATATTGGTGGCCAAAGCTTCCAACAATTGCTCAAATCGTTCATTCCCACCTCCTCCTCTTTCGATTCCTAAAAGAATGACATTTGAATCAAAAAGGATTCCAATTCCCCTAAACGTACCAATGCCCTCGGGGATATCTTGCAACGGAGCGATCCTTGGTCCGTCTCTACCTCTGCCTCGGCCTCTGAACCCTGGGGCCATACTAGTCTGCCATTGTGAAAACAAAAACATAGATCAGTGTACAGATTGTAAAAATAATCAAGCCCATAGTCCTAGTGGTTCCGGACCTAAAGCCATAGCTTTGATACCAACTGTGAGGACCTGACTTTTCCAATCCTCAAATATCAAAAAGGCCGGCTCACCAACCTAATGATTAAATGATAAGCTGGACGGAACATAAACACACATCAGAGTAAAAACTTAAATAACTCCATTTCTATAAGGAAGCAAAATAAAAGTAGTGGTTCTAACCCCAGGCAAAACCATAGGCAGAAGAACCGAAAAGAACCACCGGTGATGACCGACCATCACCGAAACATGGTTCGCAAAAGGGATAGATATCTAGTTACAAGAATTCTAAACACAAAACATAATAGGTCAGACATACTAAGCCCAAGCATAATCTCTCAAAAAGTGCACAAAATAAGTAGGATCCTAAACCAGGAAGAATTCCTCAGGAAGAAAATCAGATTCTTCCTCAAGAAGGTAATCAGGATCGCACTCGTAGCCCCGAGCCGCTACGTCTGAATCAGTACCTGAGACGTATAGTCAAAGTGAGCTAACCATCTAAGCTCAATAGAAGAAACTCATCAAATACTTTGTATCTCAATTAGCATGGTTTTCAAAACATTCGGAATAGATGATTTTCAAAGCAAATATTCAAAATAAAATAGATAACTGAATTTCAAATAGGGCGATCAAAAGCCAATTCATATTCAAGGTTTTCCAAAACAGATTCAAAGCAGATAAGGGATTCAGATGTGCATTGTTTCATGATTCATGTATGCAAAATTTATCAATTTCATGACTTAAAGCCTAAACTTAATCTATCTCTCAAATTACTATATCGTGAGAGCAGAAATAATACCGATGGGACCCCTACCTACCATCGTCGCCCATGAACCCTTTTCAGGAGTGCAACAAGCCCCTGCGTTATGAGGGTAACTTGTGCCAGGATATTGTTCAGGAATTGAGGGGTCGTTCAGGTGAATCATAAATCACTTGCAGATTCTAATACATAATTCAGAATTCAGATTCAAATTTCAGGTTTAGGGCAGATTCAGATATTCAGAGTTCTTATTTCATATTCAAATTCTTAATCATATTCAAGTTCACAGATGTAGGTTTCATATGTAAATTTCAAAGGATCATATGGCATAATATCCATGTGAATTAAAAGTGAATATAAGTGAATTTGAGATTCTCCTACCTCATAACGCTTTCATGTAAACCGAAGCAAAACTATTGTATTGGTCGGTGCCAAAGCTCACAACATGACCTAAAACCATTAATGATCATATATCAAAGGTCTGGTTACATACAAATAAAAGATTCGAACAGAAATCAGAAAATAAACCCCAAACAAACAAAGCTCTGTTTCTCACGAGAGTGAGGTACAGACCTCAAGCGCGCGAGCTCACAATACATCAAATCTTGCATGAGCGACTGGATTTGTGCCTACTGCTGCTAGGCACATGAGGCCTCGCGCAAGTGAGAAATACAGATCCCGCGAGAGAGCCCATGGTAACTTAAACTCTCGCGTGAGCGAGTATTAGAGAATCACTAGAGTCTCTTTTACTCGGTTGAGTGAGGCTTAGATCAGCCCTTCAGAATGCACCTCGCGCGAGCGAGCACTTAAGCTTGGGTGCGCAAGACATAGAGGTTCACTGGACCTTATATCCAAGGAGTAAGAAATTCACAAGAGCTCTTCAGAATGCTGCTAACGCGAGCGAGCTCTGAAGCTCGGTCCCGCGAGTTACAGAACTCTGCGATTTCTGAGTTTCTAAAACCCATTCTTCATCGCGATTTCTCGCTATTTTTTGCCCAAACTTTTCACACACATTCACACACATAAACCAACATTTATTCTACAATTTAAACCATTAATCTCACCTAGATCGTACCTTTCACTGATCGATTTCATGGTTTGAAGAGTGTTGTCCAAAAGAGGGTTTCGGAATGAAACCTTCGAATTTCTCCAACGATTTCCACCATGTTTGCTCTCGCGGGTTCAAGATGACCTCATTTATTTACAAGCGTCGATCCCAACCCTTTTGAAGTATTGAAGACGAGTCCCCGGAGGTCGGCTCACACTATCTTCAAGCTCAAGGGTTTCAAATGGTTGGGGAATCACAATGGAACACAAGCGATGATCGGCATCAAGTGCTTTGCGAAGGGTGCAGGGTTTGCGAGCGATCACACGGTTATGATTTCACAAGGCTTAAAGGCTACGGATATCCAAATGGTGATCTCTCTCTCTAGCTCTCACTCTCTCTTTCTCTTTCTCAATGCAAACCAGGAATGGCTTCTCAAAGAAGCCTTCCCCTTTCTTATAACAACCAAAACCCAAAATAAATATCTACTTACCTAGGGTTTGGTTTCGGTGTTGAGCGACATACCGCAAGTCGGTGCACAGCTTTCACACTAAAGGTCTCATCGAACTCTAAACTTTAATCCCTCCACACAATTTTATCCAAATAATAATCAAAAGCCTATGGCGACATCGGTCGCCTTGTCGGACACGCACACGGGGTCGATCTAGTTCGGGTTCAGATTTTACGGGTCATTGCAATTGGTAACGGTCCATGGAAGCCCGATAGGTATTAGCCAATACCGATACACCCTTATTTAAAAAATATATATATCATAAAAAGGAGGTATCGGCCGATACCGTCAATACGGCCCCGATACTGTATCAGGGCCGTATCAGTATCGATTAGCCTAGATACCGATTTGTATCACCGATATATATCGATTACTGCAGGTACTTAATACCATGGTTATGGCATAAATCTAGTTAAAATACAAATGAGTTGGTTTCTCACCAAGGAACTAACTTAAATAGTCGCGAAACAATTTCCCACTTGAAAGCTAGTTGTTATTAATATTATTATTAGGCAAAAAGGGTATGGCTGCATATGGCATAGCTCTCTGCTAGCCCATGCCATAGCAAAGTTCACCTGCTTTAGCAAGTTCCCATCCTCTTTGCTAACATCTCGCTGCCTGCTTTAGCAGGTACACCTTCTCCTTCATAACTCCTTGCATAGCATGATTTTATACAAGAATTACCTATTCAATAGTTTTACCCTCCTCTCTACTCACTCCTTGACGGAGCAGATTTTATTTACTCTAGTAGAGAGCTAGTAGAGAGCAGGGAGGCTGCTGCTACAGCAAATAAATCCTTGTTTGCAGGGAGTTAGAAAAGAGAATGGGAATGAACTAAAGCAGGCGAACTCCGCTGTGGTAGGGGCTAACAAAGAGTTATACCAAACACAACCAATATCACCAAGTCTGTTAATGGGCATTGTTTCCTGGTGGGCCGCCCCGGCTAGGTCATTGTTTGGGCATCGATATTCAACCCAGATCCGGATTAAACACGACATAAACCAAGCTTAACCATGATTCGCCTCGGGTTAAATTAGATTGGGATTAAACTTGTACCCTCACATTTAGGTATAAGAAATTGCAATAAGAAGGGCTTCACTATATAGGGCAATGCCAAGTCTAACCAGTTTCGATCAGATTTTGAGTTAAACCACATCTCTATCCCTTGGATATAGGAGAATCTTGACTTACATGGTTTTAACTTACTATAGGATGGCGTGCACTGAAGATTTTCCTATTTCCAAAGGGCTGCAAATGTGGTGGAACACTAAACCCGATTCAACTTGGTTGGACCTGACCATTGCCCTCAGTGTGTGTGTGTATATGTATATATATATATAAAGAGGCTCGGGAATATGCGCTCGGGCATAGAGATATCTCTGCGCATATTGATAGGAACTCGATACGTAGCGCCTCTATAGCTGATGTGCCAGTCACTCCTTTTCCTAATTTTATTGTGCTTTAACCATGGTTACCACTGAACTGACACTGACAGAATCAGAAAGGCAAAGCATGGCTTGGCGTTGGGAGTCCGTGCCTGACATCTTGATTTTTTCATGATTATATTTGAAAAGACAAACGAGAAGACCGCCTGATTGCGCTTCCTATACGATGTGCTATCGCGATTGTTGATGTAAAATCATTAATTAAAAGCGGCGCATGATATCGTGGTAAGAAGTGCTGACGCTATATTCTTTTAGCGCTTCCACAACGAGAAGGAAGCGTTAACGCTCCGTACATTAAAAGAGGTGCCCTAAATTTTGACACATATCACAATTTAGATACGAAGCGGTGTTGGGGGTAAGAAGCGCTAAAGCTCAGGTAAGAAGCGCTAACGCTTAAGTAAGAAGCGCTGACGCACAAGTAAGAAGCATTGGCGCTCAGGTAAGAGGCGTTGATGCTATATTCTATTAGCGCTTCCGTGACGAAAAGGAAGCGTTAGTGCTCCGTACATTATAAGAGGCACCCCAAATTTTGACACGTAGCACCATTTTGATACGAAGTGCCCCATATTATGCCAGAACATTAAGTGAGGAGCGGGGCGAGGCGGACTGGATTACGGTGCCTAACATCGTGTCATCCAATGGCCATCATTCCTATTTGAGATAATTATTTAAGGTAGAAATTTTGTGAATTAGAAATTCACAAATTACTTCTTGCCTTCGTCCTCCCAATTTTCATCGTCTCAGAGTGCAGTAAGAAACATCAAAGCGACGAAACCTTATTTCTGCATCTAGTAACAAGGCGAGTGTCATTTTATTTCCGTTTGTGTGAACAAAGTGAAGAGGATGAGGGGTTTAGCTGAGAAAGTAAAAGCATAGCGTGTTTACAATATTTATGGCTGCACTATTGCCCTGCAGGTAATGTCGTCTCTCAGAATTTCTAGTTATTTCCTATGAAGCATTGACGATTACGAAAGTCATCAAATATTTATTTTATTTTTCTTAAATTTGGGCATACGAGATTAATGATAGGTGCGCCCCACACGAGGTTATTGGCACTATCAGCTTCCCAAGGCTGCTGAAATGGGAAGCAAACTTTAAAACTAAAAAATTGTACATCGCAGACTTTCAGCACAAGGTAAATTAGAAATAAGTCGATATCGCATTTAAATATAGGCGCTATCACTGTAATGTAGAAGCGCTAATGCTTCCAAATGAAGTGATGATGCCTTTGAAAGACGAGATTCGCTTCTAAATGAGGCGATGACGCCTCTAACATGAGCGCAATTGCTACGAAATGAAGCGATGGCGCCTCTAATCTAATACGAGCTCATTTGCGTCCAAATATAGAAGCTATAGCTGCAATATAGAAGCGCAACTTTCTTCAAATTAAGCGATGGTGCCTCTAAAAGATAAGATTTGCTTCTAAATGAGGCGATGATGCCCATAACACGAGCACAATCACTACAAAAAGAAGCGATGGCGCTTCTATAACGAGCACAATCGGTTCTTAAAGAAGCGGTTGCGTATTTCCAATTTCTTAGTCAATCAAAAATAATATAGAATATCTATCATCTTGTAGGCCACCCGTGTCCGGCAACTGGAGGCCACACCAGATGAAAGCACACTGCCTGTGGTAGAAGCTGTATTGAGAACAAGGGAGAGACCTACGGAATCGGGTGCAAGACAAACGGTCACTCCCATTACTATGCGGAGGAAGAAAATGAACATTGACGTTATTAGCGTCTCGGATGAGGAAGACACAAAGGAGGAGGAAGAAGAAGAAAAGGCAATGGAAGAAGTAGATGATGAAGAAGAAGAAGAGGGAGAAGAAGCAGAACCCAAATCCCGCTAATTTGCAAAACAGCAGATTTATGAAAAATAGAAGTAGTCTGTCGAGTCAAGAATTGCAAACTGTGAGAGGTCAATCGACGACCTCCATGTAAAGGTTGTTCAGCTGGAACAGGAGAACCGGCAACCACTACGTCAAAAATGTCTAAAAAAGACATAAAATAAGATTGTAATGACCCTAAAATTCTAAATCAAATTTGACTACTTTGGTGTGCGTTTTTGGCATGGAAATTCAGGCAAAATTTAAATTTTTATAATAATAATATTATTTGCAATATTATTAATCCGTGAGTAGGCGAAGTCATGTGTCACTTCTGACTTAAATCCAAGTCTAGCAAGACCTTAGATGAGGTGTCGTATGCCGGAGTACTATGTATGTGCTCAACACCATAATTTATACTTAGGAAATAGAAATATCAGAGATATTTCCTTTGTTAGCTTATAGAGGAAGGAAGGGTTGGAATCCTCTTCTTGTATTTATTTCTTGCTGTTCCGATTGGTTTTGGTTTGAGTTACTAGACCGTGTCTGTGCTTCGCATTAACCTAGCGTTGATTTAACTTAGAGCCTAGAAGAACTTACGTTGCGAAAACCAAAGGTTGAGATGACATCTACATACGGATGATCTGATTTAAGAAGTGTTGAATCGACGTCGGTATGTCATGATTGTCCTGAGGAGAGGTACCTAGCTTGGTGTGTTCACATGGAGTTGCGCACCTGTTCTTGTGGATCGCGAACTACGACAAATCTTTGATTCCATATCTAAATCCAAAACCCACCTCGAGTCACGATTGTCGTGAAGTAATAAATAAGTAGATACTTGTTGTGACGACCCGACTTTTCCAATCCCTAAGGTATAGGAAAGGCCGGTTCATCAACTTATTGATTTCTCAATAAGCCGTAACAAACAGAAGCCGGCAACATAAACAAAGGTCTAAAGAACAGAGGCATCATAACATAATCCAAAAGGAACAAAAGACTACAGATAGCAAAAGAATATATCACTGTGAGGAACCAAAAGGAACCACCGGTGATGGCCAATCCAATCACCTAAAATAGAGGTTCTCGATAATGGTTCCTCTAGTGATATCAAAAGGACAAAATAATAGCCTAGGGCTCAATATTCCAAAATTAATATTCAGACAAAATACCAAAAATACAAGGATCCAAAGATCAAGGGAAGAACTCCTCCGCTGTGTAATGAATTTTCTATATTTCATGCTTCTAAAAATAACCTGATTTATGACTGTTTATGCTTATAATTTATGCAAATAATAGTTTGGATTCCCCTACCTTAACCAAGCAAATTCAAAGGCATGCATAAGCAATCCTCTCCAAGGACTCCCAATTGACCAAAACCTACATATATTAACACCCTAAGTGTTAATATACTACCCAAAAATTAATCCAAAGGCTCATAAAACAAAAAAATCCAATCAAAATTAAAAAGCCAGAACTGGACAGAATTCGACCATCGATTTCAAATTCGATGGTCGAATTTGAAATTCGATGGTCGATTTGAAATTCGACCATCGAATTTCAGAATTCTGTTTTAAAGCTAAAATCCCATTTTCGACTGTCGATTTCCAAATCGACAGTCGATTTCCAATTTCGACAGTCGATTTTGAAAATCGATGGTCGATTTTCTCAGGTACTGTGGCTGTAACTTTTAACATGCTCGGATTCTTTTGCATATTTCCTACACAGCCATTCCATCATTTCTATTGAATTCAAAACTTACATTCTTAACAAAAATCAAACAATTTTGCATAAGGAGGTTTTAAGGCATACCTCTTGTAGCTTAATGCGTTGCTTTCTTTGAACCGATTCACGTCCGGGAAAGATCTCCAAGCTCAATGATTTTAGATCTTCAAATCAGTCCAATAAGAAGGGTGGTTACAGCCACTTCACTCAATAAAATCACACAGATTTTCACCCTCTTCACATCACTCTTCTCTTTCAATTAATTCAAACTGATCAGAATTGAGGCACTACTCTGATCAATGGTTGAGATGGAGAGAGGAACTCTAAAACTTCCAAGATCTAAAGATCACAAGCAGCCCAAAAGTTTCCTATTTGGTTCCCAACCGAAAGAGAGAAGTGTATTTTCTCTAACCTCACTCTCTCATTATAATATGTAAACAAAGCATACAAAAATCTAGATTTTTGTATTTGCAACTTATCCACTTTAGTTTGAGAGCATATCTAGTGTTAACCACTAACACCAACCCAATAGTATAAGTCATCGACTTCATGACTTGCACACCTCTCGAGACCAAATCCTTTGGCCATTAGTCTTACCATAGCCTTAGCTTACCAAAAGTTCAAAAAATATTCTACAGTATTTTCCGGGCACGCTTACCGAGGTAAACGAAAATATGTCGAAAATATCAGGGATATTACATTCACCCCTCCTTAGGAATTTTCGTCCGCGAAAATTGAACATAACACACCGGAAAAAGAAAAGAATAGAAAACATGGGACACCGTGTTTCGATCCCACAGGGCACGCAAGCCAAGGGATGGGATCCGTAGTAACATGGATGTACTGCATGTGGCATGAAAAAAGCCATAGTGGATTGCATCCGTACATGGATGCCCACACCCCAAGTGTCACGTGCCGGGAGACCGATGCACAGTGACGCATGAAAACCATCAAGAAACAGGTAGGACAAAAGTGACAGAGCAAATGCACTCAAGCATTTAACTGAAGCAGATACCAAAATACCAACAAAAGCAATGCACATCAAGAGCCAACATGTATAGCAAAAGATGAAACAAGGCTCGAACTGAACTATATACAAACCATAAGCAAAGTATCCAAAGCAAAGCAAAAGACAGAAAATATAAAAGATAACAAAAGAAGGACCACCAGGTCCTAATAATCCAAGCTGTAAATAAATACAGACCCATAACAACCATAGAAATAAAACAGTACCCCCTCCCCCAAGTACACTAACAATCCCCGGCAGAAGATGGACCCGCCCGATCCGAAGTACCATCGCCCGCACCAGCATCATCATCACCCGTATCCTCCCTGGCCGTAGAAGGCATGCTAGGACCAGCGCCCGATGTCGAAGGGCGATAGACTGAAGCACGAATATCGGCCATATACGTCGTGTAATCCTCTGGAAACGCGTGCTGCATCAGATAAGAGAGGGCGCCGCCATGGACATCCAACTCCTGACGCATAGAGCTGGTATGGTGGGTGAGCTCTTGAATCTGATGGCTCATGGCGGTCATCTGTCGGGTGAACTCGGAGAGTGTGAGAACGCCACTCTGTGGGGGCTGAGGAGGTGCAGCTATAGTAGTGTCAGGGATAGAATGAGTAGGGTCCTCATCATCAGTAGCGGTATCAGGTGCCTCTGCATCCTTTGGAGTCTTTACCAGCCTACTGTAGGTTTGACCCCAATTGACCAAATTATACATTCGCGAACCCGCTGTGGATTTGGGCTCGATAGGAAGAAGGTCATAAGCAGGGCCTGCTCGATAATTCTCAATCATGACAGAAATCACACGTGCATAGGGCATATTTTTCATGGGCTTCTTTCTATGTTCTCCCATTTTTTCGCGGGCTTTTAGGATCCCCTTGAAAAGAATGTCCGGTGCACTGAACCATCTTTCCTTATAGGCCGCAAATAAAATTTGTTGAAGGGGTCCGGTGCGCTCCGATTGGTGACCAAAAGGATACAAGGTGGTCTTTAAAAATTTATCTAAAATCCACATGGTCTCCGGCATCTGGACTGTGACTATAGATTTACCGGATCCATGACGGCCCTGCGTCATTTGTGTAGTGACGTCCTCAAAACGAGCCGGTTTTGGGAAAGGGGGACCTAAACCTGATGCGAGTGATTTAACGGAGCACGCAATGCCACGGCCATATCCTCTAGGTCAAATGTGTAATCCCGACCATCAATTTCCGTGTAAATTCTTTTACCGTCTTCGCGGCTCATGTGCTGATAAAATAAGCGCACGAGTCGCGGGTAGAAGTGGTCGCTAAAGGAAGTACATAACGAGGTCAATTTGGCTTTTTCCAAATACTCTCCCGCCCATTGCGTGGTCGTTTGTTGATCAAACAACTCTGGGTGGAAGACGTAATCGGTAGCGAAGCCTTTTATGCTCCAGAAATCTCGTGGTTGTTCGGGCAAAAGGGGGACAGTGGGCTGTGGAGCCGAATTTGAGTGTCCCACGGGCTGTTTGGATCTAGAAGTGGACGCAGCGCGAGTGGCTGGTCGCTTAGAGGTAGGGTTTCGAATGGGTGTCTGTTTCTTAGGCCCCATTACAAGAAATCAACAGAAATGCTACCAAAAACCACAGAACAGATGCAAAAATCCAAGAAATTAGAGGCGTGGGAGGGATTTACCTTGTGGAATGCCCCAAATCGGGTTTGGAAGGTATAAATTCGAATCCCCTTGAAAATGTAGTGCATTCCCCCTTGGATTTGCAGCCCAAAATACACAGAGAAGTCCCAAATCGCCAAATCGCTCCAAACCCTAGCTAAAAAACCCTCCAAAAGCTAAAACCCGAAATGACAACAGAGGGTTTGAACCCTCACTTAAGTCGAGAAATTCGACCATCGAATTTCAAATCGATGGTCGATTTTGCAATTCGATGGTCGATTTGAAAATCGACTATCGATTTCGCCAGACAGCCCTCTGTCCTGTTTTGGGCTTTAATTTGATTATAAGCTTATAATTTTTTCGATGGTCGATTATCAAAATCGACAGTCGAATTTTCTGGCAACAAAATTTGCTTAAAATTTTGCAAATTTTTGGAATCAAGGTTTCCACAGCAGTACGTAATTAATTTGCGGTCAAATGTGGACAAAAATAGGTTTAAGCATTGGATCATGGTAACCCCTTTTGTCAAAATTAATCATTTAATTTGTTCGTTGTCAGTCGTGTTTTAAAATATATGAGGTCTTCAAGGACTTTCCAAAATTTTTGAAATTCCTAACCTTTCAATCACCAATATTGATCACGAAAGCAATATCTAGTCCAGTTTGCTTATGAAATAAGAAGTTTACTTACAGTTTATTGGCCCGCCAAAATTTCTCGGCAAAATATATTTATATAATCAATAATTACATAAAATCGCAAGCATCTTACAGTCAACATATAAAAGCTCATAAATTTACACGAAAAGGCTTGGAAACTGGTCTCGGATCGCAGCTTCACGCTCCCAAGTGGCTTCCTCTGGTGTATGATTCCGCCATTGCACGAGAACCAAAGGAATGCTTTTAGTGCGTAGGATCTGCTCCTTGCGATCCAAAATACGAATCGGGTCCTCGACCACCTTCAAACCATCCTGAAGTTCGATGGGTTGGAAATCAAGTACATGAGTCGGGTCACGGATGTATCGTCGCAGCATTGACACATGAAAGACATTGTGCATGCTAGATAATTGCGGCGGTAACGCCACACGATATGCAACCTCTCTGACTCGGCCTAGTATCTCAAAAGGCCCAACGTACCGAGGACTCAGTTTCCCTCGTTTCCCGAACCGCATAACGCCCTTGGTAGGCGAAATCCGAACGAAAACATTCTCGCCGACCTGAAAAGAATCGAGTATTATTGCTATTTTCAAATGGAATTTGTACCAAGAAAATATACTCATTGACATGATAAATCTACCTGAAAGTCCACGTGTCTCCGTTTGAGATCGGCGTAGCTCTTCTGACGACTCTGAGCTACTCGTAGTCGCTCGCGTATCAACCGAACCGTCTCGGTAGTGCGCTCAACTATCTCAGGTCCAATAATGAGCTTCTCACCCACTTCTTCCCAATTCAACGGTGATCGACACCGCCGTCCATATAAAGCCTCGAACGGAGCCATACCAATGCTAGCCTGAAAGCTATTATTGTAGGCGAACTCTATCAGAGGCAAGTGTTGGTCCCATGACCCGTGAAAATCCAACATACATGCTCTCAACATGTCCTCAATGATCTGGTTCACGCGCTCGGTCTGGCCATCCGTCTGTGGGTGAAATGCTGAGCTAAAATCAAGACGAGAACCCATGCCCTCCTGAAATCTCTGCCAAAAATGTGAAGTAAACAACGGGTCTCGATCGGACACAATACTAGCCGGTATCCCATGCAGTCTAACAATCTCCTTCAGGTATAACTCTGCAAGTCTACTGGCTGTATAGGTGGTATTATATGGCAAGAAATGAGCAGACTTGGTTAGTCGATCTACAATGACCCAGATGGCATTGTTCTTCCTCAGTGTCTTCGGCAACCCGAGTATGAAATCCATCGAAATGGCTTCCCATTTCCACTCGAGCCTGAGTGTAAAGGCGCAATAGGCTGCAGGATTTTGATGATCAACCTTAACTGTTGACAAACCAAGCACCGCGACACGCTCTGACGTCCACGTTTCAAACCTCGCCACGAAACTCTTCATCAAGTCGATACATCTTGGTGCTACCGGGATGTATGGCATAGATGGATTTGTGAGCCTCTTCGAATGGTGTCCGGCTTCGGTACTGACGCATACCCGGTCGTGAAATAGCAAGGTCCCATCCGCCGAATGGAGAAATCCTTCTTCATCGCCTTCTCGACATCTCGTCGATTGCCATCGCTCATCATCGGTCATCCGAAGCTTTGAATGTTCTCGAAGAGCGTAGGACGTAATACAAGCGTAGCCATCAATGCCCCCGAGCCTTTTACATCAAACCTTGAGCTGCCCAAAGCCATATCCTCCAAAAGCTTCCATCTTTGAATCCGACTAACAAGATGTGACAACTGTGCTGAAGACCTCCTACTAAGTGCATCAGCAACGACATTTGCCTTTCCCGGATGGTATTGAATCGAGCAATCGTAGTCCTTCAAGAACTCCATCCACCGTCGCTGCCGCATATTCAAGTCCTTTTGAGTGAAGAGGTACTTGAGACTCTTGTGATCGGTGAATATATCAAAAACTTCACCGTAGAGGTAATGTCGCCAGATCTTCAAGGCGAATATAACTGCTGCTAGTTCTAAGTCATGCGTCGGATAGTTTCTTTCATGGTCCTTCAACTGCCTAGAACCATACGCAATGACTCTCTCGTGTTGATTAAGCACACAGCCTAATCCGCCATAGGAAGCATCACTATATACTGCGAAACCTCCTTTGCGGAAGGTATCGCAAGCATCGTCGGTAGTCAAGACGCTTTAACTCCAAAAGCTTCTGCTCACACCGACCGCATCCAGTCGAACTTAGCATTCTTTCTTGTGAGCTGTGTAAGTGGACCTGATATCTTCGAGAAACCCTCGACAAATCGCCGATAGTACCCTGCCAAACCAAGGAAACTTCGGACCTCTGTAACTGTCGTAGGTTGTTCCCATGTCACCACAGAATCTATCTTTGTAGGATCCACTGAGATACCCGCTTCAGAGACTACGTGGCCCAAGAAACTGACCTGCTCAAGCCAAAACTCACACTTACTGAGTTTGGCATACAACTGATGGTCCCTGAGTGTTTGAAGAGCCATCTTCAGATGCTGCACATGCTCTTCTCTGGTTTTCGAATAGATGAGGATGTCATCTACGAAAACTACCACAGATTTATCAAGATGTGGTTTGAACACCCTGTTCATCAGGTCCATGAAAGATGCAGGCGCATTCGTCAATCCAAATGGCATCACTAGAAACTCATAGTGGCCATAACGCGTCCGAAACGCAGTCTTGGATATATCTTCCGCCTTGATCTTGAGCTGGTGATAGCCTGACCTCAGATCAATTTTCGAAAAGAACCTTGCACCTTGCAATTGATCAAACAAGTCGTCTATCCGCGGAAGAGGATAACGATTCTTAATCGTCATCTTGTTGAGCTGCCTATAATCGATACACAGACGCATCGATCCATCCTTCTTTTCACAAATAGAACCGGCACCCAAGGAGAGACACTCGTCGTATAAAGCCTTTGTCTAATGACGAAGTCGCCTTGAGCTCTTTCAGCACACCAGCCACCATCCGATATGGAACGTTAGATAACGGTTCTGTACCCGGCGCTAGCTCAATCGCGAACACAATATCTCGGTCAGGTGGTAATCCAGGTAAGTCCTCTGAAAAGACATCAGGGATAATCGCAAAACCACCTTGATAAGAGCCAAGTCGTTCTTCTTCTCAGAGAATCTTGCAAATAGGCGGATACCCAATCGCAACCATTCTTCATCATACGCCGGCTTTAATGGTGAAAACCAACGCAACCTTGGATTTGACTCCACAGAATCGGAAGGATTTTCGCTTTGGTGGTCGGAAGGTCACTATCTTCCGAAGACAGTCCACGCTCGCGTGATAAGCTGCCAACCAATCCATTCCGAGAATGACGTCGAACCCTTCCATGCTCAACGTAATCATGTCGGTCAATGTCTCGTGCTCATCAATCATCACGATGATGGCCGACATCTTTATATCGATGCATACCGAACTCCGTAGAATCTTGACATCTAGAATGAAAGCAAGGGGTTCGGGAGTAATACCCAACTTCTCTGAGAAGGAAGGAGTAATAAACGAGTGTGTAGACCCAGGGTCTATAAGTACTCGTGCTTCAATTTTATCCACGTCGTCTCGACTACTCATCATAAGTGTACCTTTAGTTAAAAAGTTCGTTAATTATATGCAATGATTCCTATGTGTTTTAACATAATTGACTTATATGTAGATTTAAACAATAATAATTGAATCAATGCATAATTGACGTCTCAACTTTAATGATACCTTGAATGATGTCATTCGACGTTTGGGCGTCATGTGCGGTCACCGCATAAGCCCGACCTTGAACTCAGAGGGTCGGCCGACTTCGCAGAGACCGTCAGGGCCCTCTCTCAACAACAGGACAATCCTTGATCATGTGACCAACCTGTCCACACCTGAAGCATCCTCCAGTGTTCCGTCTGCAATCCTCTGTCCTATGTGGTTTCCCACATCTTGCACACACTGGGGTAGAAACAGGAGTAACAGCTGATCCTCTTGTCGAGCCCTGAGCCACAGAAGCTCCACTCGCAGTAGTGCTCCCGGCTCTAAAAGGTCGTCCTGGTGACGTACTCTGAGGTCTCTGATAGGAAGACGTCACTGGTCCTGAAGCAACAGCCGGTCTAGAATATGATGGCTGACTAGGGTAGGGAGGAGGTTTAGAGAACCTCGGCTTTTTGTTCACCTGCTCTGAAGCACTCTGCTGTCCCTGGCCAAACCTATTTTTATTACCCTGCTCTCGCCTCAAGTACTGTTTTTGAATATCTTCCTCTGCAATGAGGGCCTTGGACATCACGCCAAAGATATCGCCTCCATTTCCCACATCGACACCCTCTCACAATGTTCGGCCTCAAACCTCTCTGAAATTTCTGAGCTCTCATCAGCTCAGTGGCCACATGTAAGGGTGCAAATCGGGAAAGTCTATCAAATTCTGCGCCATACTCGCGCACCGACATCTCATTCTGTTTCAATTCAATAAATTGGACCTCCCACTGATTACGTACGATCCTCAGAAAGTACTGATCGTTGAACGTCTCCACGAACTCTGCCCAAGTCCATGGAGTATTGGGGTAGTCGCTGCTCTCTCATTGCAAAGCAGACTTCCACCAGTGGCCTCTCACCCAAAAGTTTGAAAGATGCCGACTTTCTCGACATCGATAATCGCAACACTTCAAATATCTACTCTATCTCATCCAGCCAAGCCTCGGCTTCCATAGGATCCGTCTGCCCTGAGAATGTAGGAGGTCTCATCCTCCTAAACTCTGCGAATCCTCTGGGCGATGTCGTGCCGACATCTCGATCTGTATCAATGGTCGCTATCTGTTGGGCCATGTTAGTAGCCAAGGCTGCCAATACCTCGCTCTACATTCCTCTATCACGCCCGACTCCCAAAGGATCATTAGAAGCAACTCGCCCTCTACCATAAGAGGTGCCTACGCCCTCATCAATCTCCTCAATACGAGCTGTACGAGGTCCCTCTATACCTCGGCCTCTGCCTCTAAACCGTGGAGGCATGCTGATCTGTCATTGTTAAACAAACAATAACAATTGATCAGTAATAAATTGTTAGAAATAATCTAGCCCCTAGTCCTAAGACTATGAACCTAGAGCCTAGCTCTGATACCAACTGTGACGACCCGACTTTTCCAATCCCTAAGGTATAGGAAAGGCCGGTTCATCAACTTATTGATTTCTCAATAAGCCGTAACAAACAGAAGCCGGCAACATAAACAAAGGTCTAAAGAACAGAGGCATCATAACATAATCCAAAAGGAACAAAAGACTACAGATAGCAAAAGAATATATCACTGTGAGGAACCAAAAGGAACCACCGGTGATGGCCAATCCAATCACCTAAAATAGAGGTTCTCGATAATGGTTCCTCTAGTGATATCAAAAGGACAAAATAATAGCCTAGGGCTCAATATTCCAAAATTAATATTCAGACAAAATACCAAAAATACAAGGATCCAAAGATCAAGGGAAGAACTCCTCCGCTGTGTAATGAATTTTCTATATTTCATGCTTCTAAAAATAACCTGATTTATGACTGTTTATGCTTATAATTTATGCAAATAATAGTTTGGATTCCCCTACCTTAACCAAGCAAATTCAAAGGCATGCATAAGCAATCCTCTCCAAGGACTCCCAATTGACCAAAACCTACATATATTAACACCCTAAGTGTTAATATACTACCCAAAAATTAATCCAAAGGCTCATAAAACAAAAAAATCCAATCAAAATTAAAAAGCCAGAACTAGACAGAATTCGACCATCGAATTTCAGAATTCTGTTTTAAAGCTAAAATCCCATTTTCGACTGTCGATTTCCAAATCGACAGTCGATTTCCAATTTCGACAGTCGATTTTGAAAATCGATGGTCGATTTTCTCAGGTACTGTGGCTGTAACTTTTAACATGCTCGGATTCTTTTGCATATTTCCTACACAGCCATTCCATCATTTCTATTGAATTCAAAACTTACATTCTTAACAAAAATCAAACAATTTTGCATAAGGAGGTTTTAAGGCATACCTCTTGTAGCTTAATGCGTTGCTTTCTTTGAACCGATTCACGTCCGGGAAAGATCTCCAAGCTCAATGATTTTAGATCTTCAAATCAGTCCAATAAGAAGGGTGGTTACAGCCACTTCACTCAATAAAATCACACAGATTTTCACCCTCTTCACATCACTCTTCTCTTTCAATTAATTCAAACTGATCAGAATTGAGGCACTACTCTGATCAATGGTTGAGATGGAGAGAGGAACTCTAAAACTTCCAAGATCTAAAGATCACAAGCAGCCCAAAAGTTTCCTATTTGGTTTCCAACCGAAAGAGAGAAGTGTATTTTCTCTAAACTCTCTCTCTCTTTATAATATGTAAACAAAGCATACAAAAATCTAGATTTTTGTATTTGCAACTTATCCACTTTAGTTTGAGAGCATATCTAGTGTTAACCACTAACACCAACCCAATAGTATAAGTCATCGACTTCATAACTTGCACACCTCTCGAGACCAAATCCTTTGGCCATTAGTCTTACCATAGCCTTAGCTTACCAAAAGTTCAAAAAATATTCTACAGTATTTTTTGGGCACGCTTACCGAGGTAAATGAAAATATGCCGAAAATATCAGGGATATTACACTTGTTCATGATGGATTCGATAAGAATCATCTGATGAAAGGATGCAAATAGGTTGAGAATTAACGAACTGCATTTATGACAGAAACTGTCATATTCAATCGATCAAATTAAGTATTTGATCGTTCAAATTGTAATCTGATCGATCAAATTTGAGATTTGATCAATCAAATTATATAAAATCCTATATAACAGGAGGGTGTTTTTTTGGAGCTTGAAGCTCTATAAATCCAATCCATCAAATTGGGATTTGATCGATCAAATTTAGAACTGATCGATCAAATTATAAAATGATCGATCAAATAAAGAACTGATCGATCAAATGGGAAATTGATCGATCAAATTGTGAAATTAATCGATCATTTTGGGAAAATGATCGATCGAATAGTATAAATACCTTATAGAACACGAGGTCTAAAATTTTGGAAATTTGACTTTGAAGTCCGATTGATCAAACTTGAGAATTGATCGATCAAATTGAGAATCCGATCGATCAAATGAGGAAGTTAATCGATTGAATTCACCTATTCAGTCTATGTTGGTTTATGGGATTCGATCGATCAAATTGAGTAAATGATCGATCGAATGGTGAATCCGATCGATCAAACAAGGAAGTTGATCGATCGAATTCCCCTGTTTGGTCTGTTTTAGTGTTCTGGGGAAAATACTATTGGACATGGTACCAGTTGATATCCTGACATCTCTGACACTTAGTACACTGTACTTATGGTCTAGGTTAAAACCGAGATGCTTTAAAAAGCTTTGGATTTGCTTAGAAAGACTTGAGTTAAGGGAGGGAAAATTCAACCTAACTTATATTTATTTCTGATCTCATGGACTCATAGCATCTATATTTTGACCATGTTCTGATCTTTGTTTTAAAAGCATGCCTGCATATCAATAAACGTTTTGGCATCTCTGATTCCTATTATCTGATATCTATCATCTGATTATCGATATTATGTGATATGCATTTGATTTAAAATTCATGTGACGAATCCCACCGACTCGGTGGTATATTCGTGACTGGCACGACGGGATATCCTTGTATCGGATTTGTAATCTCTCTGATACAAGTTACTCTCTTTTGTAGAGGCTTGTTGTATTCCTGAAATTATTCATTGAACGACGATAGTCGGGGTTACCCATCGGCAAACATCTGGCTACCATGTGCTATATTCACGAGAGTTATTTAAGTCATTTAAATACTGTACGCATAGCATCTTGAATACTCTGAGAATAAATCTACTTTCTGATATTCTGCATTTGTTCTGCCATTCTAATCTCTATATCTGTTATCTGATCTCTGTCCGAATCATCTGTTCTGAGATATGTTCTGCAAACCATGTTTTACAGTTTAAATGCAACTTAATTGAGTTTCTTCTATTGACCTTAGATGGTTAGCTCACCCCTGATTTTATATCATAGGTTCTAAGGCTAGGGCTCTTGGTACAGAGATCAATCCGGATTATCAGCCCGAGGTGGAGGCTAAGGAGGAGGAGGACACTGATATCCAGGCAGACAAGTACTATCCATAGCCTGGGTATTTCGTCTTGTATTTTGGGATCTGTACATGTTGTATTCTGAGCAGACATTCTTTGGTTTGTTCTGAAAAATCTGGCCTGTCACAAATACTATTTTTTTTCATCTTTAAATAAGACAGTCAATATCCGTCTTAAATTTAAAAATAGGATGCTCACATACTAACAAATGCCACAAAATTCTAAGACGGTTAATAAGACGGTGCAAATCATCTTATTTTCACAATGGTGGTTACCATTCTAAGATAAGTGCCCAAATTAAACCATCTAAAATAAACCTCTAACTAAATCGTCTCTTCCTAGCTATCTCCCTCTCTCTCATCCCGTCTCTTCCTCTCCCTCTCCCTCTCCCTCTCTCATCTCTCTCTTAAAAAAACCCTAACCCAAAAGTAAACCGTCTCTTCCTAGCTATCTCCCTCTCTCTCATCCCGTCTCTTCCTCTCCCTCTCTCTCTCTCATCTCTCTCTAAAAAAAAACCCTAACCCCAAAGTAAAACGTCTCTTCCTATCCCCCTCTCTCTCATCTCTCTAAAAAAAAAAACTGGGTCTGCTTTGACAACTCTCCATTGTCGCCGCCCCTGCTTCGACGACTCTCCATTGTTGCCGCCTCTGCTTCGACCACCATTCCTTCTGCCTATTGAAAGGTAATCTTCTTTTTATTATTTAATCTTTTTTTTTTCTTTTTTTTAATAGACCTGAACTCATCTTGATGGATCTGTGTTGATATGATTTGTGCTTCTTGTTGTTAGATTTGTTGATTTTATAATTTTTTCTAATTCGGGTATTATTTTTTCTAGTGTGGTTCCAGTTACTTACTAGTTTCCCACAAGTGATTACAACTGCAGCTTCTTTCAATACTTCTATGTTTGAAGCTATTGGAGCGGTATGATTTTATTCTTATTTTTTTAAAAATTGAAATGGAAGATTGAGAATTATGTGATTTTGCTGTGTTTTTGGTGTGTTTTGGTTGATTGGTTTTATTTAGATTTGCATTTAAGAGATGATTTAGTAAGTAATGGTGTGCAGATTGAAGGAAAAAATATTAATTTTGTGTTTATTTTTTTTTTCTGGGTTAATTTGAGTACTGAATAGAAGTTTTGAGAAGAAAGGGGAAAATGTCTACTATAAAATTCTTTCATGCTTGCCTTTTTGTTATTCCTTATTAATTTTTTTTGCAAACCAGTTATCTTCACACACCCTATGGATCTGCTGCTCGTCAACCACCACAAAGATGAGTAACCACTATGTTACTTTGTCCAATATGGAAACTATGACTATCTAGGACCCTGCACGTTTTTCGTAGGCCTCATAAAGAACTTCGTCCTTACTGGGTCTCAAAACAGACAGAGTGTTTAACATGACAATCTGACTTACCAGAGATATGGAAACCCACTTTTGATAGTTACAAGAATTTTCATATTGGCATTGTGTAGAGTGAAGAGTTCTAATGTGATCGGAAAATTGAGAAGGAAGAAAGTGTTGTTGGATGGCTGCAATAAAAGGGCACTGTTACCAAGGTTGAAGGAGATGTACGAAAATATTAAGAGGGATTTAAGGGCTGTCAATAAAGGCTGGTTGTTTACATCTTGTATTTGGTCAATGGACCGCAAGAATTAATCCAAGGTATTTAGTCATAATAATAGGATATCATGTGCCAATTATATGGATCTTGGACCCATGAATTTTTCCTTTCAAGTATATTGTTATTGCTTATCATTGGTGTGATTAATCTACCAGTAGGTAATTGATTTCTTTTAAGCATATTACCTCTTAATTCTTCTCGAGGGAATAAATAATTGAAATTTTGAACGTCGTTTGAAGTTGGGTGCATTTGCAATTATTTTCTAGGATGCAAGTGCTCCGATGCAAAATGAACCTCCACAGGCTTGAATTTAGATGGGCCGATGTAGTTCAAATAAAGAAACCTATAGACATGTCTGCACCAAAATACGTATAATTTGGTGGACTGAAGCTCAGCTAGGTGATGAGTTAATATTTCCTCCAAAACTTGGTATTATTAACTTCCCTAATTTGACTTATATGATTCGAGGCCTACTCTCAGTTTTGATTATATCTGATGTTAACCTCATGAACACTGTTTCCTTTTTAATTTCCGAGAAGTTGTCTAAACAATCTTCAAAAGATTATTCCAGATTTATGCTTACATCTACCATTCACATTTGAAAAGATTGGATATCTAAAGGAAGCAGCATACCTTAATACTTGTTTTAGGCATTTTATTCTGTTCACATGGGTAAGTTTGATCCTTCTCAGTTCAAGCTTAGCAATGTTTTTAATCTCCTCCACCGAAACTACATTGAGATGAGATACCCTTCTTATTATAGTGGCTTTCTTTTTTTTTTGATCGATAAAGGAATCATATATTAAATGAGAAAAAAACACCAGCTAGTAGCTGGTAAAAATAGGACAACCAAAACCGACCAAAGAAGACGAAAGAAAAATAAAAACAAAGGAGAAAAACAAGAAAATAGGGGAGCTTGGTCTAGCCCCAAGAGTAATTAGACAATCTAAAACCAAACTAAAAGACCCAGAAGAAGAAATCGGCTTCAAAACTACACATCAAGAAAATGTAAAAGTATGGTAAGGGAAGAAAACTAGACAATCTGGTGCAGTATATAGGCTGAACTAGGAGAACCAGAAACTGACGGAAAAGGTTCCAAACTATGCTGGAATACATGAAGCACAAATTCTTCTACATGTTAACTATTTTTTAAATATAAACTAATTTTCCTATCAAATTGTAGGCCCACAATGTGGAGGGAAGTCAGGTGATCCTCGCAAGGGGTTATCAGAAATATGTCCCCCAACGCCAAAGGTCTGCCACTGCCCGAACTCGGGGCGACTTGCATCACCTGCCTGAAGGGATGGTACTACCTTGAAGCTCAACCCCACACAGCCTCAACCCCCCGCATAACCCAATCCCCAACCCAAGCCCCAACCCCAACAAAAACCACAGCCCCAGCCCCAATCCCACCCACAACCCAATCCCCAGCCCAAACACAAGCCCGAGCCCCAGGCCCAACCCCAATCCCAACCACAGCCCTAGGCCTAAGCCAAACTCCACGCACAGCCCAATCCCCAGATTAAGCCCAAGCCCAAGCCCTAGCCCGAACCAAAACCACAGCCCCAGCACCAACCCAAATCACAGCTCCAGCCTTAACCAAAATCATAGCCACAAGCCCAACCCCAACCCCAACCCCAACCCCAACCACAACCACAGCCCCAGGCCCAACCCCAACCCCACCCACAACCACAGCCTCAGGCCCAACCCCAACCCCACCCATAATCACAGCCCCAATCCCAAGCCCAAGCCCAATCGAAAGTCCTGCCTCCACCACCACCACCACGAGGGTCCACAATGCAACCTCCTACAAAGGAGAAATCCCATTCCCAACAACAATCTCTACCTCCTCCACCACTACAACTGCCTACTTCGATGCGAGAAGGAGAAGTGGAGGACGAAGTCTTATAATTTTTGAGGAGAAGTAAGAGGACCCGGGCTACTCACTCTAAAAGAAAGGGAGAGCTAGTCTCCCAAACCTGTAAAAAGAAGGCCAAAGAGGAGAGTTTATTGGCCACTGATGCACCACCCTAGAACTATATGAAAGCTATTTGAGAAATGCTCAACAGAGTGAACGAGTAAGTATATACACTCCAAACAACTTTTAACATGCTTTTCAAAGCGTCAATGCATCGTTGTCGAAGTGTCAATGCCCTTAGGTATGAGCATCAGCACTTTGTAAAATAAGTGCTAACGTGTCTACTTCGAAGTGCTACAGACTGATCCACTTTTGTTTTAATTTAAACGTAGGATTGTCATCTCGACCGTTGGATCTCAGCGTATTATCGTCGAGTGGATGAGCTGCCTTCGATCCAAACAGGAAATTAAAAACTCAGTTAGTATTAGTCCCTATTTAATATTGTCTCTACCCTGATTCCATATTGATATTTACACTTTCATATGTAGATAATGACCACGTACTTTAGGATCATGGACAAGTGGGAAGACATTGAGAATAAGAGGAAGAGTTTTTGCATGACTGCCGTTGGAGTCACATGCATGAGCATGGATTTTAGAGATTTTGAAAATTACATTCACAAGAGTGGTCCACAAGCGCCCCCTGACATGGCCGGTCAGAGCACATACTACACCGATTCTTTTTTGACGTAGCATGACACACTGCCATTGCAGCATTTCTTCATAAATAAAAATCATCGCTTGAATGCGATTAAGTGTGAAAAAGTTTTTATTCTGATTCACATCCAGAAGCCAAGACACTGGGCGCTTGTTGTGGCGACCCCCTCAACTCATAAAATCGATGTTCATGATTCCCTCCTAGATCTTCCTCCGGAAATCAAATTTTGTGAGGCGATAAGGACACTGGTAAGCTACGCTAGAATACTTTTAAAAGAGACGCCGGAATCGCTTTGGTAATTGAGTGTCACCACTTTAAAAATGGGGCGTCAACGGTTCAAATTGGGGCATCAGTGCTTCCGAAATAGGGCATCAACGCTTCTGAAATAGGGCATCAACACATTGAAAATAGGGCGTCAGTGCTTCCAAAATGCAAGGGAGCATCAACGCTCCATTGTATGTCAACAATTGTGAAACTGATGTTTTAGTTTTTTTTTATATTGACAAATGCATTACCTCCCAGTCCTGTTTCATATGCACGGTGCCCCGACTTCCGCTTTCTCCAATTGGCCTTGGGATATGCAGGTTGTTGACGATTCGCTGACCCAAAGAAATGATATTGGCTGCGAGGTTTTCGTGATGAAATATTTAAGTAGGGAACTCCAGTCAGATTTCAAACATGAAGACACTGAAACTTTCAGGGCGGAGATTGGGCATGCCATTGGTAAGCACAAGAGAATTGGGATGCCAGTGACGATGTGAAATCACTTCTAGAAATTTTTTGATATAGATAAATTTACATTCACATTTTTTTACATACATATCATTGATAGATATACAATGTACACTAATCATATTACACGAGAATTTTTTAATACACATGAAATTATATTTTTCTACTTACAAAAATAAACTATACAATTAGTAATATAAACTGTGACTAATTCATGACACGGGGATGTCATCTACTTCCCGTCTTCAGGAGGGTAGGGGTAGGAGAAGATGGGAAAGAGGGTGGAGAGTTATGATGGGATGTAGGGTGAGGGGGAGATGTGGTAGATGACTCAGAGTCAATGAGAATTCGCCATTGTTGGTGAAACTATCTCTCCTTCTCGGCCAAAATAGCTTTAAGCGCGACCTTCTGCCTTTGAATCGGCCTCTCCTTCTTGGCCAAAAGCATGCGTATCTCTTACATTTCCCTTTCTATAAGGCGATCAAGGGTTTCACTTATCTCGGACCAGCTGAGTTGTCCCACCATGGTTTAGGGTTTACAGCAAGGGATTTTAGAGACAGAAGGTAAAAGAAAGGATATGGTCAAAATGAATAAATGGTCGTAATGTAAAACTACTTTTTATTTGGTTGAAATACGACATGTTGCGGCTTCTGAAATGTTTAAAAAGATTGCGCGAAAAGAAATAAATAATGTTGGAACAACCGCTGTAAAAAAATAATGTTAGAAAAGATGCGCAAAAAAGTAACACAGTTCATAATTTTAAAGTTCTTGAATTAGAATATCACGTCACTAATCGCCTCATAGCAATACGTAACCGAAAATACGCCACCGCCAATCGACCCTAGAAATTTATTTCGCAGTGACTTCAAACCCAAGCCTTTTTCCCTATAAAGCCACACCCTATCACAAACCCTTCCCATTCCAAACTCATCGCCTTTCTCCGCCTCCTAGCCCTAACTCTAACCCCCATGGAGGAAGAACCAGACCATGACCAATCTCACCATCAGTAGACGCCCAAATTCGGCCCAAGGCCTGATCGAAACATATTTCAAGAGAGGTACACTTCTGAGCTCTTAATGGCATGTATGAAACCCTTAGGAACCTTTTCGAACCCTTAAGAACCTTTCCAAACCCTTGGGAATCAACCCTAACCATCCCGTCCCTTAGAACCCGTTCTAAACCTAAACCTAACCTCCCAAGCCTTGGAAAAAGGAGGGGTGCACCAGAACTATCTACGGCCGTCTACTACAATCAAATCTTATAGCATTAAAAAGTAAAAGTCATCATCTTTTCAATGGTCTAAGAATCACCCCAGTCAGAGTTACAGATCAAAAGATATGGCAGTCCGAACCTGAAGGGCAAAAAGGGAATTTCAAGTGGGCCCCCCTAGGGATTTGGTGCAACTAATAGTTGCGCCAGTTATAATTTTGCCTGACGCAACTATTAGTTGTGCTAGACCACTTCTCCATGAATTTAAGCCTGGCGTAACTATTAGTTGCGCCAATTTTAAAGGTGGGCCCCACCCTCGCGGGCCAAGTTCGAGGAACTATTCATTATTGTTTTACTATACATTTGTTTGGTGTCATATGAACAATAACCCATGGGTTTTACCCCAAAATTCATGATTGGGGTTTGACTTGCTGACCACCTCGACCTTTGGGATGTGTTTTGCTAGTTTTATTGCACTATTTTAATGCCTATTTGCAACCCTTTGAGTGGCTTAAAGCTCCAACCCAATAGTTGTGCCAGGCATATGAACAGTAACTCATAGTTTTTGTACTAAATTCATGATTGGGGTTTGACTTGCTGACCACCTCGACCTTTGGGTGTGTTTTGCTAGTTCTGTTACACCCTTTTAATGCCTATTTGCAACCCTTTGAGTGGCTTAAAGCTCCAACCCATCATCCACCATTAGAACTACCTTCACACCTTCCTAAGCTCTCAAAATTCTAGGAAACCTTCGATTTGAGATTACCTAATTGCTAACCCCAATTAGCATATAAGTGGTCTCTTAATCCACCCTTTTCCTATAAATAGAGACCCCCACCCCTTGGTTTAGGGGTTGAGAATTTCTACCTAAGAGAGAAAGAACTTAAAGTGAGAAGATCTTTCTCCCTTGGTGCACACCTCTCATACAAAAATCAGAATTCAAAAACCTCTTCCCACCCTTTCCTTTCATGGAAAGCCCCTAGGTTAGGTGTGTGTGATCCCCTAGCCTCCCTTCTCTACCTCTTAGCTTCAAATCTCAGGAGTTAAAACCCTATTCCATACCATACAAAGCCTTCAAGAGCTCATCAAAGCAAGCCACGCAAGGCTCTCCTACGGTGCTACAACGGCCCGAGGGCTCCGGCTCTCTCCTTTCTTTTCCTATCTCTTTTTAGCTCTTCTCATCCTTGCATTTGGGCCATTACGCTGCCGAATTTTCTATAGGAACGGAGGGGCACAAATATGATTCTAAGCCCTTTTGGACAAGAGGAAGTCATTTTCTTTTCTTTTATGTCGTTTCTAGTTTGGCCATAAGTAGAGACCGCGTTAAGCAGGTTGATCGAGTACCCAACACCTTCCCAATCGATAACCGAAGCCCCTACCCAAGAGCCTTTGGTGTGGACCGGATTCAGAGTCATATTTTTAGCACTTTGGTGCTTGATGAGTAGTGAAATATGATGATATTTCACCCCTAGATACCTATATTTAGCTATCCGATGAAAGCTATCTGATAAGAATTATTAGATTTAAAGTGTTTCAGGAAAATACAAGCCAAGTACAGAAAACAGCCTAAGAATTATGAAAATAATGTCAAAACACTGCAACTTTGGGTCATCGAGAACTTGGTGCGACTTGTAGCTTAATTTGGACATTCAAGACGGCTGAATTATGAAATTGTTAAAACACAAAAGTTGTAGATCTTTCTGTCAGATTTCCAACGGATTAAGAATCGTCTCAATCTGAGTTCGGGACAAAAGGCTATGGCTAAAATACCAAAGCAGTGTCTGATGTAAAAAGTCGGCTGGAATTCACGGATTTCTGGGAGCTCGATGCATCGACCCTTTTGGTCGATTAATCGAGGGGAAAAAAGTGTCAGAGACAGAACTGACACTTTAAAGCTGATTTTTAGGAACTTTTGCAGGCTCGATGCATCGACCCTTTTTGGTCGATTAATCGAGCCACAAAAAGTGTCATACACGGAACTGACACTTTAAAAGCAGATTTTCAGTGATTCTTGCAGGGTTGATGCATCGACCCTAAATTGAGGCGGCGGGAGACCTCTGCGATGAGGGGGCTATTTAAAGCCAAACCAAACACGTCGAGAGGACGGATTTTTTTAGGAAATAATTAGAGATTTTTTTAGAGAGAGTTTTTTGAGAGGATTATTTATTCATTATTATTTTTGGTTTTAGACTCCTCTAAGCATCTTTTTGAAAGTTCTTCTTTTCTCCTTCTTCTAGGGATTGATTTGGGTAGATTGTACTTAGGATTTGCACTGTCTTTCTTTTACATTCATAGATTGTATTTAGGAAAAGACATTGTAACCAAAGATTTTTGGAAGAAATAAAAAGAGGAATGGCTTTGAATGAACAAGGAGATCATACACCAAAGATGAGCGGCTAAATCAGTAGATCGGGAAAGATGCGATCCCCAGATAAGTACCCATATTTATGATTAATACCATAGTCTAATGTTTTTATTGTTTTGATCTACACATCATGAGATACGCTATGCTTCTTACATGACTCATATCGCAATGATAGGCTGAGTCATTGTTTTTAGATAGGGTATGCCGGATTGATGATCATACTTTATTTCAAATCATTTTTATGAATGAATGATGGTGATGGTGTGAATGATGCTTTAATGAAAGGGGGGTATAAATCTGGGGTAGCATATTTCTTGATCTTATTTAAATATTATTCTTAGATTCATCGGTAATTAGTTATTTAGATTAATTTATTTTTCTGCATTTAGAAAAAGTGATAAATTTTTGGTTAAATTGAATCTGCCCTTTGGTACTTCCTTGGGGACATTTTAAATCTCTGAAAGAATTAATTAAAATTCAAGATTTTCCTGTGGGTTCGACACCTTTGCTCTTGCCATACTGCAATAGATCTTGTGCACTTGCAAGGGTTATACTTTAAATACACCAAGTTTTTTACGCCGTTGCCGGGGAGATCGGCGAAATTTTGATTAATTCGGTTAGGGATTTTTTTTTTATTTTTTATTTTTTAATGTTTTGATTAAAAAAAAATAATAATAATAAATAAAAAAAAAAAATCAATTTTTGGATTTTTGCTTTGCAAAATCTTCTTTCCCTTATTTTTCTCTTTTAGGTAAGATTTTAAAGGATTTTGTAGGATTGTCTTTAGGTTTTGAAATTTAAATTTTATATTTTAATTTTCAAATTTAATTTTTATTTTTGAAATTCGAATTTAAAAAAAAAAAAAAAAAAAATTTAATTTTGAATTTTAATTTTTGAAATTCGGATTTAAAAAATAAAATAAAATAAAATAAAATAAAATAAAATTTAAATTTAATTTTAATTCGAATTTTAATTTTTAAAAAAAATAATAATAAAAATTGTGCGCTTGTGTCAATCGATTGAAAATCTTTGCTTTAATCGATTGAAGCTGAATATTTTGAGTTTGTTGTGGATTCATCAATCTTTGTTTGTGAGCGTGGTGTATGAGCTTTACTCGTTCTCATCACCCACATCTGCTACCATTTAATCTTGAGATCGAACGATCTTATAGAGAGAATCTAATTCAAAGGAATCGATCATCATAATCGATACCATGGCTGATCAAAGGCAAGAAATGAATGAGAACAACCAGAATATCAATAATGGCAATAATGGAAATAATGGAAATGATGGGAATAACAATTACAATGAGGGCCCTAGAACACTCGAATATTATAATGATCCTGGTTTTTACGAGGATCAGGAATGTATAATGCATGATCCCATTCCAGGAAACCACTATGAATTCAAATCAGCGATGATCCAAATGCTACCAATTTTCCATGGGTTAGTAAATGAAAATCCGCACGTTCATCTAAATGAATTCACTGGGGTATGCAAAATGTTCAGAGTCCACAATGTCACTGATGAGATAGCTAAACTCCGACTCTTCCCTTTCTCTTTAAGGGACAAGGCAAAAACGTGGTTTTATTCTTTAGAACCGCAATCTATTCAGAGTTGGGCAGAGCTACACCGTCAGTTTCTTAAAAAATATTTTCCCATGACCAAAGCCATTGAGTTGCGTCAGAAGATTCAATTCTTTTCCCAACAACCTACTGAAACATTCCATGAATGTTGGGAACGTTTTAAGGAATTGATTAAGAGTTGTCCAAATCATCAAGTTCCAAGGTGGCAACAGGTCCAAAGTTTTTATAATGGGCTGATTCCTGAAGAGAGACGCATGGTTGATGCATCGTGTGGTGGATCATGTGCCACAAAAGAAGCTGATGAATTGTGGGCATTGTTTGAGAAGTTATACCAAACTTCGATACAAAGTGAAACTCTGGGGCGAACTAACTTGGATTTGGCATCTAAATCTCATGTGTTGACAAGGGATGGATTGTATAATGTCAAAAATAATACCTCTGATCTATCGACAAAAGTTGATATGTTGTCCAAGCAAATGAATATGTTGTTAGCTGCGACCAAGCAAGCTAAAGCTCCTGTCACCCCCACTGTGTGTTCAATTTGTGACCACCCAGGTCACATGGCTAATGAGTGCCCCACTACCTTGTCATTATTCCCTGATGAACCTACTCCTCAAGAGGAGGTGAATCTGACTCAATCTTATCAACGGCAGGGTAGAAACATATACTCCAATACCTATAACCCGGAATGGAAAAATCACCCCAACTTAGGATGGGGTGGTTCGAATAAACCGTCGGGTAAACCAGATCTGAGCCAACACAATGGGTGGACAACAAAATTTTCACCCACAGAATCCCACTACCCAAATAGAATTCTAATTTCCAATAGAACCCTCCTTATTATCATCCGAATTCCGATTACCGAAAAAATCAGAATTTTAATCAACCTCAGGCTACCGTTTCTAGAGATTCTGATTTGGAGGAAAAGGTGATGCGAAGCATGCATGCTTTCCAACAGATGATGATAGATCAATTTAGTCAACTGACAAATCAGCTGAGTCAACGAGAGGAAGGTAGGCTCCCTAGCCAACCCGTCAACAATCCTCGAGGTCAAGCACCACCTGATGGACCATGTCAACATTGAAAGTCACATTACGGTCTTTGAGAAGTGGAAGAGAAGTTGATAATCAAGTGGAAATGCCTGTGGAATCTGATGAGGAAAAAGATGAAGCAAGAGAAGCAGCAAAAGAGAAAGAAAACAAATCAGAGAAAAGATAAGAGAAAGAGAAAAGAAAAGAGAAAGAGAAAGAGAAAGAGCAAAGAAGAGAGAAGGGAAAAGAAAAAGTAATCGAGGATGAGTCTCCCTCAACTGTCCAACTAGGACATGAACAAGAATAAAAAATGGAACCTGCACCTTATGTCCCAAGGGCACCATCCCTCAATGCCTAACTCCTCCATCTAGAATGGGAAAGGGACCAGCAAAAATGGAAGAAATTTTCGAAACATTCAAGCAAGTAAAGATAAATCTTCCATTGCTTGAAACAATCAAACAAGTGCCTGAGTATGCAAAATTTTTCAAAGATTTATGCACTCGTAGTTTAAAGGCGCGTACTCATATTTCCAAGAAAGTGTTCCTGACTAATCAAGTCAGTTCAATATTACAATTGGAAACCCCACGAAAATTGAAAGACCCTGGAGTTCCAACTGTTCCATGTGTCATTGGTGGGCAACCAATTGAAAAAGTGCTATTGGATTTGGGAGCAAGTGTGAATCTAATCCCATACTCAATATACGAGAAACTCGGATTGGGTGAATTGCAACCCACGACGGTCACACTCCAACTGGCTGATAGGTCAGAAAGAAGACCTAGGGGAATTATCGAGGATGTTTTGGTTGGAATAGACAAGTTTGTCTTTCCAGTAGACTTTATTGTTTTAGACATGGAACCGCCTGTTAAATCAATTAATCAAGTCTCCATCATCCTTGGACATCCGTTTCTCGCCACTGCAAACTCTTGCATTAATTGTCGAACGGGAGTCATGGACGTTTCTTTTGGGAACATGAAGGTCAGATTGAACATATTTCATGCGATGAACCATTTCCCTAACGAGGATGAGGTCGAATGTTTTTACATCGATCAGATGGACGAAGTGGTGGATGAAGCATTACCATCAATGCTCACCAAAGAAGAATTTGAAACCGCTTTGTTGGCCATCTATGAAGAAAAAGGATCTGAAAGGAAGCAGTCCGAAGAGACGAGGTTGAGTTTATCATGTCCATATGATAACTTATGTGAAGTTGTGACTAAGATAGAACCGTTACCCATTGAAGTAAAAGCTGAACCGACTCCATCAATTGAGGAGCCACCAACTGTGGAATTGAAACAGTTGCCTGAATCGCTCAAATACGCTTTTCTGGGGCCACGAGAAACGTTTCCGGTGATAATTTCATCCACGTTGTCTGAAGAACAAGAGCATGACCTGTTGAAAGTGCTTCTAGATCACAAGCAGGCTATCGGATGGACTCTAGCTGATTTAAAAGGGATTGACCCATCAGTATGTATGCACAAAATACATCTGGAAGATGAGAGTAAACCATCGAGAGAACCGCAGAGGCGACTTAATCCGAACATGCAAGAAATCGTTTTAAAGGAAATCATTAAATTACTCGATCCGGAATCATCTATCCGATTTCTGATAGTGAATGGGTTAGTCCAGTCCAAATTGTCCCAAAAAAGTTCGGAATCACTGTGAAAGAAACTGCGAAAGGAGAATTGTTGCCTACTCGTGAAACTACTGGGTGGCGTGTCTGCATTGATTATAGAAAATTGAACACAGCTACCAGAAAGGTTCATTTTCCCCTTTCGTTCATCGATCAAATCCTCGAGAAGTTAGCAGGGCAAGAGTTTTATTACTTTCTTGATGGTTATTGGGATACAATCAAGTGCCCGTTTTTCACCGATCAAGAGAAAATGACATTCACATGCCCTTACGGTACTTTTGCATATCGAAGGATGCCGTTCGGCTTATGTAATGCACCTGCTACTTTCCAACGATGTATGTTGGCCATATTTTCGGATATGATTGACAAGTTCATCGAGGTGTTCATGGGCGACTTCTCGGTTTTCGAGAAAACGTTTGGTTCTTGTTTGAATCACCTCGCACAAGTTTTACAACGTTGTGTAGATTCTAAACTTGTTCTTAGCTGGGAGAAGAGCCATTTCATGGTTCAACAAGGAATTGTTCTGGGGCATATTGTTTCCAAGAAAGGAATTGAAGTGGATAAGGCCCAAGTCGACCTAATTGCCAATTTGCCCCCACCAAAGAGTGTTCGCCAAATTCGATCATTTTTAGGGCATGCTAGATTTTATAGGCGATTCATTAAGGATTTCAGCAAGGTGGCTAAACCTTTATGTACCTTGCTTGGTAAAGATGTTCCTTTTGAATTTGATGAGCATTGCATGAAATCATTTCTGAAGCTGTGTGAACTCTTATCAACTGCACCAATAATCCAACCACCGGATTATTCTCTCCCATTCGAACTCATGTGTGATGCATCTGATTACGCTATCGGAGCTGTTTTAGGGCAAAGGGTGAACAAATTACCTCACGTAATTTATTATGCGAAGACGTTGATCGATGCACTTAACTACACCACCACCGAGAAAGAACTATTAGTCATGGTGTATGCTCAAATAAATTTCGTTCTTATCCGCTTGGATCAAAAATAGTGGTCTTTTCGGACCACTCGCATTGAAATATTTGTTAGCAAAGAAGGATGCCAAACCACGATTGATCCATTTGGATTACGCTTCTTCAAGAGTTTAATTACGAAATCAAGGATAAAAAGGGAGTCGAGAATGTTGTGGCTGATCACTTGTCTCGTATTTTGCTTGAAGAATTGGTTACACCTGAACCTATCCGGGACACTTTTCCGAATGAGAAATTAATGGCAATTGACGCGACTGCCACTGAAAGTTCCTTGGTTTGCCAATATCGTGAATTATTTGGTCACGGCAAAATCCCTCCGAATGGGGAAAGAATGATAAGAACCTCTTCTTCTCCGGATCAAATACTATTTTGGGATGAACCACATTTGTTCAAGATCTCGCTCAGATCAAATCATCGAGATGTGTACGCCAGGAAGAGCAACTTAGCGTTCTCGATTTACGCCATGTTGGAGCTGTGGAGGCCATTTTGGAGGACGTAAGATCGCAGAAAAATTCTTCAAAGCGGATTCTTGGCCCTCCATCTTCGTGATGTCTTTGCTCAATTTTGCAAAGAATGCCAAAGATATCAGCAGCTTGGAAATATTTCAAAACGGAATATGATGCCCCTTAACCCGATTTTGATTGTTGAAATTTTTGATGTTTGGGGGATTGACTTCATGGGTCCTTTTCCCCATCTTTTGGGTATTCATACATTCTCGTAGCTGTTGACTACGTTTCCAAATGGATTGAAGCTGTGGCAACCCGTTCAAATGACCACAAAGTGGTGGTCAAATTTCTGAAGGAAAATGTCTTTAATAGATTCGGGTTTCCACGTGCGATCATTAGTGATGGCGGTTCGCACTTCTGCAACCGCCATTTTGCTACTTTAATGAAGAAATACGACGTCACCCACAAGGTTGCAACGCCGTATCACCCGCAAACTAGTGGTCAGGTGGAAGTGTCGAACCGAGAGATTAAACGAATTTTAGAAAAGACGGTACGATTGGATAGAAGAGACTGGTCAAACCGGCTCTCTGATGCTCTGTGGGCCTATCGTACCGCCTTCAAGACACCAATTGGAATGTCTCCGTTCAGAATTGTCTACGGGAAAGCATGTCATCTTCCTATTGAATTGGAGCATAAAGCATTTTGGGCCATCAAAAGATTAAATTTCGATATGCAAGCAGCAGGATCAAATCGAAGACTACAGCTAAGTGAATTGGAAGAGCTACGCTATGGTGCGTATGAAAACTCAAAGATGTACAAAGAAAGGTATAAGAAGCTGCATGATGAGTCAATTTCTCGGAAAGAGTTTCACATTGGGCAAAAGGTTTGGCTATTTAATTCCAGACTAAAGCTTCACCCGGGAAAACTGAAATCGAGATGGGAAGGCCCGTATCAGGTTGTTTCTATTAGTGTGCATGGTGAGATTGAGATCCGCAGTCTCACGGACAATCGAGTTTTTAAAGTGAATGGGCAACGTCTTAAACCGGTGTTTGAGCCCATGACCCAGATGAGAATTGAGGCAATGCACCTTAGTGACCCAGATTCTTGATCAATGAAGAGGTCGAGCAGTCGACACTTAAACTCAGCGCTTCCTGGGAGGCAACCCAGTGTGTTTTATTTATTTTCGTTTTCATTTTTGTTTTTGTTAGTTCTAGAATAGTAGTTTTTAGTTTAATTTAGGTTGTTTTTAATTTCCAAATTAGTGTAGCCACATTACCTTCAATCTATTTTTGGTCATGTTCTAATTTTATGCATATATTCTCTGCACCTGATCTTTGTGTTGAGGTACTTTTCAACAGGTTTGAGGGTGTGCTACTTATTTCAATCAATGAGGACATTGTCATTTTTAGGTTTGGGGGTATGATTCTCTATCTTGCGTCACTTTCTTATTTTTCTTCATATAAAAAAAAATAAATAAATAAAAATAAAATAAAAAATAACAAATAAAAAATAAATTTTGAACCATCATATATGAATTATTTTTCGATAGTTTTCAAACTTTAGTTGATGATGCATGCGAATTTAATTTTTAGAATATCGATGTCAGATTTTGAATGCTTGTATCTAGGAAAATGAAGCTTAATGTGATATTTTATGGGTAATTTTGATATTCATGCTTAGAATTTTTACACTTATACCAAGCTAAGATTTAGAAATCGATGAACTGTTTTGAACGGTGAATCTTAGGTTCTTAGTGGAGACTAAACCCAGGAAGCTTTAGAGCCAAATATCCGTTGTTGATGAGTGAATACATAAACTCGGAGTTTTCTTTGAATACGAATTATCTTGCATAATCTCATATATTTTATTTTGACTTGTGACTTTGCATGATATCAAATTCATATTATTGTGTTAGAACGTACTGTATATCTACTCAAGACAAATAGACAAGGTTACCATCTTTTAAGGACATGATTGAAGGCCATCTTTGGCTCGTTTGTGCTTAAATGCCCCACCTCATATAAATTTATCCTTCTAGTACCCCTTTGAGCCTATTGGAAAATTTACCTTTATACATTCTTTGATAAGCCACGTTAACCTTTAACCCTTCACCATTTCTGAAAATTCAGGTTTACCCTTCTTATTTCTGAGAAATTAGGAACGAGAGATGAAAATGAACGAAAAGAGAGTAAGTGGAGAGATACTGAGTTGTGGTGTTTACTGAGAGTGTATGGCAAAAATATAAAAGAAAAAGGGGGGAGAAAAAAAAATTGTGAAAAATAATGAAAAATATGAGGTGCTTCAAAAGAAAAAGAAAGTTGAGAAAAATAGAAAAATATTGAGAAAAATAGTGAGAGATTAGAAAAGAAAAAGAAGAGAAATAGAAAAATCAGAAGTTTGTTTCTTTTCCGATTTCTCAGAAATTTTGAATCTCAATTCCCTTTCTTTCTTACCCTTTCCTGAGCCCCATTACAACCCTACAAAAGACCTTCATGATCTGATCTTGCATTGGTAACTGCCTTGTGGAGAGTAAATATATGATACTTATGACACTTGATATGACATACTTAGGATATACAAGTATCTGTTCTTATGAGATTTGATTTTGTTCATTGATTACATCGTGTTTCAGTTATCATGTGAGACCTTTTTGCTTGTTTTGTATTGATCTCTCACATATGTGCGAAAGCTTACCCATCATCGGAGTGATTTTATTTCAAGAGTATACCTAAAGTGAGGATTGAGTCTAGACAACAGACCCGACGGTTTTCCGTTTGAACTAGTTCTAAGATGAATGAATTTTGGTTTGGGTATGCACACACTTCACGAGTAAGCATGAATGGATGAGTTATCTAATGATTTGAGCATTAGACTAATTTGAATGGATGCTAGTATGATTAGTATAATATTGTTATTTAAAATTGAGGATTCGCATGTTGAATTGATTAATGATTTTGAGTTTTGAATGGTATATATGTTATAAAAAAATCATGTTTTGAAAACTCAATTTTGCCGATGGTTTGGAATTTATTGAAATTTGTGGGTAACTTCACTGTAAACCCTCAGGAGACACAACTCCTCCACTAGGGATCACCTAGGGGTTTAAAGGCTTGTTGCACACGCTAAGTGCAATCGTGTTCCCTACGAAAGTGGCATTTATTTTCTTTAGTTTGCTTTGCTCGAGGACTAGCAAAGTGTAGGTTTGGGGGTGTGATGAATAGTGAAATATGATGATATTTCACCCCTAGATACCTATATTTAGCTATCCGATGAAGGCTATCTGATAAGAATTATTAGATTTAAAGTGTTTCAGGTAAATACAAGCCAAGGGCAGAAAACAGCCCACGAATTCTGAAAATAATGTCAAAACACTGCAACTTTGGGTCATCGAGAACTTGGTGCACTTGTAGCTCAATTTGGACATTCAATACGGCTGAATTATGATATTATTAAAACACAAAAGTTGTAGATCTTTCTGTCAGCTTTCCAACGGATCAAGAATCGTCTCAATCCGAGTTCGGGGCAAAACGTTATGGCTAAAATACCAAAGCAGTGTCTGATATAAAAAGTCGGCTGGAATTCACGGATTTCTGGGAGCTCGATGCATCGACCCTTTTGGTCGATTAATCGAGGGAAAAAAAGTGTCAGAGACAGAACTGACACTTTAATGCTTATTTTTAGGAACTTTTGCAGGCTCGATGCATCGACCCTTTTTGGTCGATTAATCGAGCCACAAAAAGTGTCATACGACACTTTAAGCGATTTTTCGATGATTCTTGCAGGGTCGATGCATCGACCCTATAGTTAATGTCGACCCTAAATTGAGCATGGAGACCTCTGCGATGAGGGGGCTATTTAAAGCCAAACCAAACATGTCGAGAGGACGGATTTTTTTAGGAAATAATTAGAGATTTTTTTAGAGAGAGTTTTTTGAGAGGATTATTTATTCATTATTATTTTTGGTTTTAGACTCCTCTGAGCATCTTTTTAAAAGTTCTTCTTTTCTCCTTCTTCTAGGGATTGATTTGGGTAGATTGAACTTAGGATTTGCACTGTCTTTCTTTTACATTCATAGATTGTATTTAGGAAAAGACATTGTAACCAAAGATTTTTGAAAGAAATAAAAAGAGGAATGGCTTTGAATGAACAAGGAGATCATACACCAAAGATGAGCGGCTAAATCAGTAGATCGGGAAGATGCGATCCTCAGATAAGTACCCATATTTATGATTAATACCATAGTCTAATGTTTTTATTATTTTGATCTACACATCACGAGATATGCTATGCTTCTTACATGACTCATACCGCAATGATAGGCTGAGTCATTGTTTTTAGATAGGGTATGCCGGATTGATGATCATACTTTATTTCAAATCATTTTTATGAATGAATGATGGTGATGGTGTGAATGATGCTTTAATGAAAGGGGGGTATAAATCTGGGGTATCATATTTCTTGATCTTATTTAAATATTATTCTTAGATTCATCGGTAATTAGTTATTTAGATTAATTTATTTTTCTGCATTTAGAAAAAGTGATAAATTTTTGGTTAAATTGAATCTGCCCTTTGGTACTTTCTTGGGGACGTTTTTAAATCTCTGAAAGAATTAATTAAAATTCAAGATTTCCCTGTGAGTTCGACACCTTTGTTCTTGCCATACTGCAATAGATCTTGTGCACTTGCAAGGGTTACACTTAAAATCGATCAGTGCTCATAAAAATAAACTAGGTTTCCCAGGACACCGAAAGCTCTGGGTGGCGACTCTATATTTTTTACAAGTGAGCGCATCGCCGTGACAGAATGGTCACAAATCCCACGGTTGCACAGATGGGGACTCTGCTGGGGACTAGCTAGTAGAGCTTCCCCTTGAATTTGGCCTCTTTATTTTTTATTTTTATAACCTTTTTATTGCTATTTTTTTTTATTTTTTTTTCACTCCCCTCCGATTACGTCATTTTACTTACCCCTATGATTCGGCTTTAAATTTCAGTAATTTTTTCCTAGTCACTTGACTGACACCCTTTTTACTTACTCCTACATTTCAGCTTTAAATTTCAGCAATTTTTTACCTAGTCACCTAACTGGCACCTTTTTTACTTACCCCTATGATTCGGCTTTGAATTTCAGTAATTTTTTGCCTAGTCGCTTGACTGGCACCTTTTTTACTTATCCCTACGATTCAGCTTTAAATTTAAGCAATTTTTTCCTAGTCACTTGGCTGGCACCTTTCTTACCTACCTTTATGATTCAGCTTTAAATTTTAGTACTTTATATTTTCCGCCTAGTAGCTTGATTGGCCCTGTCATTTTCCTTATTTCTTGTCATATCCTAACAGTGAACGCAGGCCCGTAGTAGCGGCACAGGATCATCACCCCCAGTCTTTGAACTAAAGAAAACTTTCAAAAAAAAAAGAAAAGAAAAGTTTTGAAAAATTAAAATTAAACCAAGTTAGGGAGCTTAATTAATTCGCTTTTACGGGATAGATTTTAAAAGGGTTGGGATTAGGCAAACACACAACTACCTGGGTCTTAGTATGGCGGCAGCACCTAGTGGTGATGATCCAAAAAAGTCCCAGCCCACCTAGTATCTGAGAAGGCGCTCGCGCTAGAGGTATATCAGCTCCCATTCTAAAGCTTAAAACCTTTGGGAGCACGCTAGCAAGTTATATCGGATTCAAACCCTTTAGGGGCGGTGAGAGAGAATCGATCACCAAAAAACAGCTCAATTCCTAGAAGCCGAGCTTCCACAAAAAACTAAAAAGAGACTCATTTTGGACTGCTGCCTCTATTGTCATAATATTTTGGAACCCCATTTTTGCTTGGCGCAAGTATTAGTTGCACCAATGTAAAAATTGGGAATTTATAACTAGCGCAACTAATAGTTACGTTAGCTTTAAAATCCCAAAATTTACCTTGGTGCAACTAATAGTTGTGCCAGTGTAAAAAGGGAGTCCTGCAACCTGGGTGCATGAATTAGTTGCGCCAGGTCTGTTCTAAGCAGCACCGGCCCAAATCCGTGGCCTTTTTCACCTCCCGAATTCCCTGATCAGTGCGCTTAGTGCCTTGTTTGAACCCCGCCATCTCCGACACCCAATACGCTCCTGCCGATCAAAAGACGGTAACTTCTTTTTGGCTCATTCTGAGGGATCAGGCTATTTGCCTCGATTTATGTTTCTTCAATAGATTGAAGGTTCTTCGATTCTTCCGAAGTGCATCGGAGTCGTCGCCGCGGGTCTTGAATTAGAGCACGAGAGCCACCCAAAAAGGGAATTCCAAGGCCTCGGAACCTTTATTTTTTAAAAAACTTTTTTCAAAAAATCCAAAAAATAAAAAAGGTAACTCAAAGCCCAAAAATTATATATATAGTTTGTGGTGCCGACACAACGACATCATCTTGCCCTCCGCCGTCTCGTAAGGGAAGGAGAAGGATTTATCCAAGGCACCCTTACCCAACCCGTTCCCGCAAAATGTCGTGGGTAGTGGACCTGGCTTATGCTGATCCCGACACGTCCCCACCACACTCTCCAACCCATTCCCATGCGGAGGAAGTCTTTTCCACCATCCCCCTCACCCAAACACCCTTTGCTGTTACCGGCCTGTTTGGCGCCCCTATTTTCCCAACCACTACCTCCCAAAACATCCAAAGTCCAAACCCCAACTCTCCGTCTTTTGCCTAAACCATGCCCATACCAAATCCATCACATTTCCCACCCATGTCCATACAAAACTCAAACCCATTCTCCTAATCCACATCCATGTCCCATTTCCCATCTTCCCCCTATAGGCCTGATCCACCCACATTCACATGCACCACTTCCGCCCTATCCAACCCCCCACAATTCCCCCCATCTACCCGGGTCATGCTCATTTTCATCGGGGCCATGCCGGTTTTTCCCAAACACCTACACCTAACTTTTCACCATCCCCATACCTTCCCCTTTCCCAATGACCCATCTCATTCACCCCATATCCCACTACCTACCATGGCCATGCCCGATCATACCGGGGCCATGCCCAATTTTTCCTCCACACCCCCCATCTACGTCTCATCACCCCTTATATCCACCATCCACATCCGATCCCCCCTCCATGGCCTTGATGGAGGAGATGTTCCAAGCCTACTCCTCATGAAAGACTTCTCAAAATACCTCTCCTCCACACCTCATGCCCATGAACCCATCCCATACCCTAGCCAATCTCCAAGCCTCACTCCCCAATGACCCCCATAATCCCCCATAATCCACACCATCCAAACCCCCACGCCCCAAGGCCCCATGGCCCAACCTCCCACTGCCCATACACCCCAAGGCCCAATGGCCCAATCTCCAACCTCCCACATGCCTCAAGACCCATTGGCCCAAACCCCATTTTTCAACATATCCCAGGGCCCCATGGCCTAATACCCCACCACCCAAACCTACCCAGGGCCCATGGCCCAGACCTATCAAGGGCCCATTACCCAGACCCATCAAAGGCCCATGGCCCAGACCCATCTAGGGCCCATGACTCATACCCATTCAGGGCCCATGGCCCAGACCCGCCAAGGGCCCATGGTCCAAACCTATCAAGGGCCCATGGCCCAGACCCCACCAAGGCCCACTGGGCCAAACCCATCAAGGGCCCCTAGCCCAAACCCATCAGTGGCCCATGGACCAAAATGACCAAGGCGTCATGGCCCAAACCCAAACCCCACACTTATACCTTCCACAATACCCCCAACATTTCACCCAGCCTCCACACCCAGGTCAAACCCTACTCCAAACCCAATTCTCCCATGGCCCCACACCCTAAGTCCATCTCCAAACCTTCCCCCATACCCAATGGCCCCATTAGGCTCCACCTCAAAACCAAAATCCCATCACCCAACAAATCTTTCCTCATCCCCAATGGGCTCACCCAACCCCCACTCATGTCATTCCCATCCAACCCGTGTAACAACAACAAGAGAATCTCACCCTCACTTCACATTATGCCAACCAGCAGTATGAGGAAGACGAGATTAGGAATAGCGGGGCCTACACTAGGGCATTGACCAACCTTAACCCTCCTCCCATAATTACCCACCCTTTGGTGGCCCAGAGTGAAGTCCAACTAACGGCTGAAAAAGCGGCCCTTGTATCGAAAGAGTCAGAGCAGCTGAAAGAACAGTTGGATAAAATACAAAAGCAGCTGATGAAAATGGGTGGTACTGAAATTCACGCCACGGACTTCACAAATTTATGTTTGTTCACTGAGGTCCCCCTGCCCCCCAAATTTAAAATACTGGCCTTTGACAAATATAATGGCACTGGCAATCCTATTGTACACCTGAAGTCCTACTGTGGGGACATTTGTCAATACGGAGGGGACGAAAGACTACTAATAAAAGTCTTTCAGAAGAGTCTGACCGGTTCGGCTTTGAGATGGTTCACATCTTTAGAATCATCCATGATGAAAATATGGAGGGACTTGACGCACCTCTTTCAAGAACAATATGTCTACAATATAGATATTGAGCCGCAAAAGTCAGACTTGGCCTGTTTAAGATAGAACCAGAACAAGACCTTCAGCGACTACTTAGGACGTTGGAGAGCACTGACAGCTCAGGTAAAAAATAGGATACCTGACAATGAGCAGATCAAAATTATTTTAAAGAATACTCTGCTAGTGTTCTCAGACTTTTTGGTATACCAACAACAGTCCAACTTTATTGATCTAGTGAGAAATGCTAACCGATGTGAGGATGCCATCAGGGAGGGTCGTCTGAATAAGAACATGCCAAGTGGACCCAGTGGAGTTAGGAGGTTTTCAGAGCAGAAGAACGAGAAGAGAACAAGGGTCGAAGATGTCCAGAATATTGCCAATACTAGGCCCAATAATAATACAACCCCGTTTCAATTTCAGGCAGCTCCACTAGCACCAGTTAGAACTGAGCAGATGCAGAGAATAGGGAATGGGCAAGGAATGCAAATGACTCCGGAACAAAGAAGAGTCCACTACGATCGAGTGTTCACACCTCTGGGGCAATCTTTGAGTGCACTTTTACCTTTATTAGTAGAAAAAGGGTTAGTTACTATTCGTCAACCGCAACTTCCTCCTCATCCAATCGCAAAGAACTATGACCCAAATACCCACTGTAATTTTTATCAGGTTTCAGGTCACCCGACTGATCGCTGCTTCCCCTTAAAGCACGCAATCCAAGATTTGATTGACGTGCAAACCAACACGCAAACATCCATCATGTGCCATTACCCCCACATCCTACCGGAGGAGTAGGTCCCAAACCCACCATCGGGATGATAGAAAGTGAAGAGGAGTTTGAGTTTGACCCATCCGATTACATTAGTGATCGGGAGAGTTATGTAGCATCGTTGTTAAGGAATATTAAAGAAAGAAACATCGGGGTGATTGAACCCCTAAATTTGTCAGATTATTTCCTCAACTCGACTCCGTAAATTGAACCCTGGATCTCAGGACATACTTTCCATCACCAACTCCGTAAATTTGTCAGATTAGTTCCTTTATTGCTATACTTGTGGAATTTTTAGTCATTTATTCTTGTTATCATCTTGTTGTTTTCATTCCTTTGGTGTTTGCGATTTTCCTCGTGTTTTTGTCATGATCCTCATTATCAGTATTATTTCTTTTGTTGTGATTGGCATTATTGTTGTCAACATTATTGTTGCGGTCAACTATTACTGATCTTATTATTGTTTATCACCGTTAGTTATCATTAATTATTGTTTATTATCTATTGGCTATTATCGTCATTGCTAGTATTATCCTTATTGTTATTACTATCATTATTTACTATTAGTTTTTAGTTTTTATTGTTTTTATCATTATTTATTATTATTATTATTACTATCAATATCATCGTTTTTATTATTATTATTGCTGTTGGTATTTTGTTATTAATACTATTTGTATTATCATTCTTCTTATTATTATCTTATCATTATAGTTATTATCATTGTTATCTTTATTATCGCTATTATTATTATCATTATTGTCACTGTCACTAATCAACTTTGGCTATTGTTATTCGTCAGTAACTTGCATTATTATCTGTTATTATAGTTATAAGTTTTGTCTTATGTTCTTTTTCTTTGCTATGTTGCTCCTTTAGGAGCCTCCCCCATTGGCTATCAGCTTGGTATGGGCGGAGTCTCATGCGTTGTATCGTGCTCTGCCTGAGTTTTAACAGGCGCGATTGGTAGCTTTTGGCTTTGAGCCGATCTTAGAGCTCGAGCCCTTTCAGGTCGATCGGGGCTATATTGGAGAGGTGGAGGGAGGAGCAACAGGCTCTGCTCTTCCCAATAGGGATGATGTTGTTGTCGGAGGATTGGGTCCACATCACTGGAGTTAGGTTCGAGGGAGAGCCTGTGACGAGGCAGATGCAGGCAGATTATCTGGGAGTTTATGAGGAGCTACTTGGGCTCGAGTACCCGACTAGCGGTTTCAGATCAGGGGTGATCCGGGTCACTTGATTTTTTTACACTTTTGCTAGCGGATTCGTCCCCTCGAGATGACATCACGAGAGGAGGGGGCGCATGAGGAGCGTTGCAGGGTGATGGGGCTTCATGAGCCTGTGATGGAGCCAGGAGTGGTGGCAGACCGAGTAATCAGGGCATTTTTTATGCACTTATTTGGTGCAGTGCTATTTTCATCTTCAAATTAGGAGTGTGTGACTGGGCTCTTCCTCACAGTTCTCGTGGACCTCAATTAGGTTCCTTTGTATGCTTGGGGAGCGACGACATTGGTGCACGTGTACAAGCAGCTGTACCGCCGAGGGAGGGGTGTCGACACCATCAAAGGCTTCCTCCCTTTTCTTCAGGTGAGGTTTAGTTAATTATTAGTTTTATAACTTTTTGGTTATCTCATCTTTCTTTTAGTGATTTTTTTGGTGTTTATGTCTTTCTTAGTTCTGGGTGTATGACCACTTTACCTTCCTACACCCGCTGGTCCCGACGAAGATCGATTAAACTTTCCCACGTATGCATGTGTGGAGGAGGGCGACATGGAGCCATCATAGGTCTTCGGACCTCCAGACCACGCGAGGTCTCTTTGAGGACACGCACATGGGGCAGGTACGTGTCCTTTATGTCGTTAGCTTGTTTCGCTTCGCATTTTAGGTTTTACTGATGATATGTTTTGTTTGTTTCTGATTATAGGTTATCTGAAGGCCTTACGCGGCCGAGGAGGATGTTGACCAGGCTGTCATACAGTTTGGTCAGGCATTATTTGGAGTGGACATATGGGTCCACTGTTTCAAGAAGGTGGAGCGTATCCATCTATTTTGAGTGACACGATCGCTGGGGCTCACGTAAGGAGTCCCCTCGAAGATTGACCCACGAGTGGCGAAGAGGATGACTGGTCCCTTTGGCCAGAACTTTGAGAAGAAGATGAAGGATCAGATTGATGATTTCTGAGTCAGGGAGACCATTGTGACAGGGGCACGCGATGAGGCTGACGCCCGAGAGTTCTCGAGATGGTTCGTGGCTCTTGGCAGAGGTCGTCTCTTCACATGACCTTTCCAGGGGAGCAACTCCTTTGGTGTCGACAGACTTGAATCCACCTCAGCACTAAGGGAGAGATTAGTTGTCCTGGAGCAGGGCCATCTTGGGCTCGGGGCCCGTGGAAAGATGGATGCCATTCACAGGATGATGGAGCGGATGGGGAGTGCTCCTCGCCCGGATGTGGAGATGCTGAGGTCTCTAACGACCTCCATCTCTGAGGTTAGGGTGGCAGAGGACCGGGTGGTGACCCAGTTAGTAGAGACTCATTGCGCTTTGGTAAGTTGGGAGTCTATTTTACTTGTTATGCTTTAGTCTTGTCTATTAGGTTTTAGTTAGGTTGACGTGTTTGCATCAATCTCACGTACTCAAGGTGCGACGGAGGGTGAGGGTGCCCGCCGAGGGCAATACATCGACCTACTTCAGGGTGTGTAGCTGGCTATGTGTTTAGAGATCGGGCGGCTGGTATGTGTTTACTTTTGTTGAGTTGGTGTAAGTTTGACTATTAGTATTTTGTGTTACCGATGTGTTTATTTGTCATGTTTATAGAGACCAAAGCTTGATGCCACTGGAGTGTCTGTCTCAGCATTTGATCCGATGTCAGTTGCGTCCTTCAGTCGTGAGGATTCAATGATGACTCATCTTCCAGGTGAGTTAGCTCACTGGGTCTTGTGTTTGAGTTGTTTTATTTTGTTTGATGCACTTTCCTAATATCTCGTTGGAATGTGTTTAGTGCAAGATGGTCGAGGACTTCTAGGCCGCCGAAGCTAGAGCTGCCTCACAGCGTCTGGAGAGAATGGTATGATGTGTATTATGGCTTGTGCGTGTAAGTTATTTGTTATATTTGTTAGTTTCTTTTTTTGAAGTCTTTGTGTATGTCCTTTTTTTCGTCTTACACAGGTTGTGCTTGACTCTGCTCCTGAGGCTCCTCCATAGGGTTCCACCCCTCCTCCCCAGGTATGTTGAGTTAGCGTAATTTTATTTCCAGTTTTGTGCATGTCAGGTCATCTAATATAACTTTATTTTTCTTGCAACAGCCTATGATGGTGCCTCCTCCTCAGCCGGTGTCATCTATCGATTCATTAACTGCTGAGACGGTTGAGTACCTTCTTCACGAGCTGGCCGATCTGGTACGTGATTATTCTTTCTTTTCATCATCGGTGTTCTCTTCCTCTTGTTCACTCCTCGATTCTTAGTTATGTGTTCTTATACAGGCTTGTCGGCTCGAGGAGTCCCGCCTGGAGGTTGCGTGTTCGCGCCATCTCAGGGGTGAGACTACGTGTGAGAACTTGAACTTGAACTTGTACTTGTATTTGAACTTGAACATGAAGCCGAACTTGAACTTGAACTTGAATTTAAACTTGACTCGAATTTTAACTTGAATATGAATTTAAACTTGAACTTGAACTTGAACTTGAACTTGAATTTAAACTTGACCCAAATTTAAACTTGACTCAAATTTAATCTTGAACTTGAACATGAACTTGAGCTTGACCCTGAACATAAAGTTGAACTTGTACTAAAACTTCAACTTGAACTTGAATTTAAACTTGACTCGAATTTATAATCAAATTTTAATTGAATTGAACCTGAACTTGTACTTGAACATGAACTTAACTCGAATTTGAACTTGAACTTGAATTTAAACTTGAATTTGAACTTGAAATTGAACTTGTACTTGAACTTAAACTTGAACTTGAACTTGAACTTGAACTTGTACTTTAACTTGAACAGGAACTTGAATTTGAACTTAAACTTGTACTTGAACTTGAACTTGTACTGAAACTTGAATTTGAACTTTAACTTACCCCAAATTTTTACTTGAATTTGAATTTGAACTTAAACTGGAACTTGGACTCAAATTTGAACTTTGAACTAGAACTAGTACTTGAACTTGAATATAAACTTTAACTTGTACTTGAACTTGAACTTAAATTTAAACTTGACTCGAATTTGAACTTGAAATTGAATTAATAGTTGAAATTGAATTTAAACTAGACACGAATTTGAACTTCAACTTGAACTTGAACTTGGACTTAAACTTTACTTGAATTTGAACTTGATCTTGTACTGGAGCTTAAACTTGAACTTGAACTTGAATTGAAACTTATATTTGCACTTGAACTTGAACTTGTACTTAAACCTAAATTTGAACTTGAACTTGTACTAGTAATTTAACTTGAACATGAACTCGAATTTGAACTTGAACCTGAACTTGAACATGAACCTGTACTTGAACTTGAATTTAAACTTGAACTTGAACTTGACCTTGTACTTGAACTTGAACATGTAATATCCCTGATATTTAAACCTGTTTTTCATTTACCACAGTAAGCGTGCCCGAGAAAAATTAAGTGATATTTCTGGGTTTTTAGTTAGCTAAGTGTACGACGAGATTGATGACCAAAGGATTTTGTTTCTGGACTTGTGGAAGTCATGTAATCGATGACATACACTATAAGTTTGGTGTTTGTGTTTCACGCCAGAATTAAGTTCAAGTAAAGTGGATAGGATTGCAAATAAGAAATTCTAGATATTTGGTTGCAATTCTAAGGTTTTTAAAGAGAGAAACTTTGAGGAGAAATTCATTTCTCTCTCTCTCGTTTGAATTAAAAACTTACAACCTTTGCCCCTCACCTTTGATCATAGATCTTGAGAATTTGTAAATCCCTCTCCTCATCTCAACCATTGAAAAGCCTTGTATTGTTGTTTTCATCTGTTAAATGTATTGAGAAAGAGAGATAGGGGAGAGTGGTAGGTTCTGTGTGAAACGTTGGTTGTTTGATCTTGAGACAACCTTGTGATGGACTGATTTGGAGGTTCTGGCCTATTAAACCTTGAAGTTTGGTTCCGGTGCTTGTTTTGGTGCAACGAGATCAACGGATTAAATGTCAAGAGGTAGGATTTTATACCTCCATGAGTTAATTAAATTTATGTTTTTCTTAGAGTAGAAAATGGTGAATTTGAATTAGATAAACAGACGATGGTTGAATGATCAAATTCGAGGGTCAAATTTGAAATTCGACCATCGAATTGAAAATCGAGGGTCAAATTTTGATTTTTAGGCCTGATGAAATTTTTAGAAATTCGAGGGTTGAATTTGAATTCGAGGGTCGAATTCAGTCATGTTTCTGGCCTTTGAATTTTTTGTCAAAAATTTTCAAGCTTTTGGGTTGGACTTTTGGTCCAATATTAACACTTGGAGTGTTAATCATTGTAGGTTTGAATTAGAGAGTCCATTGTGAGGACTGCTTTTGCTTGTTTTGGGCCGCTTTTGTGATGTAGGGGAACCTAAACCTGATTTCCATTCTATTATAATTATAGGTTGTTTGTATCAATCATGAAATTCCGAAATTTTGAACAACTCAGCATGCATAAGAACTCTGAAATATGATACAAATCAGAACTGTAAAACTTTGATATGAATAAGAACTCAGAAAATTGAACTTCCGAACCTCATTTTTAAATGTGACTTTGAATCAGAACTCCAAAAATTTGTAAATGTATTATGTATACAAGCTTTGATATAAGTTAGCATTTGCATTCAATTTGAGGCACGTATGAACAGAACCCTAGATTCTACCAACCGTGTTGACGGTATTTATTTTGGCGCAAGTTTTCTTCATAGCATAGGGGCTTGTTGCACTTCAGAAAAAGGGTCATGGATGACGATGGTCAGTAGGGTTTCCCATCGGTGACTTTTTTCGCTCTCATGCTAGTATGTAATTTGGGAGATTATGCTTAAATTATAATTTTAAGACAATAAGCATGCTAATTCAGAAATTTGAACACATCAGATGAATTGTATCAGTTTTTGACTTTGTGATTAGAACTGGAGATTTAATTTGCAAGGCATCTTTGAAAACCATAATTGATATGATTTCTGTCTTTGAAAACCTTTACTTATAATGAAATGCAAATAGACATATTTCCTCTATTAGGCTTCGTTGTTAGCTCACCCTCGACTATACGTCACAGGTGCTGAGACTGACCTAGGATCTGAGGATCTGGATCTGGAGGACTCCAATTATATTCCTGAGGAGGAATTGGAGATGCCTGAAGAGGAGTTTTTCTCCTGATTTCTAAATTATCTTTTTTGGGTACTTTTGTTTAGAATTATTCTTTGAATATTAGGCCCTAGGCCATTGTTTTGTCTTTTTGTTATCACTCGAGGAACCATCATTAGGAACCACTATTTTAGGTGTTGGATTGGCCATCACCGGTGGTTCTTCCTGGTTCCTCAGGGTGATACATTGTTTTGTTAAGTTTTTATCTTTGCTTACTCTATGTCTTGCCTCTGCTTTAGATCTATGTTATGCTGTCGGCTTCTGTTTGTTACGGCTTATTGAGAAATCAATAAGTTGATGAACTGACCTTTCCTATACCTTAGGGATTGGAAAAGTCGGGTCATCACAGTTGGTATCAGAGCAAGGCTCTAGGTCAAGAGTCTTAGGACTAAGGGTTAGATTGTCTTATCAGTCAATACTAATCTATTGTTATTATTTTTTAACAATGACAGATCAACATGCCTCGGCGGTTCAGAGGTAGAGGCCGAGGTAGAGAAGGACCTCGCATGGCTCATCTTGAGGAGACTGATAAGAGTGTAGGCACCTCACATGGTAGAGGGAGATTCGCATCTAGCCCTAATGCAGATCATTTGGGAGCTGCTAGGCCTGAGGGAGGAAATGTTGACCAGGTGTTGGCAGCCTTGGCCAACAACATGGCTCAACAAACTGCGGCAATAGATCAACAGACAGAGTTACTGGCGGCCAGACATCAGCCAGGGGGATTCGCCGAGTTCAGGAGGATGAGACCTCCTACATTCTCAGGGCAGACAGATCTGATGGAAGCCAAGGCATGGCTTGATGAGATGAGAAATTTTTTGAGGTGTTACAGTGTACAGATGTTGAGAAGGTATGCTGGGCAGCCTTCAAACTGTTGGGTGAGGCCAGTCCGTGGTGGAAATCTGTCTCTAGGATGTGGGAGCAGGACTACCCCAATACTCCATGGACTTGGGCAGAGTTCGTGGATACGTTCAACGATCAGTATTTTCCAAAGATCGTGCGTAGCCAGTGGGAAGTCCAGTTTATAAGACTGGAGTAGAACGAGATGTCGGTTCGCGAGTATGGCGCAGAGTTTGATCGACTTGCCCGATTTACACCCTTACATGTGGCCACTGAGCTGATGAGGGCTCAAAAATTTCAAAGAGGGTTGAGGCCGAATATTCAGGAGAGGGTGTCGATGTGAGAGATGGAGACGTATGCGGGTATCATGGCAAAGGCTCCCATTGGAGAGGAAGACATCCGGAAACAATATCTGAGGCGTGAGCAAGGAAATAGAAATCGGTTTGGCCAGGGACAGTCGAGTGCATCTGAGCAGGTGAATAAAAAGCCGAGGTTCTCTAAACCTCCTCCCTATCCTAGTCAGCCATCATATTCCAGGTCGGCTGTTACTTCAGGACCAGTATCGTCTTTCTATCAGAGACCGCAGAGTTCTTTATCACGGAAACCTTTCAGAGCTGGGAGCACTACTGCGAGTGGAGCTTTTGTGGCTCAGGGTTCATCGTGGGGACCAGTTGTTACTCCTGTTCCTACTCCAGCATGTACACGATGTGGGAAACCACATAAGACGGAGGATTGCCGACGGAACACTGGAGGATGCTCCAGGTGTGGACATATTGGTCACATGATCAAGGATTGTCCTACGACGAACAAGGGAAGGACTACGTCAGTCTCCACACAGAAGTCAACACGACCTACAGTTAAAGGTCGACCTTATGCGGTGACTGCACAGGATGCCCAAACATCAAACGACGTGATCCAAGGTATTATTAAAGTTGTGATTTTAATTCTTACATTGGTTCTATTATTTAATGTTTAAATTCATTCAAATAAATTTAAACAACATTAGAATCATTGCATATAATTAACAAACTTTTTAATAAAGGTACCCTTATGATGAGTCGTAGAGGCGACTTGAGTAAAACTGAAGCACGAGTACTGATAGACCTCGGGTCTACACACTTGTTTATTACTCCTCTTTTCTCCGAGAAGTTGGGTATCACTCTCGAACCCCTTGCTTTCATTTTAGATGTGAAGATTCCTACGGGAAGTTCGGTGAGCACAGATACAGCATGTCAATCAGTCATCGTGATGATTGATGAGCACGAAACAGTGACCGACATGATTACGTTGAGCATGGAAGGGTTTGACGTTATTCTCGGAATGGATTGGTTGGCAGCTTATCACGCGAGCATGGACTGTCTACAGAAGATCGTGACCTTCCGACCACCAAAGCGAAAATCCTTCCGATTATGTGGAGTTAAATCAAAGGTTGCGCCGTTGGTTTCAGCCATTAAGGCAGAGCGCATGATGAGGAATGGTTGCAGCGGGTATCTGGCATACTTGCAAGATTCTACAGAAAAGAAGAATGACTTGGCTCTTATCATGGTGGTCTGCGAGTATCCTGATGTCTTTCTAGAGGACTTACTTGGATTATCACCTGATCGAGAGATTGAGTTCACAATCGAGCTAGCGCCGGGTACAGAACCGTTGTCTAAACCTCCGTATCGAATGGCGCCTGCAAAATTGAAAGAACTCAAGGAACAACTTCTGGAGCTATTAGACAAAGGCTTCATTCGACCGAGTGTTTCTCCATGGGGCGCACCGGTTCTCTTTGTGAAAAAGAAGGATGGATCGATGCGTCTGTGTATCGATTATCGTCAGCTCAACAAGATGACGATTAAGAATCGTTATCCCCTTCCACGGATAGATGATTTGTTTGATCAATTGCAAGGTACAAAGTTCTTCTCGAAGATTGATCTGAGGTCAGGCTATCACCAGCTCAAGATCAAGGCAGAAGATATATCCAAAACTGTGTTTCGTACGCGTTATGGCCACTATGAGTTCTTAGTGATGCCTTTTGGGTTGACGAATGCGCCTGCATCTCTTATGGACCTAATGAACAGCATGTTCAAGCCACATCTTGGTAAGTCTGTGGTAGTTTTCGTAGATGACATCCTCATCTATTCAAAAACCAGAGAGGAGCATGTGCAGCATCTATGAATGGCTCTTCAAACACTCAGGGACCATCAGTTGTATGCCAAACTTAATAAGTGTGAGTTTTGGCTTGATCAAGTCAGTTTCTTGGGCCACGTCATCTCTGAAGCGGGTATATCAATGGATCCTACAAAGATCGATTCTGTGGTAAACTGGGAACAACCTACAATTGTTACAAAGATCTGAAGTTTCCTTGGTCTGGCAGGGTACTATCAGAGATTTGTCGAGGGTTTCTCGAAGATATCGGGTCCGCTTACACAGCTTACAAGAAAGAATGTGAAGTTCGATTGGACAGAGCAGTGTGAGCAAAGCTTTTAGGAGTTGAACCGTCGATTGACTACGGCACCGGTACTTGCTATACCTTTCGACAGTGGAGGCTTCGTAGTATACAGTGATGCTTCTTATGGCGGATTAGGCTGTGTGCTTAATCAACACGAGAGGGTCATTGCATATGGTTTTAGACAGCTGAAGGACCATGAAAGAAACCATCCGACGTATGACCTAGAGTTAGCAGCAGTTATATTCGCATTGAAGATCTAGAGACATTACCTCTACGATGAGATATTCAATATATTCATCGATCATAAGAGTCTCAAGTACCTATTCACTCAGAAGGACTTGAATATGAGGCAGCGAAGACGGATGGAGTTCTAGAAGGATTATGATTGCTCGATTCAGTACCATCCAGGAAAGGCGAACGTCGTTGCTGATGCTCTTAGTAGAAGGTCTTCAGCGCAATTATCACATCTTGTCAGTCGAATATAGAGATGGAAGCTTTTGGAAGATATGACTTTGGGCAGCTCACAGTTCGATGTGAAAGGCTCGGGAGCATTGATGGCTACACTTGTATTGCGCCCTACGCTCTTCGAGAATATTAGGAAGCTTCAAATGACCGACGATGAACTGATGGCGTTCAGACGAGATGTGGAGAGTGGAAGCAAGAAGGATTTATCCATTCGAGCAGATGGGATCTTATTATTTCGAGACCGTGTATGCGTATCGGCAAGTACTGAGCTTCGGGACACCATTCTGGAAGAGGCTCACAAATCCATGTATGCCATACATCCTGGTAGCACCATGATGTATCAGGACTTGATGAAGAGCTTCTGGTGGCGAGGTTTGAAACGCGACGCCGTTGAGTACGTATCACGATGCTTGGTTTATCATCAGGTTAAGGTTGATCATCAGAATCCTACAGGTTTATTGCAACCTTTACCTATACCTGAGTGGAAATGGGAAGCTATTTCAATGGACTTTATTCTGGGGTTGCCGAAAACACTGAGGAAGAACAATGCTATCTGGGTCATTGTCGATCGGCTAACCAAGTATGCTCATTTCCTACCATACAATACTACGTATACAGCCAGTAGACTTGCAGAGTTATACCTTAAGGAGATTATTCAACTACATGGGATACCGGCTAGTATTGTGTCAGATAGGGATCCGTTGTTTACTTCACAGTTTTGGCAGCGATTTCAGGAAGGAATGGGTTCTCGTCTCGACTTCAGTTCAGCATTTCACCCACAGACGGATGGCCAGACTGAGCGAGTGAATCAGATCATAGAGGACATGCTGAGAGCTTGCATGCTAGATTTTCACGGGTCATGGGACCAACACTTACCTCTGATCAAATTCGCTTATAACAATAGCTTCCAAGCTAGCATTGGTATGGCCCCGTTTGAGGCTTTATATGGACGACGGTGCAGATCGCCGTTGAACTAGGAAGAAGTGGGTGAGAAGATAATTATTGGACCTGAGATAGTCGAGCGTACGATCGAGATGGTTCAGTTGATTCGTGAGAGACTGCGTGTAGCTTAGAGTCGTCAAAAGAGCTACGCCGATCTCAAGCGGAGACACGTGGATTTTCAGGTAACCTTGAGTACGTTAATGTGCTTTTACTCACTTAATACGTATTCTGCGTTGAATTTATCGCTAACATAGATTTTTTAGGTCGGCAATAATGTTTTTGTTCGAATTTCGCCTACGAAAGGCGTTATGCGATTCGGCAAAAGAGGGAAGCTGAGTCCTAGGTACGTTGGGCCTTTTGAGATATTAGCTCGAGTCGGAGAGGTTGCATACCGAGTGGCGCTACCACCGCAATTATCCAGCACGCACAACATCTTCCATGTGTCTATGCTGCGTCGATATATACACAACCCGACTCACGTGCTTGATTACCAACCCATCGAGCTTCAGGATGGTTTGACGGTGATTGAGGACCCGGTTCAGACTTTGGATCGCAAGGAGCAGATCCTACGCATGAAGCAGATTCCTTTGGTTCTCGTCCGATGGAGGAATCATACACCGAAGGAAGCCACCTGGGAGAGAGAAGCTGAGCTCCGAGACTAATTTCCGAGCCTATTCGCTTAATTTTGTGGAATTGTGTGCTGACTGTATGATATTTTGGATTTTTTTTTATGTACTTGTTATATTTTTAATTATATGTCCGGTTTTTGACGATCCAATGTTTTACTTCACTGTGTGTTTGCCTAAATTTTGTCGCCTACTTAATGGTTCCTATTTTGAAAACCAAAAAAATTGGGACTTAGACCTGCAAGTGGAGGTTCCTCACTTATGGGTATGTGAAATTAATCGGGCAAATTTTTGAGCTACGTCATTTCATTTTACACGATAAATTTGGCTTTGATATTGGCATCATAGTCGGGTTCCATAATTGGAATGACATAGGCTCAAAGGAGGTCAATTTGGACCGAATGTGATGGGCCAACATTCCAAAATTTTAATTTTCTAAGGCTTTTTGCACTCGATAAAATCGAGGGTCGAAAATGCAATTCGAGGGTCAAATTTGCATGAAAAGTTCCCAGACTTTTTGAGGCAGAATTTTGGGCCTAGCAACATATTTGGGAATTCGAGGGTTGATTTGAAATTCGACCATCGAATTTGAAATCGAGGGTCGAATTTCTCGACTTAAGTGGGGTCTGTTTTTGGGGTTTTGGCATTCGTGCTTTTGAGGCAGAGGTTAGGGCTTAGGGTTTTTAATAGTTTTCGGATTTCTTGGGTTCTCTTGCACATTTTTTGCCGAAATCAAGGGGGGATTCACTGAGATTTGCAAGAACCTTGGATTGCACGCTTTGGAAACCATTTTGGGGGCTTTTCTCGAGGTAAAACCCTCTACTTTTGTGGATTTATAGTTTACATTTCTACATTTTTTCTGTTGTTTCTCTCGCTTTTTAATATGGGACCTAAGAAACAAGCGACCACACAAGTTCCAACCTCCAAAACACCGGCTTCTAGAGCTGGCTCTTCAAGCCGCCCTACTCAGTCGGCTCCACCACCATCACAGCTTACTCCACCCCCTGTTCAACCTGTGCCACCTGTGCCCCCACCTATTAGAGAGCAACCCAATGAGTTTTGGAGCATTAAGGGGTTCGCTACTGAGTGGGTTTTTCACCTCAAACTGTTTAATCAACAAACGACCACTCAATCAGCATCGGACTAGTTAGAGAAAGCATAATCGCGCCCATTTGACCTCGCTCTGTACTGCTTTTAGTGACCGCTTCTATCCTCGATTGGTGCGCTTATTTTATCAACACGTGTGCCAAGAGGATAGGAAGAAAATCTATACCTCGATTGACGAGCGCGATTATGCCTTTGACCTTGAGGACATTGTCGTGGCAATGCGCTGCCCTACCGCACATTCCGCGACTACGGGATTGGGTCCTCCTTTCCCTAAACCTGTCCCATTTCATGAGGTCATAGCACAAATGACCCAAGGTCGTCATGGGTCTAGTAAAGCAATCACTCGTTCACACATGCCCGACTCCATGTGGATCTTGGACATGATCTTCAAGGCAACTCTTTACCCGTTTGGTCACAAATAAGAGTGCCGAGGTCCCATCCAGTAGATTTTATTCGCAGCTTTTAAAGAACGATGGTTTAGTGCCCTCGAAATAATATTTAAAGGAATCGTTAAGGCTAGGGAGAAGATGGGCAAACAAGTCAAGAAACCGAAAAAGGGCATCCCATATGCTCGTTTAATTTCGGTAATGATTGAGATTTATCGAGCGGGCCCAGCTTATGAGATTCCCCCTACTGAGCCGAAGTCCACGGATGGTCTAAAACTGTATAACCTCGTCAATTGGGATCGGACCTACAATCGGCTTGTTAAAGCTCCCAAGGGCGTGGTGGTTCCCGATGAAGATGAGGAGGAGGATCCAAGGCACATCACACCAGAGCCTAATGCTCCTACACCCGATCAGCCCCCACAGAGCGACATCCTCACTCTTGGAGTTTACTTGCCAGATGGCTGCCGTGAGCTAGCAGATACGTGAGCTCACCTAGCATACCAGCTCCATGCGTCGAGAGTTAGATGTTCATGGAGGGGCTCTCGCCTACTTGATGCAGCATGCCTTCCTCACATACTATGCCACTTATATGGCCGACATCCGAGCCTCAGTTCACCACCCTTGACATGGTCTTTGGTCCCATGCCCTCTTGGTAGGTGTGGATGGTTGGAACGGCGATCTTGATGATGGGGACGGTGACGAGTTCTGGTCCGGTTATTCTTGAGGAGTTTTAGATTTACTTTGGGCTATTATATTGTTTTTGGATATTTTGGGGCATGTACTTATTTTCTTTACTGCTTGGATTATCATAGGACCTAGCGGTTCTAAATTTTGTTCTTTCCTTATATTTTCTGTTTTGGGATATTGATATGCTCATTTTGTCTGTTTAGTTGTGTACACTTTTGCTATGGATCATGTTATAAATCTTATTAGTTTTGTTTGGTTATGAGCACACCCTTTATTGGTTTGCAATGGACTTCTGGTTTTCTTATATGGGCATGTACCTTCATTTCTGTTTCTACTTTTGTATGGTGAGATTGTGTTATTTTTCTTTTGGGTTCTGCTTTTGGTTTGGCTTTGCGTTTTGATTTCTTCTTTGATTGTTTTCATGCGTCACGGTGAGGTTATTTCCCGGCACGTGACACTCAGGGTGTCGGCATCCATGTACGGATGCAACCCACTTTGGCCCTTCAGGTGCCATATGTAGTACATCCAGGTTACTACGGATCCCATCCCTTGACTTGCGTGCCCAATGAGGCTATCGCTCTGTGACCCATATTTTCTCTTAGTTTTATTTTGTGGTGTGAGTTGTGTTCTATTTTCGAGGACGAAAATTCCTAAGGAGGGGAGAATGTAATATCCCTGATATTTGAACCTGTTTTTCGTTCACCTCGATAAGCATGCCTGGGAAAAGTTAAGGGATATTTCTGGGTTTTTAGTTAGCTAAGTGCATGAAGAAATTGATGACCAAAGGATTTTGTTTCTGGACTTGTGGAAGTCATGTAATCGATGACATACACTATAAGTTGGGTGTTTGTGTTTCACGCTGGAATTAAGTTCAAGTTAAGTGGATAGGATTGTAAATAAGAAAATCTAGATATTTGATTGCAATTCTAAGGTTTTTAAAAGAGGGACTTTGAGGAAAAATTTATTTCTCTCTCTCGTTTGAATTAAAAACTTACAACCTTTGCCCCTCACCTTTGATCCTAGACCTTGAGAATTTGTAAATCCCTCTCCCCATCTCAACCGTTGAAAGGCCTTGTATTGTTATTTTGATCTGTTAAATGCATTGAGAAAGAGAGATAGGGGAGAGTGGTAGGTTCTGTGTGAAATGTTGATTGTTTGCTCTTGAGGCAACCTTGTGATGGACTGATTTGGAGGCTCTGGCCTATTAAACCTCAAAGTTTGGTTCCAGTGCTTGTTTTGGTGCAACGGGATCGACGGATTAAACGTCAAGAGGTAGACTTTTAAACCTCCATGAGTTAATTAAATTTATGTTTTGCTTAGAGTAGAAAATGGTGAATTTCAATTAGATAAATAGACTGTGGTTGAATGAGCAAAAAGGGTCCGAAGATCCAAAAATTTAATAACCACAGACCTGGAGAAATTCGAGGGTCGAATTTCAATTCGAGGGTCGAATTTGGAATTCGACCATCGAATTAAAAATCGAGGGTCGAATTTTGATTTTTAGGCCTGATGAAATTTTTGGAAATTCGAGGGTCGAATTTGAATTCGACCATCGAATTTGAATTCGAGGGTCGAATTATGTCCTGTTTCTGGCCTTTGAATTTTTTTTCGAAAATTTTCTTGGCAAGCTTTTGGGTTGGACTTTTGGTCCAATATTAACACTTGGAGTGTTAATCATTGTAGGTTTGAATTAGAGAGTCCATTGTAAGGATTGTTTTTGCTTGTTTTAGGCCAGTTTTGTGAGGTAAGGGAACCTAAACCTGATTTGCATTCTATTATAATTATAGGTTGTTTGTATCAATCATGAAATTCCGACATTTTCAACAATTCAGCATGCATAAGAACTCTGAAATATGACACAAATCAGAACTGTAAAACTTTGATATAAGAACTCAAAAAATTAAACTTTCGAACCTCATTTTTGAATGTGAACTTCGAATCAGAACTCTGAAAATCGATAAATGTATTATGTATACAAGCTTTGATATAAGTTAGCATTTGCATTCGATTGGAGGCATATACGAACGAAACCCTAGATTCTACCAACCGTGTTGACGGTATTTATTTTGGCGCAAGTTTCCCTCATAGCGTAGGGGCTTATTGCACTTCAGAAAAAGGGTTCATGGACGACGATGGTCAGTAGGGTTTCCCATCGGTGACTTTTTCCACTCTTATGCTAGTATGTAATTTGGGAGATTATGCTTAAGTTATAATTTTAAGATAAGAAGCATGCTAATTCAAAATTTTGAACACATCAGATGAATTGTATCAGTTTTTGACTTTGTGATTAGAACTGGAGATTTAATTTGCAAGGCATCTTTGAAAACCATAATTGATCCGATTTCTGTCTTTGAAAACCTTTACTTGTAATGAAATGCAAATAGACATATTTCCTCTATTAGGCTTCGTTGTTAGCTCACCCTCGACTATACGTCACAGGTGCTGAGACTGACCTAGGATCTGAGGATCTGGATCAGGAGGACTCCGATTATATTCCTGAGGAGGAATTGGAGATGCCTGCAGAGGAGTTTTTCCCCTGATTTCTAGATTATCGTTTTTGGATACTTTTGTTTAGAATTATTCTTTGAATATTGGGCCCTAAGCCATTATTTTGTCTTTTTGATATCACTCAAGGAACCATCATTAGGAACCACTATTTTAGGCATTGGATTGGCCATCACCGGTGGTTCGTTCTGGTTCCTCAGGGTGATACATTGTTTTGTTAAATTTTTGTCTTTGCTTACTCTATGCCTTGCCTCTGTTTTAGATCTATATTATGCTGCTGGCTTCTGTTTGTTATAGCTTATTGAGAAATCAATAAGTTGATGAACCGGCCTTTCCTATACCTTAGGGATTGGAAAAGTCGGGTCATCACAAAACTTGTGCTAGAACTTGAACTTGTACTTATATTTGAACAGGAACTTGAACTTGAACTTGAACTTGTACTTGAACATGAACTTAAACTAGAATTTAAATTTAACTTAAATTTGAACTTGAACTTGAACTAGAATTAAACTTGACTCGAACATGAACTTGAACTTGTACTTGTACTTGTACTTGAACTTTACTCGAATTTGAACTTGAACGTGAATTTAAACTTGAACTTGAACTTGTACTTGAACATGTACTTGAACTTGAGCTTGAACTTGAACTTGAACTTGAACTTGTACTTGAACTTAAACTTGAACTTGTACTTGAACTTAAACCTAAACTTGAACTCGAACTTGTACGTGAATTTGAACTAAAACTTGAACTTGAACTTGAACTTGTACTAGAACTTGAACTTGTACTTGTATTAGAACGTGTACTTGTATTAGAACTTGAATTTGTACTTGTATTTGAACTTGAAATTGAACTTGAACGTGAACTTGAAATTAAACTTGAATCGAATTTGAACTTGAACTTGAATTTAAACTTGAACTTGAACTTGAACTTGAACTAGTACTTGAATTTGAACTTGAAAATGAATTGAAAGTTGAACTTGTACTTGAACTTGAACTTGAAATTGAAGTCGAATTTAAACTTGAACTTGAACTTGAACTTATACTTGAACTTGAACTTGAATTTGTACTGGAACTTGCACTTGAACTTCACTCGAAATTGAACTTGAACTTGAATTTAAACTAGAACTTGAACTTTAAGTTGAACGGGATCTTGAACTTGTACTTGAACTTGAACTTGAAGTTGAACGTGTACTTGAACTTGAACTTGAATTTAAACTTGACTCGAATTTAAACTTGAACATGAATATGAACTTGAACTTTAAATTGAATTTAAACTTGAACTTGAACAAGAAATTTAACATGTACTTGAACTTAAACTTGTACTTGAACTTGAACTTAAGCTTGTACATGAACTTGAACTTAAACATGAACTAGTACTTGAACTTGAACTTGAACTTGTACATGAACTTAAACTAGAACTTGAACTTGTATTTGAACTTGAACTACTATTTGAGCTTGAACTTGAACTCATACATGAACTTGAACTTGAAGTTGAACTTGTACTTGAACTTGGACTTGAACATGAACTCGAATTTAAACTTGAACTTAAACTTGAATTTAAACATCCCACGAATTTGCACTTGAACTTAAACTTGAACTTGAACTTGAACTTGAATTTAAACTTGACTTGAACTTGAGTTTAAACTTGACCTTGATATTGAACTTGTTCTTAAACTTGAACTTGAAATTTTACTTGTACTTGAACTTGAACTTAACTCGATTTTAAACTTGAACTTAAATTTAAACTTGATCTTGTACTTGAACTTGAATTTGACCTTGAATTGATACTTGAACTTAAATTTGAACTTGAACTTGAACTTGACTTGAACTTGAACTCGTACTTGAGCTTGAACTCAAATTTGAACTTAAACTTGTACTTGAACTTGTATGTAACTCGAATTCGAACTTGAACTTGAATTTAAACTTGAACTTAAACTTGAACTTAAACTTGAACTAGTACTTGAACATGAACTTTAACTTTAACTTGTACTTGAACTTCAACTCGAATTTGAACTTGAACTTGTACTTGTATTTGAACTTGAACCTGAACTTGAAGTTGAACTTATAGTTGAACTTGAACTTGAACTTGAATTTAAATTTGAACTTGTACTTGTACTAGAACTTGAATGTGGACTTGAACTTGTACTTGTATTTAAACTTGAACTTAAAGTTGAAATTGGACTTGTACTTAAACTTTATCTTGAATCTAAATTTAAACTTGACTGGACTTTGAACTTGAACGTAAATTTAAACTTGAACTTGAGTTTAAACTTTATTCGAATTTGAACTTGAACTTGAATTTAAACTTGAACTTAAACTTGAACTTGAACTTAAACCTGAGCATGAACTTGAACTTTAATTTATACTTGACTCGAATTTGAAATCAAACTTGAATTTAAACTTGAACTTGAATTTAAACTTAACTCGAATTTAAACTTGAACTTAACTCAAATGTTAACTTGAACTTAAAATTGAACTTATACTTGAACTTCAACTTGAACTTAGACTTGTACTTGAACTCGAACTTGAAGTTGAAGTTGAACTTGTACTTAAACTTGATCTTGAACTTGAACGCTTACTTGAACTTGAACTTACCTCGAATTTGAACTTGAACTTGAACTCGAATTTGAACATGAACTTGAATTTAAACTTGAACTTGAGCTCGAATTTGAACTTGAAATGTACATGAACTTGAACTTGAACTTGAACTTGTACTTGTTCTTGAACTTGAACTTGAACTTGTACTTAAACTTGAACATGAACTTCTACTTAAACTTGTACTTGAACTTGAATTTGAACTTGAACTTATACTTGAACTTGAACTTGAACCTAAACTTATACTTGATCTTGAACTTGACTCGAATTAGAACTCGAACTTAAATTTAAATTTGACCTTGAACTTGAACTTGAATTTAAACTTGATCAAATACTTGAACTTAAACTTAAACTTGAACTTGTACTTGAACTTGAACATGAATTTGAACTTAAACTTGTACTTAAACTTGAACTTAACTCAAATTTGAACTTGAACTTGAATTTGAACTTGAACTTAAACTTGAACTTGAACTAAAACTCGAATTTGAACTTGAACTTGAATTTAAACTTGAACTTGTACTTGAACTTAAACTTGAACTAGAACTAGAACTCGAATTTAAACTTGAACTTGAACATGTACTTGATGTTGAACTTGAACTTGAATTTAAACTTGAACTTGAACTTGTACCTAAACTTGAACTTGTACTAGAACTTGAACTTGAACTTGTGCATGTATTTGTACTTGAACCTGAATTTAAACTTGAGTCGAATTTAAACTTGAGCTTGAATTTAAACTTGACTCGAATTTGAGCTTGAACTTGAATTTAAACTTGAACTTAAACTTGAACTTGAACTTGACCTTTAACTTGAAGTTGAACTTGTACTTAAACTTGGACTTGGATTTGAACTTGACTCGAATTTGAAATCGAACTTGAATTTAAACTTGAACTTGAGTTTGAACTTGAAGTTGTATTTAAACTTTAACTTGAAATTGAACTTGTACTTGAACTTGAACTTGAACTTGAACCTGTACTTAAACTTGAACTTGAACTTGAACATGAACTTGAATTTGTACTTGAACTTGAACTTGAGCTTGTACTTGAACTTACCTTGAATTTGAACTTTAACTTTAACTTTAACTTTAACTTTAACTAGAACTCGAACTCGAATTTGAACTTGGACTTGAACTTATACTTGAACTTGATTTTGAACTTGAACTTGTACTTGAACTTAAACTTGAATTTAAACTTGACTCGAATTTGAACTTGAAATTGAATTTAAACTAGACCCAAATTTGAACTTGAACTTATTCTTAAAGTTGAACTTGAACTTAACTCGAATTGGAACTTGAACTTGAATTTAAATTTGATCTTATACTTGAGCTTGAACTTGAATTTTAACTTGAACTTGAGCTTATACTTGAACTTGAACTTGAACTTGTACTTGAACTTAAGCTTGAACTTGAACTTGAACTGAACTTGTACTTGTACTTGAACTCTAACTTGAACTTGAACTTGAATTTGGACTTAAACTCGAATTTGAAGTTGAACTTGTACTTGAACTTGATTTTAAACTTGTACTTGAACTTGAACTTGGACTTGTACTTGAACTTGAACTTATGCTTGAACATGAACTTAACTCGAATTTGAATTTGAACTTAAATTTAAACTTGAACTTGAATTTGAACTCATACTTGAACTTGAACGTGAACTTGTACTTGGACTTAGACTTAGACTTAGACTTGAACTTGAACTTGAACTTGAACTTGTACTTGGACTTGGACTTAGACTTAGACTTAGACTTGAACTTGAACTTATACTTGAACTTGAATTTGAATTTGAACTTAACTCGAATTTGAACTTGAACTTGAATTTAAACTTGAATATAAACTTAAACTTAGACTTGAACTTGTACTTGAACTTGAACTTATACTTGAACTTGAACTTGTACTCAAATTTGAATTTGAACTTAAATTTAAACTTGAACTTGAACTTATACCTGGACTTAGACTTAGACTTGAACTTGAACTCGAATTTGAGAAAGACTTAGACTACGTACGGGCAGAAGAAGATCTTCCACCTGAGAAGTATCTTCCATAGATTAGTAGTGGTAGCTTTTTGGGACTCGGTATAGTGTAAATTTTGGACTTCAACCTTGGTACGTCTAGTGACCTTTGTAGTTTTTTTTGTATATACTGTACAACACTGTTTAGGTAATGGTCGGCCATCACTGGTGGTTTTATTTCAATTGATTTATTTTAGATGTTCTATATAGAATGGAATCATTTCTTTCTGTCATTTATTGTAACTGTTTTACTTTCCATACTGTGGATGTACCAAGTAAATTCTGTATTTAGATTGTGTTCTGCAATCTGACGGTCTGATTTTTCTCAGTTGGTCAAAAAAAAATCTCAGAAACTTATGTTGGGAAAATCCGGGTCGTCACAAATAGGGGCTGAAAAAAGGTGAGGTGGGGCAATAGAAAAAAAAAAACACCTACGCTTTTAAAAAAAAACACTTGCCCTGACGGCTCCACCCGTCGACATAGGATATTTTTTTTAATCAATAACCGTAGGTATTCGCCGAAGAGCCTATCGCCAACGGCTTTTCCCACCGCCGACAATGAGTTTTACTGACGACACTACAAAAAATAAGACTATTAGCAGCAGTTTTTTTAATAAAAAACTGCCACTATTAGTCCTGTCGCTACCAAAAACTGCCGCTATTTAGTCCTACCGCTACCAAAATCTGCCTTTACCATAAGTGCCGCTGAAACACCTTATTTTGTAGTGCGGCCAGTGCACCCTACGCAGACAGTTGGTAGCCTTCAGCATAGGAATTTTTTTTTTTTATAGTGCCAATATTTCTTTAAATAATTGCACTAATTTTTAATTTTTTTCCATCTCAAATGAATTTTTGAATCATATGAGATCATGGGCACATTATCAGACTCAATTTTTATGATTTTGAGTCATATTTTTGAGATGTGGATCACATGGAATATAAAAGTGATGATTGGATGGTATGTCCATGATCTCAAGATCCATTGTGTGAAAAATATTTCCATAGTCTCACTCAAAACAATCAATATTTCTCAAGTTGGTGAGATTACTTTCGACGTACGCTTCCAAATAATGGAGTCAAAACCCAATCTGATTCTTGAAACAGAGGAGTAAAAATAGTTGTAAACTTTCCACGTGGATGACTTTTATCACCATCAATTTTGGAGACAGATTTAATTGACAACTCTATCTAAGTTCATAGTTGTAAACTTTCCACGTGGATGACTTTTATCACTATCAATTGATTGACAACTCTATCTAGGTTCGAGAGTACCACTGGACTCTACCAGCCAAATTTTTTACCCAGACCGACCCGATCCATTGACAGTGGTAATGGGAGTATGTGCATTTTTGCAGGGCAAGTCCTACCGCCGAGAATAGGATTTTCAGTCCTACCCGATCTGCTATCCTTGGAAAAAATCTTGACTTTTTTGGTTTTCACTTTTTTATAGCATGATGTGTAGTCAAAATACTCTTATTTCTAAGCATAGCAAATGGGAGAAGACTGAAAATTCGATTCTACTTGGTTAGACTTGACCATTGCCCGCATTTGCATGCTGTAAATAAGATTGCATCATCCAATTCTTTGAAAAATTAATGCTAATTTAAAATGCGTAGGGTGATATACTTTGATTACATTATTAGTCCTTTGACTTGAGGATCTAATGAAAGTTACGAAATATTGTGCTTTGGTTTACCGACTGATGATCCTTTTATATATGTTTGCTAATATGCATCTTGCATGGGTGCATATAGTTTACTTTTCATGAACTCCAATAAATAGAATCCACTAATTATCATTAGTACTATATTATATTATATTTTTTCAGCCATTATATTTCATTACTCATATGTTAAATTTAAGCTTAGTGATCGATCTTTCCATATAAATATTACATAAAATAATATATGATATATTAATTGTTTTGAAGAATATTCGTTATCAATTGTTTAATGCCTTATATGATGACTTTAAATGTAGTTAAACAATACCCACAATACATATGAAGCACACAACAACGGAGGGACTCAAATATAATAAAGAATATATGGAAAAGGGATACACATATATATAATAACTTTATAATTAAAGAAATATAATTTTATAATTAAGTAAAATGATCATATGACTAGAGTCACGGCATGACTCGAGCATCTTATAATTAAAGAAATGTAATTTTATAACTAAGTAAAATGATCATATGACTCGAGTCACGACATGACTCGAGCATCCAACAGCAGCTGGATGCAACCAGTGGACCATGACTCGAGTCAACTGATCATTACTCTCATGTGATGTCTGCCACCTGCCACAATGATAAATCGCACTTCAATGGTATGACTCATGTCCCTATTTAATCACGAGATAATACAAGTAATCTCATGAGAGAGGTATATTGCCCTTTTAAGATCACTATACTGTTGAATTAGGAGATAATATAAGTAATCCCATGGGAGAGCGAATTAGGAGATAATATAAGTAATCCCATGGGAGAGCGTATATTGCCCTTTATAAGGAAGAGATATATATTGGAGAGGGTACATTGCCTTTTTAAGTGGATGAGATGAATTAGGAGATAATTAATATAAGCAATCTCATGGGAGAGGGTATATTAAAAAAGATTTTTTAGGGGCAATTTAGTTCTAATACATGTAAAAATAAAATTTGAGAGAAACTATTTTTACTTTTATATAATAGTAAGAATATATTAAACATCATCTCAAAAAATTATAAACATCCCAAAAAGTGATCCTAAAATTAATGTTTCTCAATTTGATGAGATTACATTCCACGGTTCTAAATAATGGAGTCAAAAAATCTGATACTTAAAACAGGAGTAAAAATAGTAGTAAACTTTCACGTGGAGATAGATTTGATCGACAACTCTATCTAAGCTCTATTTAAATAATAGAGTACGAGTGGACTCTATTAGCCAACTATTTTTTGTGTTCCTAAATAGGTGTGCACCTCCAAGGTTTCCAAATAAGTGTTAGATTCAGCTTATTAAGATAGAGCCTGTGAAAAGAGTTGGATCCGGGAATAATTTTTAGAAGGGTTACTTCCACACCCTCTTTATGTTATAACCACATCACTTAAGTAAATAATAAAAATTATCAACTACTTTGAATCAGACGAAATATAACGTTTGATGGTACTCCCTGATGAAGTTCACTGAAGTGGATGGTGCCATGCAGAATTAACATCTGACCGTCTTATGATACACCTATGATCTCAAGCTTCACCTTTCGAACAATCAACAATTGTTGCTTTGGTCAACTGATGTATCTGTAACCAAAACAAAAAGTGTGCCAGTAACACTTCTCATTTATTATTATTATTATTATTATTATTATTATTATTAGTATTACTATTACTATAATCATTATTGTTACTATTATTATTATTATTATTTACTTATTTAATTTCAATATCATTCTTTCGTAATTGGGCCGGCAACTTGTAGTAGTAAATAATGAAAAGTTGCCTACTCAGTATCCGTCGTCCTCGTGGATCGGAGCAAAATTTTTTTATATAGAGAGGCATGAAGATGAGTCGTAAAGAATCTTCTCTAATTTCGCCTTCAACTCACAAACCCTACCCACATTCATCTCTCCAACCAAACCTCCTTTCACCAATATCTCAATTCAACATCTCTCATGCCAAATCCAAAACAGCCGCACCTGCTATACCAAAAGATCAAGAAGAAAACTCGAAATCGCAAGCACACCAGCTTCCATCTTAATGACGATATCATCGCCTATATCTTTACTTTCTTGCCCATTATCTCCGTCATTAGATTTAGCGTTCTATCGACTCGATTCCAACCATTATGGTCATCGAATACGAATCTAGACTTCGGCAAGGAATTTGCGAAACGACGGACAAGAGAAGAGTTTATCTACATTGTTGATCGAATTGTGAAACTCCATACAGGTTTGAAGATAATTATGTTACGAATTTTCTTTAGTCCGCGTGACAGCGGATCAAAAGTCTTAGATTGGATTAAGTTTGCAGTATCAAAAGGAGTTGAAGAGTTAGATCTAGACTTCTCATTAGACAAAAAACCATTTAATTTTCCATTTCATCTTTTTGATAGTAAGTCAGTACATGTAGCAGTTTTGAAACTGTGCTGTTTGGATTTCAATATTTTGCCGACTTTTAAAGGATTTTGTTCGCTAAGGAAACTTGTTCTACAACGGGTAAAATTATCTGAAAATGCGATTAAATTGATATGTTTGAATTGTGTCCTTATGGAGAAGTTAGAGTTGAGGCAATGCAAAGTATGTGGCTATTTCGAAAGTAAAAATTCAAAATTTAAAAGGTTAACTGTATGGAATTGCCAAACTTGGAGCGTACATATTGATATTCCCACACTCACATCCCTCTGTTATTATGGCAAAATCGATTGCTTAAGTATTTTTAGTCAACCGTCAATATTGAACGATGTGGTTCTTTTTTCTAAACCTAGAGAAATTCATGTGAACTCTTCAAGGGTCAAGAAGCTTTTCTCGAAAATCGATCAAGTGGTTGTTCTTAGTATCGATATTATGGGTCTCGAGGTACGTCACCAATCAATAGCTCAATCGCTCTTTAAATTTTTTATCATGTTTTTATGGATTTTTATCTTTCGTTTTTGTATGACAGTGTCTGAGCAAAGATCTTAGTGTTGCGGGGAATAATGAATCACAAATTTCCTTTCCTAACTTAGAGGAATTTCAGATATTGATGAATCCAGAGAAGAGTTTCCGCAATCCTCTTGACATTGCTTATTTTCTTGGAACTTGTCCGCGATTGAAGAGAGTCTTTATAGATGTGAGTTTTTAATTTTATTTATTGTCAACTTTTAGCCTTGCTTATTTTCTTGAGAATTACCGCGATTGGATGTTTTTCACATTTCTTCTGTTGCAATCAGAGTTACTAGTTCACCAGGTTCGGAGTGAGAAAATTTGATATTTATAAATAACAGTCATATTTTATAAAAATTAACATCTCTATTTTAAATGCATCTAGCGAACTGGGTTAATTTCAAAGTGAGCAAATTAGGCTGAGTTTGGGATTTCCCTTTGGAGGCAAAGAAGCTCTCTGCTCTGGGGAAGAGCACTTTAGTATGGGACTGTATTTGGTTGTAGCTCTTAGCTCTTTTGGAGACTGGAAGAGCTGAATTTGGGTCTCTTTAAAGAGCAATTTAAGCCTGCTCTTTTAAGTGGGTAGCTCCTTGCCTCCAAAAAGCAATCCCAAACACAATTACTGAATTACTTAACATTGATTGCAACACATGGGTCATTATCACTAAGGCGAAGGCCAAACTCTCATTTTCCAATTCAATTATGCATTTCAACTATTTTCCTTCTTGATTTCGATTTGGAAAATTTACAGGTGGGCAGATTTCAATTTGAAGCACGAATTCCTTTGGAAATATGTCTGCAGCAACATTTTGACAAATTGTGCTTATTTCCCTGCCTCAAATATGTCGAAATAAAGGGATTCAAGTTCCATAAGTATGAGCTGGAGTTGCTTAAGTTTTTGTTCGAGAAGTCGATTGGAATAGAGACGTTAGTTTTTATTACTCGAAAGAACAATCAACCACATATCCATGCAAAGGACATTTTAAAAGACGATCGGTTGTCCATATTACAGAAAATTTCTCCAAATGTTAAAATCTTTGCATATGAGCACTCGCGTGATGATAGTTGTTTGTGTCCTATGCACGATACTAAGCCAGGACTATAATGTGAAAGCGATGGCCATAAGATATTACGATGACTTGGGTATTTCTTCACCTATTAATTCGGGTTACGAGAAGTCCTTGAGGCTTTGAAAGATGAACTAGATGTTCTTTTTTCGGGACAAGATCACGATGGCCACTTTGGGGATGATTCAACATAGGAGGCTATGGCGTTCTATCTATTTCTCCCTTCTTTCCTGTTGAGTTAATAAAGTTCTTTACGGCTTAAAAATATAACCATTTAGTTCTTAGTCAGAAGGAGATGATCATGATCATTTGAAAATTTCAAAGGTGAATTATCTCCATTTCGTATGGAGGATCTTTTTCTTCAGTTTACATTAATGCATGGTTGGTTGAGACTTAAATTTTTTATTATATGGTCAGAAGATGAATAAGAATCAGTCATAAGGGATATGAACATTGTAGTCCCATATTTTATTTGTTTTGCTGTTATGGAATAAAACTGATCTTATTGTGGAGGCCTAATGCTTAATTTTTTTCCATCATCTCCTTTTTGATACATGAGCCACATAGTATTGTAATTTAGTTTTCTATTTGTTTGGCTTATGTTCCTCACTTAAAAGGAGAGTATGATAAATGAAAAATGCTGTGTTTTGAATAACTCTGTTGGTTTACCAATACACAGCAGTCAATGGAGGCACTAAGGAAGATTTGCATCTGCAATAAATCCTTTTTTTACTCTAGAGTGCATGTATCTTTCAAACAGAAGTCGAACAATTTTTTTTTTAAAAGAAAAACAGGAAAAAAAAAAAAGCCCATTTGAGCTTAGGGAAAAATCAGTCAGAAATAAAAAATTGAAGAAACAAAAATACAGTCGAAATCAAAGGCGAACAAGAAAAAATAAACAAAAAGAGGGAAAAAGGAAAACAAAAACACTGGAAACGAATGTAACACTTTATACACTCCAGTCCCGTTCAAGGTCTATGATTAAAGGCCTCGTCTACCGAACCTGATAGGCGGAATAGACTAAGAAGGTACCATCAGACTTGCACCACAACTGTCTCCTTTCTTCCTCCGCCCGAATCTGCAGCGTAGGAGCATCACCTTCCAGCAGCAAGGTCCAATCTCTGGCCTCCAAATCCCTAAGGTCTCACCCGAGGCCCAAATCTAAAACTGGACCATCCCCCCTTTGCGGTGACACAATCGGCAATCCTTACACTCTTCTTTCTACTAAGGATATAAAGAGAAGGATATAAAACTTTAAAACAGCTGTAAAGAAGCCCAATTAGACCGGTCATTCCCTTGAAATGTGAAAGCTAGCAGTTCAGCAACAACCACCTTCCACCAACCAGACGTCCCCCTATGAAGGCCTCTCGTATCTAGCTCCGACCCCCTACCACCAACCTTGTACTTTTTGGAAATCATGGATCCCCAAAGGGAGCCCTACCTGTCATCCTGCTTCCAAATCCAGTGACGTAACAAAGCATTATTCATGTGGTTGATGTTGTGAATCCCCAGCCCTCCTTCTTTGGAAGGACACATTGAATCATCTTTCTTCTTTCATTGCCACTGCTCCACAAGTAGTCTCATGATCATTTCTAATCGGTGCACGCCATTGGTAGGATGATGGACGTCGAAATGTAAGGAAGTGACATCTTTTCCAAGAGCAGCCACTCTATCTTGTCAACGAAGGCCTAATGAACGCAATCATAAGCTTTTTCCATGCCAAATTTCAAGATGATCCCCGGCCTTTTGGTCACATGCCTCAAATAGAGACATTCATGGGCAATGATAGCATTTGTGATTCCATGAAAAAATTTGAAGTTCTAGTCAGCCTCTTTGACCCATTTTTCTCTCGCTTTCTGGCACTAAAAGACCTCCTCTACTGTCCACTCGGTCCTCCAATAAAAGATGGCATTCCTCTAGTTCCTTTATGTTTAGCATCTCAATTTTCGCTAGCAGGTCTTCAGCTGCAAAATATCTTCACAAATCTCTCGGTTCTACCCTTTTAAGATTTCTTTCAACCAAGGAAGCACTGATACTCCATTTTTGGCAATATACCCATATCGTATCCGTATTGGATACTGATACTTGAGGGATACGGCTGCATGCATATCCTGGGTATTCCCCGAAAAGAAAATTAAAAGAAGAAGAAATCAGACTGCTAGTTTAGGATTTAGGGTTTTCAGAAAAGAAGAAGAAGAAATCAAAGGAATCTATCAGTGCGCAGCCTACCTATTTAAAATAAGTCTCTGTAAGTTTTCTATTGTTTCTTTTTCCTTTTCTTCTTCTTCTTCTTCTTCTTCTTCTTCTTCTTCTTAAGTTTATTATCCTAAAATATACCTAAACATATATAAAAAAAGTAAATTTTAAATACATGTATCGCTGTATCGTATCCTAATTTTTTTATAATTGACGTATCGTCGTACTCGTGTCCGGTACCTATGTCCGTGCTTCTTTGCTTTCAACAGTTTCAGCCTATGCATGAAATTTGAATCATGGAATGGACTGTTTCAAATTTGATCCACATGAACTTAAAAGGTATGGAATCGGCCCCACCCAACTAACTGACCTGCTAAATTGACCGAGTTATGGTCAGAAACCGAGCACGATCGACCTTCGGACACCAGCAACGAAGGACAAGTTTCCTCCCACTATGTGGAAATGAGAAATTTGTCAATCCTACTCATAGCAGGCACCTCTAGCCCATTGGACCACGTAAAATTTGTATCCAACATAGGAGATCCACCAGTTCCAATCTAGTCATTAATACCAAAAACCCACCAGTTTCAAATTTGATCCACATGAACTTAAAAGGTATGGAATCGGCCCCACCCAACTAACTGACCTGCTAAATTGACCGAGTTATGGTCAGAAACCGAGCACGATCGACCTTCGGACACCAGCAACGAAGGACAAGTTTCCTCCCACTATGTGGAAATGAGAAATTTGTCAATCCTACTCATAGCAGGCACCTCTAGCCCATTGGACCACGTAAAATTTGTATCCAACATAGGAGATCCACCAGTTCCAATCTAGTCATTAATACCAAAAACCCACGCCTGCTTTTCATAATCTTTTGCTTACCCATCCTGATGAAGCTTATGTTCTACCGAATGATTTTTCTATATTCTCAATAGAGAGAAACCTCGGTTTATAGAGATAGTACATCTAATTACGATTATAAAGATCTTTAATAATTCAAAATACTTCCTAAAATATTTTTAGAATTCTAATCACTCATAAGATGTGATCTCTCGTCATTTTGAATATTCTCTAGTATCCTCGTGTTGAGCTTGTGCCTTGAATTGGCTGACTTGATCACGAGGTCGGAGGCCAAGACTGATACCATATCAAAACATAAAAGCTGCATCTTAAATAATTTTTCGGTGTTTCCATTAAGAAGCGAGACATTTTTAACTAGAGGTGAGTACATCCAAGTAAGATTTTAAGAAAACTTTAATAATTTTAAACACTTTCTAAGATCTTAATTATTTTTATTTTTGCGCAATTAATCATAATCAACCTAGGTTTACTCGAAACATTGAATATCTATTAACGGATATGGGAGAATGGTCAAGTCCTACTAGGTAGAACTAGATTTCCATTCCTACCCCATTTGCTGCCCTTGGAAATCAGAAAATCGTGACTTTCTTGGTTTTCACTTGTTACAACGTGACGTGCAGTCAAGATTCTCCTATTTCCAAAGGCCGCAGATGGGGAAAGACTTGAAATCCGATTCTACCTAATAGGACCTGACCATTGCCCATCGGATATGTATCTCTTTTTAATCCTAAATATTTTATAATATGTGGAGCCTAACCAAGCCATAAATTTTCACATAGGTGTGGAGAAAGATGATAGTTGAATGGAGATTTTGATAAAAGTTTATTATAGCTTGGCAGTAATCGTTGTAACTAAGGCCTTGTTTGATAACATGGAAATGTAATTTCGTTGTGGAAATGAAATTTAGTTTCTAATTATTGTTGTTTGATAGCTATTTAAGGAGATGAAAATGAAATTAAGTCGCCTCGCATTGAAATTGTATTTCGATACACCAAATCATTTTAGGAAGAAATCATTTCAACCTTTTAAGTGGCTGAAATTGAGTTTCCTACTAACAAAATAATTATATTTTGTTATTATAAATCTAAAGTTACTTTAAAAAAATCTAAAAGCAAAAAAATTATTTATTGACTATTAAAAAGTAACTTCAATTTCTATGACCATCATACCAGCACGATCGCTATGATCACTACATTATCTATATCATACTCTTTTCAGCTAACATTTGACTTTGGTCAAAGTTTGAATTTAATCAAACTTTAATTGAATTTATAAGCTATATAAAGTTTTGACTTTTGATCAAACTTTGACTACTGAAATATGATAATAAGTTGTAAGTTTGTAATATATTATCAAATTTTTAAGGAGTCAAAGGTTGATTTTAAGGTCAAACTTTGACTTTTAATTAAAATTTTACTTTTTATTAAACTTTGACTCTAATAATTTGATAGTGAAAAAAAGGATACTGCCGTGTTGATGTATACTTTGATACTAGATTCTCAATTGTATTAGTCAATAGTTTGACCTTTGGTCAAACTTTGACTTTTACACAGAATTTAGTTTTAGTCAAATTCAAAACCTGCTTATAGATAGAGTCTACTACTACATAAATTTATACCGTATTAGTACCATTTTTTCTTGGTCAAAATTTAATTTTCTATAAAATATTATAAATTTTTATTAGTAAAATATTATAATTAAAAATATCTATTATTATTTAATTTATAACTTGAAAATATATTGCCTCATTTTTATTGGTCAAAGTTTGACTGTTAATCAAAGTTTGACTTTTATTCAAATTTTGACTATAGTCAAAATTTGAAAAGTGTATATTGACAGTAGATAGTGATTATTACTATTGTTATTTGTATTTTGGTAATATAAATTTTTATTTATCAAAGTTTGATATTTGGTCAAACTTTGATTTTTTAACACAATTTAATTTTTTTGAACTTCTATATCCCCAATGTGATTATTATTTTTTTAATTTATTAATTTTTCGTAAATTATCAAATTTTATTTTACTTTTTTTTACATTTAGTCAAAGTTTGACTTTTTAAAAAGTTGATGTTTAATCAAATTTTTTACTAGTTTAACCTAGCGATGGATACGAATACTGTTATATTAATTTGTAGGTTGGCGGTAGATTGTCGAATTTTTTATTGGTCAAAGTTTGGCTTTTTTAAAAATTTAAATTTTCTTTGAAGTTTAAAAATTGAATTTTGTTTCAACATGTAACCTTATAGTGCATACTATAGTATTTACTATATAACTTTATTTGTACTTTAGTCTTAAAAATTTTTATTAATCAAAGTTTTACGTTTAATCAAAGTTTGACTTTTATTAAAAGTAGATATTTGATCAAATTTTAACTATTGTAATCTAACAATGTATATGAATATTGTTATATTAATTTACAGTTGGACTTTTGTAACTTGTTGGTACATTGCAAAATTTTCTCTTGATCAAAATTTGACTTTTATAAAAATTTAATTTCATTTTAATGTATAAACTTACATTAGATACTAGCATTTATAACTTTATTATTTAACTTTACATATTTTTTTATCAAAATTTTAAGTTTGGTCAAAGTTTGATTTTTTATTTGAGTTTGACTTTTCAAACTCTGATTTATGTAACTTAGTAATAAATAGTGATTACTATGGTATTAATTTGTAACGTAATAGAATATCATTAAAAAAATTATTTGGTTAATATTTGATTTTAATTATGATTTTAATAATAAATAATCAAAACTTAAAAACTCATTTTCAAATTCAATTTTAAAAATACTAATCAAACAAAAGAAATCAATTTCCAATGATATTCATTTCTCAAACACACTAATCAAACAGTGAAAAATTTATTTCTAGAGGAAATCATTTCCCAAGAAATCAACTAAGAAATTGATTTCATTTCCTTTTTGGAGTTTCATTGCTATCAAATAGGGCCTAAAAAGAAACCTTTGTAATTAATTGATACTTACAAGTTACAACTATACTCATCAACTTCTCTGAATATTTGAAAAAATTAAGATTTTTTTAATAAATTGGGACTTTTAATATTTCTTAAATTCGTTTTATACTTTTTAATCGTATTTTTTTGTTTTTCTCCAAATATTTAACCAACTTGCTGGATTTTTCGAAATTTTAACTTTACGGAGTTATTGTGGAGCCCTGACTTGGTGAGTATGCTTAGAACAACAAAAAAAAGTTACGGCCATTAAAGGCAGAGTTTGCACCACATGGAAAATATCGTTGACCAATCCAAATGGTACAACATGGAATCACCATTGACACGTTTGGACTAAAGAATCATGCCTAAGAGAAGTTGCTAGAGTACATAGGTCGAACACTTCAAACCATCCAACGGGTATTGGACCCCTCAAAAGATGTGCCACCGCCTAGATGTGCAAGAAAGAAGGGGGTGGAATAGACAAAATTCCACCTTTTTTTATTTTGTAGAATGGGACGATTGACATCATTTTTCAACTCAATCTTTCACATAGTCGATCTTGAGATCGTTGAGTGTACCATTCCACATTCAGTTTTGATTTCACATGGCACATATCTCCAAAAATTGGCCCTAAAATCACGTTGACATCATTCTTAGAAAAGTTCAGATTCTTGGACGCTCAGATTCTTGAACACTAAGATTCCTGACATATTCTTAACAGACTCAGATTCCTGACTTTTCCCATATGCATTCTTAAGTTACTCAGATTCCTGACAGTTCTTAACTGACTCAAATTCCTTTGTTTTTAAGTTCCTCTCAGAAAATCTTCATAATCGATTCAATCGGTAGTTATGCTATGATCGTAGAAACGTGATTTAATTATCGGTTTATTTGTCGTACTTGAATTTCTCTCAAAATTTACAGGCAACCAATCGAGATGGGACTGAACATATTTGACGAAGTCTTCTTTTGAATTTGATTTAATGGTCATTACTTTTAAAATATTTTTTTTTACGAGAATAAATTGAATAAGGTATTAGGTACCTCAATTTACACCAATTATAACTCTAAAATACCTACCTAGCAAGTAGCAACACTACAACACTTTGAGATGAATTGATTGATGGGTAGGTATGTGTTATGAGAATTTCGGTGTCAAACTGTTTTTATTTTCCTTATAATTGATGGGAGCAGCTATTTGTTCCCATTTTTTGAGTTATGTACCTCACAATTTTTATTGGACAAGAACCATTAACTTATCTGAATCAGACGATGGAGATTATTTTTTATTCCAATATTCCTGACAATAGATCTTAAGATCATGGAGCTCCTATCAGATGATGGAGATTATTTATTGTCTCAATCTTTCATACGATGGATCTTAAGATCATGGGTGTACCATAAGAAAGTCATTTTTTATTTCATGTCGTACTACACATCCAAAAAAGTGACCTTAAAATCAATTTTGAGAGTGCATGTTATGTTAAGGCCATTTTTTTGAGATATGTGACACGTGAAATTAAACACTAACCGCATGATGGTACGCCCATGATCTCAAGATCCATCATGTGAGCTCAAATTGAGATGATAAACGAACCCATCATCTGATTCAACGCACTCAATGTATTTCAATGTGGGTGAACTCAAAGATTCGGTGGGTGGATTTAAAGGTACTCTTAATAATAATATTATGTTCATAATATTCAAGTTGTTGCTTTTACTTTTGTGATTGGAATATCAAATGTTATAGGGAGCCATTACTTGCACTCGCTTTTTAAGTGATTGCACCAAAGTTAAAAAAAGACATTATATTTTAGGGATATGTGATATTTGAAAACGCAATCTGGGCCGTCTGATTTAAAGTTTATGATCTATAGATCCTTAGTTGATAAGATTGGTACAAAATATAATCTTCATCATATGATTAAATATAGTCAAAGACTATTATTTGTTTCAACGATTAACAATAATAGATCATATGATAAATATCGTGTTTTGCTCCAATCTTATCTACCAAGGATCTATTGATCATGAACTTTAAATCAGACGTCCTAGATTACATTTTCAAATGCCACATGTTCCTAAAATACAAAGTCTTTCTCTAACCTTGGTGCAATCACTTAAAAACCGTTGGCAAGTAATGGCTCCCTATGTTATATAATATATAATGTTAAAATTTGGTTTCCTTTATTAAAGTATGCTGCTTGTATACTTGTACAGTTGTACTTGATATTATATTGTATGTTTTATAATATTATATATTAGATAATATATATAATGGTGGAAATGGTGGATATATATATATATATATATATATATATATATATATATATATATATATATATATATATTATTTTATTTTATTTATTTATTTTTTTATTTTTTTCTCACTAATAGCAATTAGTCAAAGCACCATGGAAGGGAGGGAAGGGATGTAGCATAAGGCGGACGCACAGGATAGGCGCCTTAGAGACGGTAGTATGAAATCTTAACGGAGTAAACACTCCAATTGGGATGGTCCAACAAACCGGCCAATGGCCCCCGACGTTAGGATCGTCCAGTATTGGTCCGGTGGCCGTGCGATTAGGAAAAAAAGCATACTGGCGACGGTGAGTTTAGAAAAACTCACCGTCATCTTCTCCAATTGGTTTCCTCTAATTTTTTCAACAAATTTTTTGTTTTTTTTATTTTAAACCATATGCATGCCGAGTTAGGATCTGATGTATACAATGGATGTCAAGTATATATACCCGCCTACAATCTGAGCTCAGATTCTGAGCTATTCCAAGTAATTTGCTCATGCGACTAGCTGTCCCTTTCACTCGGAATCACACTTCCCAACGAATTCCCTCGAACGGCAGATTCCGCGGAAAAAACTTAGAATCTGCCTATAATCTAAGTATAAACTCATATTCTGAGTGAAATCTCACTCTCGAACGAGGCCTAATAGTAAGACTATGGTCTCGAGATCCATATTGCCATGCGGAATAAAAAATTGATTGTCTTCGAAGATTGGGATGAAAATTGATCTCAATTGTTTGATTCCTAAAAGTTTTAGCGGGTTGCGGGTATAGGCGCTTTTAGTAAACCTGTAGGTGCGAATAGAGGTACCCTTCTACAAAAATTTTAAAGGCAGCTCTATTTGCACCCACTAAAACTCTAGGACACCCACTCAAAAACCATTAATTGCTTTGAATCAAATGATAGAGACCATCTTTTATCCACTACAAAACTAAGGTGTTTCAGCGGCACGTGCTATTAAAGGCCGTACGGGCAATTTGGTAGCGACAGGACAAGTAGCGATAATTTTTTGTTAATAGCAACAGTTTTTGGCTGCAGCTAATAGTCTTATTTTTTTGTAGTGATCCCAACCTTCCACACAATAGATCGTGGAATTATGGGCATACATTGAGACAACTCATATGTCGAAAAGCGATCTTCATCATTTGATGCAAAGTAATCAAAGGCCATAAAAAATGTGTAATATCCTGATATTTTCTAATCCGAGTTTGACTAATTTCGTGCACGAGTTCGGCACGATGACCGATGTCAACATAGTTTTTATTTAATACTAAATCATTAAATAGTGTTAGGATCATTTTGTGTGGATCGGATTATGGTTTAAATGCTTGTTTGAGCATTTAGTGGAAAAGTTGTACACCAACTCTTGGTGTACCGCTTAACACCGAAACCAAATCTAAGCTAAGTGGATAGAATTTTTATTATAAATATCAAAGATATTTATTATGGGTTTCATTCGGTTATAAGAGGGAGAGGGGATTTCTTAATGGCTAAGTGTTAGCCTTTTAAATCTAAGAGAGAGAGAACTTTCTTATCGTGGATCCCCTTCTTGAGATTTCGACCGTACGATCATGATCACGCCGGAAGCTCCACACTCTTTCCGACCGTTCAAACCCCATTTTCAAAGAGAGTTTCGTCTTGCGATCGTCTCTCGCGCTTTGAGGAGTTCAAGGATCGATACGTGCTAGTAAAGGACTTCATCGTGAGTTTCGTTGAGATCAATCGCCGTAGAAATCGGGAAGTTTTGCTTCGAAACCCTCTTCGGCAACATATTTTAAAGTCGTGGCATCGATCGAAAAAATGTTTGTTTTCTTTTAATTTTAATGGTTTAGATTGTAGAATAAAGCTTATTTTAGTTTAGTGTATATGTGTATGCAAAAATAGAGCGATTCCGATAAGATTTAAAGGGAAAATTAGACCAAGGAAACAACATGAAGGGTTCTGAACCCGAGAAATTCAAGGGTCGAATTCTAAATTCGACCATCGAATATAAATTTGAGGGTCGAATTACCTGATGCATTTTTGGGAAATTCGAGGGTTGAATTTTAATTCTAGGGTCGAATTACCTGATGCATTTTTGGGAAATTCGAGGGTCGAATTTCAATTCAAGGGTCGAATTTGGCCTGATGTGCCGCACTACTTTAGTATTTCAGCCATAACTTGTTATCCCGAACTCGGATTGATACAATTTTTGAGGAGTTAGAAAGAGGACAACGAAATATACAACTCTTATGAATTAACTAACTACTGAATAAATTATTTTGAGGATCAAAATTGAGCTAGAAGTTAGGCCAAGTTCTAAGTTAGCATGTTTTGACTGAGGTACCGATATAGCTTCAGTATTTTGGCCATAAATCTTTACCTCGAACTCTGATTGATGCGATTCTTAATGCGTTGGAAAGAGCACGACGAGATCTAACTCTTTTATAAATTAATCAAATCTTAAATCAACTATTTTAATCGTCAAAATTTAGTAAGAATTTGGGTTAAATTCTAAGTTTGTACAAACTTGCCCATTTCTGCCTCGATTTTTAGAGAACACTTAAATACACCGAGTTTAGTAGTAACTAGTATTAGTTCTTAATACATCATCGGATGTGTGATGTAGATTGAGAGTTGGAGGCCGTGGATAAGGGATTTTGGATTATTTTGGAACGGCTCCGAACTTAAGGTAGGGGAAACTCAACGAAAATTACATTTTATAAATTTATTCATGGTTTCTTTGATTTTCGATCTGATATTTAATTTCCTTTGACATGTTTTGTTTCCGTCATGTTCCCGTATATGTTATGGTATATTTTATTTCCATCCTGTTTCCTCGTATATTCTGATTATTCTATTTTCGCATATGCTTTGATTACTCTATTTCCGCGTATGATCTGACTGTTCTATTTTCAACTTTTGAATCCGATTCGTTCTGTTCAGTATGCTTTCATCTAATTCGTTCTATTTTGTTATGATCCATCTTATTTAACCTGCTTATGAACTTTGAATTTGAATGAGCATGGAACTCTATTTTTAGTAATCTGACAACTTTTGAATCTTTGAAAACTTATGAGACTGAGTTATAGTGAGGTCTCTTTCCCGGCACGTGACACTTGGGGTGTAGGCATCCATGTACGGATGCAATCCACTATGGTCCCTCGGGTGCCACATGTAGGACATCCAGGCTACTACAGATCCCGTCTCTTGACTTACGTGCCTTGTGAAGCTATCGTACTGTGACCCATTCTAGTTAAACTAAGATAATAGGGAGTATGATTATGTTAAGAGCCTTTGTTTAGAATGAGGGATAATCATAGACCTGAATTGTACTTGCTAAAATTAGAGTGGATTATTGGACTCTGAGCCTTAGAAATAAGAGACTTGAACATTGAATCCTATATCTGAGTGTGAATGAGAATATCGAGAATATATCTGAACATTTGACTGTGAGTGAACGTTGAAAAGTGGACCGGTACGGCGGTTATCCATACACAGTGTATAGTGTATAGCATACATAGTGGGCCCGTATGGGAGCGATCCGTAGGCATTGCATAGAATACATAGTGGGCTCGTACGGGGGCGATCCGTACACATTGCATAGCATACATAAGTGAAGTGAGTGAAGTGAACACAATGAGTGATGTGAATATGAAAATCTGAAAACTGAGTAAGGTAAATAAGAAAAATGAGCTTTTATTTCTATATCGAACATCTACTCTGTTATCGATGTTGTTCTGTCTCAAATATCTGCCCTGTTATGAGTTTTTATTCTATCGAAAATATCTTCCTTGTTATTACTTTTGTTCTGCTATCAAATGTCTGATCTGTTAAATCTGTGAAATTCATCTTTTAATATCTGATCTTCTTCCGCTTTAAACTCTGTCATTAGTAAGATGTAACTGCTATTGATATTCTTCTACTGAGCTTAGATGTAGCTCACCCCCGACTATACGTCACAGGTATAGCCTTTCATCGGGACCCTAGACTTGAGAAGAATTTGAAGTTGCCTGCTAGAGGGCGAGCTCAATTGGATTAGCATAGTGACTTCTGTGTTTTGAGCTTGGTACATCCCTTTATTTTAGATGTTTTGTATAGAATTGGAGGTTTTTAATTCTGTCATATGTTTATCTGTTTTATTTTCCGCTTAAAGGTGTGTTTATACCAATTAAATTCTGTATCAGATTGTGTTCTGCGATCTGGCGGTCCAGGTTTTCCCTTTTGGTTTTGGTTTAAAAGGAAAAAAAAAATCTCTATGGAAAAGTAAGTTGGGAAAATTCGGACTGTCACAAAATGCATGCCACTTCTTAGGATGTGTGCTACATGAAATAAATTACTTGGCTCGACTTATTTATTTATAAATTACTCATTGATTTATAAAAATGATCTATATTCATAAAAATAGAAAAATTGATATATTGTAAATACAAAATAAGAAGTTAATACCTATCGGCAAAAAGGGATAGTGGCTGCTGGTGTTTAAACGATCTTACACCATCAAAAGTAACCTTTTAACCTCACACCATTAAAGTGTGATTTATCATTATGCCGCGTGGCACACGTATGTGATCCATTTAAATCATCCAAGTGACAATCCATTATCGAAAAATGTCTCAAACCAAAGAAACATATGCCCATAAGTCAGATGTGAACCACCCTTTAATATCAGTCATTAAAATCAAAGAGAACGTTCGACACTGGAGTCCATAGATCGGATGGTTTAAATCTCCATGTTTGAGCATCTTGGAATTCAATCTATGATTTACCACTTCGATATTACAGATCACCCACATATTAAACCATTGAATGAGTAAGATCATTTAAACACGAAAATGGTGTTTAGATGCCGGTCGCGAGAGTCGGGTCTTTCTAGAAAAGCAGAGTTTCAAAATGGAAAATCTATAATCCTTAATGTTTTTTTAAAAAAATATAACAAGTGAAACTCGCTATACATGTAACATTCGAGAGCCCAATGTTTCTTTACTCATATATACTAGTAAACATGCACGTGTTTTGCATGTGTTTTGCACGTGTTGCTCTATAAAATCATAAAAATAATAATAAATTTATAAAATGAAAAATGTTTATGGATTCTGATGTATGGATGAACCTATGCATTCAAACCTCCGAGACATCTAATTCCAAAATAGTTTCTTTTTTGGGATTGCGTGCAATGTCGCATGTCATCTATTAAAAAAGATTAAATTTTTTTTGTAGTCTACACTTCAACCAAAGTTTGGATAATGCCTCACACATCATAGTGCAATGAATTTTTTATCGTTTGACCACATTTTGGATCGTAGATGTCCACTCCTTTTCAACAGTTTTATTTACCCGAATGTGGTGGTTGTAACATAAAGTGGTGTGCCGGTAACACCAACCAAAACATTATCGGGCTGATTTGATTTCATTGGTTGACTTAATTTAACCTTAGATTTTAAATGATATTAATGTTGATGTAATTTCACAAGTTTAAACCGTTGATGATGGAGATTAATTTTCATCCAACGAATGACATTATATGGACCGCTTGAATGATTATCCTGTGGGAACCATTACTTGCACTAAGAAACTTGGCCATTGCATCGAGTTTAAAACAAAGACCTACAAGTTTGTCAACCTCTGCTATATGAAAACTCCATTTAAACCGTTTGATTTGGAGCGCATCATTTAAAGATATTAAGTGCAAAAGATTAGCACGAAATATAATCTTCATCATGTAATTAAATATAGTCAAAAGCTATTATTTGATTCAACAATTGACAACAATATATCATATGATAAATATTATGTTTTGCTCCAATCTTATCCCCTAAGAATCTATAGATCATGAACTTTAAATCAGACGGCCCAAATTGAATTTTTACATGTCACATGTCCCTAAAATACCAAGTCTTTCTTTAACTTCAGTGCAAGGGCCACATTTCCAAGCGCAAGTAATGGCTCCCTTAACCTACATGTCATGTGTAGCTTAGAGGTGAAACGAGTACCATTTAAAAGTATACAAGCCAAATACTTTATAGAAATAAATATTTTTGGTATAAAAATTTGACACAATACATGAACTCCATCATCATATTCATCACAATTTAAGATCGTCAAAAATTTGGCGTGATCTTTATCATCTAGATTTGCATGATATCATTAATTCTTTATAGCTTTTGATTGCATTAAATCCGATGATAAGAACATGTTTCATACCAAATTTTACACCGAAAATTTCATATGGTATTTCCACGTGGCACAAATCTCAAAAAGTGGCTGAACACTTAGGTACTCGAGATATTTACCTAATACCAACTCATTTGCGCCTATACCAAAATTATGATCATTAAATCGATATCCTAGAAATGAACGATTTAAAAAGAAGAGTTGGTCCTAGGTGCCTAGGCCATGCTAATCGCATATAATTGTTTTTTTTTTTTTTTTCTTTTTGTGTTTTATTTTAATAAATAAAATCGTAAGTCATGTTTAGCATTCTAAATCGTAATCACAAAGTTGGGTTGGACAATAAATCAGCTCAGTTAAAATTCGATAAAACTTGGCAAATTTTGGTATGTTCATGAACAGATCTAGAGAAAGAAAATTTTAAAAATAAAGAGTAACTATTTATTAAAAATAAATTCAATTATTCTCGAATTAATAGTGAATACCACATATTCTTAAATACAAGATTTTTTCAAAATTTTGGATTTTGTTACCAAATATCTCTTGCTACCCACAAGATCTAGGTTTCTATTCAGTCGATAACTACTGGGTTTTTATTTCTATTTACAAGAGTTATATATAGATTAATTATATACTGTAATTAAACTTCAATTAGGAGTCTAATCAATTTTTATTGGGATAACGAGGTAATCCCCTAGAGGAGAAAATATAGGTGCTAAAGAATTTTAGTTTCTAGGCAAGTGAGAGGGAATTTGGTCCTAATACATGTGAAAACAAAATTAAAATTCAAAAAAACTTGGCAAATTTTGATATATTCGAAAATAGATCTAGAGAAAGAAATTTTAAAAAATAATTAAAGAGTGACTATTTATTGAAAAAAAAAAATTATTCTCGAATTAATAGTGAATACCACAAATTCTTAAACACAGGTTTTTTTTAAAAATTTGGGTTTCCCTGCTCTACAAAATATCTCTTGCTACCCACAAGATCTGGGTTTCTATTTAGTCGATATCTGTTGGGTTTTTATTTCTATTTACAAAATAGTTATATATAGATTAATTATATACTGTAATTAGACTTCAGTTATGAGTCTAATCAATTTTTATTGCGATAAAAAGGTAATTAGACTTCAATTAAGAGTCTAATCAATTTTTATTGGGATAAAGAGGTAATCCCCGAGAGGAGAAAATATAGGTGCTTAAGAGTTTTAGTTTCTAGGCTAGTTAGGGGCAATTTGGTCCTAATACATGTGGAAACAAGATTTGATAGAAACTATTTTTACTTTTATATGGTAGTCTACAAAATATCTCTTACTACCTACAAGTTCGGTGTCACGTCCCGAAAAAGTCGTGGTTAAATAGCATACCTCGGGAAGTGGACCGACTGGTCACACGTTTGACCGGGTCACCTACTTAGGTTGGTTAGTTTGAGTTGAATACATCATGTGAGAGGAGGTGTGTTGAATATAGATAAAGATATATTCACACACATACACTAGTTAGATACAAGCGCTTAACACCCTAGTTAGGTGGTACGTATAAGAAAAGGGAAAGGGAATTTATTTCCTTGATTGAGTGGTTGTGAGAAGTTAACGGAGAAAGGAGAGTAAATGAGAGAGAGATTGGGTTGTGAAATCTAGACCCGGCCATTCAATACGAGTGATAGGGCTCGGAAGGTTAGCGGATCGAGCTCGGGATCAAGAGTTTAGAGATTTGGGGGTTTATGAAACCCTAGTGAGTTAAAGCTTGGAGTAAGGAGATCCAACCGTTTAATATGGTAAGATCCATCATTTCAAGCTTGTATAGTTACTAGATAGATAATCTAAACAAATTGGTATAAGAAATAGATGACAAATGGGATAAATGATGAGGAGATGAGTTCTAAGAGACAGAACACGTTCAGATCTAAAAATGGGTAAAATCGATCGAACGAAATTAGATTTCGTTCAATTGATTTGACCAATGAAGAGGTAAGGTGAGAAGTGAATTTTGAAGAAATCGTTCGAACGATTTTAGAAATCGTTCGATCGATTGTGGAACGTGTGCGAACAAAATAAAATCGTTCAATCGGTTTGCTAGGGAACAAAATGAGATAGAATGGATTTCTGAGGAATCAATTGAACGAAATAAATTTGTTCGATCAATTTTTGGAATTTCGTTCGATCGATTTTGGGATTTCGTTCTATCGATTTCCAAATCGTTCAATCGATTTGGACAAATTCAGGTTTTTTTTGGGTTTTACATACAAGTTGTTCATGTGTTGGGGTTAGGCTTCTAACCCAATATTTTTACACCCAGGCCTAGTTTAAGCCGAATCTAGAGATGGTTAAATGATAGATCGGATTGAAGGATTCGTGACTTGAGAACGCGAGAATGGTAGGGGGAATATCTGAACTTGTACCCTTAATTACGAGAACATGTATGTGATGATAGTATATGAATGCATGTCTCTTTAAAGCTAAGTTGAAATTAAAACATGTTTTCCTTTAGAGTGAAATGAAAATGTAAAATGTTAAAGTAGAGGTTTGAAAATATAAAATGTTGAAATAGTGGTAGTAAGAAATGGTGTGTGAAGAAGTAAATGAATAAAAGAGCTCAACCATCCCAAGGATGCATGTGTACTATGGGCATTTAAAGGAGGCATCAGAGAGTGTGTCATCCCAGGGATGTACGGTGGATATAAAGGTCCACGAAATAAAAAATATGTGAATGAGATTGAACAGGCTGAGAATTTATATGTATTTGGCACAATTACACGATGAACAACTATAGTTAGTGCACAATTGATTTAAGGTTTGTAGAATACCCAACCGACGCGGCGTATACCCGTGACTGACTTGGCAGGATATCCATGATCGGTACTGTGGCTAATCCGTGCACCAGTAAACATCCCAGGGATGTATAGTAGTGATGTACCCGTCGCCTAGGAGAAAGGGACATAAGTCAAGTTACTTAAAAAATAGTCTGATTACACGACGATGGAGGGTATTCCATCGGGGCTCGATGCTATATTACTCAGGGATTATTTAAGTTAATTGTTTTAAGTCATGAGACCAGCCTTGTTGAAATCATAAGAACTAATGAACGTCAGATGTCATAAATAGAGTAACAAAAGCATCTTGTTTATTTTAGTGCATCTCAAACTGTTTTCCAATTAAAGTATATAGATGAATTCATACTTTATTTATGTCATGAAATGTATGTGAGTAAGAAAGATGTATCTATTCATGTATTGTCCCTACTGAGCTAGGATGTAGCTCACCCCTTTGACTATATGTCACAGGTGCCAAGTTGGGAGTTCCTACGGACGAGGTTGAACCCGAGGACTCAGATTACGTTCCAAGGGAGGACTCGCTGCATATTTTGAGATTATTTTGTAAGGGAGAGATTTACGGCTCGATACGTCCAACCATGTTTTGTAAGAGTAAAGATACATGTAATACTCTTATCGAACCATTTAGGATGACCGTAGTTATGACATTAATGGTTCGGATTTGTTCTTTTGTCTATGCAGAGGCATGAGATTAGAACTATCTTTTGGATTAATATTTTGGCATAATATATTTTAGAACTGGAGATTTGTTCTGCATTATTTTCTTATTACATTTTTCCTGTAGTGAAGGGGGGAATGTACCAAGTGTTCCGTATACTTTATGGGGCATGGCCTCGAGGGCTGTGCTGATAGCACGGGTTTCGGGTTGTAGAAATTCGGGCTATCACAATCGGGGTTTTTATTTAGTTGATATCTGTTGAGTTTTTATTTCTATTTACAAAAAAGTTATATGTAGATTAATTATATACTGTAATTAGACTTCAATTAGGAGTCTAATCAATTTTAATTGGGATAAAGAGGTAATTAGACTTCAATTAGGAGTCTAATCATTTTTTATTGGGATAAAGAGGTAATCCCCAAGAGGAGAAAATATAGGTGCTCAAGAGTTTTAGTTTCTAGGCTAGTTAGGGGCAATTTAGTCCTAATACATGTGAAAACAAAATTTGATAGAAACTATTTTTACTTTTATATATACTAGTAAAAGTGCACGTGCAAGGCATGTGTTGGTTTTTTAGTTAAAGAAAATTATCTTTCCTAAATTTAGGAAAACCTATCTTAAATCCTAAAGGATCTCCCTTGTCTATTTGAAAATAGTCAATAATTTTTTACATGTGTCCTCAAAGATTCCGTGGGTGCAAATGAAAGTATCTTAAAAAAATTTGTTGATGGGAAGATCTCAAACTTTCCATCAAATCATCTTAAGTTGATATTTGATCATATCTTGCTTTAACCTTTCATTTTCAGTTTCGATTGGACGATTAGGAATGACCACCATAAATTCTTAATCGAGAAAATCTTCAGCAAAGGAGAAAACAGCTCCCAAACGGATGCATTATTTGCATATGCCCTGAGTCAGATGACCATATAGTCATTCACTGCTAAGGTGTTAGGGAAGTCTGGGATTATTATCAAGAGCTGTTCCAGATGCGTAGACCACTTCCTAATTCATTAATCAACTTATGGGTAGAGTGGTAACGGTGTCCTTTTAGTGAAATCGGTACTATGGCATATTCATCCGATATGAATCAGGGGTAATACTAAAAATGCCCTTTGTGCAACTTATGTGACCTCAAGGTTGCATCATGATGCACCTTCCAATAGAGCTTGGACTAAGATAAAAATAAAATAAACAATTGGAACTTACAGATGCTCTTCCTCTTCATCCTCTCTCTATTCTTCATCCTAAATTGTTCATTTTAAGGTGCATTGCATGGTTTCAGACATGTATCATGTTGCAGTTGTCTTCTCATGCAACTTGTCTAATTAAAAAAGGCATATGAATGGCTCCCAATTTCAGTGTCAAACTCATAATCTCCCACTATTGTCATGTGATACATTTCTGTGTTTTTTCCTGTACCCATTTTTTTTAACCTTTGCAGTTTGGAGTCCTTAACATTTGGCACTGTCGCCTTATTATTTATGACAATTTAATTTATACTTGCCCAGACCAGTTCTTTGGAGGAAGATTTTTTCAAAGTATGTGATGAAGATTTTAGTTAAGCATCAGCCGCCTCAGATAGCTTATTTTCTACTTCTTATTTCCGCTGCCAGTCTTGCCCAGGGTACCTGGTTCGCTAGGCAACCCTACAAACTGGTTCGGGGTTACCTAGCGAACCAGGTTCGTTGGATAATGGCGAACTGTGAACCCAAATTCGAATTTAGCTAACCAGCGAACCAGGTAACATTGGGTCTTGCTACTGCTATGTTATGTTTCTTTTATAGTTAAGTTCCCATTATTGCATTAATCGCAATATTTCTTTCTAGCGTGACTTGAATTGTCATTTGGGTTCAGGGTATATATGTTTTGAAAATTCAAAGATGGCGCTCTCAGTTTTTATTGAATCATTTTCCATACCATTAACTACACAATGCTGAAATTACTAAAGCTTTTACTAAAATCATTGTAGCAGTAGGACATTCTATCGCAGAAGCAAGATTTCAGACCGAATGGCCGCTTTCATAGAAGAAACCAACTGTAAGAAAAAAAATTATAAACATAAGCTTGGTCAGGATCTTTTGAAATTTGATTCGTAACTACAAAGTTTTAATATGCTAATTATCTGGATTCCCTATCCTACTCTGTTCTACATTGATCTGTTTTTAAAATCCCTTAAAGATTTATCTTCCAGCGAAAAGTCCCTGACGTCTGCTACTGAGTATTGGATGCCATAGTTCATTTGCTATAGTAGTCATACTCTCAGACTCGAATCATGTCTTGCAGAGAAAGGGAAAGGGCTTGTATCTTTTGTGATGAGTAGTGAAATGCCCGTCGCTTGAAACGTTGGATTTGTGTTGCATACTTCATCTTTTTCTCACTATATAGCAAATGATTTCTTATTATTTGATTGGTCATCAATGGTTAGTTAACGCAGTTACTTTCCATGACTTTAATATTAATTGTAGAATCTTATAAATCGTCTTCTTGAGATTGGTTTGGGTATGTCCAACATAGACATGAGCAGCTCTTGTATGGAAGCACAAGGAAGGTGGAGAAGAGGATGACTAATAAAGACTTGGAAAATTATGTGAAGGATTGTGGACCATAACAAAGAGTTTTTACCCGAACAAAATTGTGTGGAGAAGTAAGCATGGGTTAAAAATTCAGAATTAGATTTTGCACTCAGAACGTGATGTAGATGGGAGAGGGAGAGACTGATAGCAAATTTCCCGAAAAAAGTTTAGGGCTTCGAACAGTTAGGAATGACTCTGAAAGATGCCGGTCTCCATCCAAGAGCGAGTTTATTCCTGGAGCTTGTTTGATATTGCTTATAATTTGAGGTGTGCCCATGGCGGATACTTGATTATATCAATGTTAAAATTCATTCTGTAAATCATACTAAGTTAAGATTGTAAAAAAAGAGACCTCTTATTAGCACACTATTAAAGAAGCAAGCTTGAGTTATATATCTAAGCTAATATACACTGAATTGAAGATGATTATCGAAAACCATTCCAATATCTCAGAGTGTGACGACCCGACTTTTCTAATCCCTAAGGTATAGGAAACGCCGGTTCATCAACTTATTGATTTCTTAATAAGCCGTAACAAACAGAAGCCGACAACATAACAATGATCTAAAGACAGAGGCAAAGCATAAAATAATAAAAAGCAAAAGCTTTTAACAACAAAAAATATATCACTCTGAGGAACAAGGAAGAACCACCGGTGATGGCCAATCCAACACCTAAAATAGTGGTTCACAATAATGGTTCCTCGTGTGATATCAAAAGGACAAAATAATGGCTTAAGGCCCAATATTCAAATAATATTCTAACAAAAGTATCAAAAGAAGTGATCTAGAATCAAGGGAAAAACTCCTCAGCAGGTGTATTCAATTCATTCTCAGGAATGTAATCGGAGTCCTCCAGATCCTTTGATCCTAGGTCAGTCTCAGCACCTGTGACGTATAGTCAAGGGTGAGCTAACAACAAAGCCCAATAGAGGAAAACATGTCGATTTGCATTTCATTATAAGTAAAGGTTTTCAAAGGCAGAAATCGGATCAAGTATGATTTTCAAATGATGCTTTGCAAACTAAATCTCCAGTTCTAATTATGAGTCAAAACTGATAACATTAATCTGATGTGTTCAAAAACTTCTGAATTAGCATGCTTCTTGTCTTAAATTTATAACTTAATTTTATCTCCCAAATTTACTATAGCATGAGAGCGGACTACGTGACCGATGGGAAACCCTACTAACCATCGTCGTTCATGAACCCATTTCCTAAATAGCAACAAGCCCCTACGCTATGAGGAAAACTTGCGCCAAGACAAACACCGTCCACACGGTTGGTAGAATCTAGGGCATCGTTCGTACGTACCTCAAATCGAATGCAAATGATAACTTATGTAAAAGCTTATTATTCATAACATATTACTGATTTTTCGGAGTTCTGATTCGAAATTCTCATTCAAAAATTAACTGAGGTTCTAAGGTTCAAATTTCAAAGTTCTTAGTCATAACAAAGTTTCCAAATTTCTGATTTGTATCATATTTTCAAATTCTTATTCATACTGTTTTCAAATAATTGTTCTCAAAATTTATGCTTCTTATCAAGAAGTCAAAACAGTCCCTACTTATAATAGAATGCAAATAATGTGTAGGGTTCCCATACCTCAACAAAGACGATTCAAAAATAAGCATAAGCAGTCCGCACAAAGGACTCCCAATATTCAAAACCTACAAAAATTAACACTCTCAGTGTTAATATAGGACCAAAAGCTTGCCTATAAAATTTTTAACCAAAAATTCGAAGGACAGAAACAGAACAAAAATCGACCCTCGAATTTGAATTCGATGGTCGAATTTGAAATTCGATGGTCGAATTCAAATTCGACCCTCGAATTCCAAAAACTGCATCAGGCATAAAAATTAGAAAATTGACCCTCGATTTTCAATTCGATGGTCGAATTCCAAATTCGACCCTCGAATTTCAAAAACTGCATCAGGCCTTAAAAATCAAATTTCGACCCTCGAATTTCAAATCGATGGTCGAATTCCAAATTCGACCCTCGATTTGAAAATCGACCCTCAAATTTCTTCAGGTCTGTGTTTGTCAAACTTTTCATCTCCGGACTCTTTTCTTTCTCATTCAACCGTAGCCTGTGTAACTAAAATTCACACCAGTTTTCTACTCTATTCAAAACATAAATTCAAACAACATAAGGAGGTTTAAAAGCCTACCTCTTGTCCTTTAATCCGTTGTTTCCGTTGCACCGAAATTAAGCACCGGAACCAAGCATGAAGGTTTAATAGATCTGGGGCTTCCAATCAATTCATGATTATAATGAGGTTGGCTCTGCCTCAGCAACCAACAAAATCACACAACACTTACCACTCTCCCCCTATCTCTCTTTTCAATTCATCTAACCGATCATCACCACTTGGCAAGTCTTTCCAACGGTCGAGATGAGGAGAGGAAATTTCAAAACTCACAAGGTCTAGGATCAAGATGAGACAATGTTTGTAAGCTTCCAAAAATCCAACGAGAGAGAGAAGTTACACTTCTCTTTAAAATCTCTCTTATAATACAAAACAAAGCAAAACAAATATCTAGATTTTTCTATTTAACACTTATCCACTTAACTTGCAAAAGTTTTCGATGCTGAACACAAACACCTACCTTATTGTATAAGTCATCGATTACATGACTTGCACACATCTCGAGACAAAATCCTTTGGCCATTATTCTCATCAAACACATAGCTAACCAAAAATTCAGAAAAAATTTGTCAATTATTTTTGGACACGCTTATCGAGGTAAATAAAAAATAGGCCAAAAATATCAGGGATATTACATTCTCCCCTCCTTAAGAATTTTCGTCCTCGAAAATGTAATGCAACACACATCATAAAATAAAATAAAAAGGAAAACATGGGCCACCGGGCGCGGGTCTCGCAGGGCACTCAAGTCAAGGGATAGGATCCATAGTAACATGGATGTACTGCATGTGGCACCCGAAGGGCCATAGTGGATTGCATCCGTACATGGATGCCTACACCCCAAGTGTCACGTGCCGGGAAACTGTCGCACAGTGACTCATGAAAACAACCAATATGAAAACAAAAACAGAATCCACTAAAATAAGATGATCTCACCATAGCAACATAATATGAAAAACAAAATCCACATATATAGAGCAAAACAAGATCTCATGCACTTATGAGAGTACATGTCCACATAATAAAATCCAAAATGTAAAAAAACAAAGCCAAAGAGAATTAGGATCTAAATGTAAAACCCACATATAATTAGATGTAACAAGGTCTATAGCAAATATATACAAGACGAAGCAAAACAAACTATCTGATCAAAAGTTCAAAACAATAATATAAAAGATAGCAAAAGTAGGACAACCAGGTCCTAAGATAATCCATGCAGGAAATATAAATACATGCCCCAATATAGCCAAAAAGAACATAACAACCCCCGATGCAACACTAAAACTTCCCCGCTGCAGATGGACCAGCCTGATCCTGATCACCATCCCCATCATCATCAGCGCCATCATCATCAGAGCCATCATCAACACCAACAACACCCTCATCGGTATGCATGCTAGGACCTGCTCCGGATGTCAAAGGGTGGTGAACGGATGCTCGGATGTCGGCCATATAAGTAGCATAATCGGTGGGGAAAGCATGCTGCATGAGGTACGTCAGAGCCCCGCCATGTATCTGCAACTCGTGGCTCATAGAGTGGGTATGCTGTGCGAGCTCTTGGATCTGCTGGCTCGTAGCAGTCATCTGTCGGGTGAACTCCAAGAGCATGAGTATGTCACTCTATGGGGGCTGAGCGGGTGCAGGAGCAGCAGTCTCTGGGGCAACACGTGTCAGGTCCTCGTCCTCATCTTCCTCATCAGGAACTACCGCTTCCTTGGGAGTCTTAACAAGTCTACCGTAGGTCTGACCTCAATTGACGAGGTTATACAGTTTAAGATCGTCAGTAGATTTCGGTTCTGTAGGGGGAATATCATATGCTGGGCCCGCTCGATAAATCTCTATCATAACAAAAATCAAACGAGCATAGGGAATGCCCTTTTTCGGCTTCTTGACTTGCTTCCCCATTTTCTCTCGGGCTTTAATAATTCCCTTCAAAATAATTTCAGGGGCACTAAACCAACGCTCCTTGTAAGCAGCAAAGAGGATCTGTGCTGGAGGGGACCGACATGCTCAGATTTGTGACCAAACGGGTAGAGGGTTGCCTTGAATATTTTTTCCAAAAGCCACATGGAGTCGGGCATGTGTGTACGGACAATCGATTTACCCGACCCATGACGACCCTGGGTCATTTGGGTAATAACCTCTTGAAAAGGGGCAGGTTTAGGGAAAGGAGGACCCAATCCCATTGTCTTAGAATGTGCCAGAGGGCAACGCATTGCCACGACAATGTCCACTAGGTCAAAAGTATAGTCTCGTCCATCAATCGGAGTATATATTTTCTTACCATCCTCGTGGCGCATATGTTGATAAAATAAGCGCACTAAACGGGGATAGAAATGATCATTAAAGGCGGTACAAAGTGAAGTTAATTGGGCTTTTTCCAAATATTTCGCTGCCGACTTAGTGGTTGTTTGTTGATCAAACAACTATGGGTGAAATACATGCTCAGTGGCGAAGCCCTTTATGCCCCAAAATTCATTGGGTTGCTCCCGGATTGGAGGGGACACAGGTGGTGGAATTGGCTGTGGGGGTGGTGGAGCCGACTGAGAAGGTGGCTGATCGAGCTGTGGGACTGGCTGTTTAGATCGGCTTGAAGACGCAGCCTTTGAAGCTGGTCGTTTAGAGGTTGGATTTCGAATGGGAGCTTGCTTTTTAGGTCCCATAGTATGACAAAAGCAAAAAAAAAAAAATGTGCAGAAAATGTACTTTAATCCACAATATAGAGGGTTTTTACCTTGAGAAAAGCCCCAATCCGGTTCCAATGGGTGAAATCCAAGGCCCTTGTAAAATGTAGAAAAATCCCCCTTGATTTCGGCCAAAAGATTGCAAAAGAAGCTCCAAAAAATCTGAAAACCCCCAAGAACCCTAAGCCCTAACCTCTTTCTAGCAAGCACGAAATGGCAAACCCAAAACAGAACCCCCACTTAAATCGACAAAATCAACCCTCGATTTCAAATTTGTGGGTCGAATTTCAAATCGACCCTCGATTTCTCCAGAAATTTCTCAGGCCATATTTTGGCCTAAACTGCCTAAGTACTGATCATCCAAAATCGACCCTCGATTTGGATTTTCAACCCTCGAATTTCTTTATACCTGTGGCCTTCAAAAAATGTCCAAAAATTTGACATTTTAAAGCATTCCTTTGGGTCCAAATGGACCGCCATTGAGCCCATTTCACTCCAATCACCGTATCTGACTATGACAACAGTATCACAGCAGAAATTTGCGTATAAAATTTAAAGAAAAAGCTTAAAAATTGCCCGAATTATTTCACATAGCCACTTTCCATAAAGTAGGGACGTTGAAACAGGCATAAATTTAACATACTTTGGACTGCCAAAATTACTCGCCAAAATTTACATATATATATAAAACAAGTAAGTACATAAAAATTCAAAGTATCATACAGTCAACACACAATTTCTCAAAAATTAAGCAAATAGGCTCGAAAATTGGTCTCGGAGCTCAGCTTCTCGCTCCCAGGTTGCTTCCTCTGGTGTATGATTCTACCATCGGACGAAAACCAAAGGAATCCTCTTAGTGCATAGAATCTGCTCCTTGCGATCCAAGATCTGAACCGGGTCCTCAATCAACGTCAAACCATCCTAAAGCTCGATGGGTTGGTAATCGAGTACGTGAGTCGGGTCACGTATGTATCATCGCAGCATTGACACATGGAAGACGTTGTACATGTTTGGCAATGGTGGCGGTAGCGCCACGCAATATGCAACCTCTCTGACTCGGCCTAATATATCAAAAGGCCCAACGTACCGAGGACTCAGTTTCCCTCGTTTCCCGAATCGCATAACGCCCTTCGTAGGCGAAATCCGAACAAAAATATTCTCGCCGACCTGAAAAATCAAGTATTAGCGACAACTTCAACGTGGAATACTTATAAAGTGATTAAATACACATTAATGTATTCAAGGCTACCTTAAAATCCACGTGTCGCCTTTTGAGATCGGCATAGCTCTTCTGACGACTATGAGCTACTCGTAGTCGCTCGCGAATCAACCGAACCGTCTCGATCGTGCGCTCGACTATCTCAGGGCCAATAATGAGCTTCTCACCCACTTCTTCCTAGTTTAACGGCGATCTGCACCGTTGTCCATATAAAGTCTCGAACGGAGCCATACCGATGCTAGCTTGGAAGCTATTGTTGTAAGTGAACTCAATCAGAGGTAAGTGTTGGTCCCATGGCCCGTGAAAATCCAACATGCAAGCTCTTAGCATGTCCTCGATGATCTGATTCACTTGCTCAGTCTGGTCATCCGTCTGTGGATGAAATGCTGAACTAAAGTCAAGACGAGAACCCATTCCTTCTTGAAATCGCTGCTAAAAGTGTGAAGTAAATAACGGGTCTCTGCCTGACACAATACTAGCCGGTATCCCATGCAGTCTAACAATCTCTTTCAGGTATAACTCTGCAAGTCTACTGGCTGTATATGTAGTATTGTAGGGTAGGAAATGAGCAGACTTGGTTAGCCAATCGACAATGACCTAAATGGCATTGTTCTTTCTCAGTGTTTTCGGCAACCCGAGAATGAAGTCTATTGAAATAGCTTCCCATTTCCACTCAGGCACAGGTAAAGGTTGTAATAGGCCTGCAGGATTCTGATGATCAACCTTAACCTGTTGACAAACCAAGCACCGCGATACGTACTCAACGACGTCGCGTTTCAAACCTTGCCACCAAAAACTCTTCATCAAGTCCTGATACATCTTGGTGCTATCAGGGATGTATGGCATACATGGATTTATGAGCCTCTTCCAGAATGGTGTTCCGAAGCTCAGTACTCGATGGTACGCATACACGGTCATGAAACAACAAGGTTCCATCTACTCGAATGGAGAAATCCTTCTTGTTTCCACTCTCCACATATCGTCTGATCGCCATCAGCTCATCATCGGTCATCTGAAGCTTCCTGATATTCTTGAAGAGCATAGGGCGCAATACAAGTGTAGCCATCAATGCTCCCGAGCCTTTTACATTGAACAGTGAGCTGCCCAAAGTCATATCTTCCAAAAGCTTCCATCTCTGAATCCGGCTAACAAGATGTGACAACTGCGTTGAAGACCTTCTACTAAGAGCATCAGCAACGGCGTTCACCTTTCCCGGATGGTACTGAATTGAGCAATCGTAGTCCTTCAAGAACTCCATCCATCGTCGCTGCCTCATATTCAAGTCCTTTTGAGTGAATAGGTACTTGAGACTCTTGTGATCGATGAATATATCGAATATCTCACCGTAGAGGTAATGTCTCCAGATCTTCAAGGCGAATATAACTGCTGCTAACTCTAGGTCATGCGTCGGATAGTTTCTTTCATGGTCCTTCAGCTACCTAGAACCATACGCAATGACCCGCTCATGTTGATTAAGCACACAGCCTAATCCGCCATAAGAAGCATCATTGTACATTGCAAAACCTCCATTGCCGGAAGGTATAGCAAGTACTGGTGTCGTAGTCAATCGACGCTTTAGCTCCTGAAAGCTCTGCTCGCACTGCTATGTCCAGTCGAACTTCGCATTCTTTCTCATGGGCTGTATAAGTGGACTCGATATCTTCGAGAAACCCTCGACAAATCTTCGATAGTACCCTGCCAAACCAAGGAAACTTTGAACTTATGTAACTATCATAGGCTGTTCCCAGTTCACCACAGAGTCTATCTTTGTAGGATCCACTGAGATACCTGCTTCAGAGACTACGTGACCCAAGAAACTGACTTGCTCGAGCCAAAACTCTACACTTACTGAGTTTGGCATACAACTGATGATCTCGGAGTGTTTGAAGAGCCATTTTCATATGCTGCACATGCTCCTCTCGGGTTTTCGAATAGATGAGGATGTCATCTACGAAAACTACCACAGATTTATCAAGGTGTGGTTTGAACACTCGGTTCATCAGGTCCATGAACGATGAAGGCGCATTCGTCAATCCAAACGGCATCACTAAAAACTCATAGTGACCATAATGCGTCCGAAACGCAGTTTTGGATATATCTTTCGCCTTGATCTTGAGCTGGTGATAGCCTGACCTCAGATCAATCTTCAAGAATAACTTTGCACCTTGCAATTGATCAAACAAGTCATCTATCCGTGGAAGAGGATAACGATTCTTAATCATCATCTTGTTGAGCTACCGATAATCGATACTCAGACGCATCGATCCATCCTTCTTTTTCACAAAAAGAATCGGTGCACCCCAAGGAGAAACACTCAGTCGAATAAAGCCTTTGTCTAACAGCTCCTGAAGTTGTTCCTTGAGTTCTTTCAACTCATCAGGCGCCATTCGACATGGAGCTTTGGATAACGGTTCTGTACCCGGCGCTAGCTCAATCGCGAACTCAATCTCTCGATCAAGTGGTAATCTAGGCAAGTCCTCTGGAAAGACATCAGGATACTCACAGACCACCGTGATAAGAGCCAAGTCATTCTTCTTTTCTGTAGAATCTTGTAAGTAGGCCAAATACCCGTTGCAACCATTCCTCATCATGCGCTCGGCCTTAATAGCTGAAACCAACGGCGCAACCTTTGATTTGACTCCACAGAATGGGAAGGATTTTCACTTTGGCGGTCGAAAGGTCACGATCTTCTGTAGACAGTCCACGCTCGCGTGATAAGCTGCCAACCAATCCATTCCGAGAATAACGTCGAACCCTTCCATGCTCAACGTAATCATGTCGGTCACAGTTTCGTTCTCATCAATCATCACAATGACTGACTGACATGTTGTATCCGTGCTCACCGAACTTCTCGTAGGAATCTTTACGTCCAAAATGAAGGCAAGGGGTTCGGGAGTGATACCCAACTTCTCTGAGAAAAGAGGAATAATAAACGAGTGTGTAAACCCGGGGTCTATCAGTACTCGTGCTTCAATTTTACTCAAGTCGCCTCTACGACTCATCATAAGGGTACCTTTATTAAAAAGTTTGTTAATTATATGCAATGATTCCAATATTGTTTAGAATTTTCCTAAATGAATTTAACCTTTAAATAATAGAATCAATGCAGAATTGAAATCTCAACTTTAATGATACCTTGGATCACATCATTCGACGTTTGGGCATCCTGTGCAGTCACTGCATAAGCCCGACCTTGAACTATAGGTCGCGTCGACTTCTGTGTAGAGACTGACGTAGTCCTTCCCTTTTCCGTTGTAGGACAATCCTTGATCATATGACCAATCTATCCACACCTGAAGCATCCTCCAGTATTTCGTCGGCAATCCTCCGTCTTAAGTGGTTTCCCACATCTTGCACAAGCTGGAGTAGAAACAGGAGTAACAGCTGATCCCCGCACTGAACCCTGAGCCACAGAAGCTCCACTCGCAGTAGTGCTCTCGGCTCTGAAAGGTCGCCCTGGTGAAGAACTCTGCGGTCTCTGATAGGAAGACGCTACTAGTCCTGAAGCAACAGCCGGTCTGGAATACGATGGCTGACTAGGATAGGGAGGAGGTTTAGTGAACCTCGGCTTTTTGTTCACATACTCTGAAGCACTCAACTGTCCCTGGCCAAACCGATTTTTATTTCCCTGCTCTCGCCTCAGGTACTGTTTCTGGATGTCTTCCTCTGCAATGAGGGTCTTTTCCATGACGCCCGCATACGTCTCCATCTCCTACATAGACACCCTCTCCTGAATATTCGGCCTCAACCCTCTCTGAAATTTCTAAGCCCTCATCAGCTCAGTGGCCACGTGTAAGGGTGCAAATGGGGAAAGTCTATCAAACTCTGCGCCATACTCGCGCACTGACATCTCGTTCTGTTTCAGCTCAATAAACTAGACTTCCCACTGGTTACGCACGATCTTTGGAAAATACTGATCGCTGTACGTCTCCATGAACTCTGCCCAAGTCCATGGAGTATTGGGGTAGTCCTGCTTTCTCATCCTGGAAACAGACTTCCACCACGGACTGGCCTCACCTAAAAGTTTGAAGGATGCCCAGCGTACCTTCTCAACATCTGTACACTGTAACACCTCAAAAATCTTTTCTATCTCATCAAGTCATGCCACGGCTTCCATCAGATCCGTCTGCCTTGAGAATGTAGGAGGTCTCATCCTCCTGAACTCGGCGAATCCTCCTGGCTGATGTCTAGCTGCCAGTATCTCAGTCTGTCGGTCTACGGCTGCAGTCTGTTGAGCCATGTTGTTGGCCAAGACTGCCAACACTTGGTCAACATTTCCCCCTTCAAGCCTAGCAGCTCCCAAAGGATCTGCATTAGGGCCAGATACGAATCTCTCTCGGCCATGTGAGGTGCCTACGCCCTCATCAATCTCCTCTATACGTGTCATGCGAGGTCCTTCTCTACCTCGGCCTCTGCCTCTAAACTGCGGAGGCATGCTGATCTGTCACTGTTGAAAAATAATAACAATTGATCAGTATTGATTGTTAAAATAATCCAACCCTTATTCCTAAGACTCTGAACCTAAAGCCTTGCTCTGATACCAACTGTGACAATCCGACTTTTCAAATCCCTAAGGTATAGGAAAGGCCGGTTCACCAACTTATTGATTTCTCAATAAGCTGTAACAAACAGAAGCTGGTAACATAACAATGATCTAAAGACAGAGGCAAAGCATAACATAATAAAAAATAAAAGCTTTTAACAACAAAAAATATATCACTCTGAGGAACTAGGAAGAACCACCGGTGATGGCCAATCCAACACCTAAAATAGTAGTTCACAATAATGGTTCCTCGTGTGATATCAAAAGAACAAAACAATGGCCTAAGGCCCAATATTCAAATAATATTCTAACAAAGTACCAAAAGAAGTGATCTAGAATCAAGGGAAGAACTCCTCAGCAGGTGTATCCAATTCCTCCTCAGGAATGTAATCGGAGTCCTCCAGATCCTCTAATCCTAGGTCAGTCTCAGCAGCTGTGACGTATAGTCGAGGGTGAGCTAACAACAAAGCCCAATAGAGGAAAACATGTCTATTTGCATTTCATTATAAGTAAAGGTTTTCAAAGGCAGAAATCGGATCAAGTATGGTTTTCAAATGATGCTTTGCAAACTAAATCTCCAATTCTAATTATGAGTTAAAATTGATAACATTAATCTGATGTGTTCAAAAACTTCTGAATTAGCATGCTTCTTGTCTTAAATTTATAACTTAATTTTATCTCTCAAATTTCCTATAGCATGAGAGCGGACTACGTGACCGATGAGAAACCCTACTAACCATCGTCGTTCATGAACCCATTTTCTAAATAGCAACAAGCCCCTACGCTATGAGGGAAACTTGCGCCAAGACAAACACCGTCCACACGGTTGGTAGAATCTAGGGCATCGTTCGTATGTACCTCAAATCGAATGCAAATGATAACTTATATCAAAGCTTATTATTCATAACATATTACTGATTTTTCGGAGTTCTGATTCGAAATTCTCATTCGAAAATTAACTGAGGTTCTGAGGCTCAAATTTTAAAGTTCTTAGTCATAACAAAGTTTCCAAATTTCTGATTTGTATCATATTTTCAAATTCTTATTCATGCTGTTTTCAAACAATTGTTCTCAAAATTTATGCTTCTTATCAAGCAGTCAAAACAGTTCCTACTTATAATAGAATGCAAATAATGTGTAGGGTTCCCCTACCCCAACAAAGACAATTCAAAAACAAGCAAAAGCAGTCCGCGCAAAGGACTCCCAATATTCAAAACCTACAAAGATTAACACTCTAAGTGTTAATATAGGACCAAAGTCAAACCCAAAAGCTTCCCTATAAAATTTTTTACCAAAAATTCGAAGGACAAAAATAGAACAAAAATCGACCCTCGAATTTGAATTCGATGGTCGAATTTGAAATTCGATGGTCGAATTCAACTTCGACCCTCGAATTCCAAAAACTGCATCAGGCATAAAAATTAGAAAATCGACCCTCGATTTTCAATTCGATGGTCGAATTCCAAATTCGACCCTCGAATTTCAAAAACTGCATCAGGCCTTAAAAATCAAATTTCGACCCTCGAATTTCAAATCGATGGTCGAATTCCAAATTCGACCCTCGATTTGAAAATCGATCCTCAAATTTCTTCAGGTCTGTGTTTGTCAAACTTTTCATCTCCGGACTCTTTTCTTTCTCACTCAACCACAACCTGTGTAACTAAAATTCATACCAGTTTTCTACTCTATTCAAAACATAAATTCAAACAACATAAGGAGGTTTAAAAGCCTACCTCTTATCGTTTAATCCGTTGTTTCCGTTGCACCGAAATTAAGCACCGGAACCAAACATGAAGGTTTAATAGATCTGGAGCTTCCAATCAATTCATGATTATAATGAGGTTGCCTCTGCCTCAGCAACCAACAAAATCACACAGCACTTACCACTCTCCCCCTATCTCTCTTTTCAATGCATCTAACCGATCATCACCACTTGGCAAGTCTTTCCAACGGTCGAGATGGAGAGAGGGAATTTCAAAACTCACAAGATCTAGGATCAAGATGAGGCAATGTTTGTAAGCTTCCAAAATCCAACGAGAGAGAGAAGTTACACTTCTCTTTAAAATCTCTCTCTTATAATACAAAACAAAGCAAAACAAATATCTTGATTTTTCTATTTACCACTTATCCACTTAACTTGCAAAAGTTTTCGATGCTGAACACAAACACCTACCTTATTGTGTAAGTCATTGATTACATGACTTGCACATATCTCGAGACAAAATCCTTTGGCCATTATTCTCATCAAACACATAGCTAACCAAAAATCTAGAAAAAATCCCTCAATAATTTCTGGACATGCTTACCGAGGTAAACGAAAAATAGGCCAAAAATATCAGGGATATTATACAGAGACATTAAATCAGTCAACTTGGACCGTCACGTTACTTAGGGGTATCAACTGGATTGGGTCTTTGCATATTTTATCCTCTGCATTTGTTACAAAATATTCTTCAAATTTATGTGATGCAAAGAGAGAACTACTTCCTCTGCTAAGGGAATACAAATAGAAAGTAACCAAAGAATTGAATTGTCAAGATGCTCTGAAAAGGATCAAATGGAGTGTGGTAATAAGAAAAAAGACAAACACGGATATCAAAGAAATTTTATCCATAAGATGTTCACCTGGAAAGACCACACCACTGAAAAAAGAAAGATGCATTGAATTTAAACTTACACAACCTCATATATAGATAACATGGAAAACAAGATTATGTGTGGCGATAATGCTTCAAAATATATTTTATTATCAAAATATAGGATAAAATTCCAAAGCATCATTTCTTGATTTCCAACATTCATGAGCAGGAACTCAAACTTCAACAAAAAGAACAACCAATCAGTACAAAAAACAAATGCAATAAATATTTTTATACAGTAACTCAAAATTAACGAAAAAAATAAAATAGAAAAAGGGAAAGAGAAAAAAAAACCCCATAAATTACTTTGCTGAATTTAAAAAACAAAATATATAAAAAAACTAAGAGAGAAAACATAGAGAGAGGGGATTGCTTGAAAAAGGATTTTGAGGTTTGGGAGAGAGGAAAACGAGAGGAGAGTAACGGCACCAGTTTGATGTGCTGCTACTCAACACCATCGCCATGCCTCTAACTTCGATGCTTTTTATAGACAGAAACGGAGTAGAACTTTAATTAGAAGTAGAATTTCCATGCTTTTTATATATGGAAACAGAAGTACAACTTATATGGAAACAAAAGTACAACTTTAATTAGAAGTAGAACCAAGGGTCAAAATACTGGTTTTCCGATACCTATCGTCCTGACCTCCAGGACGATACGTACTGGGTATCGGCCGATACATTGAATGTATCGGTTTGATAAATTGAATTTTATTTTTTTTCCAAAAAATCACAAAAAATCAAAAAAAAAAAAAATAATGATTTTTCATTTATTTCAACTTTTTTTTAAATTTATTTAACACTTATTTGATGCATATTTTATAATTTTATCAACGCATAACCTAAATTTCATTATACATGACTCATAATCAAAATTAAAAGGTATATTGTACATGAAAAATTTACTTTAAAGCCACATTGAATTTCGTGGTGGTTCTTGGCCCTCGTGATCATCAGCATCGGTGCATGAGCTTTCCTTATAATATTGGCCATATTGATACACATGATCATATGTGCTCCCTTGAAACTGAGGCATTAGCGAAGAATATGGCTCAATGTAATAGGTAAAGGCTGGTCCTCTAAAAATTTGACCAACGAAGTCATATGGTCCGGGGTAGGTTGGTTGAGGCCAATAGTATGGGTTACTGGTTGCTGAATCTTCGATATTTTGCAAACTAAATTCCCCGAAGCTAGAAGCCATATAACCCACATCATCTTGTGGACCTTGTGGTGGTGGTGGTGGTGGTGTTTGGTAAAATTCTGACACTCCTCTTCCTTCAATCCCTCCACCTCTAAATATAGGAGTGTCATATATTGTTATCGGGTCATAATCCCATAAGGCAATACCTCCATAAGAATAAGTATCAATATCATCCGCTCCACCACTAGTGCCAATATGGGTTTCATCACTTCCATCATCACCCCCACTATCACGCCCATCATCGTCATTCTGACCATCGAGTTGCGTTTCGTCATCAGATCCAACCATCAATCTTCTTTTCCGCCTCAGTGGTTGGGAAGTCTACTCTTCCGCTACTCTTTCAGCATTATCCAGCCATGTGGTGCCCTCAGTATCCAACACTGGCTCTTTTCTCTCTTCGATTCACTGATTCAAAGGTCATCCTCCTTGAATATATAATCCAACTGTATGGGATCAAAATAGTCACTATCTGTAAGGTAGAATATGATAGATGAATTAGTATATGCCTCATCAATTAGATTAAATAAAAATTATATGAACTAAGACTTCATATAGTTGCTTACCACGATTGGTCCTTTCCGTATTTTTGACCCTTAATCGCATGTTGTGGTGGCAATAGACTAACTTTTCCAATCGTTTCATAGTTAGCCTATTCCTTGTCTTCATGTGAATGAGAGAAATGTGTTCCAATTCCGCTCACAGTTGGATGAGGAACATGTTTGCGATAAAACCCTCATTGCAACTCACCTTAATATCGGGTCATCGTCTCCATAATGCATCCACCAATCAGCAGGTTTATCGTACTTGATTTGGGATTGTGCCAACGGAGTCCCAAATGATCCATGTCTCTTACGAAACATGTCAATCAACAAAGATGAAATACAATAACTCACATATCAATATAATGTTAATATGACATTTGACTTACTAGTCAGAATTCAGAATGTATGATTACTCACATCTCTGATGGCTTGACCTTGGTCGGCCAACTCAAGGAGCATTCGTTGGATCACATTAAGCAAATCGTTGTACACTTCATCGCCTTCACTCAACTCGAAGCGTCGCGTATATTGAAAGGCCAGATTCAATTAGTATACTATACATCAAATATGGGCAATCTCATCAATATATGAAAACAATGAACAATATTAAAAATAATAAATAAATAAAAATCACTACATAAGCAGTTTAGCATGTTATACCTACGACATGCAAGTACTAATAGAATTGTGCATCCCACCTCTTGTTGATGATCGCCCAATATCGTTCATATTTTGTAGGGCATTTAGTTTTAATAGTCAATTTTGCTTTATCCATCGACTCGTAAATATACCCTATCATTGGTTTCTCATCACCATCTATCAACCTCAACACTTGAACCAACGGGGTAGTGACGGCAATCAGGTGATCAACATCTGCATAAAACTCAGGGTTGTAGATCATGTTAGCAACTTCATTGCAAGCAGGTCTCTTTGCTCGTGTGAGTTCTAACTCATGTTTTGTCTATGCTTTGGAGTTAACTATGTTTTTCAGCTCACGCCTATATCTAGCTAAGCTCTGTAGGGCTAGAAATTATATCGCAAATCGTGTAATCACAGGCCGAAGCAGCTCGTTCTTGGTGAAGTTTCTCATCAAATTCACCAACTTGTCACTATTGTATAGGTAGGAAGTAATTGTTCTTTCCTTCTAAATAATTACCTATGCCTTATTTCTCTTTCCCAAATTCTCAAGAATGATGTCCACACAATGAGCGACACACGGAGTCCAGTATAAGTGACGTCTCTTCAATATTAACTGTCTTCCTGCGACTTTGTAATTAGCGGTATTGTCTGTTACCACTTGCACAATCCAGTGCTCTCCAACATCTTCAACTATCTTATCCATTAGTTGAAAGAGGTAATCAGTCATCTTCGTATGTTTAAAAGCATCAACTGATTTTAGAAATACTGTCCCAATATCACAGTAGACTAAAAAGTTGATCAAACTCTTCCTTGTGGGTCCGGTCCATCAATCGCACATAATTGTACAACTTCTCTCATCTCATACTTCCTTAAAACTCTTCATATATGTTTCTATCTCCTTGTACTCATCATCTAATAATGGCCCAGATACCTCGTATGCAAAAGACTTTTTGACTCCTGGACCAGCTTCTGCACTTGTATCAATCATACTTTTGAAGTACGGCGACTCCACAACTTGACTTGGAATGTAATTGTATATGTAACATCTCGAAAATTTTAACCTTTGAACAGTACGCCTTGGTGTACGTGCCTGACTGGTCACATACCTGACATTGTGAATTAATTAAATAAATTAGTTTGGGCTAGGTCTTAATTGAAAAAGACTGATTTAGATTGTGTGTGGGTCATTAGATGGTCGTGTACACCAAGCTTCGATGTATTAGCTCTACACCGAACCCGATTGATAAGTGGTTTGGAGTGGACAGGCCCAACACCGAATTAAAAGATCATTTTATTATAGATAACACCGTAAATAAATATATCCGTTTCACTTAGAATCTAGTTCTTTGAATAAGAACTAATACCCAAGGATAAGTGTATGTGCTTTACATAGGAACCATCCCCTTTTTATAAAAAGTCAAAAGCTTCCTTTAGAAGCTACAACCGGTTGCAAAATTTAGAGGTTTTGGGCTTTTTAGAGAGCTTAGAGAGAAAAGGGAAGAGGAAGGAGCAAGCCCTTGGGTTTCGGTCGATTTTCCCCTTGTTTTCTTCTTCTTCTTTGATCAATCACCGCAAGGGAATGCCGATTGGGCGCGATTACGATCAAATGGCTTGAGAAAGCCCTCTTTTGACTCGGGAACCCTAGCTTGGGCGTGAGCTCGTGGATCAAGAAATTGATCAATTTAAGGTATGGAAATTTTGATAAATTATGATTTAAAGTTGAGTTAGTTTGATTTGTGTTTGATTTAGGTTTATGGGTGAGAAATTTGAAGAAGAAAGATGAGATTTGAAAGGAAAATGGGTTGAGAAGTTAGAACCCGATTTTGGGTGAAATCTGACGAAACCGTTCGATCTAAATTAGAAATTGATCGAACGATTTCATCAAGAGTGAAATCTGACGAAACCGTTCGATCGAAATTAGAAATCGATCGAACGATTTCGTCAAGAGTGAAATCTGAAGGTTTCTGATCGGATTAGAAACCATTCGATCGGTTTGAAAACCGTTCGAATGAAATTAGAAACCGTTCGATCGGTTTGAAAATCGTTCAAACGAAATTAGAAACCGTTCGATCGATTTTAAATCGTTCGAACGATTTTGACTAGGCTCACCGATATTGCTTTAATATTTCGGCCGTAACGTTTTACCTATAACTCCGATTGATGTAATTCTTGCTGCGTTGGAAAGAACACAGAAAGATCTATAACTTTTATGATTTGACAAACTTATGAATCAATCATTTTAAAGGTCTAAATTGAGTGAGAAGTTAGGTTAAGTTTCGAGTTAGCATGCTTTCACTGAATGCCGAAACTGCTTCGGTATTTTTGTTGTAGCTTTCTACCCCGAACTCGAAATCACATGATTTCTAAGGCGTTGGAAAGAGAACATCGATATCTACAATTTTTGTAATTTAACTAACTCTTGAATCCAAAGTTTTAAGGGTCAAAATTTTAGAGGAAAGTTACATCAAACTCTAGGATAGCACGAACTTGTCCATTTCCGCTTCATTTTGAGAAAACACTTATATAGGTTTAAGTTATTAGTTATTGGAATTGATCCTTGATACATCATCATATGCTTGTGAAATAGATTGAGGCGGAAATCCATCGATAGAGCTTAGCTTGGCTTAGCGTGACTTCAAGGCTAAGGTGGGGAAATTCCAATACACGATTGCATTTTTATTTGATTTCATAGATGCTTGATATGATCGAATGAAATATGATTTGAAATTTTAAATTCTAAATTCTGTCAATTTTGAATATGATTTTTGAGCTTTGACTTTTGAACTCCGAATGTCATGAAGAACTTTGAATCTATGCTTTTAGAAATGAAAATTTGATGTTTGCTGAATCTATTTACATTTATATTTTCGAAATGCTTTTGATCATGGAGAATTTGTTTTCGTCTGAGTTTTTGAATACATTGGACAGTTGAATATGTATATGAACCTGAAAGTCATGTAAGAAAAACTGAATATGTAAGCTATGTAAGTAAATCGAATGTGTAAGCCTTGTCATAATGTGGACCGCTATGGGTGGATTATAAGTGTGCTGTGGACCGCTACGGGTGGATTATATGACATCGTGGACCACTATGGGCGGATTATATGTTCATGTGTGGACCTCTATGGGCGGATTATATGGTACCTTGTGGGCCGCTAGAGAGAAATCGAACTGGCACGGTAACTAACCGTGAATCGAACCGGCATGGGGTTAAACCCATGAATCGAACCAGCACGGCGGGATATCCGTGAATCGAACCGGCACGGCAGCTAACAGTGAATCGGTGATGCGGCGGGTCTCGTGAATCGGTAGCCGCAGCGGTCCGTGAATCGAACCGGCATGGCGGGATATCCGTGAATCGAATTGTGTAAGCTAAGAATGGGTGAGACATTGTGTAAGCTAAGTAAGAATGTGTAAGATATGTAAGTAAGTCAAGAAGGAATGTGTAAGAAATGTAAGTAAGTCAAGAAGGAATGTGTAAGAGATATAAGTAAGTAAAGTAAGAACGAGTAATACATGTGAGTGAGTGTAAATCGAACTCAGTAAATCAAAGATAAGAAATATGCTTTTGATAAGAGATTAGTTTCGATTTGTATAAGAAAATGTCTTGAAATCAGTTTTGATGATTATAAGGAGATGTCCTTGAATCAGTTGGCGTTTGAAATTAGTTTTGAATTTTGATAAGAAAATGCCTTTGAACTCAGTTTCAGTTTTGATAAGAGAATGCCTTTGAACTCAATTTTAGTTTGATAAGAAATGCCTTTGAAATCAGTATTAGTTTTGATAAGAAAATGTTTTGATCTTGTCTTTGAATCTATGCATGTGATGAGATGTATATTGGTATTAATTTTCTCCACTGAGCTTAGATGTTAGCTCACCCCAACTATACGTCATAGGTGTTGGTTTGAGAAAGACCAGACTACATACTTGAAGAAAAGGAGCTTCTGCATAAGGATTTGTACTTTACTTCGGGATCGTAGATTTAGTGCATTGTGGATTTTGGTAAGTTTGAGCTTGGTGCATTCGTGCTATTATACATGCATGGTATACGACTATTGGTGATTGTTGGTCATCACTGGTGTTTGTTTAGTCCTGTACATATTAGGTATTAGAACTGGAGTTTTTATCTATGACATATATATAACTTTACTTTGATTTTCGTATACATATGGATGTGCCAAGTATTCTGTATCAGATTGTGATCTACGGTCTGGCGGTCCGGGTTTTCCCTTTTGGTATTTGGTATAAGTTGAGAAAAAAAAAATGTGTTTCAAAATTTTAGGTTGAAAAATCCAGGCTGCCACAGTATATCACGAACTTTACAATCGATTTTCTAAGCCTCTTCTCCCATTTTTTTAGTGAAATTGTACTCAATTTACTTTGCTTGGAGCTCTCTGTCCGATACATGAACGGATCCATGGGACCTGCAGTAGACGGTCTGGTCTCACTCACTGATGCTGACGTACGCAACCTGGCGGTCTCCTGAATGTCCTCATCAACACCAACAACATGTGGCCTATGTCTAGATCCACCACCAGCAACAGACATGGTTGAGCCCCTCCAGCTGGATCGAAATCGATAATCGACTTCTTCTTGATCTCGTCGCTGTCATGCTTCTCTAGCACTGTCCCTCATGACTCTCGCTGTCACAATATCCTCATCCTCATCCTCATCATCCTCAGGTCTAGGTGCAGGAAACTCTGGATCTCCCATCCTTATTCTCTCATACATTTCTCTATCTCGATCGGCTTCTGTTTTTTCTTTTTCTTAGCCACCTGTAAATTGGCTCTGACTTCTTCTTTCACCTCTTTGGGTACACTGGGACACCCTCTTGTCTTTCCCTTAGCTTGAGCCAAATGCTCTCTCAACCGTGTGATACCACCTCCTAATAATTTTTTCCCATAAAGTTTACATTATATTCAGAGTCTATCACCATCAATTGGTGTGTCGTATTGTCAGGCTGAATTTGATGATCATAATATATTTATTTATTTCACCTGCATGAATGAGCAAACATTTAGATTACACTTAAAAATAAAATTTATTTGATATTATTTTAATTTTTATAAATTTTATATGACATTAAAAATTTTATTTCATATTATTATTATTTTTAAAATATTAGATTATATTTTACCAAATTTATTTGATATTATTCTAATATTTAAAAATTTATTTGATGTTATTCTTATTTTTAAAATATTAGATTATATTTTACCATATTTATTTGATATTATTCTAATTTTAAAAATCTATTTGATGTTATTCGTATATTTGAAAATTTATTTGATATTATTCTAATTTTTAAAATTTTATTTGATATTATTCATATTTTTAAATTATTAGATTATATTTTTCCATATTCATTTCATATTATTCTAAAAATATTGAAAATTTTAAAAATTTTATATTACATTTGAAAATAGTATTTAGTTGATATTATTCTAATTTTGAAAATATTATTCTAATTTTTAAAAAATAATCTAATATTATTCTAATTTTTAAAATTACATTAGAAAATCATATTATTCTAATTTTTAAAATATTTGAAAATCATATTTATTTGAAATTGATGTATCACATGCATCATGGGATATCAGTGTGACATGTGTAATTGATGTGTCACATACTCACATACCCTATGACATATGCGACACATATGGCACATGTGTAATTAATGTGTCATGGGATATTTGTTATATGTGTGATGCATCAATTACATATGTCGCGACACCTGTGTCATATACCCCATGCCACATGTGTCATGAGGCATGTGCCACACATAAACTCCATAATTATTATCAAATTGATGTGTCACATGTGTGACATGTGTAATTGATGTCTCATGGGGTATGTGTCACATGTGTCACATACCTCATGCCACATGCGACACATGTGTAATTGATGTCTCATGGGGCATGTGTCACATGTGTGACACATGTAACACATAAATGTGACACATCTATAATTGATTTGTCACATGTGGCATGGGGTATGTGTCACATGTATGACACATCAATTACATGTGTCATGACACATGTAACACATCTGTAATTAATATTTTTAATATAAAATATTAGGACTTTTTCATATAAATTTGAAGTAAAATTAGGAGTTTTTAATATAAAATTAATATTTTTAACTACTTTTAATATAGAAAAGGCTTTAAAAAATACATTAATAATTAAATAATTAAATATTTTTAACTACTTTATTTTAATTATTTTCTTAATATTTCTTATTTTAATTTTATAAATAATTTAAAGGTAGATCTACCCGATCTACCATTTTGAAGGGTAGATCTACCATATTTAATGTTAGATTTTAAAATGTTAACCCCTATAATGTAAAAAAATTAAGAGAAAATGACTTAAAATGGTAGAACACATACCTTCTCCGCGTTCTTCGGCGATTTGGCGGAGATCCCGAGCATTCTGGTGGCTAAGAAGTAAAGAGGAAGAAGAAGAAATGATTGAGAAGGAGAAGGGCCTGAGAACAAACCAAAAAATCGGAGGAAGAGGAGGGTTTTCGGCTAAAAAAAGCCCCAAACCCGTGCCCTTTAAGTGGCTGGGCCCCACCTTAAAAAAATCAAAATTATCGGACGATAATTTGAAATTATCGGACACTGGGCCCCACCTTAAAAAAATCGAAATTATCGGACGATAATTTAAAATTATCGTCCGATAATTTCATTGTATCGTCCGATACGAACGATACGCTCAAATTATCATCCGTATCGGACAATAATTTGAGTTTTTTTTTTTTGGTTTGATTCCTTCAATTTATCGGACGATAATTTGAAATTATCGTCTGATAATTTGAAGTTATCGTCCGATACGGGCGATAAATTGCCCGTATTAGACGATAATTTATGTATTTTTCAGGGGGTACAATACAAAGGCATTATATCGTACCGCCGAGGTCCAAAACCAATACATATCGGACGATGCGTATCGGTATCGAACGATATTTTGACCCATGAGTAGAACTTCCATGTTTTTTATATATGGAAACAAAAGTACAACTTTAATTAGAAGTAGAATTTCGATACATTTTATATATAGAAACAGAACCCTGTTTTTGGAACCTGTCGTTATGAGATATGAGTATGGGAGATTTTCGAGACTTGCGGCTATGAGATATGACTTAGGGGTATTTTAGGTATGAAAAAGTGACAGAAACTATTTTTACTTTTATATAATAGTAAGGATATATATATATATATATATATATATATATATATATATAAAGAGCCCAACGGAACTAAGGGCTCAATCCTAAGCCTGACCTGTTTAAATTTAAAGAAAATGACTATCCTACCCCAAACTTAAATCTAGCATTGTCCACAATGTTAGAAAGAAAAAGAACATACTCTCCGAATAATGTACATGAATGCTTAAGGGCAACAAATGATATCTAACAATAAACTAAAAATAAGAGAAAATAAAGGGTAGAGATCACATCAAATTGTGGCATATATACAATTCATTAAAGAGAAGATGTTGCAAAATTGAGAAATCAAAACATAGTACAAAAGGTGAACAAAAATTCACGAAAATCTCGAAAAAACTCAATCAATCATAGTGAATTGGATCGTCCAAAGGTATTTCAACTTCCTGATTTCTTAAGTACAAGAATGATCTCAACCATTGACCATTGACTTTGAACACATCGCCCTTCTTTGGATTCTCCAACTCCATTGCTCCATAAGGGAACACGATACCAATAATAAATGGCCGCTCCATCTAAATCTCAATTTTTTCGGAAATAGATGGAAACGAGAATGTTAAAAAGAAGAACCTTCTAAGCAGGTGCAAAATATTTTCTCAATATTTTCTAGTCACGTACCTGCTTCATCTGATTTTTCTGTATTAGCGTACTCATAAGCATGAGTGATTTTGGATTGCCCAATAAGCACAATGTTCGATCTCAACCAGCAAATAACTTGCCATAAACCATGCGGTATGGTGGCATTTCAATGGGAGTCTGAATGCATTACCATAGGCTCACAATGCATCAGTAAGTCATAAAGACCGATCTTTATGATTTGGGTTCGCTGTTTTCTCTAAAATTCATTTGAGCTTCCTTATTAGAAATATAAACTTGACCACTGATTTGTGAGTGATAAGGTATCACAATTTTAGAGTTTATTCCATCTTTCCTCATCAAATGATCAAAACCCCTATTGCTAAAAAAAAAAATCCACCATCGCAAATGATAGCGCATGGTATAGCAAATCGAGCAAAAATATTTTCTTTCAAAAATTTGACCACCACCTTGTGATCATTGGCTTTGCAAGCACCGACTGTTACCCACATAGATACATAAATGATTGTGACAAGGATGTTCAAATTCCCAAAATAATTTGGAAGGGACCCATAAAATCAATATCACAGGCATCAAATATCTTAATAATCAAAGTAGTGTTTAGCCGCATCATTTTTTGTTTTGAAATGTTTCCCAATTTTTTGCAACGCTCACAAGCTACACAAAATGCGTGACAATCTTTAAAAATAGTAAGCCAATAAAAAGTACATTGTAAAATCTTTGCAGCAGTCTTCCTGGAATTGAAGTAGCCTCCACATGTTTGATCATGATTCATGACAAGATATATAATTTTATGCTCACTTTCAAGGATGCATCTCCTTATTATCTGATCGGGACAAGACTTAAATAAGTATGGATCATTGCAAAAGAAATATTTCACCCTAGCTAAAAGCTTTGATTGATCTTGCTTATACCAATACAAGGGCATTTGATTTGTTACAAGATAATTGACAATATCTGTGAACCAAGGCAACTGAGAGACAGATAACAATTGTTCCACTGAGAAAATTTATGTGATGGGCACGGAATTCCTAAAAATTTAACAACTAAATGGGGCAAATGGGCAGCTACAACATTCTCGAACCCCTTCTTGTCCAAAATTTCAATATTAAACTCTTGGAAAAACATCTAATTAGTCACACTTTAGCATCCTTTTTAGCAAAAAATGTAACAACCCAAAATTTTAAAAAAGGTTGAATCGTTGACCTTTGATGAGAATACGACCTTTTGAATGATTTGATCCGAGTCAAACATTTGACCTAGGTAACGTGGCCTCAAACCCCACTTGTTATAATTGGGGATACGCGCCAAGCGGATTAAATCACAACTCGTACCATATGTAGAGCGTAGGCGTGTTTGTGCATATTGCACACGAACCCGAGCTCAAGCTTGAACTTGGGCCTCAACCCGAATTTCAACTCGAACCGAGAGTAGACTCGAGCCCAATAATCCAACCTGTCATGTGGCACCCAAACTCAAATATGGGTTTATATGTATAAATGTACATTATAGATTTCCTAACATTGTTACGCCTAACTACGTGTACATGTTCGGCAAGGCCCGCAATACCGCTTTGAAACTTTTGAATTTAATTAATTTAAAAGAATATATCTTGTGTGAATGTGACATCCCCAAAAATCGGTGTTGTAAATTTGTACCGTTGCACACAGGCCAAGTGCGCATGTCTAGTACGATGCACTGTGCACGTGTACAACCTAGAGACAATTTTCTTTTAAGATAGAATATTTGAGCCAACTAATTGGGTCGACTAGTTCAGTCGATTGATTAGGATCGACTAATTGGGCCAACTAGTTGGGTCGACTAATTGGACAAACTATTTGGACCGACTTTGGGTCTCAACTAGAACCTTTGAAGAAGTGGAAAATATCTAAATTGCGTGTACTAGAGTCACACCGGAACCAAAGCTCTTTTAAGTGGATCGGACTAACACTCTTTTGCGGTGTTATCGCTTAACATCGAAACTGAGCCCAAATAAAAAAGGGCAAAAGCTTCTCACGCAAGCTTCTTGCTTGCAAAGTTTTGAGAAAGAGAGTGAGAGCTTGAGAGAAAAAGGAGCCAACCCTCTTGCATTTGGTGGATCCTACCCTCAAAACTTCTTCGGTTGATTTTCGCAAGAGAAACTTCGATTATCGACATGAGGATGATTTGAAGGCAAGGGAATCCGTTTTTTCCTAAACCCTCTTTGTTCTAGATGGAAATCCTTTTGAAAGATCCGCTTCTTGCAAAGATCTCGTGAGTTTATTGGGCATGATCCGTAGAGTTTAACCTTTGATTTCACCCATTAGAGATCGCGAGAAAGTTGAGTTTCTGGATTCAAGAGGAACGTGGGTCGGCGTTATCAATGTCATTCATCGTGTACTCCGATTTCGCGAGTTTTAGAAGGTATAATTTACGATTTGATAGTGTAGAGTTAATTTAAGCTTTGATCATGTGTGTGCATGGGTGTTTGTCATTAGTGTGCAAAGAAATTGAGGAATTAGGGTGAGAAAAGTGGGCTTTAGAAGGAAAAAATATATATACACAGAATGGCGCAAAATCGCACGCGCGAATTAAAAGTGGGCTTTAGAAGGAAAAAAAACACATAATCGCGCAAAATCGCGCGCGCGAATTAAAAGTGGGCTTTAGAAGGAAAAAAAACACACATAATCGCGCAAAATCGCGTGCGCGAATTTGCCTCAGAAAACAGGCTAAAACTGCACTGAAAAACTCGCTCGCGCAAGTTTTGTGTGACACAAAATCTGGAAAATTTGCGCGGGCGAATTGGAAATCGCGCACTCGAATTTGAAAATTTGCTCGAGCGATTTGGAAATCGCCCACGCGACACTGCCACGGTATTTTAGCCATAACTTTCTGCAACGAACTATGATTGACGCAATTCTTGCGGCGTTAGAAAGAGGACAATGAGATCTATAACTTATGTTAATTAACAATTTCATGAATCAAATGTCTTAGAGGTCAAAATTGAGCGGGAAGTTAGGTCAAGTTTTAAGTTAGCACGAAACTTGCCCATTTCCGCCTCAATTTCGAGAAAATACTTAAATACGTTAAAGTTATTAGTAGTTAAGATCAATCCTTAATACATCATCATAATTGTGATGTAAATTGAAGGCGAGAAGCTATTGATAGGACCTTGCTTTGCTTCGCACAACTTCGAGGTTAAGGTAGGAAAAATTCAATGCACGATTATGTTTTAGTATTTGAATCATATACTTTGATGATAATTTGATTTGAATCTATGATTTTAGAAATGGAACTTTTGATTTTGTGAAATCTGTTTTGCATCAGAATATTTGAAATTCTCTTTGATATAACTCTGAACTTTGAAATTATTGAACTTTGAACACTGAACTCTTGACATTGAACTCTAAATCTGATACTTGATTTGTTTGACTCTGAAATCATGGTGGCAAAGAGGAGTTGAGGCTCTGGGATTTTTACCCTGTTCCACAAAGGGGAGCTTTGGTCACATGTTTATGGTCTGATATGTTTCTGTTCCTGCTAAGGGAAGCCTTGATGTGATGTGTTTTGTTTCCCACTAAGGGATGTTTGATATGATGCTTTGGTAACACATCGGTGACAAAGATGAGTTGAAGCTCTGGGGTTTTTACCATGTTCCCACTAAGGGATGCTTTGGTCTGATGTGTGGATCGTTCTGCTTTCCGATATGATTATGTTTATGACATGATTCCGTTTCTACTTCCGTTATTGGATTTGTTCCGTTTTATGCTCGATTCTGTTTTGCTGTTTTGATATGATGCTTTTGTCACACATCGGTGACAAAGAGGAGTTGAGGCTCCGAGGTTTTTATCATGTTCCTATAAAGAGATGCTTCGATCCGATGTTTTGATTCGATGCTCCTGATACGTTTCTGTTTCTGTTTCCGTTATCTGATGCGTTCTGTTTCTTAGATGACTATTTCCGTACAATGTTCTGTTCTCTTCCGTTTTCTGACTTGAATCTGTTTCCACTTTGCTTCTATGCTACATTTATGTTTTGTTTCCGTTCTGTTTCGCTTTCTGACTTGATACGTCTTTGTTCTCTGACACGATAGGTTTTATTTTCTGACGTGATATGTTCGTTTTTCTGATTGGACACGTTTTAGTTATGATTTCGAACTTAGTATTATTTTAAATTCTGCATTCGATATAAAAACTACTTTTAAATTTAGTCATCGAATATATGCTTTGATTTAATAAGATATGATTGTATATTGAGCTTTCCTCTGTTGAGCTTAAACTGTTAGCTCACCCTGTCTATACGTCACAGGTACAGATCTGGATCAGGGTTGAAGAGGATCTTGTAAATCTTTGATTTTGGGACTTGGTCTAGTGACCTTTTGGGCTTTAGACTTGATATATTAACAAAACTTCGTAGAATTTGAATTTGTATATATACATTTTGTACATCACTGTTTAGGTGATGGATAGCCATCACCGGTGGTTTAGCTTGTCTTTTGCTTATCTATTCTGTTTAGAGATGGAGACATCTTTTGGCCATGATGATATTACTAATTAAGTAATTATCTGCTTCGAATTCCACTTACTGTGTGGATGTACCAAGTAAATTTTGTATTCAGATTGTGTTCTGGGATCTGGCAGTCAGAGTCTTCCCAGATGATAAAAAAAGATATCTCTCAGAAAATCGTATTGGAAAAATCCGGGTTGTCACAAAAAGGTACCTAAGAGTTGCATGATCCGAATAGACAATGACCTTGGAGTCCAATAGGTCTAATCTAAATTTATCCACAACAAACACCATTGCTAGCTACTCTTTCTCTATTGTGGAATAGTTCAATTGTACATGATTTAGAGTCATGCTAGCATAATAGATCACATGAGAAAGTTTACTGATCCTCTGCCCCAACACAAAACCTACAACATAATCTAAAGCATCACACATGATATCAAATGGTTTGTTCTAGTCAAGCGGACAGATGATAGGAGCTGACGTTAGATCAAATTTTATTCTCTCAAAGGTCGTTAAGCACTTATCATAAATAAAAGATGGGGCATCCTTAGCCAGCAGACTACACAAAGTTTCAAAATCTTGCCAAAATCTTTTACGAACCTACAGTAAAAACCTGTATGTCCCAAAAATTATCTAACTTCTCTCATAATTTTTGGAGGGGATAAATTAGAAATCAACTCAATTTTTGCCTTATCTACCTCAATTCCCTTTTCAAATATTACATGCCTTAGAATAATCTTGTTCTTCACCATTAAATGACAGATATTACATGTCTGAAAACAGTTTTGCTCTTCACCAGAAAATGACAGTATTTCCAGTTAAAGACGAGATTCATTTCCACTACTCTAACATGACATATAAATGGTGTACATTCGCATCGAAGCTAGGTCCAAAGACAGAAATCATCCATAAACACCTCTAGGAAACGCTCGATTATGTCAAAGAAAATGCTAATAATACACATTTGAAAAGTAGCAGGTGCATTACATAACCCAAAAGGCATGCGTCGATAGACGAATGTCTAAAAAGGACAGGTGAAAGTAGTCTTCTCTTGATCGTTTAGCACTATGGGAATCTGGTTATAGCCAGACACTACAAAAAAAATGACTTTTGGAGACAATTATTGGAGACGACTTTTCGAAGCCGTTTCCAATAGCTATTTATTGAAGACAGCCACTCAAAAGCCGTCTCGGATGCTTTTATTAGAGACGACTAAAGTCGTCTCCCTGTATAAAGTAATATATAGAGACACCTATAACCATCTTGATATAATTAACTTAAGGGATAGGTTGGTGAAAACTTTAGAGACTAAATTAAAAGTCGTCTCTAAAAGTCGCATTAACATGAATAGAGACGACTTAAGCCGTCTCGGTCATTGCTTTAATGTACAGACCTTGGTAATACTTAGTTAGCATTTAATAACTTCCTTCCCCTATAAAACGATCTCCCACAGCATTTCTCTCTTCAGAAACTCTCTTCCATTGCTGCTGTCGACGTAGAGCCTTCGTTTCCATTTCTCCCAAGGTTTGAGCTCTGACGTAGAGATCTCTCAATAGTTTGAAGTAGAGAGCTAGGTTTGAGACGAATCCAGGTATGTAGATCTAAATTTGAACCAAGCTCTTCCAAATTCTCTATATAATCCAAGCAAGCTCTCTAAAATCTGTTTGATTTTTATCTGACCATTGTTTGACGCAGAGAACTAGGGTTTGAGAGGAATCAGAGGTTTGGAGATCCAAGTTTGGCATTTGGATAGGGTTGGCAGTTCGAAGTCGAGATTTGGAGCCAAAAATCCACAGCGTAAAAGGTCTAATTCGATATTTTTTTTACTTTCTAGGTAATTTCCCTTTTAGTTTGGCTTAAGTTTTGGTCAATCTAACTAGATCGTTCGTCTGATTTGGTAGGGATCTCAGGCCAACAGTTTGAATCTGATTTGATAGGGATCGTTCATCTAATTGCTTAAATCTGAGTAGACAAAGTTCAGATCTAAGGTGTGAGTCAGACAAAGTTCAGATCTAAGGTGTGGTTTAATTTCGATTTTCATTCAAGCTGCATTTCGATTATGATTTCGATTCAGATTCCAAGTTGATTTCAAATTTTGATTTCAAGTATGATACATGCTTTAATCATACTTCGAATTATTTTTTTATGATTGTAAATTGTTACTGTATCCTTAATTAAGCCAATGGATCAAAACATCATCACCCACAGATAAAAATGCCCAATAGAATTGTGTGATTATGGATTTGTAGTCAGATAAAATTGTCTTACAAAAATATAAATGTTCTATAACAAAATTGTCCATAATTTCACCAATTTTTATAAATTTTATTAATGCGTTTCTTCTTCTAAAGAAATTATCTAATGATCCCTATCACCATCAAGGTGGCAGTCTCGCAATCTCCACCATCAGCCGGTGCATGTATCCTTCAATCCAGACCGTTAATTTGCTAAAGTCCAATCAATTATTTGATTTTCATTGATCTATAACCATCACCAAAAAAAGCCTTGCGATGACCTTATAATCGATAAAACTGAGAGATATTACCCATCTACGATATCAATCGATTGGATGGTCTGAATCACCCTACATATACACCCATATATAGTTAGTGATGATGAACACCATCTTCTTCCATGGTGCTAATCACCATGTGATCAAATCAAGCTGGATCCTAAAACAAGCAATTTTAGTTTGGCTTTTCTGATTTGGTTTTGATTTTGATTTTGATTTTGATCAAGTAGATTTTGAATTTGTTTGCAATTTGTTTGGAATTAGTAGATTTTGAATTTGTTTCGATCAGTTAGGTGTCTAGGCCCACGTAGAGTTGCGGACCGCTATAAAATTCGAAGATTGGAGTGTTTTTTGGTAAATAGGAGTTTATTGATATCTAAATATAGGTTGGGTTTCTAATTGAAGTAGGGATCTTTTGCCTTAATTTTAAACTACCATTAAGGCCATATGACGGTGATGTGAACAGCTAATTGACTGTTTATTAGTATATTATTATTTTCTAGTTTTGAATTATAGAGTTTAGTTTTCCTTTATTTTACTGCGTTTCTTCTCCTTTTTATAATGTTTCTTCTTTGTGAAAGCATAAGGCCACCCCTGGTTATGTAGCATTGAATGCAACATCCTGTGCTTTTCCTATTCACTATTTTTGTCTCTCGTCTTCTTTTCAGTCTAGAGCTGAATATATGAACAGGCAAATAGCTAAGAAACATTGCTATGTTGAGAAACTCCAAAATCACATATATTTCCTTTATACTAAGGACTCTTTTGTTGGAATGGAAACCTTATAAAGTTTAATATATGGAGATTAAAGAGAAACTTGTTGTTCACTTTACAAATTGGTACAATTTCTCGTTGCTACCACATCTAAATTAATTTAAGTCACATTTTCAAAGGTTTAACCATCCATAACATTGAGAAAGTCAGGGTTGCTAGAGCTAGCATGGGTGATCCGTGCTGGTCGCAGAACCCAACTATGAAAACAACGAGATTTGTCGAGGGACTTAAATTAAACTCTCCATGTTAGTGAAAGGGCTAGCATATGGCTGATCAAGCTTACTATATGCACGTTAACGGTCAAGTTCTGACGCCTTTACAAACTAGTACTGAAAGGGGTTTTTTTTTTCTTTGTTTATAAATTTTGAATTCTTGTAACATAGGGTGTCCCAAACCTATGGGTACACGTGTTTGACACTTGCACGCGTCCGAGTACTTGTCGTTACCACATCTGATTAATTTAAGGTGCATGTTAAAAGGATTAGCCATCCCAAAACATTGTGAACGTCTTGAGTTATCACAGAGCATGGCTGAGGAAACGATGAGTTTTTGCAGGGGATTTTAGCAATTCTCCATGTCAGAGAAAGGTCTAAAATATCACAGTTAAGCCTGCCAACGCAGTCCGAACCACATCAATATTTGCTTAACACCAGTTATGAATTTACTTGACTGGAGTGACTATATAATGATGAATTTCAGTTCACATGATTGTACGATCTCACTTGTCTATGGCATGTTTAAAGGATATTAAAACTTTTGAAACTAGAAGTAGACATACCGTGCCAGTTTCTGTTAGCTTGTCAATTGATCTGCTGATGATATTTTCTTTCTTTGGCACCGGTACAAGTGTATAGTCCCTTGATATAGCACCATATTTAGTACTGTCATCTAGAATATTCTCCTACAGGAATGTAATCAATATCGTTTTCATTAGAAGTACTGGTCTGGGTGAGGATTCACTCACAAAATAGAACCAAGCTTTCAACAAAATGAATTTATACACAAGGACAAGAGTACTAAATAAAAGAAAATGATAAATACAGACCTATCTAATAGAAGCTTAAAACAGAAGCCATGAGCAACCCCAACTTTCCAATTACAAAGAATAAAAATAAAATAGGGGTGTGATTAGGCAGAATAAGGTCTGACTCCCTTGTCACCCTCTTCTCGGCATCAGGAAGACGTCTATCTTAATCCTCTAACCTGTTTTGGAGCAGATATTCATACTCATTCTGTTGGAATAAATATTAGATGAGTGGGTGTGTTCTTAGATATATTTTGTGTAGTACCTGTCTCATTGGGTTGAGCAAGGAGTAAATTTGGTCATCTGGTCTTTGAATACCATAACTCTAGTTTATTTGACTGCTCTAATGGTAGAAAGAAATTTCGCAGGCACGGGACAATCTTGCATAGGTTATTAAATATTTCATTTAATTATTTAAATTTTTATTATATACATGGTACTATTATTCATCAGTAACAAGTCATGCCTTAATTGACAATGTTACCAGTTATGGAAACTCGGGGTGGATAAAGTAATTTTTTTTTCCGGAATCTTGCTGGCCCAAATTGCTAATGGGTGCGAAGAATGGGGATTCTTTCAGGTAATTTGCATGTGTTATTTAGAACCACGCTTACACTTGTCATTTCCTAAAAGGAGGCACTGAATGTCTGACTTTTTTTGTTGCAGTTGATAAACCTATTTGGGCCTTGTGGTATTTTTTTCCCCTCAAAGAATGTTCTTTGCAAAATCATTTTGAGCTGTCACTAGTTCGCATCTTAAACCCAAAGTATGCTCTTTAATTGAATTTGTTTCAGATTACATATATATTATGCGGTACCTCCTTTGTTGCTATTATATGTTATTGCAATTTCTTTGTAGGTTTACTTCGACTACATGAGAAGCTTCCGGGTAGAATTTGATGAGTTCTTTGAGGATGGTGTTATCTCCGAAATTGAAGTGGGATTAGGTCCATGTGGAGAGCTACTGTACCCCTCCTATACGGTCAAGCATGGTTTGAAATATCCTGGCATTGGGAATTCCAGGTACCCTTGTAAACGTGGCCACAAATTTCTTTGAATTTTGCTGAAATGGGGGTGTGCTGAAAATTTCGGGGAAATTTCACCTATTTTGGTGAATCACCAATATATTCTAAAATTAGCCAAAATTTTTCAGGATTTCGGGAAACTTTTTGGAATACTATTTCTTATGAAGTTGGATTCACTTTTTTAAATTCTTTTGGAAATGTTCTTTTTATGATTATTGATTTGTAATGCATGTGGATTTCTGATTACATAATGTGCCTATTTTATTGCTTTAACATATCGTTTTGAAAGATCAATATATATATATATATATATATAAAAAACTAATTTCTATAATTTTTTATATTCGCCGAGTCTTTCTCGAATTTGTCCAGATTGAACTGACGCGATCCCTCGCTGAAATATTTCCGAAATAATAGAGCTTTGTTACTATGCTTGTAAATAAGTATTGGGAGACGTGAGCTTCTTCTCTCTTCACAGGAAATCATGCTTGAATTCCGTGCTGGTAAGATGTTCACTGAGGGAACGCGGGTACTTCCAGATAACCGAAAAGGACTTGTTCACATCGGAAGGGTATGAGATATCTTAATAATAAAGAGTTATTTTAGCTTCTAGTGTTCTTTACAAAAAAATTGATCCCTATTTTCTGTCAGAAGTTTCATGTAACTTGTTAACCAATTTTCCTCTTGAAGCAATTCTAATTCTATCTGGATGGGTGTCTATCAGGGCGAGGAGGGACTAGTACATTTTCAGTGGCTTGATCGTAGATGTATCCTGTGTTAACTGATGAGAAATTTCGTATAGTACGACATCTATATCAGATAGTAAGGCATATAACTTCTAAAGAGTTATCAGAGTGTGCTATTTGATATTACATTAGTAATTTCTAGCAGCAAAAGGACATATATTTGACCATTCCTTTTCCTTTTCCCAAAAGATTGGAAAAAATAATTCAATGATCAAGTAAACAATATATGAGCCTGTATTTTTAGCTCACCGTCAAGCTATAGAAACCACATGTTGGTGTTTTTTTACTAACCTAACTTAGTGTAGGTTGTTTGGGTTGCATTCTTTGATTTTCTATATATAGAGTTGATAAAAGTTGTGTTTCTAGTTTCCTTTACTTCTTTTTGGTATTGGCATTAAAAGTATGCATATTTTGAACAAGATTTAAAATTATGGGTGGATTAGACTTTGAGTTTATTGTTACATAAGCCTCCTGCTTATTTGTACTGGTCACACTGCCTTTTGTTTGAATTTCGATTTGGATATTATCTTTTCACATGGATGATTATTTTCATTAATAAAATCTTGATTTAGCATAGAAGATATTATTTGTTTGTCCTGTTTTAAAGAAAGTTCCAAATCCTTTTAGAAACAGGTACCTCTATGCACGCCTAGAAGATTATGAGGGCACCTATGTTTGAAAATCATTTATTGCTTGGAATCAGGCGATAGAAGTCGTTTTTACCTCAATCTTCCACACAATAGATCTGGAAACCATGAGAGTACCATTGGATGGTTCTTTGACTGCCTGAAATTTGTTTCTTTTTTTTTTCTCCCATAATTCTAATTATTTGACTGCCTGAAATTAAGTCCAAAACGGTAATTTGCCACCTCATCATGATCCAAAACCACCTAATCCAACATCCTGTTCTTCACACTGCACATAACATGATCTGAGGATTTCCTCTTTCTATGAAATATTCCTATCATTTCTTTCAATCCAGATTGCCTAAAGGACAACCATCAGAGTGGCCCGCCTAAAGGCCCTTCTTGAACTAGTGAAACCACCATAGTTCCAAGATGCCAAAAGTCCCCACAGGGACAAGACCTCGGCTACGCTCAACTCAGATCAAAGACTTTCAAGACCATGCTTATAGACCTCTTTTGTAAGCCGACAATAGATAAACAAGTGATCTACCGACTCAGCCTCATGCATGGCCCGACGCTGCGTCTATATGGGTCTCAGCCCCTTTTTGCAGCTTGATCAGAGGGTCAGCTTTGGACCCCCTGATCCCCTCGATTCCTGACACACTATGAAAATAGACGGTACCTGTCGTCGAATCCGCTTCTTTCTTAAAAAAATAAATTAAAATAATAATTTTGAATTCTGATAACGTTATAAATCTGAACTTTGGTACATGCGTTCATGGCATCCCGTGCACATTTTGGGGAAAATTATGAGCAGTGGCCCCTATTGATTTTCATAGACCTACTTGCTTGTGCAATTTTATCCCAATTGAGTGCACAGATCTCAAGGTCACAGTTAAAAGTGAGATGTTGCCACACGTGCCCACCAATTGAGATCTAGTGTTTGCATAAGTTTTCTTGCGCGTTCATATCGCAGTCTAAACACGAAAATCCCTGTTTTCAAACAGTGCACCTTTCCTACAGTTTCGATTGTCGGAATTGTGCACAGATATGGTGATGTGACCCCCTAATTGATATTGGTATCTTGAATGGTCAAAATATCAACCTTCAGTAGACAGCGATTGGGGGACTTTTGAGGAAGGCAATGAATATGGTGGCAGAACTGCTTGCTAAAATTGTATCTTAAGCTTGTTTCGGATTAGACCATCAATCACATTATAGTAGAGATATATTGATTTCTTTTCGATGTGGTTGCAAGGTCCTTGCTTATCTATTCCTTATATTTTTATGCATTTGACAATTAATATAATTTCCGTTACTTACGGATAATCTTAAAATATAATCCATTCCATGTGTTAGTAATTGTTTTGCACATGTGGCTTAGCATGTAGAGATCTTCCTTTTGTTGAAAATTTATGAGACACTTGCATTAGAATTTGTTAATGTTTCTTGTGCATTAAAAAATAGCATTGCATTAAAGTCTTGACCTTGTATTATAATGGTTCCTTGTATTATTCTTACTTTCAATACAAACAGCGCTACGGCCTGCTCAAAGTCTTGACCTTGAGGTATGGCAGGCTGACTGGGGGACCAATTAGGGGTTGCCCCAAAGCATGGGTTCGAGTTGGGTTGGAATGCAAAATTCTAATGGAAAATAATGTCGTTGCAGGATACTACCACTTTAGGCATCGTCGTTGTGACGAGCCGACTTTTCCAATCCCTAAGGTATAGGAAAGGCCGGTTCATCAACTTATTGATTTCTCAATAAGCCGTAACAAACAGAAGCCGGCAACATAAACTAAGGTCTAAAGACAGAGGCAACATTGTTAATCCAAAAACAAAAGCTTCATATAACAAAATTAGATATATCACTGTGAGGTACCAAAAGGAACCACCGGTGATGGCCAATCCGATCACCTAAAATAGAGGTTCACAATAATGGTTCCTCGAGTGATATCAAAAGATCAAAATTAATAGCCTAAGGCTCATCAATCCAAAAATAATATCCAGACAAAAATACCAAAAATACAGAATCTAAGATCACGGGAAGAACTCCTCAGCTGGTATGTCCAAATCCTCCTCGGGAATATAATCGGAGTCCTCCGGATCCTCTGACCCAAGGTCAGTCTCAGCACCTGTGACGTATAGTCGAGGGTGAGCTAACGGCCAAGCTCAATAATGGAAGACAGATCTATTTGCATTTCTTATAAGTAATGGTTTTCAAAAGACGGAATCGGATCAAATATGGTTTTTCAATGATGCTTTTCAAATTAAATCTCCAGTTCTAATCCTGAGTCAAAACTGATAATAAAATCTAAAGTGTTCAAAATGTTCTGATTTAGCATGCTTCTTGTCTTAAATTTATAACTTAATTTTATCTCCCAAATTTCCTATAGCATGAGAGCGGACTACGTGACCGATGGGAAGACCCTACTGACCATCGTCGTTCATGAACCCATTTCGAAAATGCAACAAGCCCCTACGCTATGAGGGAAACTTGCGCCAAAGTTTTACCGTCAACACGGTTGGTAGAATCTAGGGCATCGTACTTATGAACCCAAAATCAAATGCAAATGCTAACACATATCCAAGCTTATAATTCATATCATATACTGATTTTTTCAAAGTTCTGATTCGAAGTTCTGATTCAAAATTTAACTGAGGTTCTGATTCAAATTTAGCTGAGGTTCTGATTTCCAATGATTCTTATTTATGACAAGGTTTACAAATTTTCGGATTGTATCATATGTTCAAAGTTTTAATTACACTGTGTGCATGAAATTTCTATATTTTATGCTTCTAAAATAAAATGATTTATAGCAGTTTATGCTTATAATTCATGCAAATAATAATTAGGATTCCCCTACCTTAACCAAGAAAATTCAAAAGCATGAACAAGCAGTCCTCTCCAAGGACTCCCAATTGTCAAAACCTACATATATTAACACCCTCAGTGTTAATATACAACCCAAAAATCAACCCAAAAGCTCACAAAATAAAAATCCAATCAAATATTTAAAAGCCAAAAATTTGGAAATTACCATCGATTTCAAATTGATGGTCGAATTTGAAATCGATAATTCGATTTTAAATTCGACCATCGAATTTCGTAACTCTGCTTAAAGCTTAAAATCTCATTTTCATTTGTCGATTTCCAATTGACAATGATTTCAATTCGACTGATTTTGAAATCGATAAATTTCCTGTGCTCTGGTCATTAATTCAACATGCCCGGATTCTTTTTCATCATTTTCTACACAGCCATTCAATCCTTTCTATTGAATCCAAATCTTAATTTCTTAACAAAACCCAATAAATTTACATAAGGAGGTTTCAAGGCATACCTCTTGTAGCTTAATCTGTTGATCCCCTTGTACCGATTCACGCACCGGAACAAGCTTCTATGATTGAAGGTTTAAAAGCTTCAAGTCAGCCCATTATAACCCTTCTTCCATTGCACAGATCCTATCAACACAGTGATATCCTCTCCTCTAACCTTCTCTTCTAATATCTCAAACTGATCCAATTTCAAGTACCAAATAAACCAATGGTTGAGATGGGAAGAGGAGCTCTCACTCTCTCAAGATCTAAAGATCAAAAGCAGCCCAATTGGTTTGCAATTTACATTCCACCGAAAGAGAGAAGTGTAAATTCTCTCAAATCTCTCTCTCTTTATAATATAAAACATAACCTACTAAAAATCTAGATATTTATAATTACTACTTATCTACTTAAGTTGAATATTTTCCGGTGTTAAACACAAACACCAATGCTATTGTGTGAGTCATAGATTACTTGACTTGCACACCTCTCAAAACGAAATCCTTATGCCAAAAGTCTTATCATAGACTTAGATTACCAAAAATCTAAAATAGTCCACAATATTTTTCGGACACGCTTATCGAGGTAAATGAAATTAGGTCAAAAATATCAGGGATATTACATTCACCCCTCCTTAGGAATTTTCGTCCTCGAAAATTGAACATAACACACACCAGATAATAAAAGAAGAGAAAACATGGGGCACCGTGTTTCGATCCCACAGGGCACGCAAGCCAAGGGATGGGATCCATAGTAACATGGATGTACTGCATGTGGCATTAAAAGGCCATAGTGGATTGCATCCGTACATGGATGCCCACACCCCAAGTGTCACGTGCCGGGAGACCGATGCACAGTGACGCATGAAAGCCATAAAGAGAATGAAAAGCCATCAAAGAAACAGGAAGTACAAAAGTGACATAGAGCAAATCCACACAAGCATCTAACTGAATCAGATACCAAAATAACAGCAAAAGCAACGCACATAGAGATCCAACACGCATATCAAAAGATGAAAATAAGTATCTAACTGAACTATATACAAACAAAGATAAGCAAAGTATCCAGAGCAAGCAAAAGACAGAAAAGATAAAAGATAACAAAAGAAGGACCACCAGGTCCTAAATAATCCAAGCTGTAAAATAAATACAGACCCATAACAACCATAAAAAATCAAGACTCTCCCCAAGTATACTAACAATCCCCGGCAGAAGATGGACCCGCCCGATCCAAAGTACCATCGCCCGCAGCAGCATCATCATCACCCGTATCCTCCCTGGCCGCAGAAGGCATGCTAGTACCGGCGCCCGATGTCGAAGGGCGATATACCGAAGCACGGATATCGGCCATATACGTCGTGTAATCCTCTAGAAACGCGTGCTGTATCAGATAAGAGAGAGCGCCGCCATGGACATCCAACTCCTGACGCATAGAGCTGGTGTGGTGGGTGAGCTCTTGAATCTGATGGCTCATGGCGGTCATCTGTCTGGTGAACTCGGATAGTGTAAGTATATCACTAAATGAGGAGGTGCAAGGTAGCGATGTCGTGATAGAAGGAGTAGGGTCAGCATCGTCCTCACTAGCTGTATCAGGTGCCTCTGCATCCTTTGGAGTCTTTACCAACCTACTGTAGGTTTGACCCCAATTGACCAAATTATAAATCTTTCGACCCGCTGTGGATTTGGGTTCAGTAGGAGGGATATCATAAGCAGGGCCCGCTCGGTAGTTCTCAATCATCACTGAAATTAAGCGAGCATAGGGCATAGTCTTCAATGGTTTCTTTACATGTTTACTCATTTTCTCTCGGGCTTTGATAGTCCCTTTGAAAAGAACGTCAGGAGCACTAAACCATCGCTCCTTATAGGCCGCAAAAAGAATTTGTTGGAGGGAACCCAGTTTATTGATGACCAAAAGGGTAAAGGTGGCCTTTAAAATTTTATCCAAGATCCACATGGTCTCCGGCATATGGACCGTGTGATGGATTTACCGGACCCATGACGGCCTTGCGTCATTTGCGTAATTACATCCTCGAAATGAACCGGTTTGGGGAAGGGAGGACCTAAACCCATGGTTTGGGAGTGATTCAAAGGGCATCGCAATGCCACAGCCATGTCCTCTAAATCAAAAGTATAATCGCGGCCATCAATCTCCGTATAAATTCTTTTCCCGTCTTCGCGGCTCATGTGCTGATAAAATAGGCGCACGAGTCAGGGATAGAAATGGTCGCTAAAAGATGTGCACAGGGAGGTTAATTTGGCCTTTTCAAGGTATTCACCCGCCCATTGTGTGGTTGTTTGTTGATCAAACAACTCCGAGTGAAACAAATATTCCGTAGTGAAGCCTCTAATGCTCCAAAATTCGTTGGGTTGCTCAGGCAAGGGAGAGACAGTGGGTGGTGGAACCGACTGTGGTGGTTCTGTGGGCTGTTTTGTGCGGCTTGTAGACGCGGCTTTAGAAGCTGGTCGCTTTGAGGTGGGATTCCTAATGGGGGTTTGCTTCTTAGGGCCCATTCAAACAAAATTTAAGAGAAAAACCCACAAAATGCAAGAAAACAGGGATTTGCAGAGAAATATAGCAAGGGTTACCTTGTGAAAAAGCCCCAAATCGGTTTTGCAAGGATTGAAATCCGCTCCCCTTGTAAAATGCAGTGAAATCCCCTTTGGAAAGCGGCCAAAAATGAAGAGGAAGCTCGAAAATCTCCAAATCGCCCGAAACCCCTCAAAACCCTAAGCTCAAAACCCCTAAAACTGGAACCCGAAGTGCCAAAAAGTTTTAAACCCCCAAACTTAAATCGACAAATTCGACCATCGATTTCAAATTCGATGGTCGATTTCCCAAATCGATGGTCGATTTTGAAATCGATAGTCGATTTCCTCAGGACTTCTCAGGTCCTGTTTTTGGCTGAAAACTAGCTTGAAAACTCATAGAAATTCGATGGTCGATTTGGCATTTCGACAGTCGAATTTGTTTATACTGTTATCTTTAAAAATTTTCAAAATTTTTGGAATTCCAATCATGCCCTTGGGTCTAAATATACCTTCTTTGATCCCATTTCATGCCCATCACCTTATCGGACTATGACTGTATTATCACAGCCGAAATTTGAGTAGAAAATTTTAAAAATAGCCTAAGCAATTGGCCAAACTATTTCATATAATTATTCGGAAAAACAACCAGTCCGGGTCTGGTCGGGCTCGTAAAAATGTTCAGGAATTCCACAACGTAACACAAAAATAAAAACTGTTAAACATTTACAAAATAATATATTTATATATAGGGCCATGATATCTGTATCAAGGCCAAATGGCTCAGTGAAATTTAAGGAAGTAGCTAACTATAGGGCCAATTTTATGTCACATGGCCAGTAGTGTGTAATATACCAAGTGTAGGCCCAATAGTATTGAATTTTCCATAATGTAGAGTCTTCTAAACATGCACCAAGTAATCTGGATATTGGACCGACAAAATTTTCTCGCCAAATCATCGGTATAAAATCAGTAATTACATAAAAATTCAATAAATTATACATTCAACACATAATGTCTCAAAATTCAATCAAAAAGGTTCGGAAATTGGTCGCCGAGCTCAGCTTCACGCTCCCAGGTAGCTTCCTCCGGTGTATGATTCCGCCATTGCACGAGGACCAAAGGAATACTTTTAGTGCGTAGGATTTGCTCCTTGCGATCCAAAATGCGAATAGGGTCTTCGACCACCTTCAAACCATCCTGAAGCTCGATGGGTTGGTAATCAAGCACGTGAGTCGGGTCACGGATGTATCGACGCAGCATCGACACATGAAAAACGTTGTGCATGCTAGATAATTGCGGCTGATAGCAGCCACGATATGCAACCTCTCCGACTCGGCCTAATATCTCGAAAGGCCCAACGTACCGAGGACTCAGTTTCCCTCGTTTTCCGAACCGCATAATGCCCTTGGTAGGCGAAATCCGAACAAAGACATTCTCACCGACCTGAAAAAAATCGAGCATTAGTGCTAATTTCACATGGAATGAATACCAAGTGAAGAAATACACATTGACATATCAAAACTACCTGAAAATCCACGTGTCTCCGTTTGAGATCGAGCTCTCTTCCGACGACTGAGCTACTCGTAGTCGTCACAGATCAACCGAACTGGTAGTACGCTCAACTATCTCAGGTCCAATAATGAGCTTCTCACCCACTTCTTCCCAGTTCAACGGTGACCGACACCGCCGTCCATATAAAGCCTTGAATGGAGCCATACCAATGCTAGCCTGAAAGCTATTATTGTAGGCGAACTCTATCAGAGGCAAGTGTTGGTCCTATGACCCGTGAAAATCCAACATACATGCTCTCAACATGTCCTCAATGATCTGGTTCACGCGCTCAGTCTGGCCATCCGTCTGTGGGTGAAATGCTGAACTAAAGTCAAGACGAGAACCCATGCCCTCCTGAAATCTTTGCCAAAAATGTGAAGTAAACAACGGTCTCGACGTATACAATACTAGCTTTATTCCATGCAGTCTAACAATCTCCTTCATGTATAACTCTGCAAGTCTACTGGCTGTATACATGGTATTGTATGGCAAGAAATGAGCAGACTTGGTTAGTCGATCTACAATGACCCAGATGGCATTGTTCTTCCTCAGTGTCTTCGGCAACCCGAGTATGAAATCCATCGAAATGGCTTCCCATTTCCACTCAGGCATAGGTAAAGGCTGTAATAGACCTGTAGGATTTTGATGATCAACCTTAACCTGTTGACAAACCAAGCACCGCGATACGCATCGCCGCGTTTCAAACCTCGCCACCAGAAACTCTTCATCAAGTCCTGATACATCTTGGTGCTACCAGGATGTATGGCATACATGGATTTATGAGCCTCCTCCAGAATGGTGTCCCGAAGCTCGGTACTCGACGGTACGCATACCCAGTCGTGAAATAGCAAGGTCCCATCTGCTCGAATAGAGAAATCCTTCTTACTGCCATTCTCGACATCTCGTCTGATTGCCATCAGCTCATCATCGGTCATCTGAAGCTTTCGAATGTTCTCAAAGAGCGTAGGACATAATACAAGTGTAGCCATCAATGCTCCGGAGCCTTTTACATCGAACCTTGAGCTGCCCAAAGCCATATCCTCCAAAAGTTTCCATCTCTGAATCCAGCTAACAAGATGTGACAACTGTGCTGAAGACCTCCTACTAAGTGCATCAGCAACGACATTTGCCTTTCTCGGATGATATTGAATCGAACAATCGTAGTCCTTCAAGAACTCCATCCATCGTCGCTGCCGCATATTCAAGTCCTTTTGAGTGAAGAGGTACTTGAGACTCTTGTGATCGGTGAATATATCAAAGATTTCATCGTAGAGGTAATGTCGCCAGATCTTCAAGGCGAATATAACTGCTGCTAGCTCTAAGTCATGCGTCGGATAGTTTCTTTCATGGTCCTTCAACTGCCTAGAACCATACGCAATGACCCGCTCGTGTTGATTAAGCACACAGCCTAATCCGCCATAGGAAGCATCACTATATACTGCAAATCCTCCACTGCCGGAAGGTATAGCAAGCACTGGTGCTGTAGTCAAGCGACGCTTTAGCTCCTGAAAGCTCTGCTCACTGCATTACATCGGTCGAACTTAGCATTCTTTCTTGTGAGCTGTGTAAGTGGACCCGATATCTTCGAGAAACCCTCGACAAATCGCCGATAGTACCCTGCCAAACCAAGGAAACTTCAGACTTCTGTAACTGTCATAGGTTGTTCCCATGTCACCACGGAATCTATCTTTGTAGGATCCACTGAGATACCCGCTTCAGAGACTACGTGGCCCAAGAAATTGACCTGCTCAAGCCAAAACTCACACTTACTGAGTTTGGCATACAACTGATGGTCTCTGAGTGTTTGAAGAGCCATCTTCAGATGCTGCACATGCTCCTCTCTGGTTTTCGAATAGATGAGGATGGCATCTACGAAAACTACCACAGATTTATCAAGATGTGGTTTGAACACCCTATTCATCAGGTCCATGAAAGATGCAGGCGCATTTGTCAATCCAAATGGCATTACTAGAAACTCATAGTGGCCATAACGCGTCTGAAACGCAGTCTTGGATATATCTTCCGCCTTAATCTTGAGCTGGTGATAGCCTGACCTCAAATCAATCTTCGAAAAGAACCTTGCACCCTGCAATTGATCAAACAAGTCGTCTATCCGCGAAAGAGGATAACGATTCTTAATCGTCATCTTGTTGAGCTGCCTATAATCGATACACAGACGCATCGATCCATCCTTCTTTTTCACAAATAGAACCGGTGCACCCCAAGGAGAAACACTCGGTCGTAAAAAGCCTTTGTCTAACAGCTCCTGAAGCTGTTCCTTGAGCTCTTTCAACTCAGCAGGGGCCATCCGATATGGAGCTTTAGATAACGGTTCTGTACCCGACGCTAGCTCAATCGAGAACTCAATGTCTCGGTCAGGTGGTAATCCAGGTAAGTCCTCTGGAAAGACATCAGGATAATCGCAGACCACCTTGATAAGAGCCAAGTCGTTCTTCTTCCATTGATTACGTACGATCTTCGAAAAGTACTGATCGTTGAATGTCTCCACGAACTCTGCCCAAGTCCATGGAGTATTGGGGTAGTCTTGCTCTCTCATCCTGGAAACAGACTTCCACCACGGGCTGGCCTCGCCCAAAAGTTTGAAAGATGCCTAGCGTACTTTCTCGATATCGGTACACTGCAACACTTCAAATATTTTCTCTATCTCATCCAGTCATGCCTCGGCTTCCATAGGATCCGTCTGCCCTGAGAATGTAGGAGGTCTCATCCTCCTAAACTCAATCCTCTGGCCGATGTCTGCCGCCAAAGATCTCATGTGTCGGTCAATGGCTCTGCTCTGTTGGGCCATGTTAGTAGCCAAGGCCGCCAACACCTCGCCCACATTCCTCTGTCTTGCCTAGCAGCTCCCAAAGGCTCGCATTAGGGCCAAGCAACTCGCCTCTCGCCATATGAGGTACCCTACGCCTCATCTATCTCCTCAATGTAGCCGAGGTCCCTCTATACCTCGGCCTCGCCTCTAAACCGTGGAGGCATCCGATCTGTCATTGTTAAACAAACAATAACAATTAGATCGAATGAATTGTAAGAAATAATCTAACCCCTAGTCCTAAGACTCAACCTAGAGCCTAATCTGATAATGACTCGATTTTCCAATCCCTAAGGTATAGGAAAGGCCGGTTCATCAACTTATTGATTTCTCAATAAGCCGTAACAAACAGAAGCTGGCAACATAAACTAAGGTCTAAAGACAGAGGCAACATTGTTAATCCAAAAACAAAAGCTTCATATAACAAAATTAGATATATCACTGTGAGGAACCAAAAGGAACCACCGGTGATGGCCAATCCGATCACCTAAAATAGAGGTTCACAATAATGGTTCCTCGAGTGATATCAAAAGATCAAAATTAATAGCCTAAGGCTCATAAATCCAAAAATAATATCCAGACAAAAATACCAAAAATACAGAATCTAAGATCACGGGAAGAACTCCTCAGCTGGTATGTCCAAATCCTCCTCGGGAATATAACCGGAGTCCTCCGGATCCTCTGACCCAAGGTCAGTCTCAAAGACGTATAGTCGAGGGTGAGCTAACAGCCAAGCTCAATAGAGGAAGACAGATCTATTTGCATTTCTTATAAGTAATGGTATTCAAAAGACGGAATCGGATCAAATATGGTTTTTCAATGATGCTTTTCAAATTAAATCTCCAGTTCTAATCCTGAGTCAAAACTGATAATAAAATCTAAAGTGTTCAAAATGTTCTGATTTAGCATGCTTCTTGTCTTAAATTTATAACTTAATTTTATCTCCCAAATTTCCTATAGCATGAGAGCGGACTACGTGACCGATGGGAAGACCCTACTGACCATCGTCGTTCATGAACCCATTTCGAAAATGCAACAAGCCCCTACGCTATGAGGGAAACTTGCGCCAAAGTTTTACCGTCAACACGATTGGTAGAATCTAGGGCATCGTACTTATGAACCCAAAATCAAATGCAAATGCTAACACATATCCAAGCTTATAATTCATATCATATACTGATTTTTTCAAAGTTCTGATTCGAAGTTCTGATTCAAAATTTAACTGAGGTTCTGATTCAAATTTAGCTGAGGTTCTGATTTCCAATGATTCTTATTTATGACAAGGTTTACAAATTTTCGGATTGTATCATATGTTCAAAGTTTTAATTACACTGTGTGCACGAAATTTCTATATTTTATGCTTCTAAAATAAAATGATTTATAGCAGTTTATGCTTATAATTCATGCAAATAATAATTAGGATTCCCCTACCTTAACCAAGAAAATTCAAAAGCATGAACAAGCAGTCCTCTCCAAGGACTCCCAATTGTCAAAACCTACATATATTAACACCCTCGGTGTTAATATACAACCCAAAATCAACCCAAAAGCTCACAAAATAAAAATCCAATCAAATATTTAAAAGCCAAAGTCGAGAATTGACCATCGATTTCAAATTGATGGTCGAATTTGAAATTCGATGGTCGATTTTAAATTGACCATCGAATTTTAACTTCTTAAAGCTTAAAATCTCATTTTCATTTGTCGATTTCCAATTGACGATCGATTTCTATTCGACGATCGATTTTGAAATCGATCAATTCGAGCTCTGTGGTGTTAATTCAACATGCGGATTCTTTTCATCATTTTCTACGACCATTCCATCCTTTCTATTGAATCCAAATCTTAATTTCTTAACAAAACCCAATAAATTTACATAAGGAGGTTTTAAGGCATACCTCTTGTAGCTTAATCTGTTGATCCCCTTGTACCGATTCACGCACCGGAACAAGCTTCTATGATTGAAGGTTTAAAAGCTTCAAGTCAGCCCATTATAACCCTTCTTCCATTGCACAGATCCTATCAACACAGTGATATCCTCTCCTCTAACCTTCTCTTCCAATATCTCAAACTGATCCAATTTCAAGTACCAAATAAACCAATGGTTGAGATGGGAAGAGGAGCTCTCACTCTCTCAAGATCTAAAGATCAAAAGCAGCCCAATTGGTTTGCAATTTACATTCCACCGAAAGAGAGAAGTGTAAATTCTCTCAAATCTCTCTCTCTTTATAATATAAAACAAAACCTACTAAAAATCTAGATATTTATAATTACTACTTATCTACTTAAGTTGAATATTATCCGGTGTTAAACACAAACACCAATGCTATTGTGTGAGTCATAGATTACTTGACTTGCACACCTCTCAAAATGAAATCCTTATGCCAAAAGTCTTATCATAGACTTAGATTACCAAAAATCTAAAATAGTCCACAATATTTTTCGGACACGCTTATCGAGGTAAACGAAATTAGGTCAAAAATATCAGGGATATTACAGTTGTTGTTAGGCAATGTGGATACACCGCAGTTGTAAAAGTTTCGGGAGATGCTGAGATGGGAAGCTATACAGATGAAGATATCGAGATTGATGATCAACCAAATGGAGGTTCCAATGCCTTGAATGTTAATAGGTAAGCTATTGTAATCTACGTTGGTGCCTAAGAAATAGTTTAAAATCTTCATCTTCATTCAGAAATTGGACAACCTAATTTCCAAGTTGTCCCTAACCATTTTTTCGAGAACCCAGTCAGCATATCTGAATTCTTGAAAAACTTAGAATTCCATAGCATGGTTATTTCTAAAAATCTTATCTCACAAAAATATTTTATATACATGGCAAGTTAACGTAACTACTCTTGAAAATGAAAAATTTAGCTCGATCTTGACTCGAGTTGAGTTGACTTTGTCGAGTTCGTGACTCGACTAGGCGAGTTGGCCAAGTTTCATGAGAAGCCTGAAAGCTACTCGAGAACCTAGTGACTCGATTTAAAATCTTGAAGAGTTTTGAATCAACTCACTGAGTTTTAGAACCATGCTCCATACTGAGCACTCAGCCTAGAATTTGAACCAAGTGCTGAGTTTTAAAATTATGCTTCTGGGGATACCATCACCATCAGATCCATGGATCAGACTGTTTGATGCTTGAAAGTAATATTTGGGTGGCAGATACTGGATCATTCCCATGCATATTTATATAATGGATGTATATATATAACATACATGGATGCATGCTTCTATTTTTATAGGAAAACTCATACATAGCTGATTTCCCCCACTCAAGCTTTTCAGAAGAAATCTAAGTGTATTTGCATTTCAACATAGATCATGTATCAACCGACATTTTATGGTTTGTGTGCAGTTTAAGAGTTCTGCTCCACAAGTCATGTAGCACAGAACCAGCTTTAGGAGTTCAACATTCTAATTCCGATCCTGATGATCTACCGGAAGCGAGCAGTTCAGTGTGGAAGGTACTTTGTAAAGACCCGTATTTTGAACCCAAGTTAGACTGACCCTGTGTGTGTATTCGGCTCGGCAACCGACGTCACCATTTGTATTGGATTTTTATCTAGATGTGATTGTGCGGACAAATTTTAATTTAGAGCCCATTTGGACCCTCGTGCGAAAGTTGTGCACCGACCTCGGTGTGGCCGCTCAACACCGGACTTGAGTTTTAAAATTAGAAGTGTATAATACATAAGATGTGTGTGTGTGTTTAACTTTGTGAGCAATCCTATTATAAGAAGGAATTGCATTCCCGTATTATACTAGGTTTTATTAAGAGAGGAAGAGACGTGAGTGCCGTGAAGAACCGTAGTCGTTTGATAGTTACCCAACCGTGTGAAACTCCGTCTTCTCTCTTCTTCAATTATCGTAGGAGATCGGTTTAGAAAACCTCCTTCTCTAGAACCCTCTTTGTTGAAAACACTTAAACCTTAGAAAGAACTTGAATCAACCTTGGATTCGTAGTTGGCTATTGGGAGAGGTTGAGATCATTGGGGGCGTGTTAGAGTTGTCTCTGTGAACTCGTGGGATCGATCGCGGCGCGAATCGTTGAGGAAACCCGTCGGTTTCGTTCCGAAGCTCCATTCGCGTGACTCATTTCTAATCTAGGAATCCTTATATTAAAGGTACGTTTTAATTAAACTTTTTGATTAAATCATTAGATTAGCCATGGGTTTTGCTTTGGGATGTATGGGTTTCGATTCGGGTGAAAACCAGCGAAATCGCATCGTTGTAGCTCACTCGAACGAGCTATTATCATCGCTCGAGCGAGGTATCACCGAACTCCAACATTTCCTTAGTATTTTAGTCATAACTTTTTATCCCGAACTCCGATTTAGACGATTCATTTTGCGTTGGAAAGCTAATAGAAACATCTACAACTTTTATGTTTTGACCAACTCATAGATCAATCGTCTTGATAGTCAAAAATATATGAGAATGTTACATCAAATTCTAGGATTGGCGCAACTTGCCTGTTTTGACTTGTTTTTGAGGAAACGCTTAAATAGGTCTATATTATTAGTAATTAGAGTTTATCTTAATGCATGAATGTATATTGTGATGCAGATTGAGGGTGAGAGGCCATCAATAGGACCTTGCTTGACTTCGCATAACTCCGAGTTTTAGGCAGGAGAATCTCATCTTTACAGTATTTTATTTTAATTCGCATGGATATTTTGAATTAAAATCTTTAAACTTGCATATGCCATTGAAATTACATCTGTAAACTGAAATTGATATGAATGACTGAAAATCTAAATCTACCTGAATCTCAAACTCGAATCCTTAAGCTCAAAAAATCAAATCAAGAACCTGAACTATGTATAAGAGACTTGCATCTGATTTATATTAGTATCTGCATTTGTTTTATGATTGACCTGAATGACCCCTCAAAAATTCCTGAACAATTTCCTGGCACAAGTTTCCCTCATTACGCAGGGGCTTGTTGCATCCTGAAAAAGGGTTCATGAACGACGATGGTAGGTAGGGGTTCCCATCGACTATATTCCTGCTCTCGAGATATAGTTTACTCGGGAGGTATTTTAAGTTGAGGATTAAGTCATGAATTACTGAACTTTGCATATAGAAGTTAGAGAAACTAAGACACGGAGACACGCATACATTCTTGAAACTATTTTCACACATTTAGAAATAAATCTTAACCTAAATTTGATTTATTATCTCGCTTATATGTTTGACAAGCTATATTCGATATTTGTTTTGAAACCATATTAGTTAAAGTAAAATGAGATGTCTTTCTTCATCGAGCTTTGTTGGTTAGCTCACTCGACTATACGTCACGAGTTCAGAATGTGGCGTGGCTATTCATCGTATGTGAGATCGATCCACGACTACGTGCACGAGGAAGAGCTTGAGGTTCCTCCCGAGGAGTTTTTCCCAAAGATAGAACTTCTTGATTTTCTTATTTGTGGTGAGAGTTAGACTTGAATTTGTGGGCCCATTTTAGTTGGATACCATAGTTTTATATTTGACGTTGATTTACATTATGAGCCATGTTTTGATGATGGTCACCATCATCGGTGGTTCTTACTTTTAATTGCTTCGCATTTATTTTAGCTATGGATATTTATTACGCTTTACTCGATATGTGCCTGTTTGTTAAAATCGTTTATTCGATAGGTTGGCGAACCGCCTTTCCTATACGAGGGATTGGAAAATTAAATCGCGTCACAGTTGGTATCGAGCCATGGTTTTAGATTCTCTAAGGACCCACGAAAACCAACCGTGACCGATGCGGTTAGCATCAGTCATGTCGTTAGGTCCGTAATCACTATCTTGTTGTGATTGTCTTTACAATCAATGTTGGTGATGTTGTGGTGTTCTGTGTGATCGATGGGCCCCAAGATTTAGAGCGAGGCGGAGGTAGGACGGTGCCTTTAGAGGACATTCTGAAGGTGTCGGTACATCAAGGGAGTTGCCTGATCCGGTTCTAATGGTCCCTATAGGAGCCGGAGTTGATAGAGGTCAGGGTGAAAGAATGGAACAAGTGTTGGAAAGTCTGGCCACCAACATTGCTCAGCAGACCGCATCTATGGCTCGATCGCGCAATCGCGACAGAGCTGATTCTGGCGGACAACAACAACAATCATCGATTTGCGAATTCGGGAGGATGAGACCTCCAAATTTTTCGACCAACCCGGCGATGGAAGTCAAGGTTGGTTGGATGAGATGGAAAAGATCTTGAGGTGCTTCAAAGGCACCGATATCGAGAAGGTTAGATGGGCAACCTTCAAACTGGATGGACAGGCTGGACCATGGTGGAAGTCCGTGGCTAGACACCGGGAGCAGGAGTTTCCCAATACTCCTTGGACATGGGCTGAGTTTATCGAAGCGTTCAATGATCAGTACTTTCCCAAGATCGTTAGGCATCAGATGGAAGTTCAGTTCATCGAGCTGAAGTAGGGGACAATGTCAGTGCGTGAGTATGGAGATGTGTTCACGCGACTTTCAAGGTTTGCACCTCAACATGTGGCCACCGATATGATGAAGGCCAGAAAATTTCAGCTGGGTCTTAGGCCGAGTATACAGGAGAGCGTGGCTATGTGGGAAATGGAAACATATGGAGGAGTACTGTCAAAGGCCCTCATAGCAGAGGAAGAAATTCAAAAGCAGTTTTTGAGAAGCAGTCAGCCGAACAAGGACAGGGTTGTACAAGGGCAGTCAGGTACTTATGAAAATAAGAGGGCCAAGTTTACAAAGCCGCCAGTGAACCTTACTCAACCTGCATTTTCTAGACCAACATTTTCTTCTAGACCGACCCCTTATCAGAGATTGGCAGCATTATCACCTGTGCAATCCGTACGACCAGCGGGTTCTAATGCTAGTGGAGCTTCAGTGGCACAGGGATCCTCTCATGCACCATCTTTTGTTTCGGTCACTATGTGCCTAAGGTGCGGAAAACCACACAAGACCGAGGATTGTAGGAGGAACACTGGAGCATGTTTTCGGTGTGGCGCAATCGGACACATGGTTAAGGATTGTCCTCAGGAGGACAAGGGAAGAACTAGTTCGGCTTCTACTCAGAGATCGACCCGACCTACTGTTCAAGGTCGAGCTTATGCCGTGATGGCTCAAGAAGCCGAAACATCGAACGACGTGATCCAAGGTATTATTAAAAGTTGAGATGTCTTCTTATTTTATGTGTTATATATAATTGCTTGATATTTAATAAATTTTGTTAATAAGTTATGGATGAACACACATGCTTAGAAACTTTTAATTGAAACGCTTATCTAAACTAAGGTACCCTTTTTATGCATCGGGTGAGCGATGTAAGCAAAACCGAAGCGCGAGTGTTGATAGACCCTGGGTCTACACATTCTTTCGTTACTCCATTGTTCGCTGAGAAGTTGGGGATCATTCCCAAGGCCCTTGATTTCATCTTGGCAGTGTTAATTCCTACGGGCAACTCAGTGAGCACTGATACCATGTGTCAATCAGTGATTGTGATGATCGAAGACCACGAGACAGTGGCTGATTTGATCATTTTGAGCATGGAAGGGTTCGACGTGATACTAGGGATGGATTGGTTATCTACTTACCATGCGAGCGTAGATTGTCTTCGAAAGATTGTAACATTCCGCCCGCCGAAGAGAAAATCTTTTCGATTTTGCGGAGTCAAATCTTGTGTGATACCGTTTATCTCTGCCATTCGAGCAGACCGTATGATGAGGAACGGGTGTTGTGGTTTTCTGGCCTACTTACAAGATCATAAGGAGGAGAAGAAAAATATTACAGATATTACGATTGCTTGCGAGTATTCAGATGTTTTTCCTGAAGATCTACCGGGATTACCACCTGACAGGGAGATTGAGTTTGCAATTGAGTTAGCGCTGGGTACTGAACTAGTATCAAAAGCTCCGTTTCGAATGGCGCCTGCAGAATTGAAAGAGTTGAAGGAGCAGCTTCAGGAACTACTAGATAAGGGCTTTATTAGACCGAGTGTGTCACCCTGGGGAGCACCGGTTCTATTTGTAAAGAAGAAAGACGGTTCAATGCGGCTTTGTATCGATTACCGCCAGCTAAATAAGTTGACAATTAAGAACCGTTATCCACTTCCAAGAATTGATGATCTTCGATCAGCCATAAGGAGCAAGGTTCTTCTCAAGATCGACTTGAGGTCGCTACCATCGGTTGAAAGTTAAGTCCAAGAGAAGACATTGAAGTGACATTCGAGAACCCAATATGGGCACTACGAGTTCTTGGTCATGCCATTTGCGTCATTTATGGACTTGATGAACCGGATATTCAAGTCACATTTGGACAAGTCTGTAGTAGTTTTTGTAGATGACATCCTCATCTATTCAAAGACGCGAGAAGAACATGAGCAACATCTGCGAGTGGCTCTACAAACCCTTAGAGACCATCAGTTATACGCAAAACTTAGTAAGTGTGAGTTTTGGCTTGAGCAGGTCAGTTTCCTAGGCCATGTTATCTCTGAGACCGGTATTACAGTTGACCCAGCAAAGATTGAGTCAGTGATGAATTGGGAACAGCCAAAGACCGTTACGGAGGTTCGTAGTTTCCTCGGTTTGGCAGGATACTACAGAAGGTTTGTGGAGGGCTTCTCCAAGATATCAGGTCCTCTTACACAACTTACGAAGAAGAATACTAAATTTGATTGGACAGAGCAGTGTGAGCAAAGTTTTCAGGAACTCAAGAAATGATTGACTACTGCGCCAGTACTTGCTATACCATCAGGCAGGGGAGGCTTTGCAGTATACAGTGATGCATCATATGGGGGTTTAGGCTGTGTGCTTAACCAGAATGAGAGAGTCATTGCTTATGGGTCTAGACAGCTAAAAGACCATGAGAAGAATTACCCGACGCATGATCTTGAGTTGGCAGTAGTGATTTTTACTCTGAAGATTTGGAAGCATTACCTTTATGGGGAGACCTTCGATATATTTACCGATCATAAGAGCCTCAAGTATCTCTTCTCACAAAAGGAGTTGAATATGAGACAGCGTCGATGGATGGAGTTCTTGAAAGATTATGATTGTACCATCCAAAGATTACCACCGGAAAGCAAACGAGTGGCGTATGTTAAGTCGAAGTTCTTCGCCGCTTATCACATCTCACTGCAAGGGTGCGAAGATGGCATCTATTGGAAGATATAGCTCTAAGTAGCATGAGATTTGACGTAAAAGGTTCAGGTGCGTTAATGGCTACACTGGTGATTCGTTCCACCCTCTATGAGAACATTCGCAGACTTCAGAGGACGGATGATGAACTTATGGCTATCAGACGGGATGTGATTGGGGGAAGCAAAATAAATTTTTCTATCAAAGATGATGACACTTTGTTGTTTAGAAACCGGGTATGCGTACCAACTAGTACTGAGCTTCGGGACACTATTTTGGAAGAGGCTCATAAGTCTATGTACGCTATTCACCCTGGCAGTACCAAGATGTACCAGGACTTCCTAAAGAAAAGCTTCTGGTGGAGAAGTTTAAAGAAAGATGTCGCTGTGTATGTCTCGAGATGTCTTGTGTGTCAGCAAGTAAAGGTGGATCATCGAAATCCGGTAGGACTGTTGCAACCACTACCGATACCTGAGTGGAAATGGGAGGCCATTTCTATGGACTTTATTTTGGGATTGCCAAGAATATTAAGAAAATACAATGCCATCTGGGTCATTGTGGATCGATTGACTAAGTCCGCACACTTCCTTCCTTATAATACGTCGTATACCGCCAACAAGCTCGCAGAATTATACAACAAGGAGATAGTTAGGCTGCATGGTATACCGGTCAGTATCGTATCCGATAGAGACCCGATGTACACATCTCAGTTTTGCCAACGATTTCAAGAAGGAATGGGCTCTAGGCTCGATTATAATCGACATTCCATCCTCGACCGATGGGCGAGAGAGGTGAATCGGATTATAGAAGATATGTTACGTGCTTGCATGTTGGATTTTCAGTCATGGGACCAACATTTACCATTGATCGAGTTCATGTGCTAGCATCGGCATGGCACCCTCTGAAGCTTTGTATGGACGACGTGTCTCCGCTTAATTGGGAAGAAGTGGGTGAGAAACTCATTTTAGGTCCCGAGATCGTGGACAATACAACCAGACAGCGGTTAATCCGTGAGAGAGACTACGCATTGCTCAAAGTCGTGAAGAGCTACGTTGATCCGAAAAGAAACCATGTTGAGTTTAAGGTGGAGATAACGATTTGTCAAAATCTCTCCTACAAAAGGCGTGATACGTTTTGGGAAGCGTGGGAAGGAGTCCGCTATGTTGGACCTTTCGAGGTATTGGGAGTCGTTGAGGTTGCCTATCGAGTAGCCTTGCCACATGACTATCGGAAATGCACAACGTGTTTCATGTGTCCATGTTACGAAGATATGTTAAGGACCCGACACACGTATTGGACTACCAGCCCATTGAGCTCCAAGAAGACCTATTCTTGGTTGAGGAACCGATACAAATCTTGGATCGTAAAGAACAAATCTTACGAATAAAGAGCATTCCCTTAGTACTCGTGAAGTGGCGGAACCATTCTTCAGAGGAAGCCACATGGGAGCGTGAAGCGGAGATTCGCGAGCAATTTTCACAACTTTTCGAGTGAAGGTATATTGTAAACTATAGTTATGTAAGAAAACCATACGTACCTTTAAATTCTTGAATTTGCTTCTTAAAAAAATATAAAAAAAAAAAAAAAAAAAAAAGGGAGAATTTCTTCAAAGTCTTCAATGTTAAATTGGTTCATAACATCGATGCTTTACATATATATCTATAACGATCACACAATAAAATCTTAAATGTCATATTTATTCGTTCTCGCTAGAACCGTATGTCCGTTGGAACCCGTGTCATCGCTAGAACATGTTACTGTGCATATGATCATGCTTTTGAATAAGTATTCGATTCGACATCAAATTTCGCTCAAATAATTACCAAAAGGGTAGGTGTGTGTGCTAGGTTTGTGTCATGGTGAAGTATGTTTCCAGGCACGTGACACTTGGGAAGGTATGCATCCATGTACGGATGCAATCCTCTATGGCAGTATGGGATGCCACACGTAGTACATCCAGGTTATTACGAATCCCGACCCTTGAAAGCGTGCTTAGTGAAGCCTACCACATCGCGACCAAAGTTCTTTGACTTTAGACTGTTTCGATTTTGCTTTATACTGGTGTTAGGATAAGGACTTATCGCAGTTCGGTTTAGCTATCCGTACATTTTCGAGGGCGAAAATTCCTAAGGAGGGTAGAATGTAAAGACTCGTATTTTGAACCCGAGTTAGACTGACCCTGTGTGTGTATTCGGCTCGACAACCGACATCACCATTTGTTTTGGATTTTTATCTAGATGTGATTGTGCAGACAGATTTTAATTTAGAGCCCATTTGGACCCTCGTGCGAAAGTTGTGCACCGACCTCGGTGTGGCCGCTCAACACCGGACTTGAGTTTTAAAATTAGAAGTGTAAAATACATAAGATGTGTGTGTGTGTTTAACTTTGTGAGCAATCCTATAATAAGAAGGAATTACATTCAAGTATTATACTAGGTTTTGTTAAGAGAGGAAGAGACATGAGTGCCGTGAAGAACCTTAGTCATTTGATAGTTACCCAACCGTGTGAAACTCCGTCTTCTCTCTTCTTCAATCATCGTAGGAGATCGGTTTAGAAAACCTCCTTCTCTAGAACCCTCTTTGTTGAAAACACTTAAACCTTAGAAAGAACTTGAATCAACCTTGGATTCGTAGTTGGCTATTGGGAGAGGTTGAGATCATTGGGGGCGTGTTGGAGTTGTCTCTGTGAACTCGTGGGATCGATCGCGGCGCGAATCGTTGAGGAAACCCGTCGGTTTCGTTCCGAAGCTCCATTCGCGTGACTCATTTCTAATCTAGGAATCCTTAGATTAAAGGTACGTTTTAATTAAACTTTTTGATTAAATCATTAGATTAGCCATGGGTTTTGCTTTAGGATGTATGGGTTTCGATTCGGGTGAAAACCAGCGAAATCGTGTCGCTGTAGCTCGCTCGAACGAGCTATTATCATCGCTCGAGCGAGGTATCACCGAACTCCTACATTGCCTTAGTATTTTAGTCATAACTTTTTATCCGGAACTCCGATTGAGACGATTCATTTTGCGTTGGAAAGCTAATAGAAAAATCTATAACTTTTATGTTTTGACCAACTCATAGATCAATCGTCTTGATAGTCAAAAATATATGAGAATGTTACATCAAATTCTAGGATTGACGCAACTTGCCTGTTTTGACTTGTTTTTGAGGAAACGCTTAAATAGGTCTATATTATTAGTAATTAGAGTTTATCTTAATGGATGAACGTATATTGTGATGCAGATTGAGGGCGAGAGGCCATCAATAGGACCTTGCTTGACTTCGCATAACTCTGAGTTTTAGGTAGGAGAATCTCATCTTTACAGTATTTTATTTTAATTCGCATGGATATTTTGAATTAAAATCTTTAAACTTGCATATGCCATTGAAACCACATCTGTAAACTGAAATTGATATGAATGACTGAAAATCTAAATCTACCAATCTCAAACCTGAATAAGCTCAAAATCAAATCAAGAACTCGAACTATGTATAAGAGACTTGCATCGATTTATATTAGTATCTCCATTTGTTTTATGATTGACTGAACGACCCTCAAAATTCTCAACAATTTCACGCACAAGTTTCCCTCATTACGCAGGGGCTTATTGCATCCTAAAAAAGGGTTCATGAACGACGATGGTAGGTAGGGGTTCCCATCGGCTATATTCCTGTTCTCGAGATATAGTTTACTCGAGAGGTATTTTAAGTTAAGGATTAAGTCATGAATTACTGAACTTTGCATATAGAAGTTAGAGAAACTAAGACATAAACATCTGACTGTTTGAAACATTTTCACACATTTAGAAATAAATCTTACATATAATTTCTGCACCTAAATTCAGTTTATTATCTGCTTATATGTTTGACAAGCTATATTCCGATATTTATTTTGAAACCATATTAGTTAAAGTAAAATGCCGTAGATGTCTTTCTTCTACTGAGCTTTGTTGGTTAGTTCACTCCGACTATACGTCACAGGTTCAGGTACTGACGTGGCTATTCAGGGTTGTGAGACTGATCCTGACTACGTGCCTGAGGAAGAGCTTGAGGTTCCTCCTGAGGAGTTTTTCCCAGTATAGAACTTACTGATTTTCTTATTTGTGGTGAGAGTTAGACTTGAATTTGTGGGCCCATTTTAGTTGGATACCATAGTTTTATATTTGACGTTGATTTCTGTTATGAGCCATGTTTCGATGATGGTCGGCCATCATCGGTAGTTCTTTACTTTTAATTGCTTCCGCATTTATTTTAGCTATGGATATTTATTACGCTTTACTCTGATATGTGCCCTGTTTGTTCGGCTTATCGTTTATTCGATAGGTTGGCGAACCGGCCTTTCCTATACCTGAGGGATTGGAAAAGTCGGGTTGTCGCATACTTAGTGATAGCTTAACTAAGTTACAGGAGATGCCTGACAATACAAAAAGGACTATCAGATGGGAACTTCGTGCGTGTTGGGTACAACACCTATAGAAACAGGAGACTTTAGTGTAATTCCTAAGAGTGCTCTCTTTTGTGACAGAAGACTTTATAAATTCCTTGAAATTTGAAAGTGTTTTGACTTTTAAGTGGTAGTGGTTATGACCATGGTTAAAATCTTGGTTTTTCGATATGTATGCTTGATACTAAAAGCAATTTCAGATCGAACAGCCATTGATGACAGATCGAGCTGCTTCGGGTTTCCAAGGGGCAATGGAGTTGGTGCAATTCTGCTTCCTAATGGCAAAGGCACCCCTCTTGAGGTCATCAAGAAAATTGCTTTAAAAAAAGGAATAAAAAAATTGCACAAAAAAAAAAGCAATAGAAAAATTGCCTCAAAAAAAGTATTAAAAAAACGCATTAAAAAAAATTGCATTAAAAAAAATCATTAAAAAAAAATAGTATTTAAAAAAGAAAATTTGCATAAAAATTGTTGACGTAAATTTTTTTTTTTTAAAATTTTCATAAAAAATTCACTGCCAAAAAATTTGCATAAAAAAATCACTGCCAAATATTTTTTTTTTTAAATATATATTTAAAGAAAAAAAAAATGTTGGAGACGGCTTTTAGTCGTCTCCAATAACGGGAGGTCACTTATTGGAGACGGCTTAAAGCCGTCTCCAATAAGTATTGAAAATGACTAGATGATTTATTAGAGACGTCTCTAACATATCTTTGGAGACGGCCATATGCCGTCTCTAATAACTTTGGCTATTAGGGACGACTTCTATTTGGTCTCCAAAGACAATGGAGACGGGACTATTTGAGACTACATGAAAGCCGTCTCCAATACTGTGACGACCCGACTTTTCCAATCCCTCAGGTATAGGAAAGGCCGGTTCGCTAACCTATCGAATAAACGATAAGCCGGACAAACAAGGCACATATCAGAGTAAAGCGCAATAAATATCCATAGCTAAAATAAATGCGGAAGCAATTAAAAGTAAAGAACCACCGATGATGGCCGACCATCATCGAAACATGGCTCATAACAGAAATCAACGTCAAATATAGAACTATGGTATCCAACTAAAATGGGCCCACAAATTCAAGTCTAACTCTCACCACAAATAAGAAAATCAGTAAGTTCTATACTGGGAAAAACTCCTCAGGAGGAACCTCAAGCTCTTCCTTAGGCACGTAGTCAGGATCAGTCTCACAGCCCTGAATAGCCACGTCAATACCTGAACCTGTGACGTATAGTCGGAGTGAGCTAACCAACAAAGCTCAGTAGAAGAAAGACATCTACGGCATTTTACTTTAACTAACATGGTTTCAAAACAAATATCGGAATATAGCTTGTCAAACATATATAGATAATAAACTCTAATTTAGGTGCGAAATCATATGTAAGATTTATTTCTAAATGTGTGAAAACAGTTTCAAGAATGATGCAAGTTTCGTTGTCTTAGTTTCTCTAACTTATATGCAAAGTTCAAGAATTCATGACTTAATCCTCAACTTAAAATACCTCCCGAGTAAACTATATCTCGAGAGCGTGAATATAGTATGGGAACCCCTACCTACCATCGCTGCTCATGAACCCTTTTTTCGTGATGCAACAAGCCCTCACAGAATGAGGGAAACTTGTGCCGTGAAGTTGTTCAGAATTTTGAGGGTCGTCAGTCAATCATAAAACAAATGCGATACTAATATAATCGATGGAAGTCTCTATACATAGTTCAGTTCTTATTTCAAATCTTGAGCTTAAGCGATTCGTGTTTCGAGGATTCGGTAGATTTAGATTTTAGTCATTCATATCAATTTCAATTTACAGATGTGATTTCAATGGCATATGCAAGTTCAAAGATTTTAATTCAAAATATCCATGCGAATTAAAATAAAATACTGTAAAGATGAGATTCTCCTACCTAAAACTTGGAGTTATGCGAAGTCAAGCAAGGTCCTATTGATGGCCTCTCGCCCTCAATCTACATCACAATATACGTTCATGCATTAAGATAAACTCTAATTACTAATAATATAGACCTATTTAAGCGTTTCCTCAAAAACAAGTCAAAACAGGCAAGTTGCGCCAATCCTAGAATTTGACGTAACATTCTCATATTTTTTTGACCATCAAGATAATTGATTCATGAGTTGGTCAAAACATGAAAGTTGTAGATTTTTCTATTCGCTTTCCAACGCAAAAAGAATCGTCTTAATCGGAGTTCGGGATAAAAAGTTATGACTAAAATACTAAGGTAATATCGGAGTTCGGTGATACCTCGCTCGAGCGATGATAATAGCTCGCTCGAGCGATTTGATGTAACATTCTCATATTTTTTTAACCATCAAGATGATTGATTCATGAGTTGGTCAAAACATGAAAGTTGTAGATTTTTCTATTAGCTTTCCAACGCAAAAAGAATCGTCTTAATCGGAGTTCGGGATAAAACGTTATGGCCAAAATACCGAGGCTGTGTCTGTTGAAGAGTTTGGCCGAATTTCACGAAAATCTGGGAAAAACGATCCTATCGATTTTGGGCCTAATTTCTATGTTTTTAAGACCCGAAATTTATCAAAACTTAAGGAAAAATTAGGGTTTTCTTTTTAAGAAATAACTGAATAATTTAAGATGGATTTAGAGGCACCCACCTGTTGAAGCGTGATTCGAATCCTACGATGATTTGGGTTGATGGAGATCGAATTCGAGAGACGATATGCCCGAGTCTTTTCGCGAGAATTCCTTTCTTACGATAAATTGGTCACAGCGATGAGAAACTTTGATGGTGTAAGATTCTCTGATAAGATCAAAAATCGATAGAGATCCGACGAGGAATTATGAAAGATGGCACTGTCAGAGCTTTTGCAGAGAAGAGGGAATAAAGAAAGACAACTGAGAGAAGAAGTAAATATATATCTAATTCCCTGTATAGGTTAACTCTAATTAGGATTTTCCGTATAAGATTTAATAAAATAGTAGTTTTTACACGCAAGTATAATTGATACGTGACTTGAAAAGCTTGAGAAGAGGTTTTGCTCCAGCGCTTTGTGTAAGCACCAAGGTAAATGGTGATTCTCTCCCGAATTTACAATTGTGCCCTTTAACCCGCTTCACTCTTCAAACGGGCATAACTTTTTATATTCTTATCGAAAATCGACAAATTATATATCGTTGGAATCGTATCGACAAGTACTCCGCAATGAGTCTAATATTGATATATATAAAAAATTAGACTATTTCTAAAGTGGGTATATTCCGGTGTGGAGCGTTAGCACCACGCATTGTATAGTACATCATCTAATACCATTAAATAAAATTCAAAAATCTGGGTTATTACAAATACTATTGGAGACGACTTAGACACTTTGGAGACGGCCAAAAGCCGTCTCCAATAAACACATTTTTTGTAGTGAGAATAACCATCAAGGAAACAATAATATTCTTAGCCGACACACCTTTCTAGCATTTGATCAAATGAATGGAAGAGGAAGATGGTTCTTCCTCGGCATAAAATTTAATATTTTGTAGTCAATGCAAACTCTCCAACCGGTTTTAACTCGTGTTAGAATCTAACTTATTTTCTTCATTCTTGACTACAGTTATGCCAGACTTCTTTAGCACAACTTCTATGGGACTCACTCATTTGCTATTTGAAATTGGATATATAATACTCACGTCCAAAAGTTTTAGAATCTCACTTCTCAATCTTGTATGACTGGATTTATCCTCTTCTATGGCTCTCGTAAAGGTTTTGCACATTTCTCCAAATAAACTAATTCCTTGGATATCTGCAATGAACTAGCCAATCGCCACCTTGACTTCCTTTGAAACGTCCAATAATTTTTTTCTCATGAGCCTCATCCAAGTTAGAAGCAATGATGACACGTAGGGTCTAGGAAGGCCCTAAAAAATCATACTTTAGATTTCCAAGTGATGACTTCAACTCTAACTTGGATAACTCAACTTTAGATGGAACGGAAGATGAAGTGGGTAGTTCTAGAAAAACCACCCTGGTTGTTAATTATCTCAACTCATAAGAAGAGTAGAATCAAGCAATGAATTAACCTCTTCTATAGACTTTAGATGTCAAAGTCAACCAAAATGGGCCAAACAACCTCCAAAGGATCCTTAAGGACTATATCGAGAAAGTGTCTCCTAACCCAAACTATTAATTAAACAAATCTCGCTAATCTCCTCAACCTTGGGTGGTTGTCTACTTAGGTTAAAGACATTAAACTCTACCATCATGTTCTGAAAAGAAATTTATATAATTTCATTCCTACAATTAATCAATGCATTTGAGGTTGCCAAGAAAGGTTGACCTAAAATGAAAGAAATCTGACCACTCGTGCTCTGAATAGGCTCGATGTCTAGGACCACAAAGTCGACGGGAAAAAAAATGGTATCCACCTTAATCAGAACATCTTCTACCACACTGCTCAGAATTTTCACTGACCAATCAGCTAACTGAAAGGTCATAAAACTCACCTAATCCAAGTTGCACGTAAATCGAATATGACAACAAATCACACTTGCTCCCAAATTTAGCAATGTCCGCTCAATGTGATGATCCCCTATGACACATGAAATGATAGGACACCCAAGGTCCTTATACTTGAGAAATTTTGCATTTGAATGATCGAGCTCACTTGTTCAGCCAAAGAATCCTTTGTTGATACATTGGTCTTTCTCTTGATCGTGATCAAGTCCTTAAATTTAGCGTAAGAAGGAGCTTGTTGGATAGCATCTAGGGATTGGATGTTTATGTGAATTTTCTTAAATACCTCAAGAATATCACCTAGCCGATTAATCTTCTTAGCCACTTAGCCACAATTCAACTTTGAGGAAAGCCTTGAGAATAAAGTTTTGAACCACTGGTTTCTATTCAAACATAAGACCCACGGTTTCATTCATTTTTTCATTTCTCATCTTCTCATGAGGGTTTTTATTCCCCTCATCTTCATATTTCTCAATTTCGTCTTCAATTTTTTTTCCTTTTCTTCAACTTTAGGCATCCTAACATGGTTATCAATTTTTAGCCCAGACCTTTGACTGCAAATGTTCTTGCTCATGCATAAAATTGGAGGGATTATTTTTTGCATACTGCCTTTTAGAGTTTGGGATGGGTTGGCTATCGAATATTCCTCTTTCCCTCTCACCCACTAGAGTCGCCAACTGCCAATCTGATTTTTTATGTTTGAAATGGCTTAGGAATTTAATTGACCAGAGTTTCTAATTTCTTGAATAGCCTGAGTTGTGGTCTGCGTGAATGCTTTCAATGTGTCCTCTAAAGATAATGATGATGTGTGTGGACATGGTGCCACAAACTGAGGGTATTCGTGAAATCCAGGAGGATATGATTGGGTAGGAGGAAATTGATTTAAATATGGCATTTGTTGCCCTCCTACATTCGTGCAAGTTTTGGGTTGTCTCCATCAGAAATTTGTGTGATTCCTCCAATTAGGATTATAAGCCTCAGAAAATGAACCGCCAATCGGTCTTCCGAAGTTATTCATTGCATGTTCTTGCTCAGTGTAACAATCTGAAAAGTTAAATGGACATGATTGTGCCTTATGAATGGGGCACAAATAGAACAAACTTTATTTTGCACAGGTTTGACAACAATTACCATTTTACTTAAAGCTATGACCTCCACTTTGCTTCCTCTATCTCTGCAACAAATTACGGCTTAATCGAGCTCCTCGTCCCCTTCGTTTGTCTCTGCAAAAACGAAGATGAATGGGAGCTCTGCAATGGCAACAACGACAACATGATTCCTCTCCACTCGTTTGATCCTGAAGCATCATACGGCGCAGCAACTCATTATCGGTCAATCTATCACCACAGCCATTGAAGTTGCTGAAGAATCTCTGCCTCTTGTTTATCGAGGAACCACTGTTGCAGGTGACAATTCGTTTTGGTTTATTAGGATATTTTTTTATTTTTGTGACAAATTTTGTTGTGGTCTGTTGCAGTAGTAGAGTTGGCAGTGCGGTTTTTGAAGGATAGTTAGCTAATTTTAGTACATTTTTCTATCTATTCCACTAATTTTTAGCTAGTTTTAGTGCATTTCTTATTCTTTTTGCTAGCTAAAATAGAAGAAAGTTCTGGTCCGGAAACGGTGATTTCAGGGCTTGAACTAATAGAAAAATGCTTCATCTAATTGAAAGAGGTGCTAGAAAGGAAGAAGAAACGTTAGAAGAAGGGAACCAAAAAAAACTAAGTGAAAGAAGTGAGATGAATGTGTCTTTTTGGGTTGAATACAAGGGGGTGCCACTTTAAGGGGCTACTTGAAATTATCACACTTTGAAATTATTGTGCGATAATTTCAAATTTCCAAATTATCGAAGGAAACATATGATTTTTTTATATCAGATTCGGCTTTTAATTTGAGAAAATTATATGATATACTCTTATTAGGAGAATGATGCCGTAATATAATACATAGGTGTACTTAATTAATGCTTTTTCTGCTACTAATTAGCCTGATCAATGCACATATTCGTTGACTTAGACCATCCCATAGACTCATTGAATGAAGGATCCAAGTTCAAACTACTAGCCAAAAAAAAACCTCACTAAATTTTAGCATAGTGCCAAATCGTCTACAAACATAATAATTCTTTTTTCCCTTGATCTTGTCAAATGATTTGAGCTATCAATAAGTTCCAATTTCATGATGCTTTGGAAATATGAATGACAAATGTGGTCAAATGGGAAAAAAATAATGCCTCAGGATGTTGGGGGTGGTACCAAACTTTGACTAGAAATGATATGCTTTTAAAGACCCTTGATATGATCAAGTTGTACAGATATTTGAATTGAACTTGCCATCATTAACACCATTTTTCATATCAAATTTTTTATATAAAAACAAATTTATTGATTTATTTCATATTGTGTTTTAAATAGAAATGGCTAGCAATGAGACTAATTTGAGTTTAGAACAAAAATGGGAAAGACAGGAAGAGGAGAGGTAGGTTTTCCTAAAGCAGCCGTAGGAACAAAAGTACATCCTTAAGGAACCATCGACCAATAGAGATGATTCTAGGAGAGCTTAATCAATGGTAATGAATTTACATGCATTCAATAGTTACGTATTACCAAATTAGGGTTTAAAAGACTGAACCATTTTGTGAGATAAGGGTGGGGTGGTGGCCTCGAGAAATGTTACAATTGAAGAAATCATTTCCTTTTTTTTACATACTCTTGCTCACAACTTCAAAAGTAGCACGATTAAAACTTGTTTTGGCCGTTAGGAGAAACAAAAGTAGACAATTTTCATATTGTGTCACAAGCAGTTCTTCAATTAGGCAAGGATTTTCTTAGATTGCATGAAGCAACCCTTGATGTGAGAGAGACCGAGAAATGGGGCTGGTTCCAGGTAATGATTTTGCAAGCAGTTCTTAGTTTACATTTGTATGTTCAACTTGGCTTCGCATAATACTAATAACCATATTAATGGATTTTTATAGAATACCCTTGGAGCACTTGATGGGACGCACATAGAAATGACAGTTCCATTGGTAGACCAACCTAGATATCAAAATTGAAAGAACGACATAACGACGAATGTTTTAGGAGTGTACGATGCCAATTTGAAATTTATCTACGTACTACCTGGTTGGGAGGCATCTAGTTTCAACTCTCGGGTATTGCAAGATGCTTTACTTAGGCGCAATTGCTTTACAATCCCATTGGGTATATCATCAACTATTTTTTCGTATTATCATTCACTTTATAGTGTTGGAGTTTGGAAAATGAAACCTAATTACTATTTCAGTTGTTGTAAGTAAATATCATCTCATCGATGCAAGATACACTAATGCTCAAGGATTTTTAGCTCCTTATAGAGGAACTCAATACAATATTAAGGAGTGGAAGGGTAATACTATAATTTGTTTAATCTTCGACACTCATCTGCAAAGAACTTGATTAAGAGAGCATTCGGATTATTGAAGAAGAGATGGGTTATACTACACACATCGAGTTTCTTCAATGTCAAAACATAAGTTAGGATCATCAATGCTTGTTGCATCCTTCACAATTTTATACAAGATGACGTTCCAAATGAATCATTGTTGGATGAAATTGACCGCGAGTTAGAAGCCGCCCCTGTTGAGGGTGAGAACGAGGATCATGAACACATTCAGTCGTACAAGCCACCCCTGAAGGGACGACATTTCAAGAAAGTTTAGCTAAGAATATGTTTGATGAGTACCAAGCTCGCCGAGCAGTTTCTTAGACTATGCATGTTTAAATTCAGATATGTAAACGTTAAACCAATGTTTTTGTTATGCTTTATAAAATTGGTGGATGCTTCGCTAGCTGTTATCATATTTTTTTTTAAAAAAATGTCTCTTTGATGCTTATAAAAATTGATGGGTGTGTTGGTAGATGAGATCATATTATGTAATAACCCGAAAAATCAGACTCGAACTCGACTGACCTCGAGTGTGTGGTCGACACGAAAATCGATGTCATCATAGATTTTTATATAATAATAAATATTTAAATAATATTAGAATAACCTTGTACGGATGGATTAAGGTTTAAATGTGTGTTTGGGCCTTTAGTGTGAAAGCCGTGCACCGACGCATTGTGTGCCGCTCAACACCGAAACCAAACTCTATTTCAAGTGGATAAGCCTAACACACTTTTGCTGTGTTATCGCTTCGCACCGAAACCAAACCCTTTAGCTAATTAAAAGGCAAAGCTTCTCAAAGAAGCTTCACCCGGTTGCAAGCCTTAGAGTTGGGAGTTCTAGAGAGAGAGAGAGAGAGAGAGCTTCTTCCCATGGAACCCTCATGAGAAACCGTGAGATTTCGATTGCAACCGCTACGCAATCTCATAACCTTTGCAAAGCACATGACGACGGCCTCGCTTGAGTGTCCGCCGTTGGTAAATTTCAACCGTTAAAGATCCGGGAACTACAAGCCATTCAAACCCCTTTTTCCTTCGAAGCCCGTTTTTCAAGAAATGCTCCACCTCGTGATCACTAACCAAGCGTTGAAGAGGTTAAGATCGATGCGTGGATCATTGACGACTTAATCTTGAATTCGTGGTGATCATTCATGGTGAAATCGCCGTAGAAATTCGGAAGATTCGTTTCGAAACTCCTTTGGACAACGATCCTTAAAGGCGCGAAATCGATCGAAGAAAGGTTAGTTTTTCTTTGATTTTAAATAGTTTAGATAGTAGAATAAATCCTTGTTTTAATTTAGTGTGGATTTGTGTGTGATACGATGAAGATCGTAGAAGATTTGGATGAAAATAGATCAAAAATGACAAAACCTTATAGCTGTGCATTTCTAAAGGTTTTGATCGATCAATGTAGGTGATTGATCGATCAAATTGGGTGTTGATCGATCAATATAGGTGATTGATCGATCAAATTTTGTATTGATCGATCAATATAAGTGATTGATCGATCAAATTATATATACAATGATAAAAACAGCAAGTTAGGTTGCTGGAGGTTCATTCCCGACAGCATTGATCGATCAATGGTGAAATTGATCGATCAATATGATGGTTGATCGATCAATGGTGAAATTGATCGATCAATGTGGTATTGATCGATCAATATAATGTGTTGATCGATCAATTTGACTGTGCCGACACTGCTTTAGTGTTTTGGTCATAACTTTTTACTCCGAACTCCGATTGATGCGATTCTTGTGGCATTGGAAAGAGGACAACTAAATCTATAACTTTTATGAATTAACTAACTAATGAATAAATTTTTTTAATGATCAAAATTGAGCTGGAAGTTTGGCTAAGTTCTAAGTTAGCACGTTTTGACTGAAGTATCGATATAGCTTCGGTATTTTGGCCATAACTCCTTATCCCAAACTCAGATTGACGCGATTCTTGATGCGTTGGAAAGAGTACGACGAGATATAACTCTTTTATGAATTAGCCAAATCTTTAATCAAATGTTTTGAGGGTCAAAATGAAGTGGGAAGTTGGGTCAAGTTTTGAGTCAACACGAAATTACCCATTTTGGTCTCTGTTTTGAGAAAACACTTAAATACATCAATATTATTAATAATTAGGATCAATTTTTATACATCATTATGTGTGTGATGTAGACTAAGAGTGAAGGCTGTAGATAAGAACTTTTGGACTGCTTTAGAACGGCGTTGGATTTGCTTAGAAAGAGGTCTGACCTGAGGTAGGGGAAAACCAACCTAAACTGTTTTTTAGTATGATTTCATGTTTATTTTATATCTGTACCCTGATTTCTGTTTTTAACAAGCATGTATGCATATCATAAATTCTTGCTATCTTTGATTTCTGTTTCCTGATTCGTATCCTGAAATCTGCTTCTGATTTCTGCTATCTGATCTGTGAGGTATATATGTATGTGATTTGATGATTTAAACCAGATGATCCCCAAAGACCCAGCGGTATATCCGATGCCTGGCACACTTGTGCACCTGCTTGTAATCCTCGGTGCAATTGTACTCCATAGATGAGGCATTGTTGCACTTTCAAAATTGTTCATGTGAACGACGATTGGTTGGGGTTTCCTATCGGACATTCCTGTTTACTCCGTGCTATATAGTCACGGGAGTTTCTTAAGTTAAATATACACAATTTAAGCTCTCTGATAATATACTTGCATAACATCTGATTTCTTGTCTAAAAGCTCAGTATTTGATTTGATTCGTCATGATTGTACGTTTCTGATTTGATTTCTGTTATGAGATAGCATGATCTGCATATTCAATTCATTTAGTTAGAATTCTTCTATTGAGCTATGATGTAGCTCACCCTGCTTTCTAAATCACTTTTAGGTTCTGAAGCGGTACTTCCCGGCACTGAGAGTGACCAAGATCTTGACGATCCGGAGGCCGAGGCCGAGACGAGGCGGCGTCGGTGACGACTTTATCCTTAGTCCGGGTATCTGATCTCGCTATTTTTGGGATTTTGTGTAAACCTTTGGATTATTGTGCTTTGGTGGCCCATACATATTTACTTCGTAGATATTTTCTTCCTTTTATAGTATTACTATACATTCTATTGGAACCATTATTAGGAACCATTGTTTTGGGTGATGGATGTCTATCACCATTGGTTCTTCTTGGTTCCTTTTTGGGAATGTATATTTTTATATATTTAGATACATGTTTGTTTTATTGCTTCTTTCTATTTTAAATGCCTTGCGATAACTCGATCTACCCTTTCTTTGGGCGATGTTATGGCTTGGTTTCGCTTATCTGACGAGACACTTCGTGATTTGTCCTGGGGATCATCCAGAGTATGATCCTAATGGCACGGATTTCTAGGTGCAGAATTCCGGGCTATTACAGTTGGTATCAAAGCCTAGGCTTTAGGTCGTGTAAGGACTTCAGACTAGGCTATGGATGTAGGTATGATTGGGAAGTGAGTTTTCTATAACTCAATTAGGACTTTAGCAAAGTTAGTGGAGTTTTGGTTTTAGCTTCTATAGGGAACTCGCAGCTATGGCTGGAGATTTAGAACTTGGGATTCGATTTAAGACTTAAATGGTGGATCTCATAATCACTTTTAAGGGAAATATTGGATGATTTGATAAATGTACGGCTATTAGATAAAATATGTTTTACGATGTTGTTGGAACTTTGGGCCATTGTGACTATGACAATTATTGATGGGAATTTTGTGTCATGCTAACAGATCGAAATGGCACCACGAAAGAAGGCTAAGATTGTACACACTGGAGGAGGTGAGCCGGATAGGCAGTTGCTTGAAGCGATGCTTAGCACTATGACTCAACAGGCTGCGCTACTTACGGCAATGTTGAGAAGGACGACTCACACCTCTCCATCGACATTAAATGAATTATGTTCTAGGTGTGACGGGCGACACCTAGCGAGAGACTGTAGAAGATCTACTGGGGCTTGTTTTAGGTGTGGACGAATGGGACACTTGGTAAGACATTGTCCTGCTTTGAAAAAGGAAGCAATGACCTCGACAACCACTCAAAATAGTTCTCGCTCTTTACATCCGGCGACGACTAGAGTTACTTCGGTACGGCAGGCCTTACCTGTTTCCTCATCTACACCATTTGTAACATGTGCGTGGTGTGGGAAATCTCATAGAACGGAGGCTTGTAGGTTTCTCTCGGGTGCTTGTTTTAGATGTGGTCGAAGGACAAGTCAAGAACGCCCATATATAAGACGAGCGAGGAGACCTCGGCGTCTACTTCTAAGCCGATTCTTCTGTGACTCAAGATGCCCAAGGTATAAGTTCAATATCAATTGTCAAGATTACATTTTAATGTTAGGATGATTTAGGAATTTTATTGGTTTTGACACGAAATATCATAGCATTATCACTTGTGTATCGACTTAAATCACTTGCATGACATAAACGAATTCTAAATTCAGAAGATTAACTACGTAAGTGATAGTTATATTGGCAGACTTAATAAATCTTGATAGTTACAATAAATTTTTTTTAAGGAGAATTGTTTAGTGAATTTGAAATTTCCTTAATACTTATGAGAAATGAAGTTGAATTAGCAGACTTAATCCTAGTATTCTTCTTCCTAACTAATGAGTCATGATTATAGTGTATTTAAATACGTTCCTTCTAAACGTGAGTTCGGTTGTTAATTGTTGTAGTTTACTCTGGAAGTTTTCTGAGAATTGGAAAAGTCTAAGACAATCATGTCGGTAATTGATAGAGGATAGGAAAATTTTAATTATGGATATCATGAGAGAGCATAATTGGATGTCGCTATGGTGGATTCCGTTGTTTTCACCTAAGCCATGATGAATGACTATAGATTTTCAAGGAATATATGGAGATTTAGTTAGTATAGGGAGTGTGTTGAGAGTTGTGCACATGAAGAGTCGATTAATCATGCCTAAGTATTTATGTATGACATTGAGAGCAATCATTTGCAATCATCTCCTTGATTTGAAAGGTTAGATGTGTCACACTCTTTTGCCCTTCTGATCGAATTCTATTCGCGAATCATAAGATTGGTTAAGGGCATAAAGTTTGAAGATTTTACGATCGTTGTGGTAGATTTTAGAGGTTCTCATATTGGTGATTGCTTTATCTCATTTTGCTGATGGCTTTATCTCATGTTGGCGATGGCTTTATCTCATTTCTTGATGGCTTTATCTCATTTTGGTACTGGCTTTATCTCATTTTGGTGATGGCTGTACCTCATGTTGGTGATGGCTTTATCACATCTTGGTGATGGCTTTATATCATTTTGGTGATATCTCTTACCACCGCTATGCATCGTAAAGTGGGTGAGTGTGAATATTTGTTAAGTGAGCGGATGAGACCTATTCGAGTTATGAGTTGATTTATTACGATAACGATATCATCAATGTGGTGAATCGGATTTTTGGATGAATGGTATGTTTCAAAATTGGTCTCTGCTCCATGAGTATTTTTACAATCATAAGGGGTCACGTGATTAATACAATGGAAATGATACATGATCACTAATGATCATGAGTTGAAGTGAAGATCTGAATGGACAACACATTAAATTTCTTTCAAGGTTTGGTTGATCCCATTTATAGATACATTCTGGTTAAGTAGTCTTAATCTCATGATCAATATACAATTCTTTGGGGAATGAACACCAGTCAAGTAAATAAGGGGGACATCCTTAATAAAAAGCCCAACAACTAGTTTTTGCCTATGTATGAATTTTGTGGGCATTATGGTCATTTTCTTTTGACTAATGGTTAACGTGATGGTGACATACTATATATAATTGCTTATGGAGGTGTGATATGAGATACGGTGCATGAGAAGAGGCGCCACACTTTTTCAAGAGATTTGGGATGAGCTTAGCGACGGTACATTAACTCCGACAATTTTACCTATCGGGATCGTGTGGATACACGATTTTGGAAACTATTTCGACTCTGGATGCGTGTGAGTCCATTATGGATGTGTGGACTCAGAGAGAGAGGTTGCGCATATATGAGTGGCGACTGTATGGTTGTGACTATTTCACGCATAATACCTTTGTGCACGTGTATTGATGCTATGAACAATTGAGTTTTAGTCGAGATATCTTTAGGATATTTTTGAGGATGAAATTCCTTTCAGATGGGGAGATTATGATAACCCTAATTTGGAGGACGTTGAATTTATGATGGAGACTTCTAAATTGTATGGCTTCCTGCAAGAAGATTGCCAATCTGCGGATTATAGATGTGCGTATGTATGGATGGTGGAAGGCCTCTTGATGTGTCTTCTTTACCCACATGTCGCTACTTAGGGAGACGTGCTCGTCTGGTAACTGGTTCGGCTATGTGGAAGTCAAATGTAATAAGGTGCGTTAGATTACATATGGGTGTACAGTGCACATGTGTGTACGGTGTAGACCATTGATGAGAACTTGCACACCTATGGGGGGTGTGTATGCTTTACATACTAGCGGTTAGAAGTTTAAAGGCTTGGCTAGGAATGGAGATTAGTCCTTTTGCTTTAACTCTTGCAATTATGTTAAGTGGTGGAATTTAAGACGAAGAGAAAGAGATTTGGTGAGGGCGTTATTGCTCGTGAATGTGGAGCATGGACGCCATGCGATTGTGTCGAAGCTAGCAAGGATCGCCACTAGTTTTTTTTGAGATTGTTAAACCATTGGAACCCTGGAGCTTGTCGAGCTGGTGGGCTGCGAAATCGGCCGACCCAAGGTACGATACTTTAGCAGTATGTTCTTTATGTTATTGGTGTTCAATGGTGTGAAAGTCATGGGGCGGGATGGAGGATAGAACCCTAAACCATTGAATTAGCGATAAATCACTCGACTCTTGAGGCAAAATGAGCGTGAAACCAAAATTCATGAGTCATACCTTTTGTTCACCTAATGCGAGAGGAAATTTTTGCGATTTTTAATTCTAACCCATTATTGCTTTATGTACGTGGCAATTACAATTCCATACAGTTGGAGTTGTCTAGATAGCATATACTGATACCCTATATGTAGTGAAATAGCGACTGGATAATGCCTCAATTAATGAGGTGTGTTTAAAGAAACAGTTTGACTGTAATGATTGATCAATCAATTTTATCGATGTAAGTTATATTGTGGGTTTTTATTTTTCACTTGCTATCGGAGCTTCTTGCTTTGATTCATTGGATCGCATTTTGCTCGGCTATTATGATAAACTCTAATCTTTTCCTTGTTTAAGGGGTTTTTTGTGCATTTTTGTACATTTTAAACTGGGACCATGAATATTGAATCATCATGTAAAATCCTGCATCTCGAGCTCAGACATCGATGCCAAGTGAAACCGGTCGCACAACCCTTTGTGCAACCTGATACCAATCGAACAAGATGTGCCACCCGTTCAAAACCCACAGCCACCACTAATTCAACAAGAACTTCCAAAAGAGTGATGGGCTTCTAAAACATTGTTGCCTGAATGTGCTTTCGACTCTAAACTATTCGAGGATTGGCTCGAAATGGAATGGGCGATCGACTATGTTGCTAAGCTAGGGTTGAGAACATTGCATGAGTCATTTTACGCCCATTTTTGTCCTCATATAGTGAGGCTCTTTTATCAACATCTTTGCCGGGGTGACACTCATCACCAATTGGTCACCAACATTGACGGTTGTGACTATAAATTAAACCAATTTGATGTCGCCGCCGCTTTACTATGTTCTTCACGGTATGGGGAGACTTGTTGTTGCCACCATATGTCAAAGATGTCCCATACCATGATAGACTTGTGGTCAGTATAGTTCAGGTCAAGCCTTTACTGAGCCCAACTCCCTGATAGACTATGGATACTTGATACTTTTATCAAGTATGCCATAACCCCGTTTTTGCACAAGTCCGCGAGATCAATGATAGAGATTTACTGTTTGAGAAGCAGAAGACTGCTTCAAAGAAAGAGTTGTCATAGGCTCAATTGATAACAAGAATGGTCGAGCAGTATATCGCATTGAGAGAGGAGTATAGCCTGGCTCCTGGCGAGCCTCGCTTGACCAAGAACATTAAAGTTTTCAAGCTCAAGGATTGGACCAAGAGCTATAATCTATTGGTCAAGAGGTTACCTGAGGAGGGGGTTATTGTAATATCCCCGATATTTTAAACCTATTTTCGTTTACCTCGATAAGCGTGCCCAAAAATAATTATGTTATTTTATGAGTTTTTTTGTTAGTATTGGTTATGATGAGGGACATGACCAAAGGATTTAATTATGAGGTGTGTATAGGTCAGGAAATCAAAGACGTACACAATAAGGTTTATATTTGTGTTTAACGCCGGAGGTTTTGCAAAAATAAATGGATAAGTTGTAAAATTGAAATATCTAGATTTTTGTAAGCTTTGTTTTAATATTATAAAGAGAGAGAGAGTTAGAGAAAATATACTTCTCTCTTCCGGTTGGAAAACATAGGAAACTCTTTGGGGCTGCTTTTGATCTTTAGATCTAGAGAGTTAGAGAACTCCTCTTCCCATCTCAACCATTAATAAGCCTTGAGTTAGTACCAGGATCTGTTTGAACTATTGAAAGAGAAAAGAGATAAGGAAAGGGAGAAGTTCTCTGTGATTTCGTTGTGGCTGAGGCAATGTCCACCTCGTTGTGAATATGGACTGATTTGAAGATCTGAACCATTGAGTGAGATTGGTTCCGGTGTGTGAATCGGTGCAATGGGATCAACGGTTTAAGCTACAAGAGGTAGGTCGTTGAAACCTCCATGTGTAAATTTAATTATGTTTTGTTTAGAGTAACATATATGTGTGAAATAAAGAAGAGGTTTAGCTGTGAAAAAGATCGGAAAAAGAAGTGAATGTCAAAGTGCGACCACGAACACAGGAAATTCATTTATCGATTTCAAAATCATTTGTCGAAATTAAATGACGGTCGATTTGAAAATCATTGTCGAATTGATGAATTAGGGCCTGATGCAGAATTTGCGAATTCGATGGTCGATTTTGGATTCGCCCATGGAATTTCAAATTCGACACAATTGAATTAGGTCGAATTACATCTGTTCTCGGCATTCAAATTTTTTGTTGGATTTTGATCCGCAATCTCTTAGTTTGATTTTTTGGTTTTATATTAACTTGAGTGTTAATATATGTAGATTTTATTTGTTGGGAGTCCTTGGTGAGGATTTGTTTTGTGCTTGATTGGAAGCTCTTTGATAAGGTAGGGAACCTTGTATTTTATTTGCATTAAATTGTAAGTAAAGCATTTCTTTGTTAAAATAAGAAGTATAATTTGGAAATTGATTTACTGCGGCATGAATAAAACTACGATTTTATGACACAAATTTGAAAATTTGGAAACCTTATTTATAAAGAACTTTGCAAATTGAACCTCAGAACCTCAGTTAAATCTTGAATCAGAACTTTTGGATCAGAACTTTTGAATCAGAACTTCCGAAAATCAGTATTATGTTATGAATATAAGTATTGAAATACGTTAGCATTTGCATTTGATTTGAGGTACGTCAGAACGATGCCCTAGATTCTACCAACCGTGTTGACGGTATAACTTTGGCGCAAGTTTCCCTCATAGCGTAGGGGCTTGTTGCATTCAGGAAAGGGTTCATGAACGCGATGGTCGATGAGGGTTTTCCCATCGGTAATGCACCTTGCTCTCATGCTATAGGAAATTTGAGAGATAAAATTAAGTTATAAATTTAATATAAGAAGCATGCTCAGTCAGAAAATTTCGAACACATCAGATTCATGTATTCAGTCTTAACTCAGGATTAGAACTGGAGATTTCGTTTGCAAAGCATCATTTGAAAACCATATTTGATCCGAATTCTGTCCTTTGAAAAACCTTTACTTATAATGAAATGCAAATAGATCTGTTTCCTCTATTGGGCTTTGTTGTTAGCTCACCGACTATACGTCAGGTCTTTGAGGCGATCCGGATCGGAAGATTTGGAGGATTCGACTATATTCACGAGGAGGAATTAGATTTACCTCGAGGAGTTCTTCCCTTGATCTCTAGATCCTATATTTTTGGTATTTTGTTTGAATATTGTTTTGAATATTGGGCCCTAGGCCTTATTTTTGTTCTTTCGATATCACTTGAGGAACCATCATCGTGAACCATTAGTTTAGGTGTTGGATTGGCCATCACCGGTGGTTCCTTTTGGTTCCTCATAGTGATAGATTTGTTATATAAAGCTTTTGATGTATGGTTTATCTCTACTTTGCCTCTGTTTTAGATCATTGTGATGTGCCGGCTTCTGTTTGAATACGGCTTATTGAGAAATCAATAAGTTGATGAACCGGCTTTTCCTATACCGTAAGGATTGGAAAAGTCGAATTAAATCCTGATTAATATCAGAGCCATGCTCTAGGTTCAGAGTCTTAGGACTAGGGATGGATTGTCTTGACAATCTTACTGATCAATTGTTATTGTTTTTCAACAATGACAGATCAGCATGCCTCCGCGGTTCAGAGGCAGAGGCCGAGGTAGAGAGGGACCACGCATGGCTCACCTTGAGGAGATCGGTGAGGGTGTAGGTACCTCACGAGGGGAAGAGTTGCCACGAATGCAGAGGCTGTGAGCCGGAGTGTGGAGGAAATGTGGACAGTGTGTGGGCAGCCTTGGCCAACAACATGGCTCAACAGATTGCAGCCATTGATAGGCAGACGAGATGTCGGCGCCGGACATCACCGGAGGATTCACGAGTTCGTGGAGGATGAGACCTCCTACATTCTCGAGGCGAGCGGATCCTATGGAAGCCGAGGCATGGTGGATGAGATCGAGAAGATATTTGAAGTGTTACAGTAATTGATATTGAGAAAGTCTGTGGGCATCCTTCAAACTTTTGGGCGGGGCCAGTCCATGGTGGAAGTCTGTTTCCAGGATGAGAGAGCAGGACTACCCCAATACTCCATGGACTTGGGCAGAGTTTGTGGAGACGCGTTCAGCGATCAATATTTTCCTAAGATTCATCGAGTGAAATGAAACAGGATGAGATGTCTGCTTAGTATGGCGCAGAATTTGATAGACTTTCGATTTGCACCCTTGCATGTGGCCACCGGTGATGAGAGCTCGAAATTTGAGAGGTTTGAGGCGAACATTCTGTGAAAGGGTGTCGATGTGGAAATGGAGCGATATCTTGGCGTTATGTCCAAGGCCCTCATTGCGAGAGGAAGATATTCAAAAAGCAGACTTGAGGCGAGAGCAGAGTAATAAAAATAGGTTTGGCGAGACAGTGAGTGCTTGAGGCGGTGTGAACAAAAAGCCGAGGTTCTCTAGACCTCCTCCCTACCCTAGTCACCATCATACTCTAGACCATTTGTTGCAGGACGAGAACGTCTTCATATCGAGACCGCAGAGTTCGTCACGGGACAACCATTGTGGGGCACTCTGCGAGTGGAGCTCTGACTCAAGGTTCAACGAAAGGATCATTACTCCTGTTTCTACTCCATGTGCAAGATGTGGGAAAACACATAAGCAGAGGATTGCGGAACAACGGAGCATGCTTGGTGTGTGGACAGTTGGTCATATGATCAAGGATTGTCCTATTGTACCACGACCTACAGTTCAACGACTCGGCTTATGCTTATGGATCTGACAGATGCCCAAACGTCGAATGACGTCATTCAAGGTATCATTAAAGTTGAGATGTCATTTATGCATTGATTCAATTATTATTGTTTAAAATTTGAATTCAAGTCAATTATGTTGAACCACATAGAAATCATTGCATATAATTAACAAAACTTTTTAACTAAAGGTACCCTTATGATGAGTAGTCGAGATGACATGGATAAAATTGAAGCAGTACTTATAGACCCTGGGTCTACACACTCGTTTATTACTCCTTCTTTCTCAGAGAAGTTGGGAATTACTCCCGAACCCCTTGCTTTCATTCTAGATGTCAAGATTCCTACGGGGAGTTCGGTGTGCAGTTCGACATACAAGATGTCATCATGGTGATGATTGATGAGCAGACATTGACCGACATGATTACGTTGAGCATGGAAGGGTTCGGCGTCATTCTCGGAATGGATTGGTTGGCGACTTATCACGCGGCGTGGTGTCTTCGGAAGATAGTGACCTTCCGCCTAGCGAAAGTCCTTCCGATTGTGGAGTCAAATCCAAGGTTGCGCCGTTTGGTTTGACCTTTAAAGTGGCGTATGATGAAGAATGGTTGCGGTGGGTATCCGGCCTATTTGCAAGATTTTACCAAGAAGAAGACTTGGCTCTTATCAAGGTGGTTTGCGATTATCCGATGTCTTTCCGGAGGACTTACCGGATTACCACCGACCGAGAGATTGAGTTAGCGATTGAGCTAGCCTAGATGCAGAACCGTTATCTAAAGCTCCATATCGGATGGCTTTCTCGAGTTGATGAGAGCTCAAGGCGACTTCAGAGTTTAGACAAAGGCTTTATACGACCGAGTGTTTCTCCTTGGGGTGCACGGTTACATTTTGTGAAAAGAAGGATGGATCGATGCGTCGTGTATCGATTATAGGCAACTCAACAAGATGACGATTAAGAATCGTTATCCTCTTCATGGATAGATGACTTGTTTGATCAATTGCAAGGTGCCAAATTCTTTTCAAAGATTGATCTGAGGTCAGGCTATCACCAACTCAAGATCAAGGCGGAAGATATATCCAAGACTGCGTTTCGGACGCGTTATGGCCACTATGAGTTTCTAGTGATGCCATTTGGATTGACGAATGCGCCTGCATCTTTCATGGACCTGATGAACAGGGTGTTCAAACCACATCTTGATAAATTTGTGGTAGTTTTCGTAGATGATATCCTCATCTATTCGAAAACCAGAGAGGAGCATGTACAACATCTGAAGATAGCTCTTCAAACACTCAGGGACCATCAGTTGTATGCCAAACTCAGTAAGTGTGAGTTTTGGCTTGAGCAGGTTAGTTTCTTGGGACACGTAGTCTCTGAAGCGGGTATCTCAGTGGATCCTACAAAGATAGATTCTGTGGTGACATGGGAACAACCTACGACAGTTACAGAGGTCCGAAGTTTCCTTGGTTTGGCAGGGTACTATCGGCGATTTGTCGAGGGTTTTTCAAAGATATCAGGTCCACTTACACAGCTCACAAGAAAGAATGCTAAGTTGAGCGAAGGTGAGCGAGTTTTCAGGTGTTAAAGCGTCGCTTGACTACAGCACCAGTGCTTGCTATACCTTCAGGCAGTGGAGGTATAGCAGTATATAGTGATGCTTCCTATGGCGGACTAGGCTGTGTGCTTAATCAACAGGAGTCGGTCATTGCTTATGGTTCTAGGCAGTTGAAGGACCATGAAAGAAACTATCCGACGCATGACTTAGAGCTAGCAGCAGTTATATTCGCCTTGAAGATCTGGCGACATTACCTCTACGGTGAAGTTTTTGATATATTCACCGATCATAAGAGTCTCAAGTACCTCTTCACTCAAAAGGACTTGAATATGGCGGCTGACGGTGGATGGAGTTCTTGAAGGACTACGATTGCTCGATTCGGTACCATCCAAAGGCAAATGTCGTTCTTGATGCTCTCGAGAAGGTCTTATTTCAGTTATCACATCTTGTGAGCGGATTGTGATGGAAGCTATTGGAAGATATGGCTTTGGGCAGCTCACGGTTTGATGTAAAAGGCTCGGGAGCATTGATGGCTACTCTTGTACTACGCCCACGCTCTTGAGAATATTAGAAAGCTTCAGATGACCGATGATGAGCTCATGGCAATCGACGAGATGTCGAGAATGGCGATGAAAGACTTCTCTATCTGGCAGATGGAACCTTATTATTTCACGACCGTGTATGTGTACCGTCGAATATCGAGCTTCGGACACCATTCGAAGAGGCTCACAAATCCATGTATGCCATACATCCCGGTAGCACCAAGATGTATCGGACTTGATGAAGAGTTTCGGTGGCGAGGTTTGAAAGCGCGGACGTCGTTGAAATGCGATGTCGCGGTGTTTGGTTTGTCAACGAGTTAAGGTTGATCATCGAGAATCCTGCAGTCTATTGCGGCCTTTACACATGGCTCGAGTGGAAATGGGAAGCCATTTCGATGGATTTTATACCGGATTGTCAAGACAGAGAAAGAACAATGCCATCGGGTCATTGTAGATCGACTAACCAAGTCCGCTCCTTTCTTGCCATATAATACCACCTATCTGACGAGACTTGCGAGTTATACTTAAAGGAGATTGTTAGGCGCATGGGATACGGCCCGATTATGTGTGTCGTCGAGACCCGTTGTTTACTTCACATTTTGGCAAAGATTTGGAAGGCATAGGTTCTCGTCTTGATTTTAGTTGACGTTTCACCCCAGACGGATGGCGGACGAGCGCGTGAACGGATCATTGAGGACATGTTGAGAGCATGTATGTTGGATTTTCACGGGTCATGGGACCAACACTTGCCTCTGATAGAGTTCGCCTACAATAATAGCTTTCAGGCTAGCATTGGTATGGCTCCGTTCGAGGCTTTATATGGACGGCGGTGTCGATCACCGTTGAATTGGGAAGAAGTGGGTGAAAAGCTCATTATTGGACCTGAGATAGTTGGGCGCACTCAAGGCGGTTCGGTTGATCTGTGACGACTACGAGTAGCTTCGAGTCGTCGGAAGAGCTACGCCCGATCTCAAGAGGCGACACGTGGATTTTGAGGTTGGCGAGAATGTCTGATTTCGCCTACGAAAGGCGTTATGAGGTTCGGAAAGCGAGGGAAGTTGAGTCCTCGGTACGTTGGGCCTTTTGAGATATTAGGCCGAGTCGGAGAGGTTGCTTATCGAGTGGCGCTACCGCCACAATTGTCTAGCATGCACAACGTCTTCCATGTGTCGATGCTTCCGATACATCGTGACCCGACTCACGTGCTTGATTACCAACCCATTGAGCGGAGGGTTTGACGGTGATTGAGGACCCGATTGATTTTGGATCGCAAGGAGCGATCCTACGCAAAGCGATTCCTTTGGTTCTTGTACAATGGAGGAATCATACAGAGGAAGCCACTTGGGAGCGTGAGTGAGCTCCGGGACCAATTTCGAGCCTTTATGCTTAAAATTTTATATTTCTCACTTTGTGTAGACTGTGTAATAATTTGACATTTATGTGTACCTATTGGTTTTATATATACATATAAATATTTCTGTGAGAAATTTTGGAGGATCAAGGTATTTTTACTGAGTGGGTCTATATCGAAATCCCTACATTATAGAAATCGGAAAAATTTTTGGGCCTTAGACCCAATTCTGGTATGCTACTCACTATAGGTCTAGTGACCTAAATTCGGTCTATGGTCACTTACCTATTTGGACATTTACTGAACCATTTAGCCTTGACATGTCATGGTCATGGTCCAAAATATGCTCGATTTGTAACTTTTTCACGAGTCCAATCGCATCTTGGACTTGCTATTTTCCTTCACAACAAATTTTAAGTTTATTTTCAGAAAACTTTTAGTCCAAATTGACATATATAGCTATTATCAGAATCGGTCAAGCTTTTGCATGAAATGGACACACAAATGATCCATTTGGACCCAAGGTAATGCCTTAAAAATGTCAAAATTTTGAAATTTTGAAGACTCAGACACTTGAAAATCGAGGGTCGATTTATGAAATCGAGGGTCGATTTTTCCGCATTGATTATAGGCATTTTAAGGCCAAATTTAGGCTCGAGAAATTTTCAAAAAATCGAGTGTCGATTTTTGAATCGATTTGGTCAATTCCAATTGACTCATTTAATTTGAAATCGAGGGTCGATTTTCTCGATTTAAGTGGGGCTCCTATTTCGCTCGTTATTTTTTGGTTGATTTTCCGTGGGTTTAGGGGCTTAGGGTTTTGGGCGATTTGGTGGTTTTAGGGTTTTCATCATTCTTTTGCCAAAATCGAAGGGGTTTTCACACGGATTACACCAAGGATTTGGATTTCACTCTTAGGAAATCGGTTTGGGGCTTTTCACAAGGTAACTCCTCCGCCCCAATTTAATTGCAATTTGTGCATTTTCCGTGGGTTTTGTTACATTTTTGTTCATTGTTCAAATGGGGCTAAAGGCCACCCTATGCCAACCCACCTCCAAGAGGCCCGGCTTGTGGTTCCTCTAGCCCCCTACGAACGACCCCGGCCGGGAACCACCCCACCTCGGTCGGTTCCACCACCTTCTCGACCCACCATCATGCCCCTCAATGCCCCCTCAATGCAAGATGAATTTTGGAGCATCAAGGGCTTCGCCAATGAGTATGTTTTCACCAGGAATTATTTGACCAACAAACTACCACACAAAGGCGAGTGAATACCTTGAAAAAGCCATAACCTTCCTGTGTCAATTTAGTGCCCATTTTTATCCTCGTTTAGTGCGGCTGTTTTACCAACATATGCGCCGCGAGGACGGGAAGAAAATTTACACTAAAAATGATGGGCGAGATAATATTTTTGACTTAGATGACATGGTGTGGCACTCGTTTGCTGCAATACTCTAAAACCATGGGTTTAGGTCCTCCCTTTCCCAAACCGGTCCCTTCTCACGAGGTAATGGCTCAAATGACGCAAGAGGGCGTCCAGATGCAGTAGGTCCATTGTTCGCACACATATGCGAATCTATGTGGATTTTGGATAAAATTTTAAGACTACCCTTTACCCTCTTGGACATAAATCTGGCGCACGGTCCCCTCCAAGCATTTTATTTCTTTGCTTTTAAAGAGCGATGGTTTAGTGCTCCTGAGGTACTTTTAAAGGGGCTTATCAAGGCACGTGAGAAAATGGGAAAGCAAATCAAAACGCCGAAGAAGGGCATTCCCTATGCCCGTTTAATTTCTATCATGATTGAAAATTATCAAGCGGGTCCCGAATATGACATTTCTCTACCGAACTCAAGTCTCATCGTAGAAAGATGTATAAACCGTCAATTGGGGTCAAACCTCGATCCTTGTGAAACCTCTTAAAGAACCAGCAGTTCCTGATGCGGATGCACGTGATGCCGATGAGGATCCTGCTCATGTTGCCCCTGCTCAGCCCCCACAGAGCGATATCCTTACGCTCTCAGAGTTCACACGACAGATGACCGCGATGAGCCATCAGATTCAAGAGCTCACCCACCACACCAGCTCTATGCGTCAGGAGTTGGATGTCCATGGCGGCGCTCTCTCTTACCTCATGCAGCATGCCTTTCCCGATGACTACACCACGTATATGGCCGATATCCGAGCTTCAGTATATCGCCCTTCGACATCGGGCGCTGATACTAGTATTCCTCCTTCGGCCACTACTGATGCGGGTGATGATGCTGCTGTTGACGGTGATGGTGTTTCGGATCGGGCGGGTCCATCTACAGTTGGGGCTTCTTAGTATGCTTGGTAGAGGGGTTACTGATTTATTTTTTTCACTATCGGTCTGTACTTATTATACAGCTTGGATTATTAGGACCTGGTGGTCCTTCTTTTGTTATCCTTTATTTTTCTGTCTTTGCGTGGTTTTAGATCCCTTGTTTAGCCTTGTTTGTATATATGGATCATTCCGCATGAGTTTACTTTTGCATCTATTTTGGTAAATATTTCTTTTAGACACTTGTGTGGGTTTGCTTCTGTCACTCTGATTCTACATGTTGGTTTTGATACATTTTGATCTCTTTATGGCTTCATGCGTCACTGTGCATCGGTCTCCCGGCACGTGACACTTGGGGTGTGGGCATCCATGTACGGATGCAATCCACTATGGCTTTTTCATGCCACATGCAGTACATCCATGTTACTACGGATCCCATCCCTTGGCTTACGTGCCCTGTGGGATCGTACCACGGTGCCCATGTTTTCTCTTCTTTTATTGTCTGGTGTGTATCATGTTCAATTTTCGCGGACGAAAATTCCTAAGGAGGGGTGAATGTAATATCCCCGATATTTTAAACCTATTTTCGTTTACCTCGATAAGCGTGCCCAAAAATAATTATGTTATTTTATGAGTTTTTTTGTTAGTATTGGTTATGATGAGGGACATGACCAAAGGATTTAATTATGAGGTGTGTATAGGTCAGGAAATCAAAGACGTACACAATAAGGTTTATATTTGTGTTTAACGCCGGAGGTTTTGCAAAAATAAATGGATAAGTTGTAAAATTGAAATATCTAGATTTTTGTAAGCTTTGTTTTAATATTATAAAGAGAGAGAGAGAGTTAGAGAAAATATACTTCTCTCTTAGGTTGGAAAACATAGGAAACTCTTTGTGCTTTTGATCTTTAGATCTAGAGAGTTAGAGAACTCCTCTTCCCATCTCAACCATTAATAAGCCTTGAGTTAGTACCAGGATCTGTTTGAACTATTGAAAGAGAAAAGAGATAAGGAAAGGGAGAAGTTCTCTGTGATTTCGTTGTGGCTGAGGCAATGTCCACCTCGTTGTGAATAAGGATCGATTTGAAGATCTCAACCATTGAGTCGGAGATTGGTTCCGTGTGTGAATCTGCAATGGGATCAACGGTTTAAGCTACAAGAGGTAGGTCGTTGAAACCTCCATGTGTAAATTTAATTATGTTTTGTTTAGAGTAACATATATGTGTGAAATAAAGAAGAGGTTTAGCTGTGAAAAAGATCGGAAAAGAACCGTGAATGTCAAAGTGCACGACCACGAACAGAAATTGATCGATTTCAAAATCGACTGTCGAAATTGGAATTCGACAGTCGATTTGAAAATCGACTGTCGAATTGATGAATTAAGGCCTGATGCAGAATTTGGGAATTCGATGGTCGATTTTGGATTCGACCATCGAATTTCAAATTCGACCCACGAATTTGAATTCGAGGGTCGAATTCTGTCCTGTTTCTGGCATTCAAATTTTTGTTGGATTTTTGATCCGCAATCTCTTAGTTTGATTTTTTTGGTTTTATATTAACACTGAGAGTGTTAATATATGTAGGTTTTGACTGTTGGGAGTCCTTGGTGAGGATTTGTTTTTGTGCTTGATTGGAAGCTCTTTGATAAGGTAGGGGAACCTTGTATTTTATTTGCATTAAATTGTAAGTAAAGATTTCTTTGTTAAAATAAGAAGTATAATTTGGAAATTCAGTTGCACACAGCATGAATAAAACTCTGATTTTATGACACAAATCTGAAAATTTGGAAACCTTGTTATAACTAAGAACTTTGCAAATTGAACCTCAGAACCTCAGTTAAATCTTGAATCAGAACTTTTGGATCAGAACTTTTGAATCAGAACTTCCGAAAATCAGTATTATGTTATGAATATAAGTATTGAAATACGTTAGCATTTGCATTTGATTTGAGGTATGCGTAACGATGCCCTAGATTCTACCAACCGTGTTGACGGTATAACTTTAGCGCAAGTTTCCCTCATAAGCGTAGGGGCTTGTTGCATTCGTAAAAAGGGTTCATGAGCAGCGATGGTCGATGAGGGTTTTCCCATCGGTAATGCACCTTGCTCTCATGCTATAGGAAATTTGAGAGATAAAATTAAGTTATAAATTTAATATAAGAAGCATGCTCAGTCAGAAAATTTCGAACACATCAGATTCATGTATTCAGTCTTAACTCAGGATTAGAACTGGAGATTTCGTTTGCAAAGCATCATTTGAAAACCATATTTGTTCCGAATTCATCCTTTGAAAAACCTTTACTTATAATGAAATGCAAATAGATCTGCTTTCCTCTATTGGGCTTTGTTGTTAGCTCACCCTCGACTATACGTCACAGGTGGTGAGTCTGAGCTGGGACCGGAAGATTTGGAGGATTCTGACTATATTCCTGAGGAGGAATTAGATTTACCTGCTGAGGAGTTCTTCCCTTGATCTCTAGATCCTATATTTTTGGTATTTTGTTTGAATATTGTTTTGAATATTGGGCCCTAGGCCTTATTTTGTTCTTTTGATATCACTTGAGGAACCATCATCGTGAACCATTAGTTTAGGTGTTGGATTGGCCATCACCGGTGGTTCCTTTTGGTTCCTCATAGTGATAGATTTGTTATATAAAGCTTTTGATGTATGGTTTATCTCTACTTTGCCTCTGTTTTAGATCATTGTGATGTGCCGGCTTCTGTTTGAATACGGCTTATTGAGAAATCAATAAGTTGATGAACCGGCTTTTCCTATACCGTAAGGATTGGAAAAGTCGGGTCGTCACAGTTATACCACCAGCTCCAGTTGAGGAGGTGCCTGATGGGCAAGCACTAGATGATGGGGGGCATAGCCTAACGTTGCACTTGAGGGGGATGCATCTGCTGTCCCTGTAACCAAATATTCATTTTGATGTTCTGTGCACGTTTGCTAGGGTTCAAACTGTTAGTGTCTGTTAGACATTTTCGGGGACGAAAATTTCTAAGGGGGGGATAATGTAATGGCCCTAAAATTCTAAACAGAACTCGACTGCTTTGATATACGTGCCTGGCACGAAAATCAAAATAAATTAAAATTTATGAAAATATTATTGGCAAAAATAATTTAGAACTTAGTTATTCTATCTTGATCTATTACTATAATACAATAAAATTTTGTAACATAATTATCGCTGCTTTGTTTAAACCTGTGTGGATAGTAGACCTGTTTAGGTATGTTTTGTAGTTTCGAAAGCGAAAATTCCTTGAAGAGAGGAAAATGTCATGACCCTAATTTTTGGGCATAGTGAATTATACTCATACCTTTTTAAAACTGGCATGTCGATTTTCGAGGACGAAAATTCTTTAAGGTGGGAAGAATGTAATAACCCGAAAAATCAGACTCGAACTCGACTGACCTCAAGTGTGTGGTCGACACGAAAATCGATGTCATCATAGATTTTTATATAATAATAAATATTTAAATAATATTAGAATAACCTTGTACGGACGGATTAAGGTTTAAATGTGTGTTTGGGCCTTTAGAGTGAAAGCCGTGCACCGACGCATTGTGTGCTGCTCAACACCGAAACCAAACTCTATTTCAAGTGGATAAGCCTAACACACTTTTGCTGTGTTATCGCTTCGCACCGAAACCAAACCCTTTAGCTAATTAAAAGGCAAAGCTTCTCAAAGAAGCTTCACCCGGTTGCAAGCCTTAGAGTTGGGAGTTCTAGAGAGAGAGAGAGAGAGAGAGAGAGAGAGAGAGCTTCTTCCCCATGGAACCAACCTTTGCAAAGCACATGACGACGGCCTCGCTTGAGTGTCCGCCATTGGTAAATTTCAACCGTTAAAGATCCGGGAACTACAAGCCATTCAAACCCCTTTTTCCTTAGAAGCCCGTTTTTCAAGAAATGCTCCACCTCGTGATCACTAACCAAGCGTTGAAGAGGTTAAGATCGATGCGTGGATCATTGACGACTTAATCTTGAATTCGTGGTGATCAATCATGGTGAAATCGCCGTAGAAATTCGGAAGATTCGTTTCGAAACCCCTTTGGACAACGATCCTTAAAGGCGCGAAATCGATCGAAGAAATGTTAGTTTTTCTTTGATTTTAAATAGTTTAGATAGTAGAATAAATCCTTGTTTTAGTTTAGTGTGGATTTGTGTGTAATACGATGAAGATCGTAGAAGATTTGGATGAAAATAGATCAAAAATGACAAAACCTTATGGCTGTGCATTTCTAAAGGTTTTGATCGATCAATGTAGGTGATTGATCGATCAAATTGGGTGTTGATCGATCAATATAGGTGATTGATCGATCAAATTTTGTATTGATCGATCAATATAAGTGATTGATCGATCAAATTATATATACAATGATAAAAACAGCAAGTTAGGTTGCTGGAGGTTCATTCCCGACAGCATTGATCGATCAATGGTGAAATTGATCGATCAATATGATGGTTGATCGATCAATGGTGAAATTGATCGATCAATGTGGTATTGATCGATCAATATAATGTGTTGATCGATCAATTTGACTGTGCCGACACTGCTTTAGTGTTTTGGTCATAACTTTTTACTCCGAACTCCGATTGATGCGATTCTTGCGGCATTGGAAAGAGGACAACTAAATCTATAACTTTTATGAATTAACTAACTAATGAATAAATTTTTTTAATGATCAAAATTGAGCTGGAAGTTTGGCTAAGTTCTAAGTTAGCACGTTTTGACTGAAGTATCGATATAGCTTCGGTATTTTGGCCATAACTCCTTGTCCCAAACTCCGATTGACGCGATTCTTGATGCGTTGGAAAGAGTACGACGAGATATAACTCTTTTATGAATTAGCCAAATCTTTAATCAAATGTTTTGAGGGTCAAAATGAAGTGGGAAGTTGGGTCAAGTTTTGAGTCAACACGAAATTACCCATTTTGGTCTCTGTTTTGAGAAAACACTTAAATACATCAATATTATTAATAATTAGGATCAATTTTTATACATCATTATGTGTGTGATGTAGACTAAGAGTGAAGGCTGTAGATAAGAACTTTTGGACTGCTTTAGAACGGCGTTGGATTTGCTTAGAAAGAGGTCTGACCTGAGGTAGGGGAAAACCAACCTAAACTGTTTTTTAGTATGATTTCATGTTTATTTTATATCTGTGCCCTGATTTCTGTTTTTAACAAGCATGTATGCATATCATAAATTCCTGCTATCTTTGATTTACATTTCTTGATTCAGTATCCCAAATCATACGATTTGCTTATCCGATCCGTGGAGGTATATATGTATGTGATTTGATGATTTAAACCAGATGATCCCCACCGACCCGGCGGTATATCCGATGCCTGGCACACTTGTGCACCTGCTTGTAATCCTCGGCGCAATTGCACTCCATAGATGAGGCATTGTTGCACTTTCAAAATTGTTCATGTGAACGACGATTGGTTGGGGTTTCCTATCGGACATTCCTGTTTACTCCGTGCTATATAGTCACGGGAGTTTCTTAAGTTAAATGTACACAATTTAAGCTCTCTGATAATATACTTGCATAACATCTGATTTTTTGTCTAAAAGCTCAGTATTTGATTTGATTCGTCATGATTGTACGTTTCTGATTTGATTTCTGTTATGAGATAGCATGATCTGCATATTCAATTCATTTAGTTGGAATTCTTCTATTGAGCTATGATGTAGCTCACCCTGCTTTCTAAATCACTTTTAGGTTCTGAAGCGGTACTTCCCAACACTGAGAGTGACCCAGATCTTCAGCTTGATCCAGAGGCTGAGGCCGAGGACGAGGAGACTGACGTCCAGGCGGACGACTTTTATCCTTAGTCTGGGTATACGAGTCTGCTATTTTTGAGATTTTGTGTAAACCTTTGGATTATTGTGCTTTGGTGGCCATACTTACGTATATTTTCTTCCTTTTATAGTATTACTATACATTCTATTGGAACCATTATTAGGAACCATTGTTTTGGGTGATGGATGTCTATCACCATTGATTCTTCTTGGTTCCTTTTTGGGAATGTATATTTTTATATATTTAGATACATGTTTGTTTTATTGCTTCTTTCTATTTTAAATGCCTTACGATAACTCGATCTACCACTGCTGGACAGTGTCTGCTTGATTTTCGCTATACGAGCAGACACTTCGTGATTTGTCCTGGGGATCATCCAGAGTATGATCCTGATGGCACGGATTTCTAAGGGCAGAATTCCGGGCTGTTACATATTATGACTGTTTGATGCGTATTAAAATTATGGATTTATTGGTAGATGATAATATATTATTGCTTTTTTAATATATTAGGTTTCTTTGATGCTTATGAAAATTGATGGACATGTTGGTAGATGTGATCATATTGTGTCTGTAATTTAGTGCAGGTGTTTTTAAAGTTATCATATTGTGCATATTTAATTTATAATTTTCATACAAATATATTTGACTGAAGATGGTGAAGAAAAATAAACAACCCCAGTCTCAAGCCAGTTCAGATGGAAAAAAAAGGAAGGGGGTATTTTAAATGGACATTCTCTATGGAGAAATCATTGATTAATATCTTGCACAACCAGTTAAACTTGGGTATGAAAGGAGATAATGGTTTTAAACCCCAATCAATACAAGCTGCAGTCACTGAGATAAATGCACAGTTCAACAACAGCATAGAAGATAAACATATCTGAAACAAAATAGAGAATTGGAAGACTCAATACTCAATCATAACTGATATCATCGCCCAGAGTGATTTCACAGGGGATGATGGGGAAAAAATGATAGTAGTGGAAGATGAATGTGTGACGGACGTATTGTGAGGAAAGGAAAGAAAAAGAACTTTTATGAAAATTTATTAACATGACTTTTTTACTAATATGAATCTGATTGGCTATTTTAGGTAAATCCAGAAGCAGCAAGTTACAAAAGGAAAGTGAAACCGACACAACGACCTACCCCTAGTGAAGTGTTAGATTTGATCTCAACGGTCCCAGACCTCTCGAAGGGGGAGGTATTCAAAGCACACCAAAAGCTACTAAATGCAAAACCTGGGACTGTCAAGATGTGGTCGAATTTTAGCGCTGATGAAAAGGAGTGGATAGAATTACTTCTCGCAACCACTTAATTGAACATCAAGGTTTAAAATGTTTTTAATTTACAAATTAAAGGTTTTTTTTTTGTAATTTTGCTCTTGTTATATTGTTTAAACTAATTAATTTTTACAAATGTATGTTGGTTTCCTCTTATTTTCAGATTAATGGACCACTCACACGGAGGACTCTAAATACATGTAGTCAACCAACCAACAAATTTACACTCGAGCTACCAATACTTGAAGAACCATTTCTGATATTCCTTTTAGGAACTTGTGCTTTTCTTTTAACAAGACTTGTCTCTACTGTAAAACATGTAGGGCACGTTTATTTCGTTGTAATATGGACCCTGTGAAATGGAGAATGCGTGTAATTTTTTAATGACTGGAGTATATGCATTATTCACTTTGCATGTAATATTTGAGTGTAAAATGATTGTTCTTTTGAGTGTAAAATTTTCTTGTAAAATTTATTTTTTGATATTTTTTTAACATTACAACCAAAAGAATAACTTGTATAATATATTTAAATTTATGTGCAAAATGGACATTCTCCATTCATCGTTGCTAGGATCCGACTTCATCCGGCATGATCGGCAGTGGGACAGCCATGACTTTCGTGATGGTGGCTCTCATGAAGATAGATTCGGCATGACAAATTTAGTCGAATTTTCTCGCATGCCATAAAATTAATGGTAATGATGAGTTAAAAGGAATGACCTGGTATTTTTGAGACCTATGCCACATGGAACTCCATCTAAGCCATTTGATTTGAATCACAGGATGTAAAGATCTTTGACGCCAAAGATTGACACAAAATACGAGTTCTGTGTTGAATCAGATGATAGAGATAGCATTTCGTGTCAATTTTTTGCATCAAAGATCTTTACATCATAGCCATCAAATCATACGACTTAGATGGTGTTTCATGTGGCATGGCTACCAAATCTTTCTTTTTAATGCATGCGCTATGGTACAAATATTTGAGATGACATAATAAGCATGACTTGGGACCCTATCGATTAAAATTACTATTTGAGATCAATAGAGCAATCTCTCAATTAAAATTACCCTGAATTTCAATTCAAACAATTAATTAATTAAATCCACAATCTGTCAAATCCTTCATCTTCTACACCAATCAAACAAAAGAAAAAAATTATTATATCATTTTACAAGAAATTCCTCTGATCCGAGAACAAATTTGCAAAAGAAAAAAATTATATCATTTTACAAGAACTTTCACTGATCCGAAAACAAATTTTCAAAACGCTTTCTCCACGAACGAGCCCTCAAATCTTCTTTTACATCGAAGCTGCAAGCTGAGATTGCAATACCCAAATAAAGCTATAAAAAAATTGTCCATGTAGAGGATAGGGGAGTAACTCAGATATGAGCTATCCTTGAAATCAATATCCAAGGATGTTTACAAGTGCACATAATAGGCTGCTAACATGAACTGGTTATTTTTGTTGGTAAGAGGGAACTAATATGTACTAGCACAAAATCAGGGAGGGGTTAGAATAACCATAAGATACACTCCTAGCTATATCTAATAAAATATTTACCTCGTATATGTTCGGAGTGGAAGATGCAAGGATGTGATCTTCAGGGACTCCCATCAATGCAGAGTTGCCAATCAAAGTGGTTGCATGCTCCCAAAATCAGAATGGTACATAGTGAGAAATGTCCATGTAACAGCCCGGATTTCCGTTTCCAGAAACCCGTACCGTTAGGATCATACTCTGGATGATCCCGGATCGATCACACGTGTCCGCGCATACAGCGGAAGCTAGGTGGACACATCCGAGCAGCGGTAGTCTGAGTCAAGCAATTTCTACGCTAAATACACGTCAACAATATTTAAATGTAAAGAAAAACATGCACATTCCCAAAAAGGAACCAAGAAGAACCATCGGTGATGGACGTACATCACCCAAACAATGGTTCCCAATAGTGGTTCCGAAATGGAATGTGGACTAACATAAAATACATAAATGTAGAACTACATTTGTTTATACAAAGGTGGCCACCAGGCACACAGTAATCCAAAAGATCAAAAGTACAAAATGTCGGGCATCAATACCCAGGCTACGGATATAACTCGTCCGCCTGAACGTCCGTCTCCTCGTCCTTCGCTCTCGGGTCCGGTCCGATAATCCGGATCGCTCTTGCGTGCATCGCAAATTTCGTAACCTAAAAGATTTCAGAAAGCAGGGTGAGCTACATCCTAGCTCAGTAGAAGAAGTTCGATTAATTTACATCTAAATTATTAAACATGATTGCAGAACATATCTTAAATCGATACGTGAAACAAAACTGAACAGAGTATGGATTGATGCTCAAACATGCAGGAAATTAGAATGCATAACTGGTAATAGCAAACAGAACTTCAAAATTTGCAAAATGCTATGCTTATTATATTTAAATGACTTAAATCATGCATATCTCTAACTTAAGTAACTCCCGTGTATATATATATCACGTGGTAGCCAGATTTGTGCCGATAGGAAACCCCAACCAATAAATCGCTTCAATGAACAATTTTGCAGAATGCAACAATGCCCCACATGGAGTGCAATTTTGCGAGGATTTTCAAATAGCGCACATTGTGCAAAAGCGGATATACCGCCGAGTTGGTGGGGATCGTCTGAATATTAAACCTCAAATCAAATACATACTTATTACCTCATGAATTAGATGATCGGAGGCAGTTATCGAGCATATGCACTAATGTAAATGTAGATATCGTACGGGAATCAGAGTTTCATGTATATGCAGGCATGTTTTCGAAAATCAGAGATAGCATACAATGTTAAGATATCATGCAATTAAATTTAGATGCACTTTAAGTTAAATTTTCCCCTACCTCAGATCAGTTTATCTTCTAGGCAAATCCAAAGCTTTTACGACGTGTCAGGGTTTATCCTATACCATATGCACAGTACATTAAGTGTTAGGAACGTCAGAGAACTACCCGGCACAATATCCGGGGTGTCTCCTTCATGAAGTCAAGACAGGCAAAAACAGGGGTGAGTGATCGATCACCACCCACTGTAGATCGATCACCACCCACTGTAGATCGATCACCACCTTGGTGATCGATCACCAATCTTCCTGTAGATCGATCACCACCTTGGTGATCGATCACCAATGAAATTTCAAAAACTTCCCCCCTCTGTCCACATCACTTCCTTATACAGATTGATCGATCACCACCTTGGTGATCGATCACCAACCTCATTGTAGATCGATCACCACCTTGGTGATCGATCACCAATCTCCATGTAGATCGATCACCACCTTGGTGATCGATCACCACTTCCTTGTAGATCGATCACCACCTTGGTAATCGATCACCCACTCGGGCAAGAACTTCCCAGCTTCTGGGGTCTCTGTTTCCCAAGAGGCTTATGCAAATTGATCGATCACCAGTCCTTGGGGATCGATCACCAACCCTCAGTGATCGATCACCACCCTTTGGTGATCGATCACCAATGACAGAAAAGCTGTCATTAATGGAGTTCACCTCCCATCCATTTTTGATCTCCCTCCACAAATGGTTGTTCAATCACCATTAATACCTCATAACTACACACTTTAAGCTATTCATTTAACCCTATTTAACCCACACAACTCACCTTGTTCGTGGGTTTCTTGGGGTTCCGGCAATGACCCGAAAAGAGGGTTTCAAACCTAGATCTCGGAGCTCTTCCTCGATCCGGATCCCATGAGAAGCTCTTCACCGTCTGTTCGACAGATCAAGGTCTCACACACCAATCTCAAACCCCAGGTAACTCAATCACCTTGGTCTAGCTACTCTAGCTTATAAATCCCTCCTCTTCTCTCTTGCTAACCCTATTCTTCTCTCTCAAGAATCCTCTTGGAAACTCTCTTAGCAGATCTTGATTAATGGACCAGTTAGGGCAAGAGGATGAAGGAGAAGAAGGAATGAAGATCTCTCTCCTTTGTCTCCTTCCTTCTTCTATAAGTTATCCCTAAAACAAATTCTGTTTTGCCCTTGGTGCTGTTAGGAAGTGAAGCATGAACACAGCTGTTTCCGTGTTCCTCCTACCCTCTACACATCTAGGATCTAGATGAAATTTCACACGTGTTCTCATCTCACCACAGTGCCACATTATTTAAACTAATATAACCCTAAAATTTTTGAATCAACCTTGGTTTCCATGCCGGGCACGCGAATCAAAGCAGTCAGGCTCGTGTTCTAATTTTCGGTCGTTACATTATCCCCCTTAGAATTTTCGTCCTCGAAAATGTCAAAGGGTGTATTCGAGGATTTTGTAGTTCTAAAGCTTACGTGCTAACTAATACAATAATTGGTCTATGTGTCATGCAGGAAATTAAAACACTTACGGAGTTTATATACATCGAAGAATAATTAAAGTATTGATGTAATATATGCTATATGCAATGGAATATAAATAGGAGATGTACACATATAAATGTCTAATAAGCTATAGTAGTATGGTAGTACCCGGGGCACGGATGGGCGGCGTCATCAGCGCTTCGATCGACGCGACGGTGGTGAATGATAGTCGCTGGATCCACCCTGCAAAGCGGGCGCGATGCGCGATCATCGGCGTGGATGTCGTGGCATAAAGGTGTCGCATGACTAGCTCATGCATACCACGCGTGATAGTCCGCATTTACGATGCATCTGTCTCGAACGCCATCCACCTCTCATGGATGCGGCGGTTGCTCTCACCAACTCGCTACATCGCGGTGACATCGTCGGAGGAAGACGGTGGGGAGGGGTGGGGCGTGACGAATCGACGGCTGGTGGACGAGGGCTGGTCGGGCGATGTCTCTGTCTCGGTTGGTGGGTTGGTGGCTCTGTGGTGCCCTCTCCTGTGGTCGCGGGCACATCACCTCGGGAAGATGCTTAACCAACAAGTTGTAGCTCTTCGTCCGATCTTTCGGTGAAAGACCCTAGTGTTGTTTTCAAACGGGCTCGTGGGGAGCCAAGACGTGGCCTCGCGTAGGGTAGCATAACGCTCTGAGCTTGGTGACGGCGTGCATAGGGAATCGCTTCTTCGCTCCAGATCGCCTTCTCGGACATCGGTCATTGGCATTTATGATGCCATCAATGACCGATCGCCATAGAGAACCAACGGTTCTCATAGGCGAGAATAGTGCTTGTTGCACTACTCGGTCCGTGAGGACTTGTGCAGAAAGGGTTGAGGGCACACTTGATGTAGGTATCAAGCATCCACAACCGGTCAGGTAGTTGGGCCCTAGAAATGGCTTGGCCCCTACTGTGTTGGCCTTGGGTCATCTTAGTGACCACATCGGCGTAGGGTACCTCCTTGACGTACGGAGGTTCTAGGCCACATGTCTCGATATAAGCGGACGGGCATTGAAGGGCCGCCGCGACATGGAAATGGTTAAATTTATATTCTAGGCCATCGATGGTTGTGAGTCGATGGTGACTATCACCCCATTTGAGGTTTTGAAAGAAAAGCCGCTGTCGTGGCAATAATGGTCATGGAAGGGCGCGAAACAGGGTTTAAGCCCTAGCTTTTGTATGTAACCCTTGGCCCAAACCATTTCGGGTCGGTCCTCATAGAGTGAGGACGCAAACACGTATTCGGGTAAGAAGGTTTTAGAAGCCCACCACGGTTTGGGGACTTCACGCTCAATAGGGAGCGGCGCGGATGCGGGAACGGGTGGGGTAGGGGTCGTCGGTGCCATGGGTGGCATGGACTACGGGGATTTGGAATAGAAGGCGACCGAGTACGAGCACGATGTGGGTACCTTACGCGAAGGATTCTTCGTGCGTGGTCCCATGGTATAGATTGGGGTTAAAATGCGAAGAAAGGAATCAAAGATCAAGGAAATGGAAGATTTACCGGTGAATGAGGCGACGCACACTCAAATCGAGCCGGAGAACGAACGAAATAGCCGGAGAATAGTCGGAAAATGGTTGGGGAAGGTCGGAAACCGCAAGCCCTTTCGTCTCTTGCAGTTGTGATGTGGCAAATGACCTTTCGAACTCCCCCCCCTCTTTAACTTATCGCCCAGTGGTGGTCGAGCACGGCCCACTGGGGATCGGTCACGGGAATCTTCAAGTCCCAACCCGAGTCATTGATCGATCACCAAGTTGTGTAGATCGATCACGGGGTCCCTTGTAGATCGATCACCACCTTGGTGTAGATCGATCACGGGCCATTGGTGATCGATCACCAGCTCGTGTAGATCGATCACTGATGCCAGGATCACCACATTTCATCTGATCAGTCTCCCTAATATTGACGGTCCGGATTTTGAGACTACCGATTCATACACGCTATACAGAGCATTCCCAAAAAGAGAAATTCATCAAGTGCATGCTCACACATCACTCTATAATTATGGCAACGAATTCTTAGACGAAGTATAGAGGCTTACCTTTCTTATCAAGTGAACAGATGCGGATCGTTCACGGATTTGATGTTTCTCCCAAGTAAGCTTCCGCGTCAATGATTTCTCCACTTGACTAGTACCTAGGATTAATTTAGTCCGCAGGACTTGATGTCGACAATCCAAAATAGCAATCGGTTCCTCAATCGTCGTCATATCCTCCTGAAGCTCTATCGGTTGGAAATCTAAGACGTGAGTCGGATCGCGTACGTAATGGCGTAGCATGGATACGTGGAATACGTTATGCATGCTTGCTAGCTATGCGGTGGTAAGGCGATCCGATATGCTACCTCGCCAACTCGTCCAAGTACTTCAAATGGTCCAATGTACCGAGGACTTAGCTTTCGCGTTTCCCAAAATGCATGACGCCCTTTGGTCGTAAATTTTCACAAACACCTTGTCTCCAACCTATAAACGAGGGTCAATTCTTTCGTAGTTTGATTTTAACCATGGTCATATATCATTAAGTAATTTATTATACGAAATTCCACTTGTGTTCGGTGAAGATCGGCATAGCTCTTTTGGCGACTTTGGGCCATTTTCAACCTTTCACGTATTACTCTAACTGCTTTGATGGTACTATCCACCATTTCGGTCCCAAGACAAGCTTCTGGATTTCTTCCCGATTCAATGGAGATTTGCATCGACGTCCATATAAGGCTTCATAAGGTGCCATCCCAATGCTCGTGATAGGCATAGTGTACGCGAACTCGATCGAGGTAAGTACGATCCCATGAGCCATGAAAGTCTAACATACATGCTCGCAACATATCCTCTATGATCTGGTTCACTCTCTCGCCCCGCCCATCTCTGGAGGATGAACGCCGAAATGAACTCTAATTTTGTACCCATGCCTTCTTGGAACCGCCAAACAAAACTGCGGCGATATCAGAGGATCTCTATCACACACGACAATCGGTGTATGCCATGTAATCGAACTATTTCTTTCAAATATAACTCACTAGTTTGTTGGTCAGTAATTGTAGTCCGTGGAGAAAATGTGCGGATTTCGTCAAGCGGTCAACAATAACCCAAATTGCATTGTTCTTTCTCGGTGTACTCGGTAATCCTAGAATAAAGTCCATAGAAATGGCTTCCCATTTCCACTCATCGGGCAAGGGTTGTAACAAACCCGCCTGGATTCCGATGATCTACTTTCACTTGTCATGCACCAAACACCGAGAAACATACTCTGCCACATCCTTCTTTAATCCTCTCCACCAAAAACTTCGTTTGAGATCTTGGTACATCTTGGTGCTACCCGGATGTATAGCATACGTAGATTTATGCGCTTCTTCCAAAATTGTGTCCTTTAGATCTTTTGTATCCGGTATGCATATCTGATCTCGAAATAGCAAGGTACCATCATCCTTAATAGAAAAATCAGGCCTTATCCCATTGATCACATCTCTTCTAATCGTCATGAGTTCGTCATCGACCATTTGGAGTTTACGTATATTGTCAAACAAGGTGGGCCATATCACAATGGTGGCCATCAAGGTACCTGAACCCTTAACATCAATCAACATATCACATAAGGCCAGGTCTTCCAATAAATGCCACCTTTGCACTCTGGTGATCAAATGTGCCAACTGAGCTGAAGACTTCCTGCTCAAAGCATCCGCCACCACATTGGCTTTTCCAGGGTGATACTGGATGGAACAATCGTAGTCCTTTAAGAACTCCATCCACCTGCGCTGTCGCATGTTCAAGTCCTTTTGTGTAAACAAGTACTTCAGGCTTTTGTGGTCGGTGTAGATGTCAAATGTCTCACCGTATAAGTAGTGCCTCCAAATTTTCAGAGCAAAGATCACCGCTGCTAACTCCAAGTCGTGAGTCGGGTAATTCTTCTCATGTTCCTTCAGTTGTCTAGAGCCATATGCGATAACCTTCTTATGCGAGTTGAGGACGCAACCTAACCCACTATACGATGCGTCATCAGAGATAGCAAAACCTCCTGCGGAAGGTATAGCTAGCATCTTTGTAGTTAGCCGCGTCTTCAATTCCTGGAAACTCTTCTCACATTGTTCCGTCCAATCAAACTTAGCACTTTTCTTTGTGAGCTGAGTAAGCGGACTCGATAGTTTAGAGAATCCTTCTACAAACCGCCTGTAGTACCCTGCCAAACCAAGAAAACTACGGACCTCTGTCACTGTCTTAGGCTGTTCCCCAATTCACAACCGCCTCGATCTTTGTGGGATCTACCGTTATACCCTTTATGAGACGATATGGCCTAAGAAACTCACTTGGTTCAACCAAAACTCGCACTTGCCGAGCTTTATGTATAATTTGTGTTCTCTAAGGGTCCGAAACCACATGTAGATGTTCTTCGTGTTCCTCCTTTGTCTTGGAATAGACAAGAATGTCGTCTACGAAAACAACCACCGACTTGTCCAAGTGTGGTTTAAATATACGATTCATCAGGTCCATAAATGATGCGGGTGCGTTCGTCAATCCAAATGGCATAACTAAGAACTCATAGTGCCCATATCTGGTTCTGAACGCTGTCTTCTCCACATCTTCAGTCTTGACCCGTAATTGATGGTAACCTGATCTCAAGTCAATCTTCAGAAGAACCTCGCTCCTTGCAATTGATCGAATAGATCATCGATCCTAGGAAGCGGGTAACGATTCTTAATCGTCAACTTATTCAATTGCCGATAATCAATGCATAAGCGCATTGAACCGTCTTTCTTCCTGACAAACAACACCGGTGCTCCCCAAGGAGACACACTTGGCCGAATAAACCCCTTGTCAAGCAGTTCTTGCAGTTGTTCCTTCAACTCTTGCAATTCTGTTGGAGCCATCCGATACGGAGCCTTAGATACTGGTTCTGTGCCTGGAGCTAAATTAATTGCAAACTCAACCTCTCAGAATCGGTGGTAATCCAGGCAATTCTTCCGGAAATACATCGGGATACTCACACACGACAAGAATATCGGATAGCACATTTGTTTCTTCCCGTTGTTCTTGTAGAAAAGCCACATATCCGCTGCAACCATTCTTCATCATCTTTTTCGCCCGAATCGCGGATATCAACGGGGCCACCTTAGATTTTTCCCCAAGGAATCTAAATGACCGCTTAGGTGGACGAAAACCACTATCTTCAAGGCAATCCACACTTGCGCGCGGTATGCGGATAGCGATCCATTCCCATAATGACGTCAAATCCCTTCATATCTAATGTAATCAAATCACGTGTCTCGTGTTCTTCCACGCCACTATCAACGACTTGCACGGTGAGTGCGTTCTGATATCACCGTGGGAACTGACACCGCCAAAATAAAGTCTACTTGTTCTGGAGTGGCACCCAATTTCTTAGTAAATTGAGGTCGTATAAAGGAGTGCGTAGAGCCTGGATCTATCAAGGCTCGTGCACTGTGAAAGCAAATGTCGCAACTCCTACACAAATTCAGTTCACCTTGGATGACATCATTCGATGTCAGAGCATCGGTCGCGGTGACGGCATAAGCTCGACCGTGGACTATTGGTCGAGATGATCTCTGTGTTGATATCGATCCTGACCGCTCCTTGCTCTCCTCAGGGCAATTCCTAACCAAGTGGCCCATCTTGCCACACCTGAAACATGCCCCGGTATCTCTCCTACAATCCTTCGTCTTGTGTGGTTTCCCACACTTTGCACAAACCACGGCCGGAGTAAAGGATGAGATCCTTGAAGGTCCCTGTGTCACTGAGGCCCCGCTACCAGAAGATCTAGCTGGTCTGAATGATCTAGAAGACGTAGGTGCTGCCGCCCTCTGGTAGGAACTAGGACCCGAAGATATCGCCGGTCGAGAGTATGTAGGGTATCTCGGAGGTCTAGGAAACCTAGCCCTCTTGTTTTGTTCTGTGTCCTGAGATTGCCCTTGAAACGGTCTCTCTCTACCCTTGTCTCTCCAAGAAATCGCTTTTGATTCTCCTCTTCGGCTATGAGAGCCTTGGCCATGACTCCCTCATACGTCTCCATTTCCCACATGGCGACGTCTTTTTGTAGATTCTGTCTAAGGCCAAGTTGAAATTTCCTGGCTCTCATCAATTCTGTGGCTACATGCTGAGGAGCAAACCTAGCCAACCTGTCAAACTCCGCTCCATAGTCTCTCACCGACATGGCGCCTTGCTTCAACTCTATGAATTTCACTTCCCATTGGTGCCTCACAATTTTCGGGAAGTATTTGTGGTAAAACACCTCCGTGAACTCCTCCCATGTCCAAGGAGTGTGAGGGAATTCTCTTTGTCGATTTTGTGACACCGACTTTCACCATGGTCCGGCGTCACCATCAAGTTTGAAAATGGCCCAACGCACTTTCTCCTCATCACTACATTGTAGTACCTCGAAGAGCTTTTCCATCTCTTCAATCCATCCTTCCGCCTCTATGGGATCCGTTTGACCCGAGAAGTTAGGAGGTCTCATTCTCCTAAACTCCGCAAACCCACTAGGCTGATGGGGTGGTCTAGCTGCCTGTTGAGCCAACGCAGCTGTTTGTTGAGCGACGTTGGTAGCTAATGCTTCCAACACCTGCTCCATCCTCTCCTCATTTCTTCTTCTTCCTCCTCTTGGTCCCACCGGAACCACATTTGGCTGTGAGAGAAACTCTAAACCCCGCGACGTGACCTCTGGCACATCCCTCAGGGGAATCTCTCTCTGTCCTGCTCTACCTCCACTACGCCCTCCTCTGAACTTAGGGCCCATACTGGTCTGTCATTGTAAAAACAACAACATTGATCAGTACATAGATTGTGAAAACAACCCGTTATGAACCCACAGTTCAACCTAAAGTCTTGGCTTTGATACCAACTGTAACAGCCCGGATTTCCGTTTCCGTAAACCTGCATCGTTAGGATCATACTCTAGATGATCCAGATCGATCACGTGTCCGATACACAATGGAAGCTAGGTGGACACATCCGAAAGCGGTAGTCCGAAATAAGCAATTTCTACGCTAAATACACGCCAACAATATTTAAATGTAAAGAAAACATGCACATTCCCAAAGGAACCAAGAAGAACCATCGGTGATGGACGACATCACCCAAACAATGGTTCCCAATAGTGGTTCAAATGGAATGGACTAACATAAAATACATAAATGTAGAACTACATTTGTTTATACAAAGGTGGCCACAGACACAAAGAATCCAAAAGATCAAAAGTACAAAATGTCGGGCATCAATACCTGTGCTACGGATATAACTCCGTCTCATAACGTCTGCTCGTTCCTCGCCTCGGCCTGGTCCGGCTGATAATCCGGATCGCTCTCGGTGCCACTGCAGCCTCAGAACCTAAAAGATTTCAGAAAGCAGGGTGAGCTACATCCTAGCTCAGTAGAAGAAGTTCGATTAATTTACATCTAAATTATTAAACATGATTGCAGAACATATCTTAAATCGATCGTGAAACAAAATCAATGAGTATGGATTGATGCTCAAACATGCAGGAAATTAGAATGCATAACTGGTAATAGCAAACAGAACTTCAAAATTTGCAAAATGCTATGCTTATTATATTTAAATGACTTAAATCATGCATATCTCTAACTTAAGTAACTCCCGTGTATATATATATATCAGATTTGTGCCGATAGGAAACCCCAACCAATCGTCGTTCAATGAACAATTTTGCAGGAATGCAACAATGCCCCACACATGGAGTGCAATTTTGCCGAGGATTTTCAAGCAACTGCACATTGTGCAAGAAACGGATATACCGCCGAGTCGGTGGGGATCGTCTGAATATTAAACCTCAAATCAAATACATACTTATTACCTCATGAATTAGATGATCGGAGCAGATTATCAGAGCATATGCACGGAACAGAAACAGATATCAGAATACGGGAATCAGAGTTTCATGTATATGCAGGCATGTTTTCGAAAATCAGAGATAGCATACAATGTTAAGATATCATGCAATTAAATTTAGATGCACTTTAAGTTAAATTTTCCCCTACCTCAGATCAGTTTATCTTCTAGGCAAATCCAAAGCTTTTACGACGTGTCAGGGTTTATCCTATACCATATGCACAGTACATTAAGTGTTAGGAACGTCAAAGAACTACCCGGCACAATATCCGGGGTGTCTCCTTCATGAAGTCAAGACAGGCAAAAACAGGGGTGAGTGATCGATCACCACCCACTGTAGATCGATCACCACCCACTGTAGATCGATCACCACCTTGGTGATCGATCACCAATGAAATTTCAAAAACTTCCCCCCTCTGTCCACATCACTTCCTTATACAGATTGATCGATCACCACCTTGGTGATCGATCACCAACCTCATTGTAGATCGATCACCACCTTGGTGATCGATCACCAATCTCCATGTAGATCGATCACCACCTTGGTGATCGATCACCACTTCCTTGTAGATCGATCACCACCTTGGTGATCGATCACCCACTCGGGCAAGAACTTCCCGACTCGGGTCTCTGTTTCCCAAGAGGCTTATGCAAATTGATCGATCACCAGTCCTTGGGGATCGATCACCAACCCTCAGTGATTGATCACCACCCTTTGGTGATCGATCACCAATGACAGAAAAGCTGTCATTAATGGAGTTCACCTCCCATCCATTTTTGATCTCCCTCCACAAATGGTTGTTCAATCACCATTAATACCTCATAACTACACACTTTAAGCTATTCATTTAACCCTATTTAACCCACACAACTCACCTTGTTCGTGGGTTTCTTGGGGTTCCGGCAATGACCCGAAAAGAGGGTTTCAAACCTAGATCTCGGAGCTCTTCCTCGATCCGGATCCGGCGAGAAGCTCTTCAGCTCTGGTTCGACAGATCAAGGTCTCACACACCAATCTCAAACCCCAGGTAACTCAATCACCTTGGTCTAGCTACTCTAGCTTATAAATCCCTCATCTTCTCTCTTGCTAACCCTATTCTTCTCTCTCAAGAATCCTCTTGGAAACTCTCTTAGCACAGATCTTCAGTTAATGGACCAGTTAGGGCAAGAGGATGAAGGAGAAGAAGGAATGAAGATCTCTCTCCTTTGTCTCCCTTCCTTCTTCTATAAGTTATCCCCTAAAAACAGAATTCCTGTTTTGCCCTTGGTGCCTGTTCCGGTGTGAAGCATGAACACAGTTGCTTCTGCGCAACGTGTTCCTCCTACCCTCTACACATCTAGGATCTAGATGAAATTTCACACGTGTTCTCATCTCACCACAGTGCCACATTATTTAAACTAATATAACCCTAAAGTTTTTGAATCAACCTTGGTTTCCGTGCCGGGCACGCGAATCAAAGCAGTCAGGCTCGTGTTCTAATTTTCGGGGTCGTTACAGTCCAAGTTGACTAAACTTGGTTGACTACCCTTGAATTCTCCGAATTATAAAATTCAATTGATACTCAACAACTTCATTTAGCAGGTCAAGTTTTTAAAATGCTGAGTGAAGAATTTTTTTCAGTTTTATATCTAGCCTTTTTCAGCTTACGTTGACAACCTAATTCTTCACCTCCTTGTTTCGACGATCGTCTCAAATGACTCAACTTTGTGAGTTTTTCAAATAATTGACCAATTTTTCAGAACTAGTGCATTATAATACAAAGAAAGCATAACTATATCTAGAAGGAAAAATAATAGTAGTCAAACAATGAAAAAATTGTGTAATTGTAAGGAAGAAGACCAATGCAACTGGTAGATGAATTCTTCCAAAGTGTGAGCAAGTGCGGGATATGAAGTAGAATCATGGTTAGAAGATAATTGATTACTCGTAATGAGGTGAATATATGCTAGCATCTCAAGATTTCATTTTTTCTGGAGAACGTGGTTTCAATTTTTCTTTTACATCTCTCCATAAAAAATCACTGAGAGTTCTAGGAATTGGAAAGTCTTGTCATTGCCTGGGAGAATAATGGATACTCAAGGATCTTAAGTGGTTTATTTTCCCTAAGCTACAAGTCACTAATTTATAGGAGTTTTGTTGAGTTAAGAAACTACTAGCTTAGTAATTAGAGAGCTGTTCTAGTCGTATTAACTAAGAGAGATTAAAGAGCAGGTATAGTTATTGATATTCATGTGAGACTTAACCAAAGTGAACTCGCAGAAGTCAAGAAACCAAAACCACACGCTGAAGTCTGACTTCTATTTTTCTTGGTTTCTTTAAGTTTGGAAGGGTAGGACTTAGGAGTCCTAAATAAAGTAGGACATTAAAATCGGAGTTAGGATTTTCTTTCTTTCCCTTTGTCTATATATAAAAGAAAAGCTGACGAGAGATTTATAGTGAGATAAAATTATTACCATTATTATTTTTGGTGGAAGGTAGACCTTGATTTGGGTTCTCGGAAATCCCTAGTGCATGTGCTTCTTTCTCTCTCTTCTTGTTTGATAAATTTTGTCGAAAAGGCGAGTCTCATATTGAAAATTTTGATTTTTTTTTATTTATTATCTCTTCTTCCCTTCCGATACATCATAAGGCAGTGATGGTTTTATCAGAAAACAGAATAGAATGGGGTTGGCCACGATGAGCATCTTTTGTTAGTTGAACACAGAACACATTAATATGATTAACAACCAAACAGTGAAGACAGAAGCAATCCACACGCTAGTTAAAGGTTTGACAAGTTGAAATCAGAACCATAATGAACAACTGATACTTCTAAATGGATGCCTCTATAGTCACAAATCAAGGTATGAAAATATGTCCAAAATCACACTCAATGAGTTTGAAACCTTAGGATTCGGATGTTGTGTCAGCTGGAGGAGCTCTCGTTTAGTCTCTTTCTGAAGTTCTTCGTTTTTTCCTTTGTATTTTTTTTCTCTATCGATTTTATCTTTTTCTATATACAAAAAATGAATGAAAATAAAAATAAATAATTTACAACAATCCAATTCTGTGTCAAGTAATACAACTCATGAATCCTCCCCCATTGGCTCTTCTATTAAATAACAAGTAGCCAGTAACCTAAGGTGTTACCTGTATGGCATACACTACCGCATTAATTGTATAGAAACACGGTCTAAGCCCATCAGTAGACACAACATGTGCCTGTCAAAAATATCAAATCAGCAACAAAAACCTGACATTTCATTACAAATTTCATAACAAATCAACCAACAAAAACAAAAACCCAACTGAAGTTCCAACCTGATAGTATATTTCTGCCCAAAACAAAACCAAAAGCGCATACATTGTGAAGAATAAAAGACTAGGCAGATCAAGCACGAGATGTTGGAAAATCTGGCAAGAAGGCAAAAACAGCTGTATCTTAGAATACCAATAAATTAGGTAGCACACGTGCAAGAAACTACAAAAAACTCAATTGAAGGAAAACAACAAAACAAACCTCAGGCTCTATTCGTTGCACATTCCTGCGGAACAAGAATACTAATGTCTGAACTGCAAAGCAAGAGCATGTCACATAAGGCATAAGTAGATAACAAAATGGGAGGTTAGACTGTGTGTGAAACGTGTTTAGTGTGAAACACTGAACCAGGCCATGGAAGAGGCCTCTTTGAGTAAGATCTGTAATAAAAAACTTCCCGCGGGGGTTCATCTGTTTCACACCTTGTATTTTACATCGAAGTTTATCCGAGGTAACACAAGATACAGAGCAAGAAATATGAAACTTTTAATTGAGTCAAGTGGTACAAACCAGCATTCACAACAAAGTTCAAAAAATGGAAGACCTGCTGTGTAGTCCAACCGAACTCAGGAACTCTCAATTCGATTTGAACAAGTTGGATCTGCAAATGATAATCTATTAATACTATAGAGGGAATGAACCAAACTAACAAAAACAAATTCTTGGACAAAGACAAAGAGTGAAAATTAAACAATTTTCAGTTTGTGTAGTCCAACCGAAAACTCAGGAACTCTCAATTTGACTCGAACAAGTTGGATCTGCAAACTATAATCCACTAATACTAAAGAGGGAATTAATCAAACCAACAAAAACTGATTCTTGGACAAAGAGAAAGAGTGCAAATTAAACAATTTTTAGTTCCATATTTGAACTCTATTCAATCTCAAAGTTAAAGCATATTTTCCTTCAAGTATTTCATTTCTTCTGCTCTTATAGCATGATATGACCAAGTTTCAAAAATTTAAAACCATAGACTTTGACTAGCACTTCTTCACTTGCCATGTCAGAATCAAAATTTGTCATGACTTGGCCTCGTCAGCAACATGATGACTCCGCATTATCCCAGGTTGGCCAGTGTCGCGCTGTGTAGCCTGCCTCGACCAAGGGATCCAACTCTGTATTGGAATAGGGTATCAGCCGATACGGATGCGGTATCGCAGATACTGTATCACTTTCTCTCTTTTTCTGGATAAAAAAAGGAAAAATAATAAGTACCGGCCGATACCAATGCAGTATTAGCCGATACTGACCCACATCACCCCGATAGCGATATTGGCACCGATACCACCCATATTCTTGTATTTGGGTGGTATCGTTGTCGGTTCTTAGCGAAATCAATACGTATCAGTATCAACCAAGTTCTGATTCCCTGGCCTAGACAACACAAGTTGTTGGGGTAAGTTCTACATATGGAGTAAAATTTACCTCGAACTTAGACCAAAATATGATAAGAAATCCAACGGGCCTAACTCAACCTCACAAAATTAACCAGCTAATGTGGGACAAATCCAACAAATAATTCTATCAAGTCAAAATCGAGTTCTAACGAGTTTGTTTTGAGTTACGAGCAGAGCACCATCTACATAATGACTTTGTTTGAGTATAGTTGAATCCAACATTCAAACTAAAACTTCTACAAGTTAATATATAAAACCTTTTTTATGAACATCAATTCTCTTTTTGCAATTAACCCATCATATATTATATACACGAATCCTATATACCACACTAAAGCCATTAGCCATCATATTATATGCCAATAAACACTTACATCTATTGCAATCTTAATCATAATATTTAAATTCACATGATAGTTCTATAGCATTGCAATGAAAAATTATATTTGTAATATTATCCACACTCAAGAAATAACATAAATTTTTCATCAAAAAAAAAACAAAAAAAAACATAAATTTAAGATTACAGTTCTAATTAGTGGTACAAGTTCAGTTAGTCTAACTAAAAGCAAAAATTTCACTTTTCGGTTAGGTTCAGCCACAATGAAACTGAACCTAAACATATCGGTTCGCTTTCGGTTTATTTTTTTTAAACCCCAAACCGAACTGAAGCCCAAAAATTTTGATTTTTTCAGTTCGGTTTCAACTAAGAAGCACAGATACGGATATGGGACATGGGTACGGCAATACGACAATTTTCAAAAAATCAAGATATTATACGTGGGAATACATGTATGTAAAAATTATTATTTTACATATTTTTAGGTATATTTTAGGTTTCGGTTCATTCGGTTTTCAGGTCAAAACTTGCAACCCTACTTCTAATACTATAAACCTAACATTGTATATGGGCATACCAAACAATTGGATCATATTTTGATCCCATTAGGTATTTTCTACGACTCAATCAAATTAAGCCTAATTGACAGACCGACTAATCAAATTCGTCCATATTCCATCATAGAAGCAAATAAAATCAAAGAACAACATAAAATTTTCCTCTAATGTCTCATAAAAACAAGATTTAAGATAGAATTCAAGAAGATCGAGTGAATTACCAAAGCAATGGCGGCGACGAAACTGTAGAGTCCGGCGAGGGTTTAAAATATCCGATTCTGTCAGATGACCGAATTATTCATCTCTTCCCACCAATCCGAAGCGTTTACGACTACGCTCGCCATGATTTCCGGCGAAACTTTAGATAAACTCCTCGAATTTCCCTCAAAAAAAAAAAAAAGATGACCGCAAAGAGGAGAATTTGGAGGATTTGAGGGGATCAGATGTTCAAAAATTGAAGGGAGAATTGTAGAGATCGGAGGGAAGGGGAGAGGAGAAATGAACCCTAACAGAATGCAGGGGAAGGCTTTTTAAACGACCAACTAAATTAGAATTCTATCATTGGCGATCAGCGGCTGCTACAGCAGGTGGATGGAGCTGTAATAAATATAGCCGTTGCCTTCTTCGTCAGAAATTACAGGTAATAAATTATTATTACGAAGCCCTTGCCTTGCAAGCCCACAAAATTACAGGCAATGTGCATAGTCGATTACACCGATGGAATACGCTGAAACGAACGAGAAGAAGGCGTAAAATTTTCGACTGTTACCCCTAATTTTGGCACATTACGCGTGATTTCTCCATAATACTCCGAAACGAACGTACCCGTAAAGTATTCATTTTTATGTTGGGATCAAGTACTTTCTATTTACATACAAAATGTTGCATTAACTAATAGTTTCAAAATTGTAAGACTGTTGAATTATGGGATTGCTCTTGGTGATAGTATGCTACTCTCTGCAACAGGACACCTTAGTTGATGACTATGAATGATACAATGTATACGGGTCTGTACACCTATTACCAACTCTACACTGTATATAATAACTAGCATAGATCTTTAAATAATTTTTGACATCATAGATCTTTAAATATCAGTCTTCAAATCCCACAGCGCACATAATGAAATCACTTGCCATGTGTCTGAAAAGTGAACAGTGAACTTAAGCATTTGTTGTGTATTTGTTATTAGTTTTTCATTTTCGTGGTGTCGTTGCCGCAAAGAATTTGGTGCTTTCGTTAAAAACACAAAAGCTTGAGACATTAGGTGCCTTTCAAAGAGTAATGTTGGGAGAGGGGTTGTTTGTACTTGGGAGATCTCAAGTGGCTGCTGAGTATAGGGCTAGTTCTGGTGAGTCTCAACTCTTAAAATTGTGCCATGATATTTATTGTCGTTTGGGCTTCAACCTAATACCTTTGATTATAACTTGTATTGCAGTAAAGCTGAATGCAAATCGGGTTGTGGTCAGCACCCTTCATGGCTTCGACTAGTTTATGAACCTGGTGATTGAAAACATAATGGAGTGCAACAGCAAGGAGAAAAAATGATATTGGGATGCCCTAAAGGGGTGATCAAGCGCCCTAATCAAGTGCCCTAAAGGGGTGATCAAGCGCCTTGAACAAATCCAACGGGACTTCTTATGGGAAGGATCGGGTCTGGAGAAACGCTTCCACCTTGTTAACTGGGACATTTGCCAGCTACCGAGGGAGTGTGGTGGGCTGGGCATTCACTGCTTGCAATCGACCAATGTAGCTCTGTTGGGCAAGTGGTTATGGCGAGCTGGATAGGTGGAGGAGAGAGCCAACCTATGGCTTCGCGTGCTGGTGGAGAAGTACAGGGCGACCTCTGGGAGCTGGGGGATAAATATCGTGGGGGTCAGAGGGGGATCTAGTTGGTGGAAAGGTATCTACGACACCTGGGATCTATTCTCCAGGGGCCTGCGCTTTAGTTGGGGATGTGGTTCTCGCATCCGTTTCTGGGAGGATGCTTGGGCTGACCTGCGACCGCTCAAAGATATCTTCCCAAATATCTATCTTATCTCCGTAAACCCGCATGGTATGATTGAGGAGTTCGTTTCGGATTCGGAGGGGGGTGAGCAGTGGGATGTTGTCACTAGGAGATACCTACGGGATGAGGAGGTGACTACGTTTGCTAAGTTGTTGCGGATGCTCTATGAAGCTAAACGGAACCATCATGGGCTGGATCAGATGCTATGGAATCATAACATCAATGGTCTTTTCAGCGTCAGGTCCTATTATCGCATGCTCACTAGGCGTCCCTTGTTTCGGTACGCTGGAGCGAGCCTGTGGACGGAGCCTATTCCTCCCATGATTCGGTTCTTTGTGTGGGCATTGTTTCATGAGAAGATCCTGACGTATGACCAACTGATGAGGAGAGGGATGGCCGGCCCAAACTGGTGCTTCATGTGTAACAAGGCCGAGATGAACGCGTCTCATCTGTTTCTGCGTTGCGAGGTGGCTAGCGGATTGTGGTCCATTGTGTTGAAGGCGTTTAGTATGGCCTGGGTTATCCCTTCCACTCCCTACTGTCAATGGGTCATATGGAAGTCTGCCGTGGACGAGGATCATTGCAGGGGGTATTGGATGGCCGTGTTCTTCGCGGTGTTGTGGTCCATATGGGGGGAGAGGAGCCTGAGAATTTTTTAGCAACAGGGTAGGCCGGTAGGGATGATCATGAGAGCAGTGAGAGACCTTGTATGGTTATGGGTGGCGAGCGAGGGGGGAGATTATGTGGACCATCAGTTATGGGATCCTGGCTGAGCTGACTTGCTTGCGGGTGCCGGGGTCGGGGTTGGTTTTGTCCATGGCTGGGCCTGTTTTTGTTTCTTTTCCTTTCCATTTTTCTTTGTTTTTTCGATCGTGTCGTTGTATTGTCCTTCAGCGTCTTACTATTTTCAATATATCTCTCTTTACCGATCCAAAAAAAAAAATGATATTGGGATGGTAGTATTCTTTCGCGCTTATGTTTTCCTATTGTCAGTCAACTAGTCATTTATATGTGCCACAAAATAAAAAATTGAGTGTTAAACTACTTGTTAATAAGCTTTTAATCTCTTCACTTTGTTTATGGGTTTCAATATGTGATAGCCTGATTTTTTCCTACACAGACAAATCGGACCGTCCAATCGAAGGTCTCGACCCGAATACAGAACACTTGGTACATTCACACACATATTGCGGAAATCAAAATAGTTATAGCATAATTGGCAAAAATAAAATTTTCATTTCTATACAGAACACATGACTGAAAGAGTTAAAATAAACTACCGGTGATGGCAGACCATCACCTAAACAGTGGTATATAAATATGTACAAAAACTGAATCTCTATAATGTACCTAGCTCAAATCTCAGATGTCACTGTGCCAAATCTCTAGTAGGTACCTTGGATTCTCCTCAAGTCCAAGGTCCCGATCAAGAGCTACACTTGTGACGTATAGTCGGGGAAAGCTAATAGTCTAAGCTCAGTAGAAGAAAAATCAATAACAACTACATCTTATCATAACAATTCATAAGTTCAAACGCAGGTACAGAGCAGATACGATAACATATGGAAACAGAACATGGATTCACGGACAGATTTAAAAGCGAAAACAGAGCAGATACGATGACATATTCAAAAGCGGAAACCTAACAGATACAATTTCATAAGTACTTCCAATAACAATTTCCAACGGAATTTCGAAGGTATTTTCACATTTAAACAAGATTTCCATAACCTTCTTCGCATCAAAAACAAAATTTCAAACTGACTGTTTCCAAGTAAAATTTCACACGATCTTCTATTTCTTAAGTCATTTCAGTATCCCAATTTCATGATCACTGTCAATGTATCACTATTCCGATTTTAGGATTTGATTGTAGGGATAACTACCGTATTGGTCCACTATCATTGTGTCACTCGTTCACTAACTAAATGTCACGTTCATTATGTATGATGTATGCAATGAGTACGGATAACCGTCGTACCGGTCCACTAGTGCATGCTATGCAATGTGTATGGATAACCATCGTACCAGTCTACTTATTCATGCCATGCGCAATGTATGGATAACCGCCATACCAGTCCACTTATGTGTCACTATTCCTATGTTAGGATTCACTATTCAAGGATTTCAATCACACAAATACAATCAAATCAACACTCTAATTCACTTTCAGATTCAAGTCTTAAACTCCGACTCTTAATTCGATAAGTTCCATCTTCCAAAGAGTTCATGTACGAAACGATGATTCATAACTTCAAATTGATCAAATACTTTCTACTTACGAATTCCATATGAAACGATGATTCAAAGTCAAACATGTAATTTGGAATTGAGTTCGCCTATATTAATCAAATTTAAATTCATATCCCTAATTCAAAGGGCTCGGTTCTTTTCAAATAAATCAAATACAATCTCAGTTACAGTTAATCACAAGTTCTAATGCACTCAAATCATATCATGAGGGTCAATAAATCGAAAACAAAGACGAAATCATGCATTGAAGTTTCCCCTACACATTAAGTTCGACATTTCAAAGATTTCAATATTTCAAATGTAGACAGGTTATATCATGATATCTATAAATCAAAGTCAAAAATGTAAGTTGATATTAAATTTTCCCACCTCAATCCGATGCGGCGTAAAAGTAACCGCAAAGATCCAAAGTCCTTGTTGATAGCCTCGATCCTCAATCTATATCACAAATATGATAATGCATTAAGGATTGATTTTAATCACTAATACTTCTACGTATTTAAGTGTTTCCTCAAAACCAAGATGAAAATGAGCAAGTTCGTGCTAACTTAGACTTGACCCAACTACCCGCTCAATTTTGACCTTAAAAACATTTGATTCATGAGATTGTTATTTCACAAACGTTATAGAGCTTGTTGTCCTTTTTCCAACGCCACGAGAATAGCGTCAATCCGAGTTCGGAGTAGAAAGTTACAACCAAAATGCCGAGGCTATGTCGGCACCTCGGGCAAAGTCGCGCACGCAAATTCCAAAGTCACGCAAGCAAGTATTTCCAATGTAATTTTGGCCTATTTTCTAGAAGGCATTTCACCCTCATGAGTTCCAACTCGCGGGCGCGATTCTGAGAGATTTCCCCCTTTCTAAAACCTACTTTTCAAATTTAAACTCCCATTCTTTTGCACACAATCTAGCCAACCTAAATTAAGTTTAATACATGAAATAAACATGATATTTACCTCCATAGACCGTACCCACAACTTCCACGATGATCGTACCGAAGAATCGGCATTCTTTCATCGGTATGAAACCCTTTCTCTATTCCGATTGAAACGGAGTCGAAGATTGATTCTTCTTGATGTATTCAACAAGTCAAAGCTTGCTTGCGTGAAGGAGAATCTAGAGAGAGATCGATGGAGTTTGGCTCTCAAATGCAAAAGAGGGTTTGGGAGAGACGGGGTTCTCTCATTGATCGCAGTCGCGTCAAGGTCAATGCTCCCTTGCGGTAAACGAAGAAGACAAGGAGATTAGAGAGGGAGATCTGCGACGATCGAGGTTTCGGAGGGAAAAGAAGATGGGCTCCTTTCTTCTCTCACGGTTCTCTCTCTTTCTCTCTCTTAAACTCAAGCAAATGAGGAGCTTGTAAAGGAAGCCTTGACTTATATACCATGGGCTTGCTTCCTTGTGAAGCATGACCACCTAATTTGTGTATTAGTTCCTTTAACTAATGGGGTTGGTTTGGTGTGAAACCAATACACCCCAATTAATGTGTTAGTTCTTACAATTAAAGGGGTCGGTTATGTGTGGAGCTAGCACCAAAAAGGTGCACAAGTTCTTTTATTAAAAGGTCAAAAATGAAATCTTCTTGTGCAAATAATTACGCCATTAAACGTATAACCTTTTGCACCCAAAACCTACATCTCGAGATATAATATTCCAAAAATCCTAAGTGTGTGGCTTATACCTTATTAAGTACATACATCTATTGGATGTATTAAGGTTTTGAAAATTCGGGTCGTTACATTCTTCCCACCTTAAAGAATTTTCATCCTCGAAAATCTACATACTTTATCCGAAGAGGTACGAATACTGAATAGGTTCGAACAAGAGTAGTAACATTCTCTTCAAGAGTCAGTGACTCGACCGTCAATGAAAGTAATCAACACGCCCACGCCAAATTTGGGATTCCGTCAATTATGCAATAAGCATGTATATATAATCAAAACGCATCCACAAAAGCTAGAATGCATTCACAACTGAATATTCAAAGCATGATATGCATTCCCGAATACGAGAACATGCCCACCACTGTACATGACAAGGCACATGTAGTACGAATCATAATCCCTGTTACTCATTGTAATAGAATATACACACCTGCAACAATCAGAATATCCACAACTAAAATAGGAAAATTTATCCATTTATGAAAAGCATATCATTTCCATCATTTACACTACGAATGACCAAAGGTTAACCCTTTACCCCAGGCATGCTACTATCACCAACAAGATATAAATCGGTCAAGGCACACCCAAATCACAAAGTGTAAACCATCACTAATAAGCGGTAACCATTAATCAAAAGTATACCATTACCTTAAACCCAAACTTGAAACCATTAGTTACAAAATTTGATTGTTGTTCGAGGTGTCCCCAAAAGTGCAACAATCAACAAACATATTCCACTATAGTGGCGTTCGTGCAAGTTACTCCACCTAACTTCTCAAAATTAAAGTTTAGTAGTCCCATAATAAGTTAACTTTCAACCTATCTCGCTGATGTCACAAATTTCAAAATGAAATTATGCCTTGTATCATTTCTGACTCGCAAGTCAGGAGGGCCTCTAAGTAGCCGCCAATGTGGTTGCCTCCTTCAGTTTGGGACAATCTCTTATTCGATGTTCATTCTGTCCACACTTGAGGCATGCGCCTATGGTCCACCAACACTCCTCTAACTTATGTTGTCTTCCACACTGTGTACACGACTGAACTGGTGCGGATAAAGTGGCGGGTGAAGTTTGATGCACCCTTGACTGGAGCGTCATTGCAGGTTTTGAAAGGCGGAAAGGCCTCGAAGACATAGGCATGGGTGGTCTCGAGTAGGTTGTTTGTGTGACGACCCGACTTTTCCAATCCCTAAGGTATAGGAAAGGCCGGTTCATCAACTTATTGATTTCTCAATAAGCCGTAACAAACAGAAGCCGGCAACATAAACAAAGGTCTAAAGACAGAGGCAACATTGTTAATCTAAAAACAAAAGCTTCATATAACAAAATTAGATATATCACTGTGAGGAACCAAAAAGAACTACCGGTGATGGCCAATCCGATCACCTAAAATAGAGGTTCACAATAATGGTTCCTCAAGTGATATCAAAAGAACAAAAATAATAGCCTAAGGCTCAACATTCCAAAATAATATCCAGACAAAATACCAAAAATATAGAATCTAAGATCACGGGAAGAACTCCTCAGCTGGTATGTCCAAATCTTCCTCGGGAATATAATCGGAGTCCTCCGGATCCTCTGACCCAAGGTCCTCAGACTGTGGACGTATAGTCGAGGGTGAGCTAACAGCCAAGCTCAATAGAGGAAGACAGATCTATTTGTATTTCTTTATAAGTAAAGGTTTTCAAAAGACGGAATCGGATCAAATATGGTTTTTCAATGATACTTTTCATAGTAAATCTCCAGTTCTAATCCTGAGTCAAAACTGATAATATAATCTAAAGTGTTCAAAATGTTCTGATTTAGCATGCTTCTTGTCTTAAATTTATAACTTAATTTTATCTTCCAAATTTCCTATAGCATGAGAGCGGACTACGTGACCGATGGGAAGACCCTACTGACCATCGTCGTTCATGAACCCATTTCGAAAATGCAACAAGCCCCTACGCTATGAGGGAAACTTGCGCCAAAGTTTTACCGTCAACACGGTTGGTAGAGTCTAGGGCATCGTACTTATGAACCCTAAATCAAATGCAAATGCTAACACATATCAAAGCTTATTATTCATAACATAATTCTGATTTTTCAAGGTTCTGATTCGAAGTTCTGATTCAAAATTTAGTTGAGGTTCTGATTCAAAATTTAGCTGAAGTTCTGATTCCAAAGATTCTTAGTTATAACAAGGTTTACAAATTTTCAGATTGTGTCATATATTCAAAGTTTTATTTATACTGTGTGCAACAGAATTTCGAAAATTTATACTTCTAAAAGAAATTGTCTAACACAGTTTATGCTTATAAATTTATGCAAATAACAATTAGGGTTCCCCTACCTTAACCAAGAAGTTTCAAAAGCATGAACAAGCAGTCCTCTCCAAGGACTCCCAATTGTCAAAACCTACATATATTAACACTCTCTGTGTTAATATAGAACCTAAAAAACAACCCAAAAGCTCATAGAAGAAAAAATCCAACCAACTTTTAAAAGCCAAAAGCAGGACAGAGTTCGACCATCGAATTCAAATTCGTTGGTCGAATTTGAAATTCGATGGTCGATTTTAAATTCGACCATCGAATTTCAGAATTTGTCTCAGGCCAAAAATTCTCATTTTGACTGTCGATTTTCAAATCGACAGTCGATTTCCAATTTCGACAGTCGATTTTCAAATCTACAGTCGAATTCTTCAGGTTCTATGGCTGTTAACTCAACATGCCTGGATTCTTTTTCTTCATTTCCAAACACAGCCCTTAGATCTCCTTTAAACATACTACATACTATTTTAAACCTAAATTGAATTCAAAAGACAAAAGGATGTTTAAAGGCCTACCTCTTGTAGTTTAAGCCGTTGCCTCCGTTGTACCAAAGCACGCACCGAAACCAATCTTCGAAGTTCAACGGCTTAAATCTCCAAAACAGTTCATCATTCAAATGAGGTTGTCATTGCCTCAGCCACAACAAAATTATAAGGAACTGCTCACTCTCCACATCTCTCTTCTCTTTCAATAGTTCAAACTGATCGGATTTTAAGCACAAGGCTAATTAATGGTTGAGATGGAAAGAGGAGTTCTCAAGCTCACTAGATCTAAGATCAACAAGGAGGCAAAGCCTTAGAGGTTTGATTTCCAACGAGAGGGAGAAGTTAACTTCTCTTGCACTCTCTCTCTTATAACTAAAAGCTAAACATAAAATATCTAGATTTTTATAAATGTAACTTATCCACTTAAGTTTAAACCTATCCGGTGTTAAACACAAATACCAACCTTATTGTGTAAGTCATCGCTTTCATGACTTACACACATCTATTGACAATACCATTTTATCATCATTCTCATCAAATACAAAGCTAACCAAAAGTCCAACAAAACCCGTAAAATTTTCCGGACACGCTTATCGAGGTAAATGAAATTAGGTCAAAATATCAGGGATATTACATTCACCCCTCCTTAGGAATTTTTCGTCCGCGAAAATTGAATGTAACACACACCAGATAACAAAAGAAAAGAAAACATGGACCACCGTGTTTCGACCCCATAGAGCACGCAAGCCAAGGGATGAGATCCATAGTAACATGGATGTACTGCATGTGGCATCAAAAGGCCATAGTGGATTGCATCCGTACATGGATGCCCACACCCCAAGTGTCACGTGCCGAGAGACCAATGCACAGTGACGCATGAAAGCCATAAAGAGGACAAAAATCCACCAAAGAAACAGAAAGTACAAAAGTGACATAGAGAGAAAACCCACACAAGTATCTAAATGAACCATATACCAAAAATAACAACAAAATCAAACTCACACGGAGATCCAAAACGCATATATAGAAGATAACAACAAGTATCGAAAGGAACCATATACAAACAAAAAGAAGCAGAGTATCCCAAGCAAAGCAAAGACAGAAAAGATAAAAGATAACAAAAGAAGGACCACCAGGTCCTAAATAATCCAGGCTGTAAAATAAATACAGACCCATAACAACCAAAAATAAACCAGTACCCCCCCCCCTTCCCCAAGCATGCTAACAATCCCCGGCAGTAGATGGACCCGCCCGATCCGAAGCACCATCGCCCTCAGTAGCATCATCATCACCATTATCCGCTCTGGCCGCAGGAGGCATGCTAGTACCAGCGCCTGATGTCGAAGGGCGATATACTGAAGCACGTATATCGGCCATATATGTAGTATAATCCTCGGGAAACGCGTGCTGCATCAGATAAGAGAGAGTGCCGCCATGGACATCATAGAGTCGGTATGATGGGTGAGCTCTTGAATCTGGTGGCTCATGGCGGTCATCTGTCGGGTGAACTCTGAGAGTGTAAGGATGTCACTCTGTGGGGGCTGAGGAGGTGCAGGGGTAGCAGTGTCAGGGACAGAATGAGTAGGGTCCTCATCATCATCGCTAGCTGTATCAGGTACCGGTGCATCTTTTGGAGTCTTGACCAGCCTACTGTAAGTTTGACCCCAATTGACCAGGTTATAAAGTTTTCGACCTGCGGTGGATTTGGGTTCTCAGAGGAGGATATCATAGGTGGCCCGCTCGGTAGTTCTCAATCATCACCGAAATTAATCGAGCATATGGCATACTCTTCATCGGTTTCTTCACATGTTTACCCATTTTCTCTCGTGCCTTGATAATCCCCTTGAAAAGGACGTCAGGTGCACTAAACCATCGCTCCTTATAAGCCGCAAATAGAATTTGTTGGAGGGGACCGGTGCGCTCAAATTGATGACCAAAAGGGTAAAGGGTGGCCTTTAAAATTTTATCCAATATCCACATGGTCTCCGGCATATGGTCCGTGATTTATGGATTTATGGACCCATGACCTTAAGGCCATTTGGGTAATCACATCCTCAAAACGGACCGGTTTGGGGAAAGGAGGACCTAATCCCATGGTTTGGGAGTGATTTAAAGGGCAACGCAATGCCACAGCCATGTCTTCGAGATCGAATGTATAATCTCGGCCATCAATTTCCGTATATATTCTCTTCCCGTCTTCGCGGCTCATATGCTGATAAAATAGGCGCACGAGTCGGGGATAAAAATGGTCACTAAAGGATGTGCACAGTGAGGTTAATTTGGCCTTTTCGAGGTATTCACCCGCCCACTGTGTGGTTGTTTGTTGGTCAAACAACTCCGGGTGAAACAAATATTCAGTGGTGAAGCCTTTGATGCTCCAAAAATCATTTGGCTGCTCAGGCAAGGGAGAAACAGTGGGTGGTGGAACCGACTGAGGTGGCTCCTCGGGCTATTTAGATCGGCTTGTAGACGCAGCTCGAGAGGCTGGCCTCTTGGAGGTGGGATTTCTAATGGGGGTTTGCTTCTTAGGGCCCATTCACACAAAATTAATAGAAATACCCATAAAATGCAAGAAAAATAGGGTTGTACAGAGAAATGTAGCAAGGTTACCTTGTGAAAAGCCCCAAATCGGGTTTGCAAAGATTGAAATCCACTCCCCTTGTAAAATACAGTGAAATCCCCTTTGGAATGCGGCCAACAATGAAGAGGAAGCTCCAAAATCAACAAATCGCCTGAAAACCCTAAGCTCAAACCCTCGAAGCAGCCAACCCGAAATGACCAAATGCTTTAAACCCCACACCTAAATCGAGAAAATCGATGGTCGATTTCAAAATCGATGGTCGATTTTAAAATCGATGGTCGATTTTAAAATAAAATCTCAGGCTTAAAATTTTGGCTGAAACGGCCTGTGAGTGATTGTCAAAATTCGACCATCGAAATTGATTTTCGACAGTCGAATTTTTAAGACACTTGAGACCTTCAAATTTTTCAAAATTTTTGAAATTCCTAACCTTGCATTGGTCTATATGGACCTTGTTTGATCCCTTTTCATTCCCATCACATTTTCGGACCCTGACCGATTTATCACAGCCGAAAATGACGTAGAAAATTAAAGCATAGGCTAAGCAATTTTGGCCAAACTATTTCATATATTCATACAGAAATAATAAGTCCGAGTCTGGTCGGGCTCGCAAGATTTTCAGCGATTAAACATGTACAAAATAATAGGTATATGTATAGGGCCATGACATCAGTATCAAGGCCAAAATTACTCGGTAACTGTAAGGAAGTAGCTAACTATAGGCCCAAATTTTATTTCACAGGGCCAGTAGTGTGGAACATACCAGGTTTAGGCCCAAAATTATCAAATTTTTGTCCATAATGTAGAGACCTTTAAATATACACAAACTAATTTGTATATTGAACCGCCAAAATTCACTCGCCAAATTATCTGTATAAAATCAGTAATTACATCAAAATTCATAGGATCATACATTCAACACATAATTTCGCAAAAATTTAATCAAAAAGGGTCGGAAATTGGTCTCGGAGCTCAGCTTTACACTCCCAAGTGGCTTCTTCCGGTGTATGATTCCGCCATTGCACGAGAACCAGAGGAATGCTTTTAGTGCGTAGGATCTGCTCCTTGCGATCCAAAATACGAATCGGGTCTTCGACCACCTTCAAACCATCCTGAAGCTCGATGGGTTGGTAATCAAGAACTTGAGTCGGGTCACGGATGTATCGAGGCAGAATCGACACATGAAAGACGTTGTGCATGCTAGATAATTGCGGCGGTAACGCCACACGATATGCAACCTCTCCGACTCGGCCTAATATCTCAAAAGGCCCAATGTATCGAGGACTCAGTTTCCCTCATTTTCCGAACCGCATAACGCCCTTGGTAGGCGAAATTCAAACAAAGACATTCTCGCCGACCTGAAAAATCGAGTATTAGTGCCAATCTCACATGGAATTTATACCAAGTGAAGAAATACACATTGACATATCAAAAGCTACCTAAAAATCCACGTGTCTCCGTTTGAGATCGGCGTAGCTCTTCTGACGACTCTGAGCTACTCAGAGTCGCCGCAGATCAACCGAACTGCGTCTCGGCCAGACGCTCAACTATCTCAGGTCCAATAATGAGCTTCTCACCCACTTCTTCCCAGTTCAACGGTGATCGACACCGCCGTCCATATAAAGCCTCGAACGGAGCCATACCAATGCTAGCCTGAAAGCTATTATTGTAGGCGAACTCTATCAGAGGCAAGTGTTGGTCCCATGACCCGTGAAAATCCAATATACATGCTCTCAACATGTCCTCAATGATCTGGTTCACGCGCTCGGTCTGGCCATCCGTCTATGGGTGAAATGTCGAACTAAAGTCAAGACGAGAACCCATGCCTTCCTGAAATCTTTGCCAAAAATGTGAAGTAAACAACGGGTCTCGATCAGACACAATACTAGCCAGATCCCATGCGCTAACAATCTCCTTCGTATAACTCGTAAGTTCATCGCTATATAGGTGGTATTATATGGCAAGAAATGAGCAGACTTGGTTAGCCGATCTACAATAACCCAGATGGCATTGTTCTTCCTCAGTGTCTTCGGCAACCCGAGTATAAAATCCATCGAAATGGCTTCCCATTTCCACTCAGGCACAGGTAAAGGCTGCAATAGGCCTGCAGGATTCTGATGATCAACCTTAACCTGTTGACAAACCAAGCATCGCGATACGTACTCAGCGACGTCGCGTTTCAAACCTCGCCACCAAAAACTCTTCATCAAGTCCTGATACATCTTGGTGCTACCAGGATGTATGGCATACATGGATTTGTGTGGTGTCCCGAAGCTCGGTGCTGACGCATACCCGGTCGTGAAATAGCAAGGTCCCATCTGCTCGAATGGAGAAATCCTTCTTGCTGCCATTCTCGACATCTCGTCTGATTGCCATCAGCTCATCATCGGTCATCTGAAGCTTCCGAATGTTCTCGAAGAGCGTAGGACGTAATACAAGTGTAGCCATCAATGCTCCCGAGCCTTTTACATCGAACCTTGAGCTGCCCAAAGCCATATCCTCCAAAAGCTTCCATCTCTGAATCCGGCTAACAAGATGTGACAACTGTGCTGAAGACCTCCTACTAAGTGCATCAGCAACGACATTTGCCTTTCCCGGATGGTATTGAATCGAGCAATCGTAGTCCTTCAAGAACTCCATCCATCGTCGCTGCCGCATATTCAAGTCCTTTTGAGTGAAGAGTTACTTGAGACTCTTGTGATCGGTGAATATATCAAAGATTTCACCGTAGAGGTGTCGCAGAGATCTTCAAGGCGAATATAATCGCTAGCTCTAAGTCATGCGTCGGATAGTTTCTTTCATGGTCCTTCAACTGCCTAGAACCATACGCAATGACCCGCTCGTGTTGATTAAGCACACAGCCTAATCCGCCATAGGAAGCATCACTATATACTGCGAAACCTCCACTGTCGAAAGGTATAGCAAGCACTGGTGCTGTAGTCAAGCGACGCTTTAACTCCCCGAAGCTCGCCACACCGCTGGCCCAATCAAACTTAGCATTCTTTCTTGTGAGTGTAAGTGGACCCGATATCTTCGAGAAACCTCGACAAATCGCCGATAGTACCGCCAAACCAAGGAAACTTGGACCTCAGAATCGCCGAGGTTGTTCCCATGTCACCACGTAATCTATCTTTGTAAGATCCACCGAGATACCCGCTCAGAGAGACTACGTGGCCCAAGAAATCGACCGCCAAGCCAAAACTCACACTTACTGATTTTAGCATACAACTGATGGTCCCTGAGTGTTTGAAGAGCCATCTTCAGATGCTGCACATGCTCCTCTCTGGTTTTTGAATAGATGAGGATGTCATCTACGAAAACTACCACAAATTTATCAAGATGTGGTTTGAACACCCTGTTCATTAGGTCCATGAAAGATGCAAAGACATTCACAATCCAAATGGCATCACTAGAAACTCATAGTGATAACGCCGTCCAAACACAGCCTCTTGGATATATCTTCCGCCTTTGATCTTGAGTTGGTGATAGCGACCTCATCAATCTTCAAAAAGAACCTTGCACCTTGCAATTGATCAAATAAGTCGCCTATCCAAAAGAGGATAACGATTCTTAATCGTCATCTTGTTGAGTCTATAATCGATACACGTACGCATCGATCCATCCTTCTTTTTCACAAATAGAACCGGCACCCAAGGAGAGACACTCGATCGTATAAAGCCTTTGTCTAATAGCTCCTGAAGCTGTTCCTTGAGTTCCTTCAACTCAGCAGGTGCCATCCGATATGGAGCTTTGGATAACGGTTCTGTACCCGACGCTAGCTCAATCGCGAACTCAATCTCTCTACGTCGTAATCCGTAAGTCCTCCGAAAGACATCGATAAACAGCATCACCTTGATAAAAGCCAAGTCATTCTTCTTCTCAGAGAATCTTGCAAATAGGCCGATACCCACCGCAACCATTCTTCATCATACGCTTTACTTAATGGTGAACAACCAATGCAACCTTGATTTGACTCACGTAACTGAAAGGATTTTCGCCGGCGGTCGGAAGATCACTATCTTTCGCAGACTACCCATGCTCGCGTGATAAGTCGCCAACCAATCCATTCCGAGAATGACGCAACCTTCCATGCTCAACGTAATCATGTCGGTCAATGTCTCGTGCTCATCAATCATCACGATGACTGACTGACATGCTGTATCCGTGCATACCGAACTCCCCGTAGGAATCTTGACATCTAGAATGAAAGCAAGGGGTTCGGGAGTAATACCTAACTTCTCTGAGAAGGAAGGAGTAATAAACGAGTGTGTAGACCCAGGGTCTATAAGTACTTGTGCTTCAATTTTATCCATGTCGTATCGACTACTCATCATAAGTGTACCTTTAGTTAAAAAGTTTGTTAATCATATATACAATGATTCTTTTGTGGTTTAACATACTTAATCTTGAATTTAAATTTAAACAATAATAATTGAATCAATGCATAAATGACGTCTCAACTTTAATGATACCTTGAATGACGCTATTCGACGCTTGGGCATCTCCAGGCCACCGCATAAGCGACCTTGAACCGTAGGTCGTCGATCACAGAGAGACCGTCAGTAGTCCGGCCCTTTCTCAATAGCAGGTGACAATCCTTGATCATGTGACCAACCTCCCACACCGAAGCATCCTCCAGTGTTCCCGGCAATCCTCTCGGCCTTATGTGGTTTCCCACATCTTGCACACATTGGGTAGAAACAGGAGTAATAAATTGATCCTCTCGTTGAACCTCGAGCCATAGAAGCTCCACTGCAGAGTGCTCCCTCAAAAGGTCGCCCCGGTGACGAACTCGAGGTCTCGATAGGAAGACGCCATCGTCCTAAAGCAACATGTACGGTCTAGAATATGATGGCCGATTAGGGTAGGGAGGAGGTTTAGAGAACCTCGACTTTTTGTTCACCGCCTAAAGCACTCTCTCCCCACCAAACCTATTTTTATTACCTCGCTCTCTGCCAATCACTTTTGAATATCTTCCTGCAATGAGGGCCTTGGACATCACGCCATCATACGCCTCCATTTCCCACATCGACACCCTCTCCGTAATGTTCGCCTCAAACCTCTTCGAAATTTCGAGCCTCATCACCAAGGGCCACATGTAGGGTGCAAATCGGGAAAGTCTATCAAATTCTACGCCATACTCACAAGACCGACATCTCATTCTGCTTCAATTCGATAAATTGGACCTCCCACCGACACGACGATCTTGGAAGTAATCCGATCGTTGAACGCCTCTACAACTCCGCCCAAGTCCATGGAGTATTGGGGTAGTCCCGCCTCATCCTCGAAACAGACTTTCCACCACGGGCCCTCGCCTAAAAGTTTGAAAGATGCCCAATGCATTTTCTCGACACTCCAGACAATCGCAACACTTCAAATATTTTCTATCTCATCCAGCCATGCCTCGGCTTCCATAGGATCCGTCACTCGAGAATGTAGGAGGTCTCATCCTCCTAAACTCGCGAATCCTCCTGGTGATGTCCGGCCGCCAAGATCTCGGCCTCACTGGCCAATGGTCAATCATTGGGCCATGTTAGTAGCCAAGGCTGCCAACACTCGCCACATTCCTCTGTCTTGCCTAGCAGCTCCCAAAGGCTCTGATTAGGGAAGCAGCCCTGCCGCCATATGAGGTGCCACGCCTCATCTATCTCCTCAATGCGAGCAGACGAGGTCCTCTATACTCGGCCTCGCCTAAACTGTGGAGGCATGCGATCTGTCATTGTTAAACAAACAATAACAATTAGATCAAGAATTAATTGTTAGAAATATTCTAACCCTAGTCCTAAGACTCAACCTAATCGGTGATTTAATTCGACTTTTCCAATCCCTAAGGTATAGGAAAGGTCGGTTCATCAACTTATTGATTTCTCAATAAGTCGTAACAAATGTAAAGAACATAAACAAAGGTCTAAAGAGAGGCAACATTGTTAATCCAAAAATAAAAGCTTCATATAAAATTAGATATATCCGTGAGGAACCAAAAGAACCACCGGTGATGGCCAATCCGATCACCTAAAATAGAGGTTCATAATAATGGTTCCTCAAGTGATATCAAAAGAACAAAAATAATAGCCTAAGGCTCAACATTCTAAAATAATATCCAGACAAAATACCAAAAATACAAAATCTAAGATCACGGGAAGAACTCCTCAGCTGGTATGTCCAAATCTTCCTCGGGAATATAATCGGAGTCCTCCGGATCCTCTGACCTAAGGTCGGCCTCAAAGACCGACGATAGTCGAGGGTGAGCTAACAGCCAAGCTCAATAGAGGAAGACAGATCTATTTGCATTTCTTTATAAGTAAAGGTTTTCAAAAGACGGAATCGGATCAAATATGGTTTTTCAATGATGCTTTTCATAGTAAATCTCCGCCTAATCTCGAGTCAAACCGATAAATATAATCTAAAGTATTCAAAATGTTCTGATTTAGCATGCTTCTTGTCTTAAATTTATAACTTAATTTTATCTTCCAAATTTCCTATAGCATGAGAGCGGACTACGTGACCGATGGGAAGACCCTACTGACCATCGTCGTTCATGAACCCATTTCGAAAATGCAACAAGCGCCTACGCTATGAGGGAAACTTGCGCCAAAGTTTTACCGTCAACACGGTTGGTAGAGTCTAGGGTATCGTACTTATGAACCCTAAATCAAATGCAAATGCTAACACATATCAAAGCTTATTATTCATAACATAATTCTGATTTTTCAAGGTTCTGATTCGAAGTTCTGATTCAAAATTTAGCTGAGGTTCTGATTCAAAATTTAGCTGAAGTTCTGATTCCAAAGATTCTTAGTTATAACAAGGTTTACAAATTTTCAGATTGTGTCATATATTCAAAGTTTTATTTATACTGTGTGCAACAGAATTTCAAAAATTTATACTTCTAAAAGAAATTGTCTAACACAGTTTATGCTTATAAATTTATGCAAATAACAATTAGGGTTCCCCTACCTTAACCAAGAAGTTTCAAAAGCATGAACAAGCAGTCCTCTCCAAGGACTCCCAATTGTCAAAACCTACATATATTAATACTCTCTGTGTTAATATAGAACCTAAAAAACAACCCAAAAGCTCATAGAAGAAAAAATCCAACCAACTTTTAAAAGCCAAAAGCAGGACAGAATTCGACCATCGAATTCAAATTCGTTGGTCGAATTTGAAATTCGATGGTCGATTTTAAATTCGACCATCGAATTTCAGAATTTGTCTCAGGCCAAAAATTCTCATTTCGACTGTCGATTTTCAAATCGACAGTCGATTTCCAATTTCGACAGTCGATTTTCAAATCGACAGTCGAATTCTTCAGGTTCTGTGGCTGTTAACTCAACATGCCCGGATTCGTTTTCTTCATTTCCAAACACAACCCTTAGATCTCCTTTAAACATACTACATACTATTTTAAACCTAAATTGAATTCAAAAGACAAAAGGATGTTTAAAGGCCTACCTCTTGTAGTTTAAGCCGTTGCCTCCGTTGTACCAAAGCACGCACCGGAACCAATCTTCGAAGTTCAACGGCTTAAATCTCCAAAACAGTTCATCATTCAAATGAGGTTGTCATTGCCTCAGCCACAACAAAATTATAAGGAACTGCTCACTCTCCACATCTCTCTTTCAATAGTTCAAACTGATCGGATTTTAAGCACAAGGCTAATTAATGGTTGAGATGGAAAGAGGAGTTCTCAAGCTCACTAGATCTAAGATCAACAAGAAGGCAAAGCCTTAGAGGTTTGATTTCCAACGAGAGGGAGAAGTTAACTTCTCTTGCACTCTCTCTCTTATAACTAAAAGCTAAACATAAAATATCTAGATTTTTATAAATGTAACTTATCCACTTAAGTTTAAACCTATCCGGTGTTAAACACAAATACCAACCTTATTGTGTAAGTCATCGCTTTCATGACTTACACACATCTATTGACAATACCATTTTACCATCATTCTCATCAAATACAAAGCTAACCAAAAGTCCAACAAAACTCGTAAAATTTTCCAGACATGCTTATCGAGGTAAATGAAATTAGGTCAAAATATCAGGGATATTACAGTTTGAGCAAGCGGAGTATGTGATGGCATCAAAGACATCGATTCCTTGTTCGACGACTCATGGGCGGATGACTGCACTCGACTCGCCCATTCCTTGTTTTGTTGCTCTTTTCTTTTGTATTTATCTTCGGCGTCTTGCTCAGTAAGGAATGCAAGATCCATGACCTCAGCATAGGTTCTTGGTTTGCTAATGGAGATTCTTTCTCAGACATCAGGCTTTAGGCCACATTGAAACTTCTTAGCTTTCATCAACTCGGTGGCCACATGTTGAGGTGCAAACCTCGAAAGCCTAGTGAACTCGACTTCGTACTTGCGTACGGACATCTGGCCTTGCTCTAAATTTATAAATTGGACTTCCCACTGATCACTTACTACGTCGGGGAAGTATTCACCGTTGAACTTCTCAAAAAATTCAACCCAAGTCCATGGAATATTGGGCGTCTCCTGCTCTCTTGTTCTTGACACAGACTTCCACCAATGATTAGCCTCTCTATAAAGCTTGAAGGCTGCCCACCTCACTTTCTCATCCTCAATGCAAGGAAGCACAGTGAAGATCTTTTCCATCTCGTTTAACCACTTTTCGGCCTCAAGTGGATCAGCTTGGCTTGAAAAGCTCGGGGGACGCATCTTCATGAATTCCAGGAATCTGGAACGTTGCAGTCTAGATGTGTGTATTTCCGTTTGTTGCGCCATTAATGCCACCTGTTGTGCCATCGTGTTGGCCATGGTCTCCAACACTTTGGCGACTCGTCCACCTTCACTCTCTCCTCCCAACGGAGCATTCGCAGTCGTGGCAACTCTCTCGCCACTTGGGGCACCTCTGTTGCGTCTCGGCCTACCACGTGGGGCCATATCAATCTGTCACAATGAAAAAAAAGTTTCAATTAACAGATGGTCACTATGTTGTGACAGAATTCCAACACTCACAACCTATGTCCGAAAGATCTATTACCATATCCCTGCACTTAGAGTTATGGCTCTAAGTCTCCCAGAAGACCTAAAGCCTAAGCTCTAAAATCAACTGTGACAGCCCGATTTTTTCCTATACAGACAAATCAGATCATCTGGTCGAAGGACTCGACCCGAATACAGAACACTTGATACATTCACACACATATTGCAGAAATCAAAGCAGTTATAACATAATTGGCAGATATAAAATTTTCATTTCTATACAAAACACATGACTGAAAGAGCTAAAATAAACTCCCGATAATGGCCGAGCATCACCTAAACAGTGGTATATAAATATGTACAAAAATTGAATCTCTATAATGTACCAAGCTCAAATCTCAGATTTCACTACGCCAAATCCAATTACCTTCTCCCTCCAGTAGGTAACTTGGATTCTCCTCAAGTCCAAGGTCTCAATCAAGAGCTACACTTGTGACGTATAGTCAAGGTAAGCTAACAGTCTAAACTCAGTAGAAAAAAAATCAATAACAGTTATATCTTATCATATCAATGCATAGGTTCAAACGCAGTAACAGAGCAGATATGATAACATATGGAAACAGAACATGGATTCAATGACAGATTGAAAAGCGAAAACAGAGCAGATACGATGACATATTCAAAAGTGGAAACCTAACGGATACAATGATACAATTTCGTAAGTACTTCCAATAACAATTTCAAATGGAATTTTGAAGGTATTATCAAATTTAAACAAGATTTCCCTAACCTTCTTCGCATCAAAAACAGAATTTCAAGCTGACTGTGTCCAAGTAAAATTTCACACGATCTTCCATTTCTTAATTCATTTCAGTATCCCAATTTCATGTTCACTGCCAATGTATCACTATTTCGATTTTACGATTCGATTATACGGATAACCGCCGTACCGGTCCACTATCACTGTGTCACTCGTTCACTAACTAAATGTCGCACGTTCACTATGTATGATGTATGCAATGAGTATAGATAATCGTCGTACCGGTCCACTTATGCATGCTATGCAATGTGTACAAATAACCGCTATACCGATCCACTTATTTATGCCATGCACAATGTGCGGATAACCGTCGTACCGGTCCACTTATGTGTCACTATTCCTATGTTAGGATTCACTGTTCAAGGATTTCAATCAAATAAATACAATCAAATCAACAAACTCTAATTCACTTTCAGATTCAAGTCTTAAACTTCGACGCTTAATTCGATAAATTTCATCTTCCAAAGAGTTCATGTACGAAACGATGATTCATAACTTCCAATTGATCAAATATTTTCTACTTACGAATTCCATACGAAACGATGATTCAAAGTCAAACATGTAATTTGGCATTGAGTTCCCCTACATTGATCAGATTTAAATTCATATCCCTAATTCAAAGGGTTCGGTTCTTTTCAAATAAATCAAATACAATCTCAGTTACAGTTAATCACAAGTTCTAACGCACTCAAATCATATCACGAGAGTCTATAAATCGAAAACAAAGACGAAATCATGCATTGAAGTTTCCCTTACACAAAAAGTCCGACATTCCAAAGATTTCAATATTTCAAATGTAGACAGGTTATATCACGATATCTATGAATCAAGTCAAAAATGTAAGTTGGTATTAAATTTTTCCCACCTCAATCCGATGCGGCGTAAAAATAATCGCAAAGATCCAAACTCCTCGTTGATAGCCTCGATCCTCAATCTATATCACAAATATGATGATGCATTAAGGATTGATTTTAATCACTAATACTTTAACGTATTTAAGTGTTTTCACAAAACCAATGCGGAAATGAGCAAGCTCGTGCTAACTTAGAACTTGACCCAACTACTAGCTCAATTTTGACCTTAAAAACATTCGATTCATGAGATTGTTATTTCACAAAAGTTATAGAGTTTGTTGTCCTCTTTCCAACACCGCGGGAATCGCGTTAATCCGAGTTTGGAGCAGAAAGTAACGGCCAAAATACCGAGGCTGTGTCGATACCTCGGGCAAAGTCGCGCGAGTGACTTCCAACGTCGCGCAAGCGAGTATTTCCACTGTAATTTTGGCCTATTTTCTTAAGGCATTTTGCCAGCGCGAGTTCTAACTTGTGCGCGCGATTTTGCCAACTCGCGAGCACTATTTTGCACAATTTTGAGCAATTTCCCCCTTTCTAAAACCCACTTTTCAAATTTAAACTCCCATTCTTTTGCACACAATCTAGCCAACCTAAATTAAGTTTAATACATGAAATAACCATGATATTTACATCCTTAGATCGTGCCCACAACTTCCACAATGATCGTATCGAAGAATCGGCGTTCTTCCATCGGTTTGAAACCCTTTCTCTATTCCGATTGAAACGAAGTCGAAGATAGATTCTTCTTGATGTTTTCAACAAGTCAAAGCTTCCTTGAGTGAAGAAGGAGAATCTAGAGAGAGATCAATGGAGTTTGGGTCTCAAATGCAAAAGAGGGTTTGGGAGAGACGGGGTTCTTTCATGTTCGTTGATCGTTGCCGCATCAAGGTCAATACTCCCTTGCGGTAAAATGAAAAAGACAGAGATTAGTGAGGGAGATCCGTGACGATCGAGGTTTCGGTGGGAAAAGAAGATGGGCACTTCTTTCTTCTGTCACGGTTCTCTCTCTTTCTCTCCTCTCTCAAACTCAAGCAAGTAAGGAGCTTGTAAAGGAAACCTTGACTTATATACCATGGGTTTGCTTCCTTGTGAAGCATGAACACCTAATTTGTATATTAGTTCCTTTAACTAATGGGGTTGGTTTGGTGTGAAACCAATACACCCCAATTAATGTGTTAGTTCTTACAATTAAAAAGGTCAGTTATGTGTGGAGCTAGCACCAAAACGGTGCACAAGTTCTTTTATTAAAAGGTCAAAAATAAAATCTTCTTGTGCAAATAATTACGCCATTAAACGTATAACCTTTTGCACCCAAAATCTACATCCCGAGATATAATATTCCAAAAATCCTAAGCGTGTGGCGTATACCTTGTTAAGCACATACATCTATTGGATGTATTAAGGTTTTGAAAATTCAGCTTATTACACAATCTCTTCACTTTTTTTATGGCAACATAGCCAGCACATCAGGAGGACAAGGAGCAGCACCATCAGTGGTGCCCATGAATAATAAGAGTGGGCTCAAGTAGCAGTAGTAGCATCAGGGCCACTAGTTTCTAGTACATGATGGCTGATGTTCCCTTATCCCACCTAATCTCCTGTTCTCTAAAAGAAGAAGATGGGGGATTCTATGACTTTAATAATCTTTCCTCACCAACAAAGTAGTCATATTTTTATGGGTTTTTAGTTTTTGGTTTCATGTTTTTCATTTGTTGTTTGGGAATGAATTTGGGATCTGGTTTTGCAGTTGGTGGGGTTGTTTTCAGATGGGTTTTGGTAGGAAGACCCAAAGCCTGGTAAGTGCAGCAAACCAAGATGGGCTTTGGCAGATATTTTGCAGATTTTGAATCAATTCTTTTTATATTACATGTTTAGTCTAGAGATAGTATCAGGTAAGCCCCAGGTCACTTGGTCTCCCGGTCACTTTTGGAACATGTGCTTTGTTGAATCCTCATGTGTAGTTTGATAGGTCTGATTCAAAGCAGTCAAATACCAACCACAATTAATAGTTACCATGTGAATACCCCATTTCTTTATTTTTAGGTGGAATTTGACTATTTTGAATCAGTCTATGGAGATATTTTTCTTAGGCTGGTGTTACTACCACAACACTTTATGCTACAGCCACCTCACTTAAACAAAAGAAAAACCTGTTAACTGTTTTGAATCATACGACAAAGTTCTTTCTCCGTCCCAATCTTCCACACAGTAGATATTGAGATCATAGGCCTACCATTAGGCGGGTAGATCTCGATTTGTTGGAAATGGAGATTTGTTGCTTGTTCCATGCATGCTATTGCTTGATGGGTCTGATGATGTTGGCAAATGGTTTTTTTTTCCTCATGATTTTATTCATTGAATTCATGTTTCATGGAGTTTTATGTATTTAAGAAACTGGGTTCTTTTTATAATTTTCTTAAGTTCGTGGATTGGTAATGGATTTCATGGTGTTAGAGTCAATTACTTATTGGTTCGCTAACTGGTTTTATCAGCCCTTGAATTACTGATAGGTGATGTTTCTACTGTGCAGGTTATTCAGCTTGGAGCAGTATTAATTTTTTTAGAGTTAAAGTGGTGATGGAAATTATCAAGATGATGAAGAACCATCCAATGATGATCAAATTGTTACGCTTCATCATGACTCTCGATTCATCAAGGGAAAGAAACCGATTCCAAATTATGTCCACTCTCTCTCTTCAAAAAATGAAGGAAAAATAAAACAATTTGTACTACTGTTATTGACCATTTGCATTGAAAGTAAATCTAGATTACCTTTTGGAAATCAAATTTGCTAACTACTAGCATCTCGTGAAAATCAGATTACTAAATTAGTAGACCAGAAAATAATCTATTATTAGCATCTCGTGAAAGTAAATCTAGATTACTAAACCATCTCATGAAAATCAAATTTCGCGGCAGATGATGCATCACCGCATGAAAGCATAAATTTCTTTTACAGGTTAGATCTCTGATTTTAGGTTTTTTACTTTAGGGTTTTTGTCTTCTAAAATTATGACAGATCAATATGATTTTTTTACTTTACGGTTTTTTTTTGGGTTCGGTGAAAAGATTAGGTCTTTTTTTTGGTTCAGTGAAAAAATTGGGGTTTCATTTTATTTTATTTTATTTTTTACTTTAGGTTATGATTTGGGTTAATATCTCAACATAGAAAACTTTTTTTTTTCCTACTAACGCAGTTGTACCCCTTCTCCATGGGTTTTGTGTTAGGTACATGAGCTAGATCTTGCATGATGCTTGCTCTCGCCACCAACGCCAGGTTCATTCATTTTTTCTTGATTTTTCTTAGTTTACTATTTTATTTTTTTTATGGCTTAGAGTACATCATCGGTTTAAGGGCTTTATATGGGTTTCAAAAGAACTGGTTTTGATGTTATTTTATAGAGTTTTTATAGAATGGATTATTTTACCTTTTATTTAATTATAATTTCAAAATAATTGTAGCGCACTTGATGATTGCTCTTACCATCCTGAGTTCATCCATTTCCTTTATTTATTTATTTAGTGAACTTTTTATGAGGTTTAGAGTTGCATGTATCTTTCTGGATTTTATTTTTATTTTTCGGGTTTATGACGGGTACATTTTAGGTTTTATATGGTTTTCAATGTAATTGAGTTTTGTTCTTATGTTATAGGGATTTTTACATAATGGATTCCTTTACCGTTTATTTAATTGTAATTTTTGAAACAAATTAATTCTAACTCTAACGCATGCTCTCACCGTCAACAACCAAGTTCTTTCTTTTTTTAAAGAAAATTTCTGGCTTAGGGTACTTTTATGAGGTAAAGATCCAAGGTATCTTTATTTTTTTCCTTCTATTTTTGGTTTTCTGGTTTAGGATTACTTTTCAGGTTCTAAGGTTATATATGGAACCTCAAGGGGTTAAGTAAGTTGGCCAGGTACCTGAGTTCAAATCCCCTCCCCCCCTTGAGGTCACCCTAGGGATTTATATCCTGTGCTGACCCGACACGTGTTGAATTTGGGATGCGCATGTGCCCCTAGGATTAGGCGGGTGCTCTAAGAGGCTCGGATACTCAGGTTATCAAAAAAAAGAAAAAAAAAATAGGTTATATATGGGATTCTGGTACTATATTTTAGGGGTTTCTATAGCATGAAGTATTTTACCTTTTATTTAATTATAATTTCAATAGTAAACTAATTCGAGCTCACTTGACTTCTATGTCATAAGAAAAGTTCAAATCATAGAACAAAGGACCTTTCTAATTGGGTTTAAATATCCATCACAGTTATCCTTGGACCACTTGATCTCATATATTTTTGGACTGCACTAATGCCAAAGATAAATTTCCCCTTGGATAGCTTGGAACGATGAAAACTCAAATGGCCGAGATTATTTTTAATCAAGATTATGTTCATTTTGTTTGCTATAATTTTTGCATTTCATTCTTTGTTCTCAACACCCAAGTTGAGTGAACTCCCTATTCCTTAGATTGTTTTTTTTTTGTTGATTTTTTTTAGAAATTGGCTATGCAATAATCATATTCATTTTTTTGTCAGTTGATTTTCTAGAAGAGAAAAAAAAATCTTTTATAGAGAGAAAACGGAAGAGGGTTAAGACAATCAAATCATTGAAAGACTCCTTATTTGCAACCATGATTTGAAAGAGAGAAGCTGGAGTTACAAATAATGATGCCTATCTTACGCGCCTTCCTTCGCTCCCTCAATCTCTCTCTCTCTCTCTCTCTCTCTCTCTCTCTCCACCTAAAAATAAAGATACCCATTAAGATCTTTCACTTATTGAAGGATATCTTTATTTTCAACCTATGATTCTTCTTTCTCAAGCCAAGCATGATGTGCTTAAACAATTGGCTTCTTTGAAAAAGATGGAGATCATTTTTGGTCACATATTCACTACGAGAAAATGCGCAAAAAACCACGGTCTATTTCTGTCGTTTTTAAAATTAATGACAATTTTTATCCGTCGAATGGGTTGTCCTAAAAAATGTTGTAGTATTTTTTAATGACCCATTGTAGTTGTCATTTATTTCGTCAGACAACGACAGTTTTCATCTGTCGATCACTAACAACAGTTTGTGAAAGTTATTTTAATTGTCGTTTTTCAAAAGCAAAATTACATTTTTTCTTTATAATCGACATATTATGGTTGTCATTTCTTATTAAAAAATCACTGTTTTCGAGTGTAAAAAAAGAACGACGGCGTTGAGCAGTCACATTTTTTTGCAATTTAAAAAATATATATTTATATTTTACTAAACGACGAATATATAACATCGTTTTGTCAAATTTTACCGGAAAAAAATTGAAATTTATAATCATTCAAATCCACAAATTTACAAAATCACCATAAGAAAATTGACATCTTTAGATAAATGGCTAGAACATTATATCCATAACCCTTAATGACAACTTTCAATGTTGACATAGTCATGAAAATTTAAAATTTTAAATTTTTTTAAAAAAATATTACTAATCATCCAAATCCATCAATTGACCATAACTAAATATGTCCAAATAAAATTTACACTTAATTAATTTTTATTGTCTTATAATATGAATGGTATCTAAAGTTATAAGCAGTTGCCCATGAAAAGGACCATATACTGAATGGTTCAAAACATTTAATCAGTTGAATTGTGGTCTATACAAGATGTGACCAATGCATTGGATGACCTAGATTGATTAAAGTTTCAGTATTTGGTAGCTCCTAACAGGGATTAAAGTTTCAGTATTTGGTATCCGACTCGGCAATGACTGACACAGAGTCATCGGGTATTGGTAAACCTTGCTGTAAAATGACAAAAAATTCCCGATAAACCATATTGTTACAGCCATGTCAACAATCAGAATGATGTTGCTCCCAGTGTTGGTGACCCGCATTCCATACTTTTAAAAAATATTAATTCGTAGGCTTCTATGGATAAGTGACTATGGATGCAAACTATAAATTTATTTTACCATGCATTTTACTTTTATTACAGGCTTGTGCTATATATGGAAACTGGTGGCCAATGTTATCTGGTGACTGATAAGTAGGTAGCCCATGTCAAATTGAGCTGCCCTTTGCTATTGACATGGTTTCTATTGTGACCTCCCATGGCTCTCATGTATTTTTCTGGTTCTCATGCTCTGTTTATTGTTTGGAGGTGGCTCCACTCATTTCTTAACCAGGAAGGATGGTGGGGGGTAGGAAACTCTTTTTTCATGCTCTTTTAGTTTAAGGTTTATCGAGGGATATATGTCAAAGTTAAGGAAGCAATACAGCCATCGCCTATTCATTATGTAAGTTATTTTGTCAACTCCCTAACAAAACCAAGAGAGTCAGTGCAAGTTTAGGCATTAAAAATATGAAGTTACCAGTAAATTACTTTCAGTTTGGGCATTTAAAATAACGAGAAATCGATAGCAGCCCTTCTCTGTAAGTGGTGGTGGAGGCTTGGGAAGCAACCAAAGTCTATTGGGCAATGATTGATTGTAGGAAATATCATGTAACCAGAAGGGGTTGGGACATCAATAAGACGAATTTTGATAACCCGTGGGGCTGGTGGGGGTAGTTTGCTTAGTGTCCATGGGCAGTTTCCTAAAGGCTAAAAAATGAGACTCGGCAATGGGGCACTGATTAGCTTTTGGCATGATGGATGGGTTGGGGAGAAAAGCCTCGCCGAGTGTTTCCCTTCCTTATATTTTCTTACCATCAATGGGGAAGCTCAAATTAGAGATTATTCGGACTGCTCTAATGGTGGCCATTAATGATATACAATCATTCAAATACTATTTTCGTGTTTAAATGATGGTCAACGGAGTCGTGCCCCGTAAAATCAGAAGAAAGTACAAAATAATCAACATAAATATCATGATAAGTTACAGTTTTTTGAAGAACAAGATGAAAACAATAGTTTTTTGAAAAACAAGATGATAGCAACAGTTAGGGGAATACCACTATTGCAGAAATTTACCCAAAGAACAATAATAAATAACATTCTACTCTCTAATATTAAGATCATAGCTGCATTCATTCAAATGAAACAATTAAAGAGAAGAAAAGGAAGAACACATAGAAGAGGGGGGCTAAGCACAACATGTACCTCTCAAATACAAAACATCAAGAAAAAAAAATAAAAAATACCAAAATATAAAACAGAAGCCCATCTCAGCCATAAAAATAAAATGGAATATCTTCGATATTTCAATGCTCTCTACCCAGTACTTTAGATGCGTGAGCAGAGGCCTTTTTGCAAACCCTGAGATGAAAACTAAAACACAATTACAGAAAAAAAAAAAACAGATCAGAAAATAATTGAAGCCCTAATAAAATACAAATCGATGATTAATAAAAGAAATAACAAATGGAAATTGTAGTAAAATAGAAACCCTCCTATTCCAACGCTCCTAGATTCTACTTGCTAATGGATGCAGAAATCCAATCAACTAACCAAATCGATACTTTGATGCAGAAGAGATCGAGAGTAGAGAGATCGATTATTTGATACAGAAGAGATCGAGAGACGAGAGAGAGAGAGAGATCGATAATTTGAAGCAGAAGAGATCGAGAGACGAGAGAGAGCGATTATTTTGATGCAGAAGAGATCGAGAGAAGAGATGGTTTCCTAAAGTATCTTTTAGGGGAGCCATTACTTGCACACGTTTTTGTCCTATTTAAAAATGTAATATGTGCAGTCTGAGTTTAAGTTTATGACAATAGATCTCCGGTATTTAAAATGGAGGAAAAAACGATACTTATCATATGATTTATTGTAGTAATTATATTATAGCCTACGACTCCATTTAGACTCTATTTTATCAAATGATGAAAATTATATTTTGTTATAATGTATATCTTTGAATCATGGCCTTTAAATCAAATAGCTTAGATGGTGTTTTTATATATCAGAAGTTACTAAATTTATAAGTCTTTATTTTAAATTCAGTGCAATCATTTAAAAAGCATGTGCAAGTAATGACTATAATCTAGGGTAATTTTAGTTGCACTAATCAAATCTTTGAAGACACCAACGTGTAAGACTCATTGACTGTTGTTAATCATACTGAGAGTTTGTTTCGCTCTACTCTTACACACAAGAAAACTTCATATTATCGACGTTCCATCTAACGGTTAATTTTTATTTCGACATTTCATCTAACTGTCAGTTTTTATTTCCATATGGAAAACATTCTAAAAACATGATTATAAAAAATCGCATGGCGTACTACATTCTCAAACTCGATTTTCATCACTTTTAGGACGTGTGTCACATGAAACCTAAAACTGACCGTCTGATGGGAATCCCATGATATCAAGATCCAATATGCATGAGATTGGAGAGTGGCATGCTCTCTACCATATGTTTCAAACCGGGCAATGATTTTTTTTGTATGTGCCCCTAAAATATTCAATAAGTGTATTGAAAGATACTTTTTAAAAATTTTCATTGCAACTGTTAGCGCCAAATTTCTTGGTGGAAATTTTAAAACCCAATGTACAAAGCAGACTGTTTTAACTAATCGATTGATTTACCATTACTTTTGTTTCTTACACATTTTCACGTTGTAATTTGACACATTAATAGATCTTATTATCATGGTCCTATCATTAGACGGTCAAATTTTGATTTAACGTGACACACATCTCGAGAAAGTGAGCTCTAAAAAATCACATTTAAAATATGCTATGGTCATTTCATTTTTGGATGTGTGCCATGTGGGATTACAATCTAACTATCTGATGGCGGTCCCAACCAAGATCATGTTTTAATTATAGACCGTATCCGGACATATATGCAGATGTGTTTCATGTTAGGTCCCATCTAATATGATATGCATCTCTCATTTGGGACGGAATAATATATCGGGCCAAAAAGGTCAAATATTGATCAATCTGGACCCATGTGGTCGATATGTATTTTCAATATTAGCCAGACAAAATAGCAAATAGTTTGATGCGTTTGCGGCCGGCACTGCTGAATGGGTTGAGGGTTGCCCGTCTAATTTATATTTATTCTTCTCTAAATCTAAATTAGACGGGTATCCATTTGAATTTGTCCTTTCTTCAAGTCTCAAGCCATATATGATTTGGCCGAAAACCTATGCCTTGTATATATGACTTGCTACATGTGAGTTGACTGAACTCTCATCTCTCATCAGTATATTTGCAGCTACGTTGCTAGTACAAAGATTGAGCATAGTTTATATGCCTTTCTAGGCTCATAAGGGGCAATAGTTTGATGCAAAACCTCTAATTGTCAGGTATTCTCTATAGTGAAATTACAGTGACCTTGACTTGTACAACGGTGAAAACACCAGCTAAGTTGTCTGTTTGGAATTTTTTCCTTGCACATAGTTTTAAAGAAAGACTTTGGTATTTTGGGGACCTGTGACATGTGAAAACATAATCTGAGTCGTCTGATTTGAAGGTCGTGACGTAAAGTTCTACTATGCAAAAGTTTGGCACAAAACTCAATCTCTATTAACTGCATTGAATCATACGATAAAGATTATGTTTGGTGATCTTTTTCACATAAGATGTTTAGACTTTTACACTGCTGCCCCAAAATATATATTCTTTTTTAAGTGAAAATCAATTACGGGGGGTTGGCAGAAACCGTTGATAATCGACAGTTTTTGGCAGCAGACAAAAACTTTTAGCTAAGATGGATTCAATCTTTTAGCGGTTATTATCGGCCGTCAGCATTAAAATTGTTTCAGAAGCAACCAGCTAAATCGTAGCAATAACATCCGCGACAACTGATTTATCAGTGGTTTGTCGGCTGCTGGTAAATGTCAGTAGCACCTTTTTTTTTTGAGGTTTTTTTTGCCCCTTAATTTAGCGAGAAAAAGAGGTCGGTTTGGTGCGGTTTTGAGTTAATATCAGATGAATTTTTTGCTTTTGCATAGAAGAAATCAGTTCATTATCTCACGCGCTCCCAATGAACCAGTTCTACTCATACTTTAGTTTTATTTAGTACTTTAATTAAAAAAAAATACTGAACGGTTTGAATCATTTGAGATCTCTTCTGTTTACTTTATCACGTGTTACTAAAATGGCATGGATCTCTTTTCTTAAAAAAAAAAATCAAACAGGAAAACTACAAGAGGGTCATCCCATGGAAGCGATTAAGAATGATCCTTGTTATTGTTACTAAAAATGATCTTTAATATATATATATATTCTACCTAAAAAAGATCATTTGGTCATGCTTAATTATTAATTTATTAGAGTAATCCCACTCAAGCATCAACTTGATTAAATAAATTGATGAAATAGCTTTGGCAATTAATTAATCATTATTTTTTGTTTCATTTGGAATATCCAAAGTGTTTGTTGATCACATGTAGAAAAATATCATGGGGGGCCCTATTTGTGTAATTGAATGATCTGTAATACATAGCATTATTTATCGATTTCAATGATCATAATTACTAATTACTTTTATAAAATACTAATGAAAACACATTTGAAGATACTTTCATTTTTTGTTGTGGTTCTTTTGAATGAATAGAACTATCTAAACTCCATAACTAACTTTTTGTTTCATTTATCTATAGGGGAGAAAATTTTCAAACAAAAAGGATTTGTTCTTCGTACAACAATAGGATGGTAACTTAAGCAGTAATCTGATGTTTATTCTTCTTGTTAGATTTTTCTCAACATTAGATTCACTCACTTTCGTTCTCACTATTCTGCTATTTCATTTTGTTCATTTTCAGCGATGAGTGGAAAGACAAAATGTCTCCTATAATTCAATTTTTCACCAAAAAAGAATGGAAGAAAAAAAGTGAAGTTTTATCTTGATTGTTATTTATACTAGAGTTGTCTTTTGGTTGAAACTGGTACAAGCAAAATGTTGTTTGTATTGTATAGATTTCTTAGCTTGCTATCACTAATGCAAGCTATTTTCAGCTTCAAAGATACTAATCTCTATTAATATACAATTTTTTATTTGTGTGTGTGTATATATATATATATATATATATATATATATATATATATATATATATATATATATATATATATAATATTAGGATAAAAATATTAATAGACTTACTTTAAAATATGATGATGTTAGAAGTTTCTATTTTGGTGGCCATTACTATGATTAAATTAGTTGACCAGTGAATGGTATAAGATCAATCTTAAGATGTACAATTGCTATTCTTGTGAGTTTGAAGAGAATAGGCAACTGGTTGTTGAGTTTTTCAGTTAAGGTATGATTGTGATTTCTAATCACACTATAATTAGTAATTTCAGTCCTTAATGGGATAGGACTCTTTGGTTATAAATATAAGGGGTAGCTGGTCCCAACGATTGCTCGATATATAATTCAATCCTCCCTATTGGCGAGAGCATCCCCATTGTGCTAGGAGATATTGAATACGAGAAGATCGTTGAAGATCGGCAGCCAACTATCGATGGCTCACACTCAAGGTGCGCACATATATCTAATTTATAGATTGTTGGTTTATTGTTTTTGATTGATCGTGCGCCTAGATCTTTAGGCTTAATTTTGGATGGTTGGATCGTTAGATTCATTTAGATTCCATCAATTGGTATCAGAGCCATGATTGGCGTTATGATTGGTCAAAGCATTAACATGAGGTTTTATAATGGCAGTTTTAAAAAAAAAAAAAAAAATTTGTGGCCGTCGGACCAGCGCCGGTGTGGACTTTTCTGGCCACCGGATTGACACTGCCGAGGTAAGACGGCCCACCACTCGCCGAGTTTTGGTCACCTAGAGGCTCACGCCATCACAGGTTCCATAAATTCTATATATATATATATATATATATATATATATATATATATATATATATATATATATATATATATATTTTTTTTTTTTTTTTTTATTTTATTTTATTTTTGAATAGGTAAGCCCCTAAGGGTTGTCTGTAATAACAAAAAAAAAAAAAAAAAAACTTTTGGTTCACTTTAGTGAGGTCGGCCATGGGTGGAACTTTTCCCTTGGCGACCAGATCGTCACGTCCGCAAGATCGGGCCGATGCCCAGATCGGACCGCCGATGGCCACGATGAGGGGCGATCAAGCCCCATGGGCGATAGTTACATCTGTTCCTTCACAAAAAAAAAAAAAAGTTAGGAAGATGAGATTGGGGAGGCTTAGAGTTTTCTAGACGGTCGAATTAGTCCCAGGCCACTGCTGCCAGCACTTTGGCACTTGGCCTATTTGGCCCGTCTGGCCCCTTGGACTCTGGTGCGACCCACCCGACCCGCCTTGCCCTGCAGGGCCTACTTGGCCCGACCAACCGGCCCGACCCGCCTGACCGGCACGCCCGTCTGGGCCTCTTCGACCCACCCGACCCGTCTAGGCCTATTTGGCCCACTTGACCTGCTAGGCCTACTCGGCCCGACCGACCGGCCCGACCCGCCTGACCGGCACGACCCGTCTGGGCCTCTTCGACCCACCCGACCCGTCTGGGCCTATTTGGCCCACCCGACCTGCTGGGCCTACTTGGCCCACCCGACCCGCCTGGGCCTATTTTGCCCACCCAACCCGCCTGGGCCTATTTGGCCCACCCGGCCCACTGGCTGAGGCCCACTCAACCCTTTGGCTCATGGCCCTGACCTGCAGGACCCATCCACGAGGCCCATAGCCCATTCGACCACAAAGGCCCATGGTATGGCCCGATACCCGGCCCAATTATTCTGACACTATTTCCTAATCTTCTCGGGCCATTTCTGGGCTATTTATAGGTCCGATTTTCGGACATTATATATGAATTTTGACTTTCTTGGACATTCCGAACCCGTCTTTGAGGTCTAATTTTGACAATGAGGTCCTTGTTGTAATATTTGCATGACCTGATGTTATTTTTTTCCATTTTTTAATTGTGTAATCAATTTTTTTTTTTTTGTATCATTCATTAGAATTGACACCTCCTCATAACACGTTTTGTGATCTTCTAAAATATTATCAAGCCTAATTTAAAAGCATGGCTTGGAAAGATTCTTCTGCCCAACGGTGATGATCCTTCCTAGTGCCGTGGTTTTCATAGTGAGGTTTAATTTTGTCCAAGACCGTGTTACAAATTTAGTAAAAGTGTATAGTGAACGTTGGCGTCACAACATAAGGGATTCTTCTGCCCAACGGTGATGAATCACTTAATGTTATATGATGGCTGTGTTTCACTATTCATTATTTTGTGTGTGTGGGTACTGCTAGCGTGTTGTGACTCGACCCAACGGAGGGTCATAACGACGCAATTAGTACCACAATCATTAATATAGATTGAGGAAGCGACTAGTGTGTTATGGCTCGACCCAACGGAGGGTTATAATAACACAAATTATTTCTCAATAAAATCACATTGGTTTTAATTTTTATATTCATTTACATATTTTAACTTTCGCGTCACATACTATAATTATAACCTTATGGAATTGATAGTTACTTCGATTGTATGTGGACATAATAAAGCCCTTAATTATTGTGCAGCACTGAACTCGTCTATCATAACTAGTATGATTGGTGGAATTGAACTTTTGAGTGGATCAAATTATAAGAAATGGAAGGGACAAGTTGCAATTGTTCTAGGTTGCATGAATCTTGACTATGTTATACGATATGATAAACCCAAGGTGCTCACCGCTGATGCCTCGGTTGAGGATCTGGCAGTGAACCATACGGATTTAGAAAAATGGGATAGATCAAATCGTATGAGCCTCATGATAATAAAGAGTTCCATTACTGATGCGATTCGGGGAGGTATTCCTGACTCGCACACTGCAAAGGAATACATGCAAGCCATTAAGGAACAATTTCAAGGGACTTCTAAAGCCCTTGCCAGTAGTCTAATTGTTAAAATGGGAACCATGAAATATGATGGTCATAGCGGCGTCCGAGAGCACATTATGAAAATGAGTGGCATGACAACTCAATTGAAAGAACTAGACATGAGTTTTTCTTAGGGTTATCTTATTCACTTCATTATGACTTCTCTTCCTGCGCAATTTGGCCTGTTCAAGATCAATTATAACATGCAGAAAGAGAAGTGGAAGATGAACGAGCTAATTGCTCACTGTGTCCAAGAAGAAGAACGACTTCGGGGCTGAAAAACTTGAAAGTGCCCATTACGCTGCTTTTGGCCCATCGAAACAAAATTTCAAGCGAAAATCGGGACAATAAAAAGGAAAGAATGTGAAAGCTCCTCCACCGTAAACCAAACAAGGAGAAGCTAGCACATCTACTTCTGGCATCAAGTGTCACTTCTGTAAGAAGAAGGGACACATTAAGAAGAATTATCAGAAATACAGAGATTGGCTAGTTAAGAAAGGTAATGACCTTGCTTTTGTGTGTTTTGAATCACTTTATGTTGATGCTCCACGCAATACTTGGTGGATAGATTCTGGTGCAACTATTTACATAAGTAATTTAATGCAGAGATTTCGATCCAGCAGGAAGCTAAGTAAAGGTGAACATACCATCAAACTCGGGAATGGAGTAGAAGCAGACGTGGAGGCCATTGGGACTCTCCGTCTCATTTTAGATAGTGGTTTCATTTTGAATTTAGTTGATACTATTTATGTTCCCAGTATCACTAGAAACCTTATCTCAATTTCTAAATTGGATTCATTAGGTTTTGAATTTAAATTTGGACATAATATGTTTACTCTATTATTTAATTCCGATATTGTGGGTGGTGGCTCATTAGTGGGCCATCTTTATCAGTTGAACTTGGATTCATCTTACGCTCAATCTTTAGTTTCTATGCATGTGAATGATAAAATAAGTAAGAAACGAAAACGAGCAATCGATAACTCCTCCATTTTATGGCATAAACGTTTAGGCCATATATCTAAGTGTAGAATGGGGAGGTTAATTAAAGATGATATAATCGATGCACTCAATTTCTTTGATTTCAATACTTATGTTGATTGCGTTAAAGGGAAACTCACAAAGACTAATAAGAAAGGGGCTCTCAGAAGCACGAGTTTGCTGGAAATAGTCCACACTGATATTTGTGGACCGTTTCCCACTCCCGCTATTGGTGGTCAAAAGTATTTTATTACCTTCACTGATGATTATTCTCGTTTTGGTTATATATTTCTCATTCACGAAATGAGGCCTGGATATGTTTAAAATCTATAAAGTCAAGTTGAGTTACAACTCAATTCAAGATTAAAATTGTGAGATCGATAGAGGCGAGAGTACTATGGTAGATACTAGTGCGCAATCCAAGACCCTTCGCCCTGTATCTACAAGAGCATGACATTGTCGCTCAATACACCATGCCGGAACACAATGAACAGGCAGTAGCCGAGTGACGTAAATCGCATCTCTTATGGATATGGTGAGAAGCATGTTATGCAACTCACGTTGCCTACGTTCTTGTGGGGAGAAGCCTTGAAAACAGCGGTGCATATCCTAAATTGAGTTCCTAGTAAGGCAGTTCCCAAAACTCCTTATGAGCTATGGGTAGGAAGAAAACTGACTTTAGGATATTTACACATTTGGGACTGTTTGGCTGAAGCAAAGGTGTATAATCTCCAATTAGGAAAATTGGACCCTAAAACTATAAGTTGTCATTTCATTGGTTACCCTGATAGATCAAAAGGCTACAGATTTTATTGCCCCACTCATAGTACCCGGATTGTTGAGACTAGACATGCAAAATTCTTTGAGGATCGTGAGATCAGTGGGAGTGTTGAGCTTAGGAAAATCACTTTTGAGGAGAATCGGGTTATAATTCCTATCCCTTTTATCCAAGAAAAAGTGGCACCAACACCAGTTTTTCCAGCTAGTGTTGATGCACATGTGGCTATACCTATTGACACACCCCACATTGATGAGGCTCTTGCTCCCATGGCGACTCCCAATGATCTACCGTTGCGTAGATCAGAGAGAGCAAAGAAGTCTGCCATTTCTGATGACTATATAGTTTACCTCAATGAGAGTGAGTTTGATTTTGAAAAGGAATCAGATCATGTTTCCTTTAGCCAAGCTATGAAGAGCGACAAATCCACTCAATGGCTCGAAGCCATGAAAGATGAGTTGGAATCAATGAAACATAACTCGGTCTGGGATCTTTGTGAGTTACCTAATGGAGTTAAGCCTATAGGCTGTAAATGGGTATTTAAAACCAAGCAAGACTCAAAAGGTAATATAGAAAGATACAAGGTCAGGTTAGTCGCTAAAGGTTTCACTCAAAAAGAGGGAATAGACTATAAAGAGACATTTTCTCCTGTCTCTAGAAATGAATTTTTTCGGATAGTCATGGCATTAGTAGCTCATTTTGACTTAGAATTGCATCAAATGGATGTTAAAACTGCTTTTTTGAATGGCGACTTGTATGAAGATGTCTTTATGACACAACCTGAAGGTTTTCAGGTTGAGGGGGAGAGTCATTTAGTTTGTAGACTCAAAAGGTCTCTATATGGTTTAAAGCAGGCATCTCGACAATGGTACTTAAAATTTCACGAAGTCATTTCAAATTTTGGTTTTAAAGAAAATACTGTGGATCAATGCATATATCTTAAAATCAGTGAGAGTAAGTTTATCATCCTTGTTTTATACGTTGATGATATCTTACTTGCGAGTAGCAATTTGGGCATGTTATATGAGACAAAGAACTTTTTATCAAAGAGTTTTGATATGAAAGATCTTGGTGAAGCTTCCAACGTGATAGGAATTGAGATTCATCGAGATAGAGCCCGTGGCATATTGGGATTGTCTCAAAGAGCTTATATTGATAAAGTTCTTAAAAGGTTTAACATGCACAATTGTTCTGTTACTGTTGCCCCTGTCATTAAGGGTGATAAATTTAGTCTACTTCAAAGTCCCAGGATCGATCTGGAGAGAAAACAGATGGAGACAATTCCCTATGCATCGGCAGTTGGGAGTCTCATGTATGCACAAGTCTGTACTCGTCCAGATATAGCGTATATAGTTGGCATGCTTGACATGTACTAATGTAATCCTGGTTTGGATCATTGGAAAGCAGCTAAGAAGGTTTTTCGCTATTTATAAGGGATTAAAGGACACATGCTTACATACAAAAGGTCGAATAACCTTGAAATTATTGGTTATTCCGATGCTGACTATGCTGGGTGTCAAGACACTGTAGGTCTACATCGGGTTATATTTTTATGCTTGCAGGTGGACCTATATCTTGGAAGAGCGTTAAAGTTAAATCCACTATGGAAGCAGAATTCGTTGCATGTTTTGAGGCAACATGTGAGGCGATATGGTTGATGAATTTTATCTCAGGGCTTCGAGTTGTTGATGCTATTTCAAAGCCACTGAGAATCTTTTGTGACAATTCCGCTGCGATTGTTATCTCCAATAACAATAAGATTAGTGGGGGTTTCAAATATATTGATATAAAATATTTTGTTGTAAGGGAGAAAGTTCAGAATCAAATTGTATCTGTTGAAAAGATAAGTACGACACTCATGTTGGTTGACCCTCTCACTAAAGGTTTACCTCCCACGCTCTTTTTGGAGCATGTTGCGCGCATGGGGTTAACGAATAATTTTGATAGCCTTTGAGACTGGATATATGCGAGTGACTACATTTGTTTAATTGATTCAGAAATAAAACTTATTTATTTGCTTTTCCATTTTTATGTAAATACCTCCTTGGAACATCTGGTGCCAGTAGATGGCAATAAAGTAGAACCAATATTAAATTGAGTTTACATGTAATCACCATTCAGTTTGTAAACTTACAATCTATGTGAAATCATACTAGTTGGAATCCATGTCGGTGATGACTTCCAATACAGTGACTAATGAGCCGTCATATATCGATGATATGATATATTGACTACATTGATTCTGTGTTGAAATTCTCACTGGACCGGACTGATAATAAAGACTTTGATTGAGATTGATTGTGACTTACCATTCAAAGAAAGTTAGCTAATATTGGGTAATCGGAGTTTATTGACATTGTTTGGCCAAGTGGGAGACTGTTAGAAGTTTCTATTTTGGTGGCCATCACTATGGTCAAACCCGTTGACCAGTGAATGATATAAGATCAACCTTAAGATGTATAATTGCTATTCTGGTGAGTTTGAAGAGAATAGGCAACTGGTTGTTGAGTCTTTCAATTAAGGTATGATTGTGATTTCTAATCACACTATAATTAGTAATTTCAGTCCTTAATGGGATATGACTCTTTGGTTATAAATATAAGGGGTGGCTGGTCCCAACGATTGCTCGATATATAATTCAATCCTCCCTATTGGCGAGAGCATCCCCATTGTGCTAGGAGATATTGAGCACGAGAAGATCGTTGAGGATCGGCAACCAATTATCGATGGCTCACACTCAAGGTGCGCACATATATCTAATTTATAGATTGTTGATTTATTGTTTTGATTGATCATGCGCCTAGATCTTTAGGCTTAATTTTGGATGGTTGGATCATTAGATCCATTTAGATTCCATCAGATGATGCATAGATGTCAATGTGGACGATGGTGCTTAGATATCAATGTGGATATTCACAGCAATATTACACATCTCAATTAACTTGTGCTCCATCCCAGTTATTCACTTATTCATCTTGTGAATTGCTTTTTATATTAGTGATTTTACTCTTCAACTAATTTTACTTTATTGGTATGCTATTATAAGACGGAAATCTCAACTTAATTTAGATTTGGGAACACAACATTATATTTTTAACTTTATTTTAAATTAAAAATATTTCATCTATTGAATTTTATTGGCGCATCTCATGTTGATATATTGAATTTTAGGTTGAGGATCATGTACTAACTCAAATAGAGCTGCTATTAAATACCCAATCCTATTACTAACAGCAGAGTCAATCTCTTTTTTTTTTTTTTTTTTTTTTTTTTATAGGTAAGTTAGATTTGAACCTGCAATCTTGAGGTTGCAATATTGTCAATCTCATTCGTTGTGCTACATGTTCAAGCCCCCGAGTGAATCCCTTTTGAAGAGAAGGATCAAGCCTCAAAAGAATCATACTACAATTTATGAGAACATAAATCAGTGAACATTCACTTTCGACCTTTCATTGATTTGGTGCTCAAATCATCCTCACATATCGTGAGATTGTCGGGTTGAAATCATTGTTGGTTCAAATCTTATACTCGATAGGTTTTGAGAAAAGGTGACTTTGAATGAAATTTAGTGGTTAGAAATTTTAACTCGATAGTCTTCTTGTACTATGGTTCAGCTGATTATCATGGCAAATGAACTGCTAAATTTGATTTTACAGATATACAATGCAGTCATTCTTTCTTTAAATAAACAGCTTCCACGTGCATCGCATGTGCAGGATCCACTAGTATATATATATATATATATATATATATATATATATATATATATATGAAAAGGGTTTCATCCTCTAATGGAGGGCGGTGACCATCCTCCATGATCTCATGTGGAGCTCCACGTGGCATCCGAAATACTATTTTCATGCCTCATGGAGCATATGTGCTTTGCCTAAATCATCCTTGAAATTTTTGTTTTTTGAAATCTCATCTTTATCACGGTTTTCAGCAGTTTGAAATTGGCACATATGATGCTCTTTGGAGAGATGCTTGGATTCCAAGCTGGCAGTTTTGAAACAAGCGACTGCGGTTTTCGGCCCCGGGTATTAGGTGCTTTTTTGTAGTGCCTTCGATCACATTTTGGATAGTGAAGGCAAACCCTTTTAAACTATTATTTTAAATGGACTTGATCGTCCTTGGCCAACTTGCCGTGGTATGGATGCCCCATTCATGCATGCTACCACCTTGATATTTGAAATTCAAATCTATTTTTAGAGTTAAATGAAACATTTATAAATCCGCGGGCCAAATCCAAATTCACTGCATAGACATCCAAACAGAAGATTTGCAGTTCAAATTATTTCAAATTCTGGATTAAAATGCCAATCTAAATGTCACTTCCCAAACGCACCCTAAAAAATTTGAAATTTGTAGATTTTTTTTTTTTTAATGATTAATTTGTAGATTCAATCCTTACGGAAATATGTGCTCTATTTTTGACAAAATTTTATAAACAAAAGGTGCTTTTAAGGAAAAATTGGTTCGCTGTGTTAAGGCTCTCAATGGGCCTAGTCGGGCTCAAATTAGGCCCAAACTCGGTGGAGACATTAAATCGTGCCGGGTTTGGCCAATTGCTTACGGGCTTAGGATTCTGATGTAAGTGTAAACCCGAGCAGAACCAATTTAGGGCTAGGCAAGATTCGGGCTAACCACAATTTTTCCCTTAGGCCCTGTTTGATAATAAGGAAACTCCATTCAAGAAATGAAATTAATTTCCTAGTTGATTTCTTCCGAAATGATTTCCTCCGGAAATACAATTTTTGTTGTTTGATAAGCTGTCTAAGAAATGATTTTCACCATAATCTGATTTCTCATGTTTGATTAGTTTGTAATGGAAAAAAAAAATTTGGAAAAATAGATTTTGTGTAAATAGTAAACCCAAGCTCTTTGTACATACCTATCAGCTATATAAAATAGAAAATATCAGCTAAACTCTTGCTAAAATCTTATTATTTTCGGCAAATGTTAAACTCTTGCTAATCATAGATAAACTTGAAACTCATTCTATTATCGGCTAAACTCTTGCTATATTTTCGTTTTTTGACAAAAAAAATAAAAAATATTTGGGACCGAAATTTTCAGTGTTGAATTTTGACCGAAAATCCAAAATTTTGATCAAATTATCGGTTTCAGCCAGGCCCGAAATCGATAATCAAACAAAATATTTAATCCTTGGTTCTTACCATCTGTACTGAGAATAATTAAAGTTCAACAACCAACCAGTCAGATTATATATGTATTACTGAAAATCCATGACATTAAAAATAGCAAAATTGTAGCTTCAAATTCAATACAAAAAATACCAAATCAACCATCCAAAACTCATCATAAATAAAAGTAGATCAAATAGTTCTAACCACCAAGTCAGATGGTCAAAGTTAGACAACATTGTTAGTCTTCATCTTTGCTGCTTTTGTATCTCTATCTTCTAAATCAATGACATTAAAATAGCAAATTTGAAACATCAATGCAGATATCAAATTAGCCGTCATATAAATAAAATTTACTTTTTTGCTCAACCCTAAAAAAAGATTTAAGTCTGGAACCACAAAAAGTACAAATCTCATCAGGAAAAAGGAAGAAAGAAAATAAACTCCACAACTGCTTCCTGCTCGTCAATTCTCCCACAGATGTCTAACTAATTTACTTATATAGTTAAAAAAAAAAAAAACAAAAGTTGGCTGCAAATGGAGCATGTTGTGTTATCAGTAACCAATGAGGAGGTAGTCCAGACGCTACTAGTGCTCAAGCTTGAAACATCATTCAAATAGGGGAAAAAAGTGTGGCTGCAAAAGAACACAATAATCAGTTTTAAACATGAATGGGAGCTGTGGCAAGAACCAATTCCCAACTACTTCCTGCTTGTTAATAAAAAAAGAAAATAATCTTCATTATTGAAGTATTATAGTATGATATTTACATAGTCACAAGTACCAATTCCCAACCTATAGTTCTCGTAGAGCTCAAACTAACTGAAGAGCCACCAGTCGACCGATTGGCTGCAATAATCAGCCAAAGACATCATGGGCTGCCTTAACACTATATTTTAATAGACTTCCACTCCATAGGTATTATAGCATGATCTTTAACATTTCACAGCGCATTAAAATAGAAATGTTATCTAACATAAAAATAAAAAAAAGGATTAATGGGGGTATCACCGAGAGCACAAGATTATCTAGCCCATTAATTCTATCAAAAGCTGATATTATCTAGCCCATTAATTCTATCAAAAGCTGAGATTCGCAGCTGTCAGAGGCCCTGAAAATCTGTGCAAGGCAGCTTCTTAGATTCTTTGGCTTAAAGGATACATCTTATGATAAAAAGCACCAAAAGAAGTTGGGGAAATGAAAAAATTACTATATCTAAGCCACCAATAGAATGAGATCTGCTTGATAGTTGATTCAAACCCTTAAACAAACTCAGTGGAAAAAATATATATACATAAAAGAAGAATAATTAAAGCAAACAGGGAAGAAAAAGTGTAAGCAAAGGTCACAGAAAGAAGTTGGGGAAATGAAAAAATTACATATCTAAGCGACCAATAGAATGAGATCTGCTTGATAGTTGATTCAAAGCCTTAAACAAACTCAATGGAAAAAATATATATATATAGAAGAAGAATAAGAATTAAAGTAAACAGGGAAAAAAAAGTGTAAGCAAAGGTCCTTTGCAAGTCTTATATTTCAACTCATTTCTATCAATAGTCAAATTCTCTAGTACTCTGCCATGCCTCATCTCGATTACAATCTACTACTGTGCACAGGGAACTTGTTAGGAATTTGATGGGAAGGAAATAGCTACCGAAAGGCGACTTAGAGAGACGAAGACTGCAAAAAATTCTCTAATTTATTATTCCTTCTCTTATTTGGGTTGTTGTTACATTATTAAGTTTCTCCTTTTACCCTTGAGTTGTAAGTGTGCTTCATTGACTTAAAGGGTATAGACGAAAGAATAGTGAGCACCAAAATCAAGAAACGCAAGAGCGAACAAGCAGTTGATCTAGTGGGAGACAACTCTGATCAGTAGTTATAGTTCAAAATATTGTCCAAAACTTTATCTCTCAAACAAGCAATATCATTTCTCTGACATGGATGGCAAGTATCAAATATAGCCTTATATTAAGTGATACAAACCTACATATACTTGTTTGGGTAAATTGCATTGGAGTCCTTATGTTTCTCTGATTTTATATGCAGGTCCATGTATTTTTCATTATTTGAAATTCATCCAAACCATTGGATGTCTTGTGCATAGGAGCCCCTACACTAACCTGAGGTAACCCAAGGACTCTTTTCACTTAACTATGATTTATGCAATGGAAATACCATATTTGCCTTTCTTTTTTAGAAACACATTCACAGGTTTTGGGTGGGGCATATACCTTTGACCCATTGGGTAGGGTTGAGGGCCAAAGGGGCCGGACAGATTGGCACAAAAAACGATATCCACCATTGGATCTCAAGATCTATTGGGTGAGAGATTGACACAAAAAACGATCTCCATCATCATATTTAGTGTGGACCATTGACTAGGGCTCTAAGTAGGCCGGGCTAAAGTTAAATCTGGCCCTGCCTGGACTGAGTTCTGATTTTTTCAACCGGGCCCTAACACAAGCTATTAAGCACAAGCACGGCTCTCGCATGCCGAGTTGGGCCAAGCCAGGTTGCAAGCTTTTCTATAGTTAATTTTTTTTAACCAATTTTGTTGGTGTAACTCGAGGCTTCTTAATAATTTTATTGTCGACAAACTGATGATTTTCTGAGCAGCTTTTATGGCATTTTACGGAAATGCCCAAAGATTAAACAATTCAATGGTTTAATATAAGGCATTTTTATAAAATGCCCTTCAACTAAAACCTATTATAAATGTGTAATTATTATATAAATTTTTTGTATTATACATTTATATGTAAAAGAAATTGGGCCAAATTTTTTGTATTATACATTTATATGTAAAAGAAATTGGGCCGAGCCTTGGCTGGGTGTTGGGATACATAGTCTAGACCATGGTTCAAATGCCAAAATATGAAGATTGCGGCTGAAACGCATCGGTTTCAATTCTATTCAAAACAAAATTATCAAAAACTCGGTCTCATTTTAGAGGTAGCAAATTATCAACCGATAATTTGAAATTGTCTGCTGAAATTTTGCTACCTCAACAATTTGGTTTAAAAAAATAAAAAATAAAAAAATTGGGCACCGAAATGTTAGAATTTCGGTCAATTTTTTATTTCAGTCATGCCCGAAACTGAAAACAAAACCGATATTTTGATCCTTGGTCTAGACCCAGCTTGGTATAACTCGACTCAATTCATGCTAAACCTGGGTTGGGTCCGGTCCCGGCCGGGTCCATTGAGAGCCTTACCCTTGATTGCTTATTGAGGAAGGCTGCTATGCGAACATCCCTTTTTCTTACCGTATATGATTTCTAATCACACACTAACTTTTTCTGCTCACACACTAGTTTATGAGAAAATACTGATATCAAATTTTGCTTCTCTTGCTAATAAAGATCCTAGGGTTATCAAAGGGCTTAGGCTAAACCTGGCCCAACCCGATTTGTTTTGGGTTTAGGCTTAAAAAGTAAAGTCGAGCCTGATTGTAACCAAGCCAAAACCCAACCTTATAGATTCGAGCCATGTTTGGGCATTTTTTATAATGTAAAAAATGATCTCCAATCCAAGTTGTCCAAAGGAAAGGCAAATATGATATTTCCATTACATAAATTATACCTAGTTAAGTGAAAAGAATAGTTGGGTTACCTCAGGTTAGCGTAGGGGCTCCTATGCACAAGACATCCAAAGATTTAGATGAATTTCAAATAATGAAAAGTATAAAGACCTGCATATGATATCAACAAAACATAGGGATTACAGTGCAATTAACCCTACTTATTTTTGCACTTATATAATCTGATACAAGTTAGCCTTGGAAGATAATGTATAGTTTTAGGTATGGACAACTTGCATCATAAAGCAGAGATTTTGAACCATGCAAAATATGAGTTTGCACAATTTTAAATTCATAACCCCAAAAAAAAACTCAATTGACACTCCATACATTCATCATTGAGGTAGTCGAAGGCAACCGGACCGATGGAACCATTGGCAAATGGGTGATTAATTATGTACATGTGGCACCATTTTGGTGTCTCGTGGTGTTATGAATGCATGGGGCTATCTTTAAATTTGATTCATTGCTAAATTTGCTTCAACTCAGAAGGCCACAACCTCAGAAAACGAAGGGCTACCATGTGATTCTCCAAATCTGTTTTCGATTTGTAGCTTCTAAATCAGAGGGTAGAGATAGATTTATTGTTTTAATTATTGGGGAATTTTAGCTATGAATCCGATCGAAAGGGCGGCCCCATGCACCACATAATATCACGTGGAAGGTTCAAAATTCTGGATTTCGTTTCAGTTTCAGTTGCTACAGTGCGGATAATTACCAAAAATTAGAGTTTCCGTTTCGATTTTGGTCCCCACCGAAACCGAAAATTTTGAACCTTGGTGCCACGTAAATAGAATTGATCACCCGATCATTTATCATTTATGAATCAGAAACTTCAAATCTCAGATGTAATACACAAATTCTACACAACATATATAATGAATAAAATTCAAAAAGAGACTTTTTAAAAAAAATCCAAATGCTTTCGCCTGAACCCAATCGCGAGGCCAAAATAACTCCCATTTCTGACCATAAAACCAAAAAATCAAATTTATAGCTTAAATTCCCATCAAATTGCATGAAATAACTGCAAAATCACTACCGGCCTTGGACCAAGGCCATAGAGGCGGCTAGCTCGGGCCCCCGAAATTTAGGGGGCCCCAAACATGGAATACCGATTTTTTAAATTGGATTTTGCATTTGAAAATATTTTTAGAGGGGCCCCATGCCCAGTTGACATGGGCCCCTCACAATGCAAATTAAGGTTCAGCAGTTGGGTCTAACCGAATTGGGTGAGCCCACTTACGCTTTAAGCCTTTAAATGAAAAAAATAAAAACCCACCCTCTTTCAATCGCCCCCTATTCAATTATTCTCATCTCTCTCTCTCTCTCTCTCTCTGTTGGCCGGCCCCAACACGGGAGGGAACATCGCATCTGACATCCCCGGGCCCCACCCCGATACCCTCTTCGGCTCTTTCACCGGCCAATCCCAAATTAAGTTTTTTATGATTTTGAGCTTTTTTTTTTTCTCTCTCTTAGTTTTAGTTTCTTTGATTGTATCTCTTTCTCTCTTTTAAATCTTGATGATTGAATTTATTTAATTAAATATTAATTTAGTTTTCATCTTATTTAGTAATTATGGTTTTTTAAATTAAGGGGGTGTGACAATGGAAGGCCCCTTATACACATGGGGATTTGAAACCCAAACTGCATATTTGCATTTTGCATAGGGAGAGTTGGTTACTTATTTAATTCATAAACAATTAAAAAGGCCGATGTTATTACCACACAACTTATTTAATTCATGTCATAATGAAGGAAAAAACTATTGATTGCTTCAAATTAGACAATGGAGATCGATTTTCATCCTCCACACAATAGATCTTGAGATCATAGACCTACTATCAAACCGTCAAATTTTGATTCCACGTTGTACACATTAAGTGAATGTGAACTGCGTTTAACGGTGCGTGGTTCACACTCACATTTTGGGATGTTTGACATCTGACCGTTTTGTGGAAGGTTAGGGTGTAAAACAATCTTTATCAGCTAATTTAAAAAAATCAATAGATTTTCCCTTTGTTTAAGTGAGGTGACTATAACACATTTGTGGTGGTAACACAAGCCCTAAAACTTGCCTGCTACCAACCCCTACTAATTTAATAAAGGGTACCTTTAAATACACCTATCGAATCTTAAAATGTGTCCACGCTATTAATTGCTTTAAATCAGGCAATGGAGATCGTATTTTGCTCCAATCTTCAACACAAGGGATCTTTAGGCCATGAACTTATCATCAAACGAGCAGCTTTTTAGTCCACAAGTCATAGATCTAAAAAATGTGGCCCTAAAGTCATGTTTGAATGTGTTGTGTGCTTAGGGCCACGTTTTTAGGATCTATGACATGTGAAATAAAAAACTAATCGTATGATGGCACATTCATGGCCTCAAGATCCCTTGTGTGGACGATTGGAGTGAAACACGATCTCCATTGTATGATTTACAGCAATCAGTATTTTTGCGGTGAACGCATTTCAAGATTTTGTGGGCATATTTAAAGGTACCCTTTAATAGATAACCTTCATTAATTGTTGACGGCATTAAACCAGATGACGAAGGGTTTTATGAGCATATCATCGGACAGTCAGGTGACACACATGCCAAAAAAAAGTGACCCAAAGATACTACCATGACACACATAGGGCAATGGTCAGGTCCAATTAGTTCATAGAAGAGAATTTTGACTCCATATCTTCTTATGAAAAGGGTCCAACTAATCCGTAGATATCCCTTATTATTATTATTATTATTATATTAATTAGAAGTCATGATTCTCTTTCATCCAATGGCTGGAAATCTGGTTGAACACAAAATTAAGTTCAACCAGTAGATCAAAATTGATAGGTCATTTAAATGAATTCTTTTAGGTAATTGTATAATATATATATATATATAGTATTTTTACATTTATGTTTATATTTTTCTAGAACATAAAACCTTTTTTTTTTCTTTTTGAATGCAGATGAATAAGTTCGGATATGCCAAAAAGTTATTATTTGGGTTACTTGATCCATCGGGTACATTCTACTATTTAGCTTTACTCTTTTTTTATTACATTTTCTTTTAATATATACTTTTATTATATTGCTAGTTGCATTTTCAAATTATACGTAGTTGAATGGAATATGCATATATATCTAATATAGGAATACGAGTAATGTTTTATTGTCAAAAAATAATTGTTGCGAATTTATTTTTTTCAAAGTAATATCAAAGAGGGGCCCCATTTTAGGAACTCGCCTTGGGCCCCTAAAATCTTAGGGCCGGCCCTGTGCAAAATCTCCACTATCATCATCTGATTCAACTTCCTGGCGTCAATCTCCAAAATTGTATCGGATCAAAACCTAAAACTTTGAAACTTTATGAATTTAATAGATCTACAACAAAAATACTAGCAAAAAATCCAAAAAATTCACTCTCCAATCGTCATCATATCAAGAAACTACATGATCTCTTCACTCAACCATAAATCTCAGCAATTTTCGGATCAAGAAGGTTTAAAAAATCCAAAAATCATCGAATCTAATATGTATTTGAAGCAAATTTTTACACTAACCTGGAGAGATTTCTAGCGGAAATAGGAGTGGAAATAGTACATTGCTGAAACCCTAGGAGAGAGAGAGAGAGAGAGAGAGAGAGATGAAATTGAGCGTAATCTCATGCCTTTCGGTTGCTATTTATACAAAACACCAAGCACAAAACTAAACAAAAAACCAGTAATTAGGATTCCATCTGCAAAGCCATGAATATGTTGCTTGAGGAATAAGAAGACATGGAGTTTAAGAACGTAGAAGACGATGGAGCTTACCTTGTGAAATAGGGATCCCGATCGAACTAGCCTTGAGAAATAGGGATGGAAAACTTATTTCGGCCGTTTTCCTCGGTGAAATAGATGCAACACAAGGGGAATGGTGAGGTCCTACCAAGCAGAACAAGATTTCCAATCCTACCCCATCCGGTGCCCTTGGAAATCGGAGAATCTTGACTTTCTTAATTTTCACTTTTTATAGCAAAACATGCAGTCAAGATTCTCCTATTTCCAAGGGCGGCAAATGGGGTAGGACTGAAAATTCGGTTCTACTTAGTAGGACCTGACCATTACCCTTATATAAATGGGAAATGGTGAGGTCCTACCAAGAAGAACAGGATTCCAGTCCTACCCCATCCGGTTCTACTTAGTAGGACCTGACCATTACCCCACTGAAATAATTTCCTATCAAACAAAAACTATGGAAATTGAATTTCTCTTCCATGCATTGTAATCATTTCCTTGCTATCAAACAGACCCTTAATCAGGGTTGGTAGGGCCGGACTTGCCCTGAGTATTGATAGGTCAAATTACTTTACCTTAAAAAATAGTCCTGAACCTGGCCTAGATACAAAATCAGGTAGGAGTAATCTCCTTTCACTAAACTAGTCAAACTTTGCTATATGCACAAATGTTTGTAACTCTTACTCCTTTCCCTCTACCTTATTCACAATTCAAATTTTTTCAATAGTTTCAAAACTTCTTATCTTTCATGGAGCTTTTTTTTTTAAGGAGAAAACTAAATTCATTAAGAAGTGAAGTCACCTAAAACAATGTTATGGATTTGTGGAGGAGTATCCTCTAGCCAGACCTCATTACAATTAGAAAGTAGACCAATCTTTGCTAAGGCATCCGCAGCTTTATGGCCATCAACGATGGTGTTACTTGTACTTAATATCACGGCATAAAAAAGGGTGACATTATTTGCACCCCGTGAAAGTATAATTTCATCCCAATTCCCAAATGAAAAGGTAATCTCATCATTGACTATTTTGACCTAGAAAATGGGTACTATTTTTCTCTCAATCGTTGATATAATGGATCTTCAAATCATATCAGACTATTAGTTTTTTTTTTTTTTTTTTTCCGAAAATTGTAATTAGATTATATTAAGAAAAAAATCATTCCCAGTGCCTCGGAGATACCGAATAAAGCACTAGGAAGCACCCAAAGCATTGCTACCTGGAAAATCGGACCTCCTGGAAAAAATCTGGTAGGTACTTGAGCGATGTAGGAAACCCAAACGGATGTGGAAAACATCTCAAAAAGTGACCCTAAAATGCCATTTAAGTTTTATATGTGCTTCATGACTTTTGGGATGTGTACCGCGTGGAATGAAAAATTACCATTTGAAAGTACATCCATGATCTCAAGATCCATGGTGTGGAAGATTGGGACGAATAACGATCTCCATAATCTGGTTTCGAAGCAATCAATGCTTCTTGGTAATATTCAAAAGAATCTGATTCCTATATAAAAAAAAGTCAAATTAGTTATATATATAGTTTATGAGAGATGGCTTAGATCCATCTAAACTCATTACCCCAATAATTTTGGAATAACTCTACCTAAACGGCGTAAGTTTTGTCTAAATAAGAGTACGGGTTAGCAAAGGAAGATTCTTGTCTCACAATTGTTGGTTCCACGGTTTAGAATGTTGACTACCTTGAATCATATGATAGAGGTCATTTTCTTTACACTCTTTAGTCTTTATCACATTAGATATTGTAATATCCTTGATATTTTTGACCTATTTTTCGTTTACCTCGATAAGCGTGTCCGAAAAATATTGTGAAATATTTTATTTTTGATAAGCTAAGGCTATGATGAGACTTGTGGAAAAAGGAATTGGTCAGAAGATGTGTGTAAGTCATATAAGCAATGACTTACACAATAAGGTCGGTGTTTGTGTTTACCACCGAATATGTTTTCAACTTAAGTGGATAAGTTGCAATTAAAAAAAATCTAGATATTATTTGTGCTTAACTTTGGTTATAAGAGAGAGTGAAAGAGAAGTTTCACTTCTCTCTCTCGTTGGAAAATTAAGCCTCTAAGGCCTTACCTCATTGTTGATCCTAGATCTAGAGAGTTTGAGAATTCCTCTCCCCATCTCAACCAATAGTTAGCCTTATATTTGAATTCGGATCAATTTGAACTATTGAAAGAGAAGAGAGATGTGGAGAGTGAGCAGTTCTATATAATTTTGTTGTGGCTGAGGCAGTGACAACCTCATTAGAATGATGAACTGTTGTGAAGATTTAAGCCGTTGAACTTTGAAGATTGGTTCCGGTGCGTGCTTTGGTACAACGGAGGCAACGGCTTAAACTACAAGAGGTAGGCCTTTAAACATCCTTTTGTCTTTTGAATTCAATTTTTGGTTTAGAATGGTGAGTGGTGTTTATTTTTGGATAGGAAGGCTGTGGTTGAAATTTTGACAGCCACAGAACCAGAGTAATTCGATGGTTGATTTTCAATTCGATGGTCGAATTTGGAATTCGACCATGGATTTGAAAATCAACAGTCGAAATGTGTTTTTTGTGCCTGAGACCAAATTTTTGAAATCGAAGGTCGATTTCCAATTCGATGGTCGAATTTGGAAATCGACCATCGAATTGAAAATTGAGGGTCGATTTTCAGATTTTTGTGACTGATGCAGTTTTGAAATTCGAGGGTCGAAATTGAATTTCGACCATCGAATTCTGTCCTGTTTTTGGCATTTGAAATTTTTTTCGGATTATTTTCTCAGCAAGCTGTTGGGTTGAATTTTTTGTTCTATATTAACACTGAGAGTGTTAATATATGTAGGTTTTGACTGTTGGGAGTCCTTGGTGAGGACTGCTAGTGCATGATTTTGAATATTCTTTGTTGAGGTAGGGAAACCTTGTATTTAATTTGAATTAAATTATAAGTATAGCTTGTTTGACTATTTCAATTAAGAAATATAAATTTGAAAATTCTGTTGCACACAGTATGAATAAAACTCTGAATATATGACACCAATCTGAAAATTTGGAAACTTTGTTAAAATTAAGAACTTTGTAATTCGAACCTCAGAACCTCAATTAATCTTTGAATCAGAATTTCGAATCAGAACTTTGAAAAATCAGAATTATGTTATGAATAACAAGTTTGATATGTGTTAGCATTTGCATTTGATTTAGGGTTCATACGGACGATGCCCTAGATTTTACCAACCGTGTTGACGGTATTACTTTGGCTCAAGTTTCTCTCATAGCGTAGGGGCTTGTTGCACTTTCGAAATGGGTTCATGAACGACGATGGTCAGTAGGGTTTTCCCATCGGTCACTTAGTCCGCTCTCATGCTATAGGAAATTTGGGAGATAAAATTAAGTTATAAATTTATTGCAAGAAGCATGCTAAATCAAAATAATTTCTAACACATTAGATTATATTATCAGTTTTGACTCAAGATTAGAACTGGAGATTTACTTTGGAAAGCATCATTTGAAAATCATATTTGTTCCGATTTCTGTCTTTTGAAAACCTTTACTTATAAAGAAATGCAAATAGATCTGTTTCCTCTATTGGGCTTGGCTGTTAGCTCACCCTCGACTATACGTCACAGGTGCTGAGACTGACCTTGGGTCAGAGGATCTGGAGGACTCCGATTATATTCCCGAGAAGGAATCGGACTTACTAGCTGAGGAGTTCTTTCCGTGATCTTAGATCCTTATTTTTGGTATTTTTGTCTGGATATTATTTTGAATATTGGGCCCTAGGCCATTATTTTGGTTCTTTTGATATCACTCGAGGAACTATTATTGTGAACCACTATTTTTGGTGATCGGATTGGCCATCACCGGTGGTTCTTTTTGGTTCCTCACAGTGATATATTTAATTTTGTTATATGAAGCTTTTGTTTTTGGATTACTTTATGTTGCCTCTGTCTTTAGATCTTTGTTTATGTTATCGGCTTCTGTTTGTTATGGCTTATTGAGAAATCAATAAGTTGATGAACCGACCTTTCCTATACCTTAGGGATTGGAAAATTCAGGTCGTCACAGATATTGAGATCATGGCCCAAATGTCAAACGGTCACTTGTTTATTTCACGTGGCACACATCCTTGATCATAGAGTACCATGGTATCCCATGATCATGGTCACTTTAGGATGTGTGCCATGTGGAATTAACATCCGACCGTTTGATATGTTGGCCATGCTCTCACAATCTAATGTATGAAATATTCGAGACAAAAAATGACCTATGTAATATGATTCAGGGAAGTCAACTGTGTGAAGGGTGAAACTATCAATAGCGCAGCAAGAATCTTTGGTTGTCGAAATTGCTCCCCTTTAAAGAATTGAGTACAAGTGGGCGGATAAGTGAACCATTTAGAATTCTAGTTGTATTACCTTATTCTCTCTCCACCATATAAGATAATCACGGATATTTTAGAGCACCAAATAAGTACCAAGATTAAAGTATATATTTTTACTGATTTATGTGCTTACTAAAGTATATACTTTTACTGTAATGTCCCTAAGTTTTGACCCATAAACAGTATGCCTCGGTGTGCGTGCCCAACCATCCGCATGACAAAGATCGTGCCGATAGATGTAGTAATGTCTATGGATCAAATCCTATAGAGCGGATTTGTGTAAATAGGCTGTGTTGAAGGGTTAGTGAACCCTCATACACCCAACCTAGGTCTAGCTGTTTTGTACCTAAGCCTAGGGCTTGGTTATAAGATAAATAAGTGCCTTAAAACCCTTGCATTCAATACCTATCATTTGGAGTTAAGAGGAGAGAGGGGAATCGAGGGTATTGATTGCGATTGAATGCAAGAACGATTCGTTCTTGAGGACGAGGGAGCGAGGGATCACAGTAAAAAAGGAATTATGGCTTAGTTTTGAAACCCTAGCCCGATTGGGAAGTGAGGATAGTGAATTCGGGTGAAATTAAGGTATGGAAATTTCGTTTATGTCGTGAATCAGTGTGAGAAAGTGTTCTGTCCACCTTGTGATCAAAAAATGATATGAAGCAAGGTTTGATCTGAGGAAGAATGAAGATGAGATGCAAAAACCCAAAATTAGGCGAAATCTGTATATTTCGATCGATCAAAATATAATTCGATCGATCAAAATTGATCCAATTGAGAAGCATACGAATTCTGAGGAATTTCGTTTGATCAAAAAGAGATTCGATCGAACAAAATGTGTTTTGATCGATCGAATCTCACACTCGATCGATCGAAACGTATATAACAGAGATTTGTAAAAATTGTTGTGGGGATTCGACTGATTGAAATTCTTTTCGATCGATCGAATTTGGGATCCGATCAATCGAAATATAATTCGATCGATCGAAATTTCAAGGCCAAGTTATGAGTTCTGAGGGATTCAACCGATCGAAATATTTTTGATCGATCAAATTAGAAATTCGTTTGATCGAACGGTGTGGGTTGCTAATTGGTTTTTGTGGGATTCGACCGATCGAAATTAATTTTGATCGATCGAATTTGTGATTCGTTTGATCGAAATGAAAAATCGTTTGATCGAACTGAGAAGGTGATATGTAAGTTCTGAGGAGTTCGACCGATCGAAATGAGTTCGATCGATTGAAACTGGGTTTCGATTGATCGAAATTCCCAGATTCGGGAATTTATCGTGTTTTGGCTGTGAGACTTTGGGGGAATTTTTCATGGTATGTTTAGCATCATTCTGATGTGTGAACCATGCATTTGATGTGTGTTGGTGACCTGGTGAGGTGTGATGCAAAGCAAACTCAAACCGCGGATTAAGCACTTGCGAGTTGAGATTTTGAGGTAGGAAAAACTTAATATCATGTGCATTTAATACATTAGCATGTGTGTTATGTTATGATTCATTCTTTGATACAATCATGTGAATTTAATTTATGACTTCGAATTGAGAAAGCATGTGCATAAGTATGTTCCAAAAATGTGTAAGATCTGTGAAATCTTTCAAGATTCAATCCAACATGTGTGTGTGTGAAGATTTATTCAGACTTTCAAACTTAGCTATAATTATCACTTTACACGGCAATAAGTTATATGTATGCACCATGATTTAAGGTTTATATGTGAATACCAGACCGATACGGCGGTATAATCGTGACTGACGGGGCAGGATATCCGTGACCGGTACGACGGCTAGTTCGTACACCCTTTGTGCTATGTGTGATCTTGTGAATTTGTCATAACCCCAGATTTTTGGGAACCGTGCACACTACATATTATACGCATGTATTTGTATTTCACAAGGAAACCAAAAACTACATATACACACTATGTGTGTATATTCTAACTTTCACTATATAAGTGAAAGTGGGGGGGAGAGTCTCTCCTCCGTAATCTAAATTAACATAGATAGAGAAAAGGAAAAATAGAGAGAAAGAGAAGAAGGTTTACAAAGGAGGAAGAGAGGTTCTTAGTTTTTTCCATAGAAAACCTTGAAGATCCTCACGATTAGACAAAGCTTGGATCAAACAATAGGAGACTTATCGAGTAAGGTATGATTTAGATGTTATGAATATTTTAAATAGAGTTTAAACTAGGAGTCGAATGATCCTAGACACTATTAAACCTCTCATGAGGAAGGTGATAATTCCTGAATGAATGGAGAAGATACACCTTTTCGCGGCTCGCTCGAGCGGTCTAAATGGCTCGCTCGAGCGAGGGCTGAGAGAATATTCTAAGCATATTTGCGTTCTGGACTCGCTCGAGCGAGACCCACAGTGAAGGAGGAGGTCGCTCGAGCGAGGCATCGCTTAGAGCTCCAGGTACCTCAAATAATAACCACTCGAGCGATGAATAGTGCTCGCTCGAGCGAAAAATAGTGCTCGCTCGAGCGATGAATAATAACCGCTCGAGCGATGAATAATGACCGCTCGAGCAAGGAATTATAATTGCTCGAGCGAGGTCAAGTGCTCGCTCGCGCGAGGATTTTCCCAGCTCTCTCAATTCTTTTGGTGTGATTCAAGAGAGCTGTGTTTCCAAGAGTTCTAGAGACCTTCTAAGTAAATTCATGTCTCGTACAATGTAGGTGTGATGTGAGTTGATACGCGTGAGCTTCTACGAGAAAGAAACGCGTTGGATCGTATTTGAGGTAGGGAATATCTTGAAACATGTACTTTAATTCGTCAAAATCATGTATGTAGAGTATTTCAATCATATAGAGTAGCTCAAGAGAATAGTCATATTAAATGTGTTTCCAACATGTGTGTGTGTGTGTGAATCTAAATGGAGGTCATGAAGTCCCCAGGGGACATAAAATTATGACATTGGGCATCATAATGATGCATTAAACCAGTAGCATCCCAGGGATGCAGATGAAGCCAAATGATAAAACAAAAGAAGAACGAGAAGGCCTAATGTAATATAATTAGCACAATTACGGTGAATAACTATATGTAGAACACACTTTATATTTTTGTTATTTAAAGTTTATTTAGAATACCCCACCGACGTGGCGGGATACCCACGACTGACTCGGCAGGATATCCGTAACCGGTACGGCGGCCAAACCATACACCGTAGCACATCTCAGGGATGTTGAATTGAGAATAGACCCCGCCGCCTAAGAGAAAGGGGCCTGGGTAGTATTGAAATGTAACACATAACAAGTGTCTATTTAGACGACGATGGTGGGTATTCCATCGGGGCTCGATGCTATATTGCTCGGGGACTACTTAAGTTAAGATTTAAGTGATTAGGCCGAATCCGCTACCATAATAGTAAGATGAGAATAATAAAGTCATGCAAAGTAACAGTGCATCCATCATTTTACTTTCGTGTGTTTCAATTTGTCTTTCAGCAGTTCTATCAGATAAATCATGCTTTTAAACTGTTTTTAACATACATGTGAGAGTTTAATATATATGTTCACTGTGTTTCCCTATTGAGCTAGGATGTAGCTCACCCCCCTTAGACTATACGTCGTAGGTCTAAGACTGACAACAGTGGAGACTTCTGGAGACGTTGATCCAGGGGATTCAGATTACGTGCCCATAGAAGAGTTAGAGCCTCCTCCTAAAGAATTCTTCTAGGAGACCCATTGTGTACTTTGAGAGTGAGTTGAGAGTATTAGGTACGGCTTGGCATATCAAGCCTCTTTATTTGAATGTAATTAAATACCTTTATTCTTTTGACAAATCGTCTGGGGTGAACAGTTATCACCAAAGTTTGGGTCAGTTCTTATGCCCATGAATTGGCATGGGACAAGAACTGCCTTTAGAGACCCTATTTATTTTAAATGCATGAGTACTTATTTAGAGTAGATATATGTACCTTAATTGCAGTATTTTGGCATGTATGTACCAATGCCCCATACAGAATTACAGGGCACGGCCTCGAGGGTCGTATTGATGGCACGGATTTCGAGGTGCTAAAATTCGGGCTGTCACAGTTGGTATCAAAGCCTTTCTTTTAGTTTCTGACAATCAGTTGGTTAGAACATAGGGATTGCTGCTAACGAAATCGTGGTTTCTCATGCAGACCGTTATGTTTCCTAAAGGAAGAGGCCGACCCAGGGTGGTCACGATAAGAATTTACGCAGTAGAAATGGGTTCGTCTCGCCTACCAACAGGGTGCCATTGGGAACTAGGGAGATTCCCGAGGGCAGTGGCCAAGGAGAGAACAAAAATCAAATAGAAAATTAGGATCAAGACCGTCAGGATCGAGATCAAAGGGAACAAGATAGAGTGAGGAAAAGAAATGAAGAAAGAGAGGAGCGTCAAAGATGATGCACATAATGGAAACCATGGCAGCTGCCATGGCACAGCAGGCAGCATCCTTGGCAGCTCATGCCTCCCCAGAACCACATCAGACACCTACGCCCCCAGTAGGACCTACACTACCAGTGGCTTCAGCATTTATCGAATTTAGGAGGATGAGACCTCCTAGCTTTTCAGGGCAGGCAGATACCATGGCAGCCGAAAATTGGCTGGGTTAAGTGGAGAAGGTATTTAGTGTACCGACATGCATAGAGGACGAGAGCGTCTGTTGGGCAGCGTATATGCTAGATGGAGAAGCTAGACCTTGGTGGAAATCTGTTTCGCAGACTAGGGCTCAAGAAACTCCAGATATGCTCTGGACTTGGGATGAATTCGTTGAAGAGTTCAATAAGCAGTATTTCCCGGAGGTTGTGAGAAATCAGATGGAGACTTAATTTTTACAACTAATGCAAGGAAAGATGACAACAAGGGAGTACGGAGTAGAATTTATGAGACAAGCTCGTTTCGCTCTAGACTACGTAATCTCTGATGTGATGAAAGCGAAGAGGTTCCAACAGGGTTTAAGGCCGGACATCCGAGGAGGAGTTGCGTCATTTCAGCTAAAGACCTATGGAGAGGTCATGAGTAAGGTTTTAGTGGTCGAAGAAGAAAATAATAACTGATACCGTCAGAGGGAACAGCAGGGAAGAGGAAGCATAGATCAAAGCAGGACTGGGAGTTATGAATCAATGAATAAGAAGCCGACGTTCGTAGCACCGAATCAAAGACAACCGTTCCAGACAGGGTATGGGAGAGCCGCACAACAGACTACTCACCAAAGATTCCCATTGCTAGCATCAGGGAGACCAATGAGGTATGAGGGTCCTGCTATTTCCACTGGAGCCACAGTTACACAAGGTTTTTCACGAGCTGCTTCGTCAACACCAAGAGAGACTTGTGCCAAGTGTGGCAAGTCCCACAAAATGTTGGATTGCAGGCAAAGAATGCGAGGCAGTTTTAAATGTGGTAAGATAGGCAACGTGATTAGAGATTGCCCTTAGGCAATTAAGGAGAAGACGGCCTCAGCTTCCATGCCACGACCTATTCAATCACCGAAACCAGTTGTTCAAGGGAGAGCCTATGCAGTCACCCCCCAAGAGGCAGGGAGTGTACATGACATCATTCAAGGTGAGATTCCTTTTAAATACAGAATTTCAATTTAATACAATTTTAGATAGAGAAGGTACATTCATTGGAACAGCGTGTAGACTCGTGTTTGTACGTTAGACAGTTCTAAATAAAGTATGTGCTATATATGTATATGTATGTGTTGTAGGTACGTTACAAGTTTATGAAAAAGGATGCTACGTAGCATGTGACGCACGAGTGTTGATAGACCCAAAGTCTACCCACTCCTTTATCACCCCTAGATTTGCAAAAAAAAGAAAGATTGTTCCGGAGACGCTGGACTTTGTGTTATCAGTGTCTGTTTCAACGGGAGAGTTAGTGGATATAGAGTTGGTCTGCAAATCAGTAGTAGTGAGTGTCTGGGATGGCGTTGTCTACGAATTAGACGCGCAATTAATACTGTTAGACATGCAAGGATTCGATGTAATCCTTGGCATGGATTGGCTGTCTCATCATTGTGCAATAGTGGATTGCAAGAACAAGGTTATTATTTTCTGACCTAACACGAGGAGATCGTTTCGATATCGAAGAGAGAGATTGACACAGGTGCCACTCATCTCTGCAGTCATAGTCGAACGTTTAATCAAAAAGGGGTGTAGCGGTTATTTGGCATTTCTGAAGGGAGATAAAGAAGAAAAGAATGTTATTTCTGAGATAGCAGTAGTGCGAGAGTTCGAAGACGTATTTTCAGAAGAATTGCCAGGATTGCCTCCAGAGAGAGAAGTGGAATTCGCTATCGACTTAGCACCAGGAACGGAGCCTGTTTTAAAAATACCACACAGGATGGCTCCTGCTGAGTTGAAGGAGTTGAAAGAACAGCTGCAAGAGCTCATGGATAAAGCGTTCATAAGACCAAGGGTGTCTCCATGGTGAGCACCAGTTTTGTTTGTGAAAAAGAAAGATGGGTCGATGCGGCTGTGCATTGACTATCGACAATTGAACAAACTCACTGTGAAGAATCGATACCCGTTGCCATGAATAGATGACTTGTTCGATCAGTTACAAGGAGTGAAGTACTTTTCCAAGATCGATCTGAGATCTGGATACCATCAGTTAAGAGTCAAGGCCGAGGACATTCAGAAAACGGCATTTAGAATACGGTATGGACACTATGAATTTTTGGTGATGCCGTTCGGGCTGACAAACGCACCGACGTCGTTTATGGACTTAATGAATCGGGTGTTTAAGCCACACCTAGACTCTTGCATTGTCGTGTTTGTTGATGACATTCTGATTTACTCAAAATCGAGGACGGAGCATGAAGAACACTTACGAGTCGCTCTGCAAACCTTGCGTGAACACCAATTGTACGCCAAGCTCAGCAAATGTGAATTCTGATTAGAAGAGGTAAGCTTTTTGGGACACATCGTCGCAAAGCATGACGTCACAGTAGATCCCGCTAAGATCGAGGCAGTAGTGAACTGGGAGCAATCAAAGACCGTGGCCGACGCCCAAAGTTTCCTTGGACTAGCAGGTTATTATCGACGTTTCCTTGAGGGGTTTTCAAAGATATCGGGACCTCTTATGAGGCTTACAAGAAAGGATTCAAGATTTGAGTGGAGTGAAGCGTGCGAGAAGAGTTTTCAAGAACTCAAGAAGTGACTCACCTCAGCTCCAGTATTAGCCATTCCGTCAGGTAGTGGAGGATTCGCGGTCTACAGTGATTCTTTGTATAACGGTTTGGGTTGTATGCTCAATCAACATAAAAAGGTAATAGCTTACGGGTCAAGACAGTTGAAAGAGCATGAGAAGAACTATCCGACACATGATCTGGAACTAGCAACAGTCATATTCGCATTGAAGATATGGCGACATTATTTATATGGAGAAATGTTTGAAATCTTTACCGACCATAAGAGCCTCAGATATCTGTTTACACAAAAGGAATTAAATATGAGGCAGCGTAGATGGATGGAGTTTCTCAAGGACTATGACTGTTCTATACAGTACCATCCAGGCAAGGCTAATATAGTGGTCGATGCCTTGAGTCGGAAGAGCTCAACTAAGTTGGCTAGTCTAATTTTGGGTATACACCGATGGAAGTTGTTGGAAGATCTAGCACTATATGGTGCGGACATCAAGTCACAAGCTACAGGAGCCTTTTTGGCCAACATATCAGTGAAACCGGTGATATTCGAACATATACGAGAACTTCAGGTAGAAGACCCAGTACTAACCAAGATACATTAAGATGTAATTGAGGGCATCAGATCCGACTTTTCAATCAAGGAGGATGGCTCCTTATTGTTCAAGGGCCGTCTCTGTATTCCGGACAATGCCGATTTACGACGAACGATTCTTGATGAATCCCACAAGTCAAGCTATGCTATCCACCCGGGGAGCACAAAGATGTATCAAGATCTGAAAAAGAATTACTGGTGGAGAGGTTTGAAGCAAGACGTGGCAGAGTACGTGTCTTGGTGTTTGACGTGCCAATAAGTGAAGATTGATCATAGACACCCTGCAGGTCTATTGCAACCCCTACCTATACCGGAATGGAAGTGGGAATCAATCTCCATGGACTTCATAGTCGGGCTATCGCAAACTGCAAAGAAGTACAATGCCATTTGGGTAGTGGTTGATCGATTGACCAAGTCAGCACACTTTTTGCCTTATCACACGATGTACACGGCGGGAAGACTGGCAGAGCTGTATATGAAAGAGATTGTCCGTTTACATGGGATTCCGAGTAGCATCGTTTCAGACCGGGAGCCATTGTATACATCAAAGTTTTGGAAGAAATTTCAAGAAGGAATGAGAACGAGACTAGATTTCAATACGGTGTTCCATCCACAAACCAATGGACAGACTGAGAGGGTCAATCAAATCATTGAAGACATGCTTAGGGCATGTATGTTGGAATTATAAGGATCGTGGGATCAACACCTACCATTGATTGAGTTTGCATATAACAACAGTTTTCAGACGAGCATTGGGATGGCACCGTATGAAGCCTTGTACGGAAGGCGATGTAAATCACCAATCAATTGGGAGGAAACTGGCGAGAAATTTGTTTTGGGACCCGAGTTACTTGAAGATAATGCCGCTATTGTTCGCATGATCAGAGAAAGACTAAAGGCGGCTCAAAGCAGACAGAAAAGTTACGCTGATATCAAGTGGACGAGCATGGACTTTAAGGTGGGAGAACATGTTTTCGTGAAGGTATCGCCTATGAAGGGCGTGATGAGGTTCGGAAAGAGAGGGAAACTAAGTCCCCGCTATCTTGGACCGTTTGAAGTTTTGGGTCGAGTAGGGGAAGTTGCTTACCGCATTGGATTGCAACCGTTATTTGTTTAAGTACACAATGTGTTCCACGTATCGATGCTCAGGAAATACCTTAATGGTCCTGATCATGTATTGAGCGACCAAGCATTTGAGATGCATGAAGATATGACGATGATTGAAGAGCCGGAGGAAATTTTGGATCGAAAGGAACAAGTGTTGCGAACAAAAGTTATTCCCTTAGTGCTTGTCCGATGGAAGAACCATCCGATCGAAGAAGCAACATGGGAGCTTGAGGAGGATGTTAGAGGACAATATCCCAAATTGTTCGAAATTGCCAACTAATTAGTCCTATTCAAATTGATAATGTGTAATGGTTGGTAGTATGAAAGTCTATATATTATTTTTTTTTTCTTTCGAATGATTGATTTTTGTTAAAAATTTTAGTATATTGACTCCAAGTGATGATAGAACCAACTTTTGTTGAACTTTTAGTATATAAAACTAGTAGTAAGGATTAGTGAGAGAAAACGAGCAAAAGAATACCAGAAAAACATTTCTGGGCTCGCTCGGGCGACCACTTATGCTCGCTCGAGCGAGCCACATAAAATCATGAAATTCTCTCGCTCGAGCGATAACTATTGCTCACTCGAGCGAGGTCAGAGTATATATATGGGCGAACTTCTATTCATTCATTTCATCTTCACACGAGAGACTTTCGAGCGCAGGGCTAGGGCTTTTGCTAATCTTCAAGCTTTTTCCATCCGATTCAAGCCGGTTTCGGACGATCCGGTTCGTCGAAAACGTTCAAAAAGGTGAAATCTTCACTATTCCTATTGTTTTTCATTATAAATTTCTCTTAAATATCAATGACATCCCAAAGCCCTAACACCCAACCTAGGAAATGGGTGGCGATTCGATCGCCATCATCGCACAATCAAGCGCCACAGACACCACAACCACAAACATCCACACCTCCTACCCCAATCCAATTAAATGAATGGTGGGGATCAAAAGTTTTTGAAAACGAATGGGAGATCCATCCCTCTTCTTTTGGGGATCCGACGTCCACCCAATGGACTTCAGATTTCCTTACAAACAACCGTCTACGACCACTGTTGACCCCTTTTGGAGATCGGTACTATCCGAGGCTCGTTAAGTTATTTTATCAAACACTCAAGACCAATGCGACAAAGGACTCTATCCTCGTCTCCGTTGACGGGAAGGAACTGATTTTCGGCAGTGCCGATGTCTCCTCCGTCATGCAATGCCCCGACACCTACACACCAAACCCCCTTTCTCTGCCACCTTTTTCTGGGAATGTAGGTTTCCCTACCATTATCACCGACATTATCGGTGGCGCCACCGCATCAGGCCAATCAATCACTCGCTCCCAATTACCACCACGCATGTGGTTTCTAGATATTATTTTTAAGAAGAACCTACACCCGACCAGTCATGACCAAGAGCACCGCGAGACGATTTTGCGGGCTCTACACTCCGCTTTCCACAATAGGTGGTTTAGCGCTCCGATGGTGGTCATCAATGGCATGGCGCATGCCCACAAAAGAAACCTAAAGGGTGCTATTCCTCCACCGATAAACCATTTATCCTATGCACGTTTGATTTCTCAACTCCTCGAATCATGCAATGGGAAGGAGGGATTTCAAATCAAGACAAATGAAATTGTGCTCACTGACAACATCATTCCATACCTCGCCCAAGACTTAAGTCGAAATTTAAAGAGCCTTCAAACTAGTGTCAATAAGAAGAGATATCGCCAAATTTCCCAACAAGCCACCCAACAAGCACCGGCGGGACTGACTGCTCCCTCTACTTCATCTTCACAGCCCCTACCTAGCACCGACACCGGCATGATGTGAGAGATCCTCCAGCAGGGGCGGGAGATCAGGTTACATCAGAGGTTCCAAGAGGCACTACTCATAGACCTCATGGGCTATGCGTACCCGCAGTCATACATGGAGCGCATCGATGCTATGAGAGGTGCTATTTTTGGAGCATCTAGCTCGGGCCCTGCTACGAGGAGCACTACATCGGGTATCACTACCGCCAGGGAGGTTGTCGAGGATGAGGATGACAAGGACGACGACGACGACGATGATGAGGAGGATGATGAGGAGTATGAGCAGAGTGATGACTAGGTCGTCCTCTATTGTTTAAATTTTGTGATTTTTATGTAATAATTTATAATTTTAAGGTGACAAATTTTGTTTGAAACAATCGTGACATGGTTGTAACAATATCTAGGGCGACATAGTAGTAACTTAATATGGTTGTGCATAAACTTTGATTAAATAAGTCTATGTGGTGCAATGTGCGTGTGTATGATCGATTGTGTAGTTGTATATAAAAAAAAAATCCTAGTGTAGGTTCTCATAAATCGGAGTAGAATGAATGTCATTCTACTTACAGCCGTTAAGAGAGTTCTAAGGCTGATTGATACGACGGCCTTCTTATTTTGTATAGATTAAAAATATTTTTCATGCAGGTATGATCTCGGGTCATTGGAGTGAATTATCTGATTATGATTGTTTGGTTGTGTTGCTACGAATATCTGTTCGAAAAATTTCTATAGTCGTAGTTGATCCCTAGTGTGTCTTCAATTTTCGAAGACGAAAATTTTATAAGGTGGAGTGAATGTCATAACCCCAGAATTTTGGGAACCATGCACACCACATATCATACGCATGTATTTGTGTTTCACAAGGAAACTAAAAACTACATATACACACTATGTGTGTATATGTGAAATTTTCTAGCTTTCACTGTAAAAGTGAAAGTGAGGAGGAGAGTCTCTTCTACGTAACCTAAATTAACATAGATAGAAAGAAGGAAAAATAAAGAGAAAGAGGAGAAGGTTTACAAAGGAGGAAGAGGTTCTTAGTTTTTTCCATAGAGAACCTTGAAGATCCTCACGATTAGACGAAGCTTGGATCAAACAATAGGAGACCTATTGAGTAAGGCATGATTTAGATGCTATGAATATTTTAAATAGAGTTTAAATTAGGGGTCGAATGATCCTAGACACTATTAAACCTCTCATGAGGAAGGTGATAATTTCTGAATGAATGGAGAACATATACCTTTTCGCGGCTCGCTCGAGCGGTCTAAATGGCTCGCTCGAGCGAGGGCTGAGAGAATATTCTAAGCATATTCGCGTCCTGAACTCGCTCGAGCGAGTCCCACAGTGAAGGAGGAGGTCGCTTGAGCGAGGCATCGCTTAGAGCTCCAGGTACCTCAAATAATAACCGCTCGAGCGATGAATAGTGCTCACTCGAGCGATGAATAATAACCGCTCGAGCGATGAATAGTGCTCGCTCAAGCGATGAATAATGACCGCTCGAGCGAGGAATTATAATCACTCGAGCGAGGTCAAGTGCTCGCTCGCGCGAGGATTTTTCCAGCTCTCTCAATTCTTTTGGTGTGATTCAAGAGAGCTGTGTTTCCAAGGGTTCTAGAGACCTTCTGAGTAAATTCGTGTCTCATACAATATAGGTGTGACGTGAGTTGATACGCGTGAGCTTCTACGAGAAAGAAACGCTTTGGATCGTATTTGAGGTAGGGAATATCTTGAAACATATACATTAATTCATTAAAATCATGTATGTAGAGTATTTCAATCATATAGAGTAGCTTAAGAGAATAGTCATATTAAATGTGTTTCCAACATGTGTGTGTGTGTGTGTAAATCTAAATGGAGGTCATGAAGTCCCCAGGGGACATAGAATTGTGACATTGGGCATCATAATGATGCATTAAACCAGTAGCATCCCAGGGATGCAGATGAAGCCAAATGATAAAACAAAAGAAGAACGAGAAAGTCTAATGTAATATAATTAGCACAATCACGGTGAATAACTATATGTAGAGCACACTTTATATTTTTGTTATTTAAGGTTTATTTAGAATACCCCACTGACGTGGCGGGATACCTACGACTGACTCGGCAGGATATCCGTGACCGGTACGGCAGCCAAATCGTACACCCTAGCACATCTCAGAGATGTTGAATTGAGAATAGACCCTGCCGCCTAAGAGAAAGGGGCCTGGGTAGTATTGAAATGTAACACATAACAAGTGTCTATTTAAACGACGATGGTGGGTATTCCATCGGGGCTCGATGCTATATTGCTCGGGGACTACTTAAGTTAAGATTTAAGTGATTAAGCCGAATCCGTTACGACAATAGTAAGATGAGAATAATAAAGTCATGCAAAGTAACAGTGTATCCATCATTTTACTTTCGTGTGTTTCAATTTGTCTTTTAGCAGTTCTATCAGATAAATCATGCTTTTAAACTGTTTTTAATATACATGTGAGAGTTTAATCTATATGTTCACTGTGTTTCCCTATTGAGCTAGGATGTAGCTCACCCCCCTTAGACTATACGTCGCAGGTCCGACCGGGCAATGGAGACTTTTGGAGACGCGTTGATCCGTGGGGATTATTACGTGCTTACGAAGAGTTAGAGCCTCCTCCTGAGGAATTCTTCTAGGAGACCCATTGCGTACTTTGAGAGTGAGTTGAGAGTATTAGGTACGGCTTGGCATGTCAAGCCTTTTTATTTAAATATAATTAAATACCTTTTTTCTTTTGACAAACCGTCTGGGGTGAACAGTTATCACCAAAGTTTGGGTAAGTTCTTATGCCCATGAATTGGCATGGGACAAGAACTGCCTTTAGAGACCCTATTTATTTTAAATGCATGAGTACTTGTTTAGAGTAGATGCATGTACCTTAATTGCAGTATTTTGACATGCATATACTAATGCCCCATACAGAATTACAGGGCACGACCTCGAGGGTCGTGTTGATGGCACGGATTTCGAGGTGCCGAAATTCGGGTTGTCACAGAATCCTACCGTTATACGGTAAATTATGTTCGGCCAAGTATCCAACTTTATTAGGCCCTTGGATATATGTGAAAATGGTTCATATGAACGACGATGGTGGGTATTCCATCTAGGGCTCGAGGCTATAGTTCCTCATGCAATAAATTAAGTAAAGCACATTTAAGTTTACTTTCATATGTTGAGACGAAGACATGAGTGTGTGTTTATATTTTTCCAACAAGTATCACATATGTGTTTCATGCCATGACACTCACAAATGTGCATATTTTCTTATCAGCTTTATTTCTATTATGCCATAAGATATATGTTTGATATTTATGATACGCATGCGATGAGTTTTTTCCTACTAAGCTTGGATGAAACTCATTCCTCGACTAAATGTCACAAGTTCAGGTGAAGGCATAAGAGCAGGATTTCTGAGCAGGAGAATCCTGATTATTCCCCTGGAAGAGAATTAGAAGAAATCCACCCCGAAGACTATTTTCTTTGTAGTAGGCCCGGTATGTCCGGCCTTAGGTTGAAGGATTAGAATTGTGATAGTTTGATGTAAAGGATTAATACTCATTTTGGATAGTGATTGAAATTGTTTTTATTGAACCATGTTTCAGTAAGAAATGATCCTTATCGGTGGTTCTTGTCGGTTATTTTTCCATAGGTATTCGTATGGAATTAGAACCGTCATTTTAGAGCTTTTGAGGGATAACACTAGCATTTCTTCCTCATTTTGTTTATATTAGTTAGTTCGTTATGGTTCTGCTTTTTTTCTGTTGTGCGAATGATATGTCACGTATTTCGTTCGGGGTTCGGCCTTAGCGTCAACCCGCTGACGGCGCGGGTTTCGGGGTGCCGAATTCTGGGCTGTCACATTTACTGATTTATGTGCTTATAAATAAATGTGCACCTACCGAGGCTTGAAAATTTTGGCAGAAAGATATGGACAAAATTGTGGAAGGTAGACACTGATTTGGTTGTCATAAACATTTGTGCATCTTTCTATGTTTGACCCCATCTATGTGGTCGAGATTCACCCGTGATCTCTTACCATGAAAAGCTTACATAGAATAATTTTTTAGGGCACGGATCTATTAATTTCAGCTTTTTGATTGGTGAATAATTATGAGAAGTTTTACTTCCACACCCTTTCCTGTTATTACAAGTTTACAACATCACCTAAGAAAAGTATTAAACCGTTGATTGCTTTGAATCAAAAGATAGATATTTATTTTCGTCCCAATATTCCACACAATAGCAATCAATATCAAATGGTCAGACGTAAATTCCACGTGACATACATCTCAAACAGTCAACGTGAACTACGTTCGAGGGTGTCGTGATCACGCTCACTTTTTGGGATGTGTGTAAAATCTAGCTAATCGTTCAATGGTAAGGCAAAAAGACTAAATACTTACTATGGAAGGTTGGGATGAAAAATATTTTCCATAGTCCAATTCAAAGCAATCAACAGTTTCTACTTTGGTTAAGTGATGTGACTGTCACCAAAAAAGGGTGTGCCCGTAACACTTCTAATAATAATAACAACAATAATAATAAAGGATGGTGTTACTACCACACCACTTTTGTTATAGCCACCTCAGTTAAACACTGGAAAAAATTGTTGACTGCTTTAAATCGCATGATGGAAATCATTTTTTGACCCCATCTTCCAAACAATGGATCTTGAGATCATGTGCCAACTATCAAACAGTCAAATGTTGATTCCATATGGAAAGCATCCCAAAAAGTGAACGTAAACTACGTTTGATGGTATGATATGATAACATTCAATTTTAGGAATGTGTGCTACATATTTCAGACGCTTCACTGACTGGTGCCAATTACCCACTGACAGAGGTACGGATAAGGTATGAACCTGTCACGACCCAGAATCCTACCCGATCTCAAGGGCTTACAATCCCGTGTTATGACACCGCACGCTTGTTAAGGCGATAAGCAAACTACATATCTTACTAAATCTTACATAAAATAGGGCTTCCAAAAATTGTGAATCAAACTTTCTTCTCATATCAGAATTTCCCTTCATTAAACTTACATTGAGATTTGAGTCCATTATTCTAAATGACTTCGAATAAATATACGGTCAACTACTAAAAAGTCTTCCTAACAATTTAATACATACCTGGCATCCTCAAGCTCGTCATTCACGTTGTCACCCTCATAAAACGCATAATCTACCAATACATCAAGTCCATCGGGCAATATAGTCCATATCTTCACCTGCAGCTGTTAGTTTTTGTGGGATGAGTTCACTCAGTCACATAAACTCAGTAGGTTGCACAATCGATCCATTACAATCTATCAGGGTAATCATGGGTGCAACCTTGTGAGTGGAAGTGAATCCTTTACAGTTTCATATAAACAACATAATAAAATTTATTATAAATATTACATAACTATAAAACTGAAAGACGTAATTGACATCAGTGCATCTGATGCTTCTAATGCTTATACTTTTCTTACTTATCAACTTAACCTACGTGGCATATCGAAAGTCGTATTATTACTCCATACGCCTATATAACGTACTTCGTATCTTACTTATCTTGTTTAAACGATTTGTGTCAGGATCACTGCTCGAGCCTATCACGCGAGATTCACGTGTAGAAAATCACTTAACCTTCATATCATAACATAAACCACCATTCAACCCGATGAGGTTGCGTGCATAAAAATCAGTGTCCCTTAAGTCGAGACACTGTAGTATCATATTATCTTTAAGACCCGTCTTGGCTGCAGACGTTGAATCTTGCGATGGCACACAAGATATGGCACGTGTAGAAACTTAATTCATGTTTAACTAACCTTCACAGCGTGTCTTAGCATATCATAACATTATTTGGTTCTGGGCTTAGGTCTCCGCCCCGTTTTCATATTTGTGTGGGCATAAGTCCCCACTTAATATCTCGTATCTTAACATATTCATATTTTATCTTTTCTTAAACTTAATTAGAATGGACCATGGTGCGATAGGCTTCACTAACCACACTTTTCAAGGGATGGGTTCCATAGTAACTTGAATGTATTTCGTGTGGCATCTCATACTACCATAAAGGAGTTGCATCCGTACATGTACGCCTACATTCTAAGTTCAATGTGACCACGAAAGAAACCCCACTGTGACGAAAGCTTAAAAGCCGTATGCCGTATCTTATTCATTTTTTTTAACATACATATCTCCTAACGTATTTCTAAGTGATGAATGTCACACAGAGTAAATGAAGTATATAATAAGAAAGCATTTAACCATAAGAGAAACTAATATTACTCGTAATTCGAAATATCTCGCTCATCATTAAGAGAGAGAAGAAGGTGACCTAAAATAAAGGTACGTGAGTACTATAATACGTATCATAAGGTGATGTTAGACTAGTATCATAAGATAAATCTTATCGATCTGATAAAAATGGATAGGTCATTTATGAAATTTGGCTAAAGATTGACTCCCGTATGACTCAAATAAGTTTCGACCGTCGGATCCTTGTTGTACGATTTTCGAGATATATACACCTTCATAGCGTGGGTAGAAAATATATTTAAATAGTTGTCTTAAACTTAGAAGGTGAGTTGGGCCTATTCCAAAGGTTTATGTTCACGATTTTACAAAATGCGCGTTTGGCTATATTGGATATACGAGACCATTAAGGGTCCATAGACTAGACGGGCCCACAAGATTTGAATTCTATCAATGCTTAAACTAAATTTGAGGCCCACTTTAAGACTTTAAATAAACTGATTATTGAACATCGGATTTAATAACTATATAGTGTCTGAGAAAATGAGAGGGGTTTTTATTCAGATCCCTCATTGGTTTGACACATTTTGAGGTCTAACAGAGGGTCAAAGTGACCCTTTTTCTAGATTCTTAAGGGCATTGATCTATAGGGAATATTGAACAATCCCTGTATCTAGATAGAAATCCTTTCATACAATTTCCTCCGTTGGATGAGAAGAGGGCCAAAAATTCAAGGGTATTCATTTTGATACATCTTGGATAAATTTGACCCAAAATTCGAGATCTAATAGGGTCAATTTATACCCCTGACTTAGGTGTCACATGGAAGTGCAGTATTTTTAAGTGTGCAAGTGCACCTCTTTAGGTGACACAAAAACTGCAATGTGTTCACTGTGATGGAAATCTGACCACCGATTTAATAGATGGTCAGATGGTCGTTAATTTGATTCATGGGTGTCGGACCATGGGTCCAAGGTTTATTTAATACACGGGGTCAAGTGGACCATTTAATCTATGTATATATATAGATTTATATAAAAAAATTTGGAACATAAATTATTCTAAGTGTTGGGAGCAGTATATAAATTGATATATATTTTTCTTATTTTTATAGCATGTAAAGAATGATTTAATAAATCATTGACTGAAATCTAAACCGTCGAACTAGAAGTTGGTCAGAGTGTACGGGGCGTCTACTCTTTGACCAAAAGCTGATAAGGTCAAGATTTCTTGATTTATGTGGTCAAAATGCCCCCCCTTTATCACATAGATGTATTTTAACAAGTAACAAGAATAAAATTTTTATTGGTTTTGTGGGCACTGAAAATAGTATATTAAACGTGATAAAAGGTGATCTGAACCATTAGATAAGTAATACATCAGAGAGTATGGAGGGTCTTCCTATTGATATTTTACCAACCAGGTCTATGGGTATGAGATTGGGAAGGTCAAACCATCACCTTTACCCTGATCCAAAACATGTGTGTTGTATTGTGCACTGCTGTGGCTAGGGGTCTTTGACCCCAATTTTGAGACCCATAAGGGTCTAGTCGCCGAACCACTTTCAAACGAAAAATGAAGGGTACTGGGTACCCTACATCGCGGTCAGAGGGTTTTACTATTAGGTCACCCTTTGACTTTTATAGCCTCTTAAAGCATGCTAAAACTCATAAAAATATGATTTTTTAAGTTTTTGTCAATTGAACGGGGTCGATTAACGTTTATAGAGGCTATAAAATAGATCAGAGTGGAATCAGAAGGAAACTCACCTGTTGGAAGCGTGAACGCGCAGATTTCACGATTGTTCGAGTTGGCTTGGATCGACGATCAGGAAGTCAATTTGTTCGAGTCATCTTGCAAATTACACTTCCCTTGCAGCTAAATCTACAACAGCGACGTTTTTTTCATCGGTGTGTGATTAGGCTCATAAAAAGGATCAACGCCATTGTTATGATTGTGGCCCAACCTGTGGCATTGCCCGTACTTGTACCCCGTTGAAGGAGAAGAGGTGGTGGTAGTGTTTGGTGGCTACACAAGGAGATGGCAGCAGGGGATATAGAAAAGGGATTTGTTGGTACTTGCCATAGATACGGGTCCAAGTTAGACTTCACAATATAGAAAGAGAGAGGACTGAATGGATGGTTGAGATCTCCTGTAATTTTAAGAGAGGGAGCATGAATAGTGAGAGAGAAAGAGAGATAGAGGCAAGGAGAGAGTTCTTGAGAGAAAACAATATACAGTGAGGGAGAAAGAGAGAGGATGAGTTGGTTGTTATGTGTTGGGTAGGAAGAGACGGTAGAGAAAGACAGGGTGAGAGAGAGAGCATGGGCTGTGGTGGGTATTGCATTGAGAGAGGGAGACAATTTGAGAAAGGGAGACGAGAGCTTTTGGGGGCTTGGACTTTAGAGAGATTTGTGTATATGCATATATATATATATATATATATAGAGAGAGAGAGAGAGAGAGAGAGGATGGGAGAGAGCTTCTCATTAATTGCAGCAGTTGATGGCTGCTTGGGTTGCTATTTTAACGGGGAGAGAGAGAGAGAGAGAGAGAGCTTGAGGGAAAGAGGTAGAGAAAGAGAAAGAGGGGACGACTAGGGCTGCTCACTCGATTTGGGTAGTTGTTGTGGGTAAAAGCAAGAGTCCCAAGGAACTCTAATACATGCTAAGTAGTGAGAGGAAAAGATGGGAAGGGGATTCGGTTTGAGGCAACTTGGCCTCTCGAGAAAGCAAGAGTCCTAAGAGCTCTAAATCCTTCTAATTTAGGAGGGGGGTTTGTTTTGATGTTGGGTACCTATACCAAGTTCCCATATTCATTCCATCTAATGACCCACATACACTATGTAACCATCTATGTATAACCTCACATATACGTTTATTTATTTTTTATTACACAAATTAATATAGCGCTTGGGTTCAAGTCGTGTGCAACACACACACATGCCTCGTGTTGAAGCTCGAGCTCATATTTAGATTTAATTAAGCTTATTATTGGGTGTGTAATTTGGGAGTTTATACTAATCTATTAAATAAGCAATCTAATACTACTCACAATCACTACATAACAAAAAATAAGAACGCAAGTCGTTTTTAACCTGAAAAACCCATCACAGGTAAAAACCACGGGATCTATCTCTGATCCAAGAAAGAATTCACTATGAAATAATAACCTTACAGTACCTCTTTGGAATGATATGCCCTACCACTCCTATCATCAACAATGACAGCCTCTTACCATCATTCTATCCACAATGAAAATTTCCAACAATCGTCGTCTCTCACGAAGGTCCACTTGTCTCTCACAAGTCTTACACTCTCAAACAAGAATTAGAAAGGATGCACTCATCATTGAGATTTAGGATTGACATCAATAAATGGTAAGTAATCTCAAGGATAAAGTTTGAACCAGAAATTTTGACAAAAGAAGATTTTTGGATCAGTTATCAAACTGTCCGAACTTCCTAAAATTTATAAGATTTCGGGTCACGGACGTCCGTGAATCACTCACGGTCGTCCGTGCTAACGGACGTCCGTGAGCGTACTACGGACGACCGTGGGTCCAAAAGTGACAAAATAGTTTGTCAAACATGTTTACTTGGCAAGACCATTTTCCTAAGGAGCAACATTGATTTTTTAAGTCATGATAATGACAAAAATTCTCACAATCTCTCCCTTTGTCACAGTCATGACAAAAATCAGTTTACAAAGACTCAAAAATTTAAAATTACAGTATATTCATATTTCATCTAAGTCCTATATATTAATCTAAAATGAAAATACTGAAATTACAACTCTATTTGCTCCCCCTAACTATTTGCCAAGTAACATAATAAAGAAAAACAGCCTAAAACACACTATTTTGGGATTTGATCTTTCACTTGTTGATTTTCACCTGTTGAAAGAAACATAAATTTTTTTAATAGCACAGGTATATAATTGTAACAATTTATGGTATGAAGTTGATCTCCCCCTTTTTGTCATTATGTGACAAAGAATCAGTCAAAGTACAAAACAACAAATAATATCTCAAGTTAAATACAAGATAAGATAATTTTGCATAGTCATGTAAAAGTTGAAAAGATTAGTACATATCATGCAAGTAGTTTAAACAAGCTTCTTCAAATTCAGCATCAAGAAAATGTAACTACAAAAACAGAATAATATCATCGTCAGAGTTACACATGTTAGATATTACATCACAGAAAAAACACACAGTCACTCAGGCGGCGGAAAATGTGCTCCAAGAGGTGGAAAGACACTGTTAAAGCGATTCATCATCGCTTTAAAACCATCAAGCATAGTTATTTGAATAGAAGAAATTTGCTCCCCATAGATATTAAAACCAGTTTTTATCCGATCAGATAGGTTTTGAATATCAGAATTCATGTGTTGCATATCAGCATGTATCCTATCAAAACAATGGTCATAATAATGACCCTTTGGAGCTTGATAAGGAGGAACTGATGGAGGAACATGAGCTTGGTGACCAATGTCTTCTTAATCAGGAATGTCTTCTGCCTCATTCTCGTCAGAACTTTCATCAATAAATTCAACATCATCCAAATATATTCTAATCCTTTTTCCAATATTTTTAAGCCTACCTAATGGTGCCATGGGCCGAGAAGTAGCCAAATTAAGCGGAAGAGTCATTTGAGATTCTACAATCTTACCAATGATGATAGGAAAAGGAAGAGACATTTTAGAAGAATCATCATTCATTCGACGAACAATAATTTCAAAAATAATAGATGACACACACAAAGGACTATTTTTTTCTAAAAGAAATATGAGATAAATAATGTCCTAACGCACTTGATTCTTATTACCCGCTCTTGGAGTAAGAGTGGCAAAAAGGATATGACGGAGCCACTGAAATTTGATTTTCAGAGAAGTGTAATGCTTTGCGGTTCCAGTTAGTTGACCTGGATCATTACACACAAAGTCGTATACAGTAGGAGGATGAAACAGTGAATGAATCTGGCTTTCATCCACAGGATAGCTGTACCCGTCCAGATTTAAAGGTATACCCAAAATTTCAGAAATAAGCAAAGGAGAAAATTTGATTTGCCTACTAAATACAAATGACATAGCGGAACACTTCAATTGGTTCTCAACAATGTTGGAGTTTAGGAGATTTGCATAAAAGCACCGAACCACATCGGTGTAGGCAGAGCCAGATAGAGAAAGTAGAGAAATCCAACCTCGAGAAGCAAACATATGAAACAAATCATAATCTCTAAGAAACTTTTCTAGTACCACTCGTTCAACAATAAGGCTTCGAGTCGAAAAAAGATGAAGAAAATGCTCTTCATGGCCTTAAGATGAAAATCTTTGAAGTGCAGGTGAAGAAGAAGAAGAAGAGGAACCTTTAGATTTCTTCGAGTTTTTCTGATTTAGAGACATTTTTATGTAAAATCTAAGAGAAAAGCGAATTTGTGAAAGTAAAAATGAAGTGAAAAATGAATAACAATTTGAAATTTTCGTTTTTATAAAATTGGTCGACGGACGTCCGTAGGTGAGTTGAGATCCGTGTAACCAATCTGCAACCATTGAATGAAGACACAGAAGCGCAGGGTTTCGAAACGATGGACGTCCGTAGTGACATGCACGGACGTCCGTGGGGAAACTGAAAGCATGCAGTTGCAGTAACTGTGAAAAGTTTGGTTCAATTTTCGAGGTAAAAAAAAATTTTGACTTTTGACGGACGTCCGATGTGACAGGGACAGACGACCAGTGGAAATGTGGCAGAAAGGTGTTCTAGAGAAGGACGCCCGTAGTGCATTTACGGACGACTGTTAGAAAAAAATTCCAGTGAAGCTTACAAATTACGGACGTCCGTGATAGGGATACGGACGTCCGTGGTACTTTGAAAAAATTTTATAAAATTTTTTGAAATTTTAAAATTTTCTAAAATGTGAAGAGGCTAATATATTTTCTAAAAATTTTGAAACTTACAATATACCACACAATAAAGTTGCATATGAATAAATAAAAGAAATATCCTGAAAATGAAATTTAGGAAGAAGTAGAGTTGATCAAAATTAACAATCTTCAGATAAGATCATATTATTAAAGATAGTTAATAAAGGATAATTTGAAAGAATATAAGGTCAATTGCAACAAAAAGAATTTGCAGTCATACTGAAGACCCTTTTAACGATAAATTTTATTTCAAAATTTTCACCGAATAAAATGTTTATCACTCACACCTATTTAAGCTTTCTAAAAGATCCTTTTAACAAGTTTTAGAACATTGACTCCCAACTAGTTAGTTTAGGGCAATGGATCGTAAAAAAATCCCAACGATTTTACTTGCTCAAGTCAATTAGGCAACAAGATAGAGCAAGAGCTTATATGAAAGAGCAAACCTAAACTTACTTGCTTTCTATTCATCTCATTTAACAAGGGTTAGGCCAATGACTCCCAATTCAGTTGACTCAGGGCATTGAGTATAAAATACTCCAACGGGCTTATTAACTCGAGTTGAAAAGGTAAAAATGTAAGAGGTAATCAGAAGAAGTTTTGTTTAGGATATTTTAATCATATTTCAATGGATATGCATGACTCAAGTTTGTTGCAATGAACACAAAAAAAAAAATCTTTTATATACTAACAATTAATAAAAGATTTACACTGATAAGACTGAATTAAAGCCAATTAAGAGTAACTCATGATTAGATAGATGCAATCTCAAGAAATTTGATCAAATGTTCACATTTGAAAATTTAGAATGTATTATAGAGAGTCCTGAAAAAAAATAATGATTAAGAAAATATGCAAATTCTAAAATAAAATATATATACAAGTTTTGAAGAAATGATTAATCAATGAAGCATAAACCAATGAATTTGCAAAGAAATTCAAATCGAACAAAATCCAATGGTTTTGTAAAGATATTAGCCAATTGTAATTGAGTGTCTATGTGCTCTAGGAGAGTAATTTTATCTTCTACCAAATCACGTATGAAGTAGTGACGAATATCGATGTGTTTAGTCCTAGAGTGTTGTACAGGATTTTCTGAAATACAAATTACACTGGTGTTATCACAAAATAAGGTCATTACACCTTGAGAAATCCCATAGTCAGACAATATTTACTTCATCCACAAGAGTTGAGTACACCTATTTCCAACAGAAATATATTCTGCTTCAGCAGTGGATAACAAAACAGAAGCTTGTTTCTTACTGAGCCAAGACACAAGACATTTACCAATATAAAAACAACCACCGCTAGTGCTTTTATGATCATCAGAATTATCGGTCCAATCAGAGTCTGAAATCCCGATGATATGAGATGTGGTATCGAATGGATACCAAAGACCTAACTCTAAAGTTCCATTAACATAACGGATGACACGTTTAAGAACAGTTAGATGAGATTCCTTCGAGGCTGCCTGGAATCTAGCGCACATACCAACACTATAAGTAATATCAGGTCGACTAGCAGTTAGATAGAGAAGACTACCTATCATGCTTCTGTATAGAGTTTCTCCAACAGATTTACCATTTACATCTTTTATCAATTTCACAGATGTACTCATTGAAGTACGGGCTAGTTTACTTGACTCTAAACCAAATTTTTTAACAACTTCTTTTGCTTATTTGGATTGGATAATGAAAATGTCAGAAGAACACTGTTTAATTTGAAGACCTAAAAAATAGCTTAATTTATAAAATAAACTCATTTCAAATTCATTGCTCATTAGAGTTTGAAAGTTATGTGCATTTAAATCAAGTGTGGATCCAAAGATAATATCATCAACGTAAATTTGAGCAACAGTTAAATGAGATGATTCTTCTTTTAGAAATGAAGTTTTATCCACACTACCACGTTTAAAATTGTTGTTGATTAAGTATTTCGTGAGTCTATCATACCAAACACGAGGTGCTTATTTCAAACCTTATACACTTTCTCAGTTAGAAAATCATTCAAAAAAGCACTATTTACATCCATTTGATATAATTTAAACTTTAAATGACATATCATTGCCAAAATTATAAGAATAGATTCAAGTCTAACCACAAGTGCAAATGTTTCATGAAAGTCAATGCCTTCAACCTGTGTGTAGCCTTGAGCCACCAATCTTGCTTTGTTTCTAATGATTTTACCTTCTTCATTAGTTTTATTTTTGAAAATCTATTTTGTACCAATGATTCTGATGTTTGAAGGTCTAGAAACAAGTTCCCACACATCATTTCTTTTAAATTGAGTAAGTTCTTCTTGCATGACAATAACCCAATGTTCATCAAGAAGGGCTTCTTTAACATTTTTTGATTCAAGATTTGATGTGTAACATACCTGACATATAAGATTTGAAAGATTTTTAAATTTTCTTCTAGTCATCAGTTTTGTGGAAACATCACCAATGATTGCACTAGGAGGGTGACTTCTCATGTCACGAGCATAGGAGGGTCTATGTCGAGACTCATTTTCAGAGATATTGTTATATGTATTTTCTACATTCATAACTTCAGTTATATTTGAAACAAGGTGTGTAGAATTTTCATTATTAGATAAAAGATTAGTGTTATCAAGCCTATATTTTTCATAATTAACAGGAACAATAAGAATTTCATCATCAATATCTCTATTTAAAATAGTAGAAGATTCTGATTTTTGATCTTCTACAACAACATTTACAGATTCAATAACAGTAAGAGTTCTTAAGTTAAAAATCTTATAAGCTCTACTATTCAAAGAGTAACCAAGAAAGATTTCACTGTCAGTTTTAGTATCAAATTTACTAAGAGATTCACGATCCCTTAAAATGTAACACGTACTACCAAAGATACGAAAATAATTAACTTGAGGTTTTCTATCATTCCATATTTCATATGGAGTCTTAGTAGTGTTGGATCTAAGGTACACACGATTTGATATGTAACAAGCAGTACTAATGGCCTCAGCCCACAGATTTCTAGCCACATTGTTAGCATTTAACATAACCCTAGCCATTTCTGGTAGTACCCTATTTTTCTTCTCAACCACACCATTTTGTTGATGTGTGTGCGGAGCAGAAAATTCATGTTTTATTCCATTTGATGCACAATATTTAGAAAAAGATAAAATTTTAAATTCTTTATCATGATCACTATGAATTCGAACAATAGAAAGATTTTTTTTCAATTTGAGTTCGTTTAGAAATTATAATAAATTCATCAAAAGCTTGAGATTTATCTCTAAAAAAAGCAACTCAAGTATATCTAAAAAAATCATCAACCAATACAAGCACATGTTTCTTACCTCCTAAACTACTTGTTCTCATGGGACCTACAAGATCAAAATGTATTAATTCAAGTATCCTAGAAGAAGTAGGAACATTTACTTTCTTGTGGGGAATACGGGTCTGTTTACCCATTTGACATGCACTACAAATAGATCCATCTGGTTTACTTAATTTCGGTAAACCTTTAACAAGTTGATCAGAGGCTAATTTGTAAAGATCATTTTTATTCATATGACTAAGCCTCTGATGCCAGATATTGATCTCATTTATTTTAGTGATAAAACAATTATTTTTTAGAGGATCACTAAAGGTGTAACAGTTATCAAACGATTTAATCCCTTCAAGAACAGTTTGACCATTTGAATTAATTACTGTGCACAAATTTTTTGTAAAATTAATATTCATCCCATCATCACATAAATGACTAATACTAATTAGATTAGCCTTAAGTCCTACATAAAGGACTTCATTTAATTTAGGACATCTAGGTGCTTCAATAGTTCATTTTTCAGTAATTTTACATGAACTCCTATTTTCGAAGGTCACATTTCCCTCCGAGCATGGACTTAGGTGAGAGAAAAATAATTTCTCACCAGTCATATGCCTAGAACAACCACTATCAAGGAACCACTTAAAAGATTCACTAGCTTTTAGTGAAATATGAGCAACTTGAGCAGTCAAATTAGATTTTCTAATCCAAACACGTTTGTATTTAAGATTTGATTTATTTTGAATCACATGTTTGTTGATCTTATCATTTGAACTATTCAACGAAATGATTTTATTTTTCTTCAAAGTTTGATAGTTAGGCACGCAGTATGAAGAGTATTCAAGGGCAAATGGGCAATACACATAAGTATGTCCTTCCCATCCACAAGTATAGCAAATTGGAACTCTTCTATTAAAGGATCTAAAATTGAAAGACCTGAATTTATTTGAATTTTGTTTAGAATTCGTAGGAAGTGATTTGGTTTCTTTAACAAATTTTGGTGCATGAGTTACCTCAGGTTTAGGATTTTTATTTACTGCATGATGATATCCAATACCTGATTTGTCTGTAGTTCTTTGACCAGAGTTGAGTAATTTTTCCATTTTCTCATTTGTCTTGTAAATGTTTGAATATTTTTCAGAAATGGAATCAAGTTCCCTTTTTAAATTTTCATTTATTAAAATGAGGGAATTTGCTTTGTTTTCCTGTTCTATAAATTTTGAAGTAAAACAATTCACATTATCTTGAAGTTTACTGATAATGTTTTTTAACTCGGCCACTTCTTTGGTCAATTTAATTTTTTCTTTAGTTAGATGTATTGATTCTTAATAGAGTTCACTATAAGCATTTGTCATATCCAATGCGTCACTATCAATTTTAGTATTCGAAGATAGTGATGTAATAGATTCTGTTTCAATAAGGGATGGTGTTCGAGAATTATTAGATTCAATAATTGAGGCCATAAAAGCTCTAAACCCATATGAAACGGTTTCAGATTCATCAGAAGATGACTCATTTGATATATCAATCTCATGAGTGGCAGTCAGAACTTTAGATTTTCCCTTATCATTTTTCTTATTAGGACATTTATTAGTATAATGTCCATAACCATGACACTTAAAGCATTGATTTGTGTTAGTAGATTCCTTTTTAGGTTTCTTTTCAAAAGATTTAAACTTTTCAGAATTTTTAAATTTTTTAAAAGGTTGTTTCTTATTTTTATAAAAATTTTTAAATTTTTTAACAAACGAAGCAAGTTCATCTGATTGATCAGAATCACTGCTTGAATCTGACTTATTCTTAGATGATTTAAAAGCAACACTTTTAGTAACATAATTGTCTTGAATTTCATATTCATAAGTTTGTAACGACCTGACAAGTTCATCTAAGTTTAGATTATCAACATCTTTAGATTCAACAATGGCATTGACTTTAGATCTGAACATTTTAGGTAGTGACCTTAAAATTTTTCGTACAATTTTAGTATTAAAAATAGGTTCTCCTAAATTAAACGAGCCATTCACAATATCATTTAAGCGAATATAAAAATCAGAAAACTTTTCATCCTCATCTATGCAAAGATTTTCAAACTGAGATGTGAGCATTTGAGGTTTAGAAATCTTCACTTGAGGAGTTTCTTCATAAGTGGTTTCAAGAATTTTCCATGCATTTTTGGCTATGGTGCAAGTACTTATTCGACGAAACTCAGAAGCAGTAACTGCTCCAAATAAAGTATTAAGAGCCTTGGAATTAAAACCAAGATTATCATATTCCTGATCCGTCCATAATGATCTAGGTTTGATAGTGGTATATGGTATGTTATCAACAACAAAGGTTGTAGTCGGTGGCGACCATCCGTCCTCAATAGAATACCAAATGTGAGGATCCATTGAACTTAAAAATGCTTTCATCCTTGCCTTCCAGTAAGGATAATTAGAGCCATCAAACAGAGGGGGTCTAGCAGCAGACGCACCTTCTCTAGGAAGATCGTGATATCCCAAATTTGACATAACACTTAATTTGTTAAAATTTACCAAGTGACCAGGCTCTGATACCAATTCTAATTTGGGAGTTTATACTAATCTATTAAATAAGCAATTTAATACTACTCACAATCACCACATAACAAACAATAAGAACGCAAGTCATTTTTAATGTGAAAAATTCATCACAGGTAAAAACCACGGGATCTATCTTAGATCCAAGAAAGAATTCACTATGAAATAATAACCTTACAGTGTCTCTTTGGAATGATATGCCCTACCACTCCTATCATCAAAAATGACAACCTCTCACCATCATTCTATCCACAGTGAACATTTTCAACAATCGTCGTCTCTCACGAAGGTCTACTTGTCTCTTACAAGTCTTACACTCTCAAACAAGAATTAGAAAGGATGCACTCATCATTGATATTTAGGATTGACATCAACAAATGGTAAGTAATCTCAAGGATAAAGTTTGGACCAGAAATTTTGACAAAAGAGGATTTTCGGATCAGTTATCAAACTGTCCGAACTTCCTAAAATTTATAAGATTTCGGGTCACAGACGTTCATGAATCACTCACAGTCGTCCGTGCTAACGGACGTCCGTGAGTGTACTACGAACGACTGTGGGTCCAAAAGTGACAAAACAGTTTGTCAAACATGTTTACTTGGCAAGACCATTTTTCTAAGGAGCAACACTAATTTTTTAAGTCATGATGATGACAAAAATTCTCACAGGGTGCACACCTACTACTAAAAGGGTGGGTCCGAGGTCTCGTCACCTATGTAAAAGTTTTGGCCAAGGTTAAACTAGTCACACAAAAGTTACATTTTCTTCAAACGTCAACGATTCAATATTTTCGAAAATTCGGGTCGTTACATTCTTCCCTCCTAAAAAAAAATTTTGTCCTCGAAAATTAGTCATATGATTATTCTTAATTTCTAGCATTTGAATCAAACTGACAAATAGATGATTGAGATCACGTTTTGTGCCATGGTATAAGTCTTGTGTACAAATGTTTGCTTTCAACTTCAAATCTCATAAGATTAAGGCACCTCAAACTCAAGTCATTATCATTAATTTTATTCGCCTAATGAATATTAATCATCGCTCAATACTTTAAAATTTTATTTTATCATTTTTACACCATAACATGATTCTCCCTTAATAAAATAAAAGTCGACTTAAATTCATCAATCAATAAAATAATCACATTCTTTATAATGAATTCCTCCTAATACTTGGTCTACCAAACTCTCATTGAATATCAACTTAATTTTTCAGTCTCTTCAAGATTTTTAAGTTGATCAAGAATTACTCAAATTTGATAAATTAAATTGAACTAGTACTCCATCAAATAATTGTCAAGTTGAAATGTAGTTATTATGGTCTCATCTAACAGCAAATGTCATACAAGATACAAATATTAGTTCAAGTGTTCAATAAATTGGGTACGTAGGAATCAAAACTACTATCTATTTTTTAGAAGTTTTCATTACCTTATTATTCGTGATTCCTCAATCTTTAATGAATAATATCGAGATTCAGTCTTTTAAGTTTCAAATTAATTGTCATTCCTAATTAACCTTCAGCACTCAACATTTCAGGTGCCACACTTGGTCCAAATTCCCAATCATAAATTTTCGACTCATACATTAAAATTGCTTGATTTTTATAATCACTTGCTTTGATAAATCCCTAACATCCAGTCCTCAATGGCTATTTCTTCTTGTAATATTTCTATCCTCAAAATTATTTTCAAGGAAAATTTTAAATCTCCTGTCAATAGGATGCTATTCTACTCTCATAATCCTTAACTTTTCAAACCTTATTCTTCTCATAGTCTTTTAAGTAATTTATTAGAAATTTATATATATTTCTCAGAATTGATAATTCCTAAAAACTTCATTGCAAGATAGCATCCTCTTCATTATATTTCGTTGATCATAGACTATTTCAATATCATTTAAGGTTACTGATAATATTTTATTTTTCAATCTAAAATAACTTCTAATAAGCTAATCTTATAATCGACGTCTCAAACAATAATGAGTTATAAACCATCAAATCATTCGAGATTTATCTTTCTAATTATTTCCTAATACTTTAAAATGTCTCTTCTAATTATTCTTCCATCTTCAAATATCATTTTCTAATTTCTCTCACACGCTCCACGCTCATATAAGTTTTTCTTAAATAACTCCTTAAATCCTCAATTCAACCTTTAAATCTTACATCACTGATCATTGCACTATCTTAAAATCCTTCAGTCCTTAAAAGATCTAGAGTTTGGGTTCAATCAGAATCATTGTCACCTCGAATACTATAGTGTACTTACATGAGTCACACAGTCCTCGAAGAAGTAAAACCTGAGCTTTGATATAATCTCTGTCACGACCGAGAATCCTAGCCGATCTCAAGGGCCTAGAATCCCATATTATGACACAGCACGCTTGTTAAGGCGATAAGCGGACATACATATCTTACTAAATCTTACATAAAATAGGGCTTCCAAAAATCGTGAATCAAACTTTCTTCTCATATCAAAATTTCCATCATTAAACTTACATTCAGATTTGAGTCCATTATACTAAATAACTTGGAATAAATATACGGTCAACAACTAAAAAGTCTTTCTAACTATTTAATACATACCTGACATCCTCAAGTTGATCATTCACGTTATCACCCTCATAAACCGCATAATCTACCAATGCATCAACTCCATCAGGCAGTATAGTCCATACCTTCACCTGCAGCTGTTAGTTTTGTGGGGTGAGTTTACTCAGTCACGTAAATTCAGTGGGTTACACAATCGATCTATCATAATCTACCATGGTGATCGTGGGTGCAACCTTATGAGTAGAAGTGAATCCTTTACAATTTCATATAAATAACATAATAAAATTTCTCATAAATATTGCATAACTATAAAATTGAAAGAAAGTAACCGATATCAGTGCATATGATGCTTCTAATACTTATACTTTTCTTATTTGTCTTATCAACTTAACTTATGTGGCATATCGAAAGTCTTATTATTACTCCACACGCCTACACAACGTACTTCGTATCTTACTTATCTTATTTAAACGATTTGTGACGCGAGGTCCACGTATAGATAACTACCTAACCTCCATATCATAACATAAACCACCATCCAGCCCGATGAGGTTATGCGCATAAAAATTAGTGTCCTCTTAAGTCGAGACACTGTCGTATCATATTATCCTTAAGACTCGTCTTACCTGTAGACGTTGAATCTTGCGGTGGCATGCAAGACATGACACATGTAGAAACTTAATTCATGTTTAGCTGGCTTTCACAGCGTATCTTAACATATTATAATATTATTCGATTCTCGGCTTAGGTCTCCGCTTCGATTTTATATTTGTGTGAACTTGTAACGACCCCGAAAATTAGAACACGTGCCTGACTGCTTTGATCCGCGTGCCCGGCGCGGAAACCAAGGTTAATTTAAAAACTTTAAGGTTATATTAATTTAAATAATGTGGCACCGTGATGAGATGAGATTACGTGTGAAATTTCGTTTAGATCTGAGACGCGTAGAGGGTAGATGGAACACGTTGCGCAGAAGCAACTGTGTTCATACTTCACACCGGAATAGACACCAAGGGCAAAATAGAAATTTTGCTTGAGAGAAGTAGCTTATAGAGGAAGGATGGGGAGACAAGAGAAGAGAGACTTCATTCCTTCTTCTCCTTCATCACCTTGCCCTGTGTGCTCCATAGATTGGAGATTGATGCTAAGAAGTGTGAAAGAAATCATTGAGAGAGAGAAGAAGAAGGGTTAGCAAGAGAGAAGAGGAGAGATTCTAAGCTAGAGGAGCTAGACCTAAGGGTTTGAGTTACCTAGGGTTTGAGATTGTTGTGAGAGACCCTGATCTGTTGAACCAGAGCCGAGGAATTTCTACGAATCCATCGAAGAGGAGCTCAGATCTAGGTTTTGGAAACCCTCTTTTCGGGTCATTGCCGGAACCCCAAGAAACCCACGAACAAGGTGAGTTGTGTGTGTTAAATAAGGTTAAATGAGTAGTTTAAAGGGTAGGTTTATGATGTATTAATGGTGATTGCACAACCATTAATGGAGAGAGAGCAAAAATGGAAGGAAAGGTGAACTCCATTAATGACAGCTTTGCTGTCATTGGTGATCGATCACCAAGGTGGTGATCGATCTACAGTTAGGATCGATCACCAAGGGCAGTGATCGATCAATCAGATAAGTTTATAGGAAGAGAGAGAGTTGAGAAGTTGAGGCCCGAGGTGGTGATCGATCACCAAGGTGGTGATCGATCTACAATGAGTCTGGTGATCGATCACCAAGGTGGTGATCGATCTACAAAGGTGTTGGTGATCGATCACCAAGGTGGTGATCGATCAATTTGTATAAAAATTTATGTGGACAGAGAGAGGAGTTTTTGAAGCTTACTGTGGTGATCGATCACCAGGCTGGTGATCGATCTACAAAGGCTGGTGATCGATCTACAAAGGCTGGTGATCGATCTACAAAGGCTGGTGATCGATCTACAAAGGCTGGTGATCGATCTACAGTGGGTGGTGATCGATCACTCACCCCTGCTTTTGCCTGTCTTGAATTCATGAAGTAGACACCCCGGATATTGTGCCGGGTAGTTCTCTGACATTCCTAACACTTAATGTGCTGTGCATATGGTATAGGATAAACCCTGACACGTCGAAAAAGCTTTGGATTTGCTTAGAAGATAAACTGATCTGAGGTAGGGGAAAATTCAACTTAAAGTGTATCTAAATTTAATTGCATGATATCTTAACATCGTATTCTATCTCTGATTTTCGAAAGCATGCCTGCATATGCATTAAATTTCGATATCTCGTTTACATTTTTTGCATATGCTCGATAATCTGCCTCGATAACTGCTATGATAATCTGCTCGATAACTGATTCATGAGGTAATAAGTATGTATTTGATTTGAGGTTTAATATTCGACGATCCCCGACTCGGTATATCCGCTTTCTTGCACAATGTGCGCTTGCTTGAAAATCCTCGGCAAAATATGCACTCCATGTGGGGGCATTATTGCATTCGAAAATTGTTCATTGAACGACGATTGGTTGGGGTTTCCTATCGGCACAAATCGCTACCACGTGATATATATACGGAGTTACTTGTTAGAGATATGTATGATTTAAGTCATTTAAATCTAATAAGCACAGCATCTTGCTAATTCCGGAGTTCAGTTTACTTTTGCCAGTTATGCATTCTGATTTCCTGCATGTTTGAGCATCAATCTATATCTGTTCAGTTTCGTTTCACTTGTCGATCTAAGATATGTTCTGCAATCATGTTTAATACTTTAAATGTAAATTAATTGAAATTCTTCTCGAGCTAGGATGTAGCTCACCGCTTCTCAAATCTTTAGGTTCGAGGTCGCAGCGTTCAGATCGAGCGATCCGGATTATCAGCCGGATCCCGAGGCAGAGGACGAGGAGACGGACGTTCAGGCGGACGAGTTCTATCCTTAGCCTGGGTATTGATGCCCGACATTTTGTACTTTTGATCTTTTGGATTTACTGTGTGCCTGGTGGCCACCTTTGTATAAACATATGTAGTTCTACATTTATTTATTTTATGTTAGTCCACATTCCATTTCGGAACCACTATCGGGAACCATTGTTTGGGTGATGTACGTCCATCACCGATGGTTCTTCCTGGTTCCTTTTTGGGAATGTGTATGTTCTTCCTTACATTTAAATATTGTTGACGTGTATTTAGTGTAGAAATTGGTTGACTCCGACTACAGCTGCTCGGATGTGTCCACCTAGCTTCCGCTATATGCGCGGACACGTGTGATCGATCCGGGATCATCCAGAGTATGATCCTAACGGCACGGATTTCTGGAGACGGAAATTGGAAATTATGATTATGGTATCAGAGCCTAGACTGTAGGTTGAACTACGGGTTTAGAAAGGATTGTTTTCACAATCTATGTACTGATCAATGTTGTTGTTTTTACAATGACAGACCAGTATGGGCCCTAAGTTCAGAGGAGGGCATAGTGGAGGTAGAGCAGGACAGAGAGAGATTCCCCTGAGGGATGTGCCAGAGGTCACGTCGCGGGGCTTAGAGTTTCTCTCGCAACCAAATGTGGTTCCGGTGGGACCAAGAGGAGGAAGAAGAAGAAATGAGGAGAGGATGGAGCAGGTGTTGGAAGCATTAGCTACCAACGTCGCTCAACAAACAGCTGCGTTGGCTCAACAGGCAGCTAGACCACCCCATCAGCCTAGTGGGTTTGCGGAGTTTAGGAGAATGAGACCTCCTAACTTCTCGGGTCAAACGGATCCCATTGAAGCGGAAGGATGGATTGAAGAGATGGAAAAGCTCTTCGAGGTGCTACAATGTAGTGATGAGGAGAAAGTGCAATACTTTCAAACTTGATGGTGACGACCATGGTGGAAGTCGGTGTCACAAAATCCATTAAAGAGAATTCCCTCACACTCCTTGGACATGGGAGGAGTCCACGGAGGTGTTTTACCACAAATACTTCCCGAAATTTGTGAGGCATCAGTGGGAAGTGAAGTTTATAGAATTGAGACAAGGCGCCATGACGGTGAGAGACTATGGAGCAGAATTTGTGAGTTGGCTAGGTTTGCTCCTCAAAGATGTAGCCACAGAGTTGATGAGGGCAGAAAGTTTCAACTTGGCCTTAGGCAGAATCTAAAAGGACGCCGCCATGTGGGAAATGGAGACGATGAGGGAGTCATGGCCAAGGCTCTCATAGAAGAGGAGAACCAAAACAATTTTCTTGGAGGGACAAGAGAGAGAGACCATTCCAAGGGCAATCTCAGGACACGGAACAAAACAAGAGGGCTAGGTTTGCTAGACCTCCGAGATACCCTACACACTCTCGACCGGCGATATCTTCGGGTCCTAGTTCCTACCAGAGGGCGGCAGCACCTACTTCTTCTAGATCATTCAGACCAGCTGGATCTTCTGGTAGCGGGGCCTCAGTGACACAGGGACCTTCAAGGATCTCATCCTTTACTCCGCCGTGGTTTGTGCAAAGTGTGGAAACAACACAAGACGGAGGATTGTAGGAGAGATCTGGGGCATGTTTGGTGTGGCAAGATGGGCCACTTGGTTAGGAATTGCCCGAGGAGAGTAAGGAGCGACGGGGATCGGTATCAACACGTAGATCATCTCGACCTATGTCATTATGCCGCGATCGATGCTCTCGACATCGAACGATGTCATCCAAGGTATGATTTGAGATTCAATGAATGTGGTTTAGTGATATAACTAATTAAGAATTTTGAAAAATATGGAAATTGTTGAGTAATTATGATGTAAATAGTATATGTATGCATAGTTAAGACGTTGAGATAACATTGAAATTGGCGTATAGGTGAAGAAATTGTATAGGAGTTGCGACATTTGCTTTCACGAGCACGAGCCTTGATAGATCCAGGCTCACGCACTCTTTCATCCGACCTCAATTTACTAAGAAATTGGAATGCTTAGACTTTATTTTGATTTGTCGTTCCCACTAATACTGTGAACGCGCCACCGTGTGCAAGTGATAGTGGCGGTGGAAGAACACGAAACACAAAGTGATTTGATTCGTTGGATATGAAAGGATTTGATGTCATTATGGAATGGATCGGCTATCCGCATACCGCAAGTGTGGATTGCCTTCTAAGATAGTGGTTTTTCGTCCACCTAAGCGACGGTCATTTAGATTCCTTGGAGAGAAATCTAAGGTGGCTCGCTTGATATCCGCGATTCAAAGTAAAAAGATGATGAAGAATGGATGCATGGATATGTGGCTTTTCTACAAGAACAACGGGAAGAAACAAATGTGCTATCCGATATTCACGTGGTGTGAGTATTCGATGTATTTCCTAAGAATTGCCTCGGATTACCACCGCTTAGAGAGGTTGAGTTTGCAATCAATTTGACTCTGTGCACCGAACCAAAGATTCTAAGGCTCCGTATAGGATGGCTCCAATGAATTGCAAGAGTTGAAAGAGCAACTTCAGAACCGCTGACAAAGGATTTATCCGCCAAGTGTGTCTCCTTGGGGAGCACCGTGTTGTTTGTCAGAAAGAAAGACGGTTCAATGCGCTTATGCATTGATTATCGGCAGTTGAATAAGCTGACGATTAAGAATCGTTACCCGCTTCCTAGGATCGATGATCTATTTGATCAATTGCAAGGAGCGAGGTTCTTTACGAAGATTGACTTGAGATCAGGTTACCATCAATTACGGGTCAAGGCTGAAGATGTGGAGAAGACGGCGTTCAGAACTAGATATGGGCACTATGAGTTCTTAGTTATGCCATTTGGATTGACGAACGCACCGCATCATTTATGGACCTGATGAACCGTATATTTAAACCACACTTGGACAAGTCGGTGGTTGTTTTCGTAGACGACATTCTTGTCTATTCCAAGACAAAGGAGGAGCACGAAGAACATCTACATGTGGTTTTGCGGACCCTTAGAGAACACAAATTGTACGCAAAGCTCGGAAAGTGTGAGTTTTGGTTGAACCAAGTGAGTTTCTTAGGCCATATCGTCTCGAAAAGGTATAACGGTAGATCCAACAAAGATCGAGAATTGGGACAAGACAAAGGATGTGAAGTTCGTAGTTTTCTTGGTTTGGCAGGGTACTACAGGCGGTTTGTAGAAGGATTCTCTAAGCTATCGAGTCCACTCACTCAGCTCACAAAGAAAAACGCTAAGTTTGATTGGACGGAACAATGCGAGAAGAGTTTCCAGGAATTAAAGACGCGTCTAACCATGTTGATGCTAGCTATACCTTCCGGCGAGGAGGCTTTGCTATCTATAGTGACGCATCATATAGTGGGTTAGGTTGTGTCCTCAATCAAGATAAAAGGTTATCGATGGCTCTAGACAATCAAGGAACATGAGAAGAACTACTCGACTCATGACTTGGAGTTAGCAGCGGTGATCTTTGCTCTGAAAATTTGGAGGCACTACTTATACGGTGAGACATTTGACATCTACACCGACCACAAAAGCCTAAAGTACTTGTTTACACAAAAGGACTTGAACATGCGATGTCACAGTGGATGGAGTTCTTAAAAGACTACGATTGTTCCATCCAAAGATCACCGAAAAGCCAATGTGGTGGCGGATGCTTTGAGGTGAAGTCTTCGGGCACATTTGATCACCGAGAGTGCAAAGGTGGCATTCTATCGGAAGACCTGGCCTTATGTGATACGTTGATTGATGTTAAGGGTTCAGGTTCTTTGATGGCCACCATTGTGATACGGCCCACATTGTTTGATAATATACGTAAGCTCCAAATGGTCGATGACGAGCTTATGACAATTAGAAGAGATGTGATCAATGGGATAAGGCTGATTTTTCTATTAAGGATGATGGTAACTTCCTATTTCCAGATCGCACGTCCATACGGGATTCCAAAGATCTAATAGACACAATTTTGGAAGAAGCGCACAATTCTACGTATGCTATACATCCACGTAGCACCAAGATGTACCAAGATCTCAAACGAAGTTTTTGGTGGAGAGGATTAAAGAAGGATGTGGCGGATGTTTCGGTGTTGTTTGGTCCGCCAAATGGTGAAAGTAGACCATCGGAACCCAAAGAGTTTATTACAACCCTTGCGCATGTGAGTGGAAATGGGAAGCCATCTCGATGGACTTTATTTTAGGATTACCGAGTACACTGAGAAAGAACAATGCAATTTGGGTTATTGTTGATCGTTTGACGAAATCCGCACACTTTCTACCGTATCGGACTACAAACACGACAATAAACTAGCCGAAAGTTATATTTGAACGAAATAGTTCGATTACATGGAATACATCGATATATCGTGTGATAGAGATCCTCTGTACGTCCGATTTTGGCGGAGTTCCAAGAAGGCATGGGTACGAAATTGGAGTTCAGCTCAGCGTTTCATCCTCAGACAGATGGGCAGACTGAGAGAGTGAACCAGATAATAGAGGATATGTTGCGAGCATGCATGTTAGACTTTCATGGCTCATGGGATCAACACTTACCTCTAATCGAGTTCCGATAATAACAATGACTATCATCGAGCATTGGGATGGCACCTTATGAAGCCTTATATGGACGTCGATGCAAATCTCCATTGAATCGGGAAGAAATCGTGAGAAGCGTGTCTTGGGAGCAGAAATGATAGATAGTACCACTAAAACAGTAAGAGTAATACGTGATAGGCTGAAGATGGCCCAAAGTCGCCAAAAGAGCTATGCCGATCTTCACCGAACACAAGTGGAATTTCAGGTATAATCAATTACATTAATGATATGACCATGGTTAAAATTAAACTACAAAGGAATTGACCCTTGTTTTCAGGTTGGAGACAAGGTGTTTGTGAAAATTTCGCCAATCAAGGGCGCCATGCGTTTTGAGAAGCGGAAGCTAAGTCCTCAGACATTGGACCATTTGAAGTACTTGGGACGGGTTGGCGAAGTAGCATATCGGATCGCCTTACCATCATTAGCAAGCATGCATAACGATTCCACGATCCATGCGCGCCATTACTGACGTGATCCGACTCACGTCTTGGATTTCCAACCGATAGAGCTTCAGGAGGATATGACGACGATTGAGGAACCGATCGCTATTTTGGATCGTCGACATCAAGTCCTACGGACCAAATTAATTCCACTGGTACTAGTGAAGTGGAGGAATCATTCGGACGCCGGCTTACTTGGGAGAGACAAGCGAAATCCGTGAGCGATCCGCATCTTCACGATGAAAAAGGTAAGTCTCAGTACTTCATCCTGGAATTCGTTGCCATAATTATAAATTGGTGTGAGCATATGCTTGACGAATTTATCTTTTGGAATACTCTATGTGGCGTGTATGAATTAGTAGTTTTAAAATCCGGACCATCAAATTAAGGAGATTGACCAGATGAAATGCAGTGTTACTGGCACCCGTGATCGATCTACACCAGTTGGTGATCGATCTACAAGGGACCCGTGATCGATCTACACCAGCTTGGTGATCGATCAATGAATCGGGTTGGAACTTAAAGATTCCTTGGTGATCGATCACCAAGAGGCCGTGATCGATCACCAATGGACGTTGAGTTATAAAAGAGGGGGGAACCCGAGGGGTCATTTGCAACATTCTAACCGCAAGAGACCAAAGGGGTTTTCGATTTTCGGCCTTCCTCAACCATTTTCGTTCGTTCTCCGGCTATTTCGTTCGTTCTCCGGCGCGATTTGAGTGTGCGTCGCCACATTCACCGGTAAATCTTCCGTTTCCTTAACTTTCGATTCCTTTTTTCTTGCATTTCGCCCAAATCTAGACCATGGGACCACGCACGAAGAATCCTTCAGAAGGTACCCACATCCTGGCTCATCTCATACCGCCTTCTATTCCAAATCCTCCGTCGGCCACCCATGGCATCAAGCCAATACCCCGCCTGCCTCGATCCGCATCGCTCACTATTGAGCGTGAAATCCCCAACGCCTGGTGGGCTTCCAAAACCTTCCTACCGGAATACGTTTTCGTGTCCTCACTATATGAGGACCGACCCGAAATGGCTTGGGCCAAGGGTTACATACAAAAGCTAGGGCTTAAACCCTTACTCGCCTTCCATGACCATTATCGCCACGACAGCGGCTTTTCTTTCAAAACCTCAAATGGGGTGATAGTCGCCATCGACTCGTCACAACCATCGATGGCCTTGAATATAAATTCAACCATTTCACTTCAATGCCCGTGCCGTGCACATTGAGACCAAGATGGCCTCGAGCCTCCCACGTCCAAGGAGGTACCCTATGCCGATGTGGTCACCAAGATGACCCAAGGCCAACACGAGGGGCCAAGCCATTTCTAGGGCCCAACTACGATCGGTTGTGGATGCTTGATACCTACATCAAGTGTGCCTCAACCCTTTCTGCATAAGTCCTCACGGACCGGGGTAGTGCAACAGCACTATTCTCGCCTATGAGAACGCGGTTCTCTATGGCGATCGGTCATTGATGGCATCATAAATGCCAATGACTCGATGTCTCAAGGCGATCTGGAGCGAAGAAACAGATCCCCTATGCACGCCTCGTCACCAAGCTCGTAGAGCAGTATGCTGCCCTACGCGAGGCCTACGTCTTGGCTCCTCACGAGCCCCGTTTGGAAAACAACACTAGGGTCTTTCACCTGAAAGACTGGACAAAGAGCTACAACTTGTTGGTTGCGCCTTCCGAGGAGGAAGAGGGCGCCGGGCCCCCCTGCCAGAAGCCGAGGGTTCGGGCCCCTCATCAGAGGCATTTGCTTCAGTCCCTGATGTGCCCGCGACCACAGAGGGCGAGACACCACAGGACCTACCACCCCAGCCAGAGCCATCTGTCCGACCAGCCCCTGTTCCACCCCGCCGATCAGTTCGTCACGCACCGCCCCCTCCCCCACCGTCTTCCTCCGACGACGTCACTGCGATGCTTCGCGAGTTGGTGGAGAGCAATCGCCGCATCCACGTGAGACTGGATGGCGTTGAGGCGTTCCAGATGTAAATGCATCGTCGTCGGACTATCACGGTATGCATATGAGCTAGTCATGCGGCAAAGACCTCTATGCCACGACGCCCACGCGATGCTCGCGACGCCCGCCGCCGCAGTGGTGGATCCACGCGACTATCATTCACCGGCGTCACATCACGCCTTTGATCACGCCTGGCCCATCCGATGCACCCGCAGGTATTACCAGACTACTATTGCTTATTAGCCATTTATATGTACACGTATCTCTCTAGTTATATTTCGTTGCATATTGCATATATTCTGTTCATACTTTAATTATTCTGCCTGCAATATATAAACTCCGTAAATCTTTTAGTTACCATGCATGACACTTAGATCAATTTCCTGTATTAGTTTAGCATGTGAGTCTTAAAACTACAAAATCCCTACGTACGCCTCTTAGACATTTTCGAGGACGAAAATTCCTAAGTTGGGGATAATGTAACGAATCAAAATTAGAACACGGTTCGATCGCTTTGATCCGCGTGCCCAGCGGAAACCGAGGTTAATTTAAAAACTTTAAGGTTATATTAATTTAAATAATGTGGCACCGTGATGAGATGAGATCACGTGTGAAATTTCGTTTAGATCTGAGACGCGTAGAGGGTAGATGGAACACGTTGCGCAGAAGCAACTGTGTTCATACTTCACACCGGAATAGACACCAAGGGCAAAATAGAAATTTTGCTTGAGAGAAGTAGCTTATAGAGGAAGGATGGGGAGACAAGAGAAGAGAGACTTCATTCCTTCTTCTCCTTCATCACCTTGCCCTGTGTGCTCCATAGATTGGAGATTGATGCTAAGAAGTGTGAAAGAAATCATTGAGAGAGAGAAGAAGAAGGGTTAGCAAGAGAGAAGAGGAGAGATTCTAAGCTAGAGGAGCTAGACCTAAGGGTTTGAGTTACCTAGGGTTTGAGATTGTTGTGAGAGACCCTGATCTGTTGAACCAGAGCCGAGGAATTTCTCGCCGAATCCGCATCGAAGAGGAGCTCCGAGATCTAGGTTTTGGAAACCCTCTTTTCGGGTCATTGTTTAACCCCAAGAAACCCACGAACAAGGTGAGTTGTGTGTTAAATAAGGTTAAATGAGTAGTTTAAAGGGTAGGTTTATGATGTATTAATGGTGATTGCACAACCATTAATGGAGAGAGAGCAAAAATGGAAGGAAAGGTGAACTCCATTAATGACAGCTTTGCTGTCATTGGTGATCGATCACCAAGGTGGTGATCGATCTACAGTGGGTTGGTGATCGATCACCAAGGGCTGGTGATCGATCAATCTGTATAAGTTTATAGGGAACAGAGAGTTGAGAAGTTGAGGCCCGAGGTGGTGATCGATCACCAAGGTGGTGATCGATCTACAATGAGTCTGGTGATCGATCACCAAGGTGGTGATCGATCTACAAAGGTGTTGGTGATCGATCACCAAGGTGGTGATCGATCAATTTGTATAAAAATTTATGTGGACAGAGAGAGGAGTTTTTGAAGCTTATCAGGGTGATCGATCACGGTGGTGATCGATCTACAAAGCGGTGATCGATCTACAAAGGTGATCGATCTACAAAAATCGGTGATCGTTCTACAAAGGCTGGTCATCGATCTACCGTGGGTGGTGATCGACCACTCACCCCTGCTTTTGCCTCTCTTGAATTCATGAGGTAAACACCCCGGATATTGTGCCGGGTAGTTCTCTGACATTCCTAACACTTAATGTGTCATATGGTATAGGATAAACCTACACGTCGAAAAAGCTTTGGATTTGCTTAGAAGATAAAGATCCGAGGTAGGGAAAATTCAACTTAAAGTGTATCTAAATTTAATTGCATGATATCTTAACATCGTATTCTATCTACGATTTTCGAAAGCATGCCCGCATATGCATTAACGATTCTCGATATTTACATTTCGTTTGCATATGCTCGATAATCCGCCTCGATAACTGCTCTGATAATCTGCTCTGATAATCTGATTCATGAGGTAATAAGTATGTATTTGATTTGAGGTTTAATATTCAGACGATCCCCACCGACTCGGCGGTATATCCGTTTCTTGCACAATGTGCAGTTGCTTGAAAATCCTCGGCAAAATATGCACTCCATGTGGGGCATTATTGCATTCCTGAAAATTGTTCATTGAACGACGATTGGTTGGGGTTCCTATCGGCACAAATCTGGCTACCACGTGATATATATACACGGGAGTTACTTAAGTTAGAGATATGTATGATTTAAGTCATTTAAATCTAATAAGCACAGCATCTTGCTAATTCCGGAGTTCAGTTTACTTTTGCCAGTTATGCATTCTGATTTCCTGCATGTTTGAGCATCAATCTATATCTGTTCAGTTTCGTTTCACTTGTCGATCTAAGATATGTTCTGCAATCATGTTTAATAATTTAGATGTAAATTAATTGAAATTCTTCTACTGAGCTAGGATGTAGCTCACCCTGCTTCAAATCTTTTAGGTTCGAGCGGTGTTCAGATCGAGAGCGATCCGGATTATCAGCCGGATCCCGAGGCCGAGGCAGAGGACGAGGAGACGGACGTTCAGGCGGACGAGTTCTATCCTTAGCCTGGGTATTGATGCCCGACATTTTGTACTTTGATCTTTTGGATTTACTGTGTGCCTGGTGGCCACCTTTGTATAAACATATGTAGTTCTACATTTATTTATTTTATGTTAGTCCACATTCCATTTCGGAACCACTATCGGGAACCATTGTTTGGGTGATGTACGTCCATCACCGATGGTTCTTCCTGGTTCCTTTTTGGGAATGTGTATGTTCTTCCTTACATTTAAATATTGTTGACGTGTATTTAGTGTAGAAATTGGTTGACTCCGACTACAGCTGCTCGGATGTGTCCACCTAGCTTCCGCTATATGCGCGGACACGTGTGATCGATCCGGGATCATCCAGAGTATGATCCTAACGGCACGGATTTCTGGAGACGGAAATTCGGGCTGTTACAGAACTTAAGTCCCCACTTAACATCTCATATCTTAACATATTCATATTTCATCCTTTCTTAAACTTAATTAGAATGGGCCATGGTGCGATAGACTTACTAACCACGCTTTTCAAGGGACAGTTTCCATAGTAACCTGGATGTACTTCTTTTGGCATCCCATACTAGCATAGAGTTGCATTCTTACATGAACGCCTACATTCTAAGTTCCACGTGACCATGAAAGAAATCTCACCGTGACGAAGGCTTAAAAGTCGTGTGTCGTATCTTATTTATTTTTCTTAACATACATATGCCCTCACATATTTCTAAGTGATGAATGTCACACAAAGTAAATGAAGTATATAATAAGAAAGCATCTAATCATAAGAGAAACTAATATTACTCGTAATTTGAAACGCTTCGCCCATTATTAAGAGAGAAGAAGGTGACTTAAAATGAAGGTATGTGAGTACTATAATACGTATCACAAGGTGATGTTAGACTAGTCTCATCAGATAAATTTTGTCGATCTAATAAAAACGGGCAGGTCATTTGTGAAATTTGACTAAGGATTGACTCACGTGTGACTCAGACAAGTTTCAACCGTCGGATCCTTGTTGCACGGTTTTTGAGATATGCACACATTTATAGCGTGGATAGAATATATATTTAAATAATTGTCCTAAGCTTAGAAGGTGAGTTGGGCATATTCCAAAGATTTAGGTTCGCGATTTTATAAAATGCGTGTTTGGCTAAATTAGATATACGCACCCATTAAGGGTCCATAGACTAAACGGGCCGACAAGATTCGGATTCCATCAATGCTTAAACTAAATTTGAGGCGACACTTTAAAAGTTTAAATAAATTGATTATTGAACATCGGGTTTAGTAACCATATAGTGTCCGAGAAAATGAGAGGGGTTTTTATTCGGATCCCTCATTGGTTTGACACATTTTGAAGTCTAACAGAGGGTCAAAGTGACCATTTTTCTAGATTCTTAAGGGCATTGATCTTTAGGAAATATTTGAACAATCTTGTATGTAGATAGAAATCTTTTCATACAATTTCCTCTGTTGGATGAGAAGAGGGCCGAAAATTAAAGGGTATTCATCTTGATAGACCTTGGCTAAATTTGACCCAAAACCCGAGATCTAATATGTTCAATTTACACCCCTGATTTAGGTGCCACATGAAAGTGCAACATTTTTAAGTGTGCAAGTGCACCTCTTTAGGTGGCACAAAAATCACAATATATATTCACTATGATGGAAATCTGGCCACCGATTTGATAGATGGTCAGATGGTCGTTATTTGATTAATGGGTGTCGGCCTATGGGTTTAAGGTTTATTTAATACACGGGGTCAAGTGGACTATTTAATCTATGTATATATATAGATTTATATAAATTGATATATATTTTTCTTATTTTTATAGCATATAAAGAATGATTTAATAAATTATTGATTGTAATCTAAACCGTCGAATTGGAAGTTGGTCAGAGTGTACGTGGGGTCAACTCTTTGACCAAAAGCTGATAAGGTCAAGATCTCTTGATTTATGTAGTCAAAATGCCCCCCCTTTATCACATGGATGTATTTTAACAACAGGAATAAAATTTCTGCGAGTGTTGGAAATTTTCACTGGTTTTGGGAGTACTGAAAATAGTATATTAAACGTGATAAAAGGTGATCTGAACCGTTAGATGAGTAGTACATCAGAGAGTATGGAGGGTCTCCCTACTGATATTTTACCAACCATGTTTATGGGTTTGAGATCGCGAAGGTCAAACCATGACCTTTACCCTAGTCCAAAACATGTGTGTTGTTGTATGTGTGCAGTATTGCGCACTGCTACGGCTGGGGGTCTTTGACCCCAATTTTGAGGCCCATAAGGGTCTATTCGCCAAATCACATTCAAACGAAAAATGAAGGGTACTGGGTACCCTACATTGGGGTAAGAGGGTTTGACTATCGGGTCAACCCTTTGACTTTTATGGCCTCTTGAAGCATGCCAAAACTCATAAAAATTTGATTTTTAAAATTTTTGTCAATCGAGCGGGGTCGATTACCGTTTATAGAGGTCATAAAATAGATAGGAGTGGAATCAGAAGGAAACCCACTTGTTGAAGCGTGATCACGCAGATTTCGCGATTGTTCGGGTTGGCTTGGATCGACGATCGGGAAGTCGATTTGTTCGAGTCATCTTGCAAATTACACTTCCCTTGCGACTAAATCTGCAACAACGGCGTTTTCCTTATCGGTGTGTGATTAGGCTCATAAAAATGATCGACATCATTGTTATGATAGTGGCCCAACCTGTGGCATTGCCCGTACTTGTACCCCGTTGAAGGAGAAGAGGTGGTGGTAGTGTTTGGTGGCTGCACAAGGAGATGACAACAGGGGATATAAAAAAGGGATTTGTTGGTACTTGCCATAGATACGAGTCCAAGTTAGACTTCACAATATAGAAAGAGAGAGAACTGAATAGATGATTGAGATCTCCTGCAATTTTAAGAGAGGGAGCGTAAATAGTGAGAGAGAAAGAGAGATAGGGACAGGGAGAGAGAGTTCTTGAGAGAAAATAATATACAGTGAGGGAGAAAGAGAGAGGATGGGTCGGCTGCTATGTGTTGGGTAGGAACAGACGGTAGAGAAAGACAGGGTGAGAGAGAGAGCATGGGTTGTGGTGGGTATTGCATTAAGAGAGGGAGACAATTTGAGAAAGGGAGATAGAGCTTTTGGGGGCTTGGACTTTATATATATATATATAGAGAGAGAGAGAGAGAGAGAGAGAGAGAGGATGGGAGAGAGCTTCTCATTAATTGCAGCAGTTGATGGCGATTTGGATAGTTGTTGTGGGTAAAATAGCAAGAGCCCAAAGGAACTCTAATACATGCTAAGTAGAGAGAGAAAAAGATGGGAAGGAGATTCGGTTTGAGGCAACTTGGCCTCCCGAGAAAGTAAGAGTCCTAAGGGCTCTAAATCCTTTTAATTTAGGAGGGGGGTTTGTTTTGATGTTGGTTACCTATACCAAGTTCCCATATTCATTCCATCCAATGACCCACATACATTATATAATAATCTATGTATAACCTCACATATACGTTTATTTATTTCTTATTACACAAATTAATATAGCGCTTGGGTTCGAGTCGTGTGCAACACACACACACATGCCTCATGTTGAAGCTCGAGCTCGTATTTGGATTTAATTAAGCTTGTTATTGGGTGCACACTTACTACTAAAAGGGTGGGTTTGAGGCCACGTCATCTATGCCAAATTTTTGACCAAGGTCAAATTAGTCACACAAAAGTCACATTTTCCTCAAACGTCAACGATTCAACGTTTTTGAAAATTCGAGTCGTTACAAAGCCTACACCTCGATTTCGTTTTCTTTGGCTATTTGACCTCTAATTTTGCCCAAGTCAACCCGGATCATTCTGAAATTATACCATTTAGTTCCTTTTAAGATAATTCACCCTAGTGGGTTCGACCTCACCCATTTCCCATGCATATCTTAGAATCTTTGAATTTCTCATGCCTCCATTAAAATCCCTTCCAAATTGCCACTAAACCAAATTACCCTAGCTAGCGTACCCTGTTAGTGAATCATAACCCGTTAGATGCCCTAGCAACCTTAGTTCAAAGGTATTGTATTTTACTCTCACTTACCATCTACTCCCTTCGAATCCTTTTCTAGAATACTTTTTGGATGGGCGACATATAATCCTATCCAAGGTTATTTTTGACACTACAAAAAATAAGACTATTAGCGGCAGTTTTTTTTAATAAAAAACTGCCGCTATTAGTTCTGTCGCTACAAATAGCGACAGTTTTTTGTAGTGTAGCGGCAGTTTTTTATAGCGACAGTACTAATAGCGGCAGTTTTTTATTAAAAAAAACTGCCGCTAATAGTCTCATTTTTTGTAGTGTGAGGGAAATTTACCTGATCAACCCTATCAGATATATCTTTTACGTCAGAGGCCTTATATTTTCATTTTTATCCAAATCGACCAACTTTTAACCAAGCTATTTTCAGCTAGCACAAAAAGTCCGAAATACCCCTTCTTACACTTTTTTTCGTTCTATATGATTTAAAATTTTAAATATTTACATTTTTCTATATTTATGCGATGTGAGATCAGATCTATGCCATCTGATTTGAAGGCCACATAATAAAATAGATGATGCCAAAGATAGACACAAAAAACAAGGCAATATCGCCTTTTAAAAACAAAAGAAATTCTTTTTAACAATCGATGTCGACTCTTAACATAATCGGTACCGACCATTTTAAGAGTCGTCATCGACTCTTCACATAAGTCATCGACTCTACTCTGAGTAAGCCAAGCTCTCAAATCATCGTCTTTCTGTACTGCACCATCATTTGTATAAAAAAAAAAATTTAAATTTATTTATAAAATCGATGGCGACTCTGTATAGAGTTGCCATCAATTGTAAAAAAATATATATAAATATATATTTAAATTTATAAAATCGATGACAACTCTGTAAATAGTCGATGGCGACTGTGTAGAGAGTCGTCATCGATTTTATAAATAAAAAAATATACTTTTTTTTTTAATTATTTTTTTTTATATAGTCGATGGCGACTCTGTACAAAGTCGATGACGACTGTGAATTTTTTTTTTTTTTTTATCTAATCGATGGCGACACTACAGAGTTAAAGGCGATTCTGTAAACAGTCGTTGACGACTCTTAAAATGGTCGGTACCGACTGTGTACAGAGTCGATATCGCCTTTTTTTCATACCTATCTTTGGCTATTGATTTTATATTGTAGCCTTCAAATCAGACGGCATGGATCTCGTTTCACATCTCGTAAATATTGAAAAATATAAATATATTTAAAATTTTAAATTATATAGGTGTATCCTCTTCTTCCTCATTCTAATCTGTTGCAGTCTCTGACGAGGGCCTTTAGTGGCACCCTCCAAACTGCCACAAATAAAATAAAAATACCGGTACAAAGTCCGCCACTTCGTAACTTAAACCAACGGGTATAATTAAAACAAGTGATGCGTCGTTTCATTTCCCGCCGCGCGGGCTTTATAATTTACTTTCCCTCCTTAACTTAAGCCAGCGGTACACAGCTAAATGCCCAAACGATCTCTTCCAAATCTCTCTCTCTCTCAAAGATATCTCCCAAATCTCTCTCTCTCTCTCTCTCTCTCTCTCGCAAAGATATCTCCCAAATCTCTCTCTTCTAGCAAATTTCTACCAAATCTCTCTGGTTCTCGCAGATTTAGCTCCGATTTAGGTATTGTCTCTTGATCTCTCCCAAATCTCTCTCATTCTCGGAGATCTCTCCCAAATTTCTCTGATTCTCGCTGATTCGGCTCCCATTTAGGTATTTCTATTCCCATTTTTCCCTGTACTTCCTTGCCACAACACTAGAGTCGATCGTCTCTGCTCGACCTCAACTCAATCGGAGAAGATGCTAAAACTGTGAAATCTCTCTTCAAGTAAGTAAATTAGAGAATAAAACTTTTATTTTTGTTTTTTTCTGCCATGAAAACACCTAATGGTGGTTTCCTTATCAGCAACAACCACCCAATCTCAGGGAATCGGATCCGTGCACACAAGTTGCCCTACCTGCCTGAATTTTCTAACATTGCCTTAATCAGGTATTTTATCTTTCCTTTTTATTCATTTTATAATTAATTTTTTTTAATTTTTTAATAATTTTATATATTAATCTTTTATGCTCATAATTATTGTCATCGCCCTCATAACGCAGAGCGTTGTTTATGCAATTTTTTCTTTATTTGTTTGATTGACTATTTTTTGTGTATTCTGTATATTTTTTAATATTTTTTATGTATTCTGTGTATTTTTTAATATTTTTTAATATTCCTACACATTTGAAAGGAGAAACAAAACTGCAGAAAGTCGTAAATTGTAAATAATTTGTAATCATTGTGATTGACATCACAATTAATTTGTTATCATTGTGATTGACATCACAATTGTTCTCAGACCATGATTCAAAAGTGCAAATCTCCAATCCATATTATTCATATGGTTCTCAGATTTGGAGCTGAACCACTACAAATCTCCGATCCATTATTATTCAAATTTGCATAGGCTCCAGCTGAAAAGAGGCTAATTCTCTGTTTTCTGAGACGATGATTCAAAATTCTGGACGAAACTGGTGCATATCGTCCGATAGATATTGGTTTTGGAGCATTATCAGGTCGATACATTGAATATATCGACCCATATATTTTGTATTATCGTCTAAAAGCGATAAGTACTGTCCGATGCGTATCAGTTTTGGAGCTGGCCGATGCATACCGGAAAATTGAGATTTTGAACCTTGTCTAGGTCACTAAAAACTCTAACCCAGCATGTCCCCAAACAATAACAATGGAAGGTACTCACACTGGTATTTTGATAAGAGTGGAGATCATCAAATAAACTTAAGTTTTCGTTTTCAACATGGAAGAGAGAATTGGACTTGCTTTTTCATCTCAGTTGAATTTATTTACATTCCTTTACAGAAGTGCAAAACTGATTGCTGAAGGGATCACTTTATAAACAAACTACCCTGCTATTCATAGGGCCTACCTCTCCTACATTGTGGGGATCATAGTATATAATGGTGAGTACAAGACCCTAGTTGGCTATAGTGAAAGAACATTTATATTAAAAAATGAATTAACTGATTTACAATTTCCCAACCTTGACTAAGACTCGGTCTCGACCTTGACTGTGTCAATTGATTGAGACTCTATCAACAATCTTTGGTATTCCTTTTGAACATCTTGGAGCTCTCTTTGAAGCCGCTGCGCCTAGGCAAAACAAATTAAATTGTGATGTCAATCACAATGATTACAAATTAATTCCCTCTCAACCCGTATTTCACGTGCTTAAAACCTCGAGTGTTTTAAATCAGACGATGGACATTATTTTTTGCCCCAATCTTCCACACAATTGATTTGGAGATCATGAACCTACCATCAAACAGTTCGATTTTGAGTCCACATGGCACACATCCCAATAACCATGTTTGATGTATGCTCGTGATTGTCTTCACCTTTTGGGATGTGTGCCATGTGGAATCAAAATTTGACCGTTCGATGGCTGGCCCGTGATCTCCAGATCAGCGAAAAACAATCTATATCATCTGATTCAAAACGGTCAACCTTTTAAGAACGTGAAAGGCGGGTTGAGAGGGAAGAATATTGGGATGTAGATGAAGGCACATTTCACAAATACAACTTGCAAAGCAATACAAGTAAGCTTTTAATATCTCGAGCCCCAACTCTTTATGCATCCAACCATTTTGTTTTTTCGCAGACTGCAATACCCAACAATTACACAAGCAGTGAATTTTCACTCTGAAATTATATATATATATATATATATATATATATATATATATATATATATATATATATATACACACACACACACACACATATTGATAGCGATAGTAAACACCATACAACAATGATGACAGTGATAAAAAATGTAGTTAAACATTCTTAAAATGTTTAGCATCATGTTGTATCAGACCACCCAAACTAATATGGGCCATTTCCCCTTATTGTCTGGTACTTAGATGATACATGCCGGTATCTAAACCAAACAATATGAGCTCCAATACCAGGTTTAAACCTGACCTATGAATGACCTGATTTCTTTTAATAAAAATCTTTATTCTATATTCTTCATCATACTTAATACAGCTATAACCATGTGTGAGTGAAAAACTTTAAAATTTTCCTTAGTTTCAGTTAAAAGACAAGTCTTGAATTTATTGAATCCACATATTGGTCTGATCAGATGGATTTTTTGATCAGATGAATTCTAATGACATATTGGATTTATTGGTCTGATCAAATTGGATGGATTTTCTGATCAGATTGATTTTTTTTTGTTAACATTTTAACAAGTTTTTATTTTTAATTTTTATGCTCATCATTATCATCATCTTGCTTATAACGCCAAGTTTTTTTATGCAGTTTTTTCTGTTTTTGCCTAATTGGATCTTTATTTTTGTATATTCTGTATAAATTTTGTATTATTTGTAAACTTTTGTATCAGCCGTTTCTTATCAGAGAGAATAAAAATGCCATTGTTTTTTTATAAAAGTTTCGGCAGCAGAAAAAAGATTCAATGTTAGGAAGCACGAAAAGAGAACTGCCAACTCAATGAAATGGTCATTCTTATTTAATAATGGAATTGAACACGATAGAGCGAACCAAATGATAGATCACAACAAAAATAAAAAATACAAAATACAAAATATAGGTTTTTGGCATCTCATAGTGACTATTTCAATTTCTCCAATGGTCTAGAAGTAGGGCTGTCAACGGTTTTGGAATCTGATCGGGCATTAAGTATCCCACTCAACCTTCACGTCGGGTTTGGTCAAGCCGATTCAAAGATCAGATCACGTTGAGCAAATATTGGACTGGGCCGACCCAACCCAGCCCAATATTTTATATGTAGGAATAAGGGGATTTGGAGATTTTGAACCAGATGGACCCAACAGAAATGGGCAAGGAGCCGGGCCTCAAATACTACTATAAACAGGTCAGGCTCGAGCCGACCCTTATCCAAAAATGAAAAAATCCAAGCCGAAGCCCAACCCATTGGCACCCCTAGACCCGACCCAAACCAACCTAGTTTCTGGTGGGGCATATACCCTTGACCCATTGGGTGAGATCTCGGGGCAGATCTATTTGCACTGAGATATGGTCCTATGATGGATTGCTACTTGAATAATTTAGACCGGTCATAGATGTGCACTACATGGCATAATCATAAATCACACTTCAATGGTGAGAAAAAAGTTTGATGTTAATGGTGTGGGATCAATACCATGTTGGTGTTTAAATGTCGGTCAGGAGCCATTATCCCATAAAAATAACATATACACAATGCTGGAATTGTAATGGCATTTCCTCTCTCTACTTTCTTAAAGTCAATAAATATGCATATGCAAGCGCACACAGAACCGAAGAGACTGATAATTTCAATTATTTCAAGAAGTTACAAGTGTGCATATTAAACCTTAGAATCAAATGATTGAGATACAAACTGATATAATACTAGTATTTACAAGTGTAATTCTAGAGTCTAGACTACTAAAAAAATTAGTGAAACTTTTAAAGGCCACATTACATTAAGATTAATGTAATCTATTTCTTTAAAAATTAAAATATACACAAAGGCATAAATATTATAGAGTAAAATTAAAATATACACAAGTCTTTCTTTTAACCCATGTCCCACGATACAAATCTCGAGTGCATGCTATAGCTCCTTTATACCTATTCAATAGCAGCATAATAGAGTATTACAATTTTCAACTTCAAAATAGCAAATCAATGATCAGTCCACTTTTATGTATTCGTAATCATTGCCAAGTCAGCTCAGAAGCCAAATTATTCGTCTTTGTGAAGCCTTCACCTCAATGTCACTTTTATTATATTCTTTTATCTAACATTATGTATGGTAAAACTTTTGGGCTTTCTATTTTCAATGACATTACTTAAATGCGGCTTCTATAATTTTTGTGAAGTTTAATCGAGGGGATTTGGGACTATAAATCGGATATTCGTCATAACGGATAAGAGTTGGATTGAGAAGAATAAGTATAGAATTCTTTAATGATTAGATGCATTAATTATGGGTAAATTTTAATTAAGGCGTGGATTACTTAAATAAATTATTTACTATATTTTTGAAATGGGGTTTCTGGAGAGTACGGTAGAGGTGCGAAAGAATTCATCAACCTAGCTATAGCTCGTGGAGCCTCTGTTAATGGGAGGTTGAAGTGTCCTTGCGTTAAATGCCATAATGGACGATATCACGATATAAAGACAATAGAAGACCATTTGATATGCCGAGGGGATTGTTCGAACATACATCAATTGATTTTACCATGGGGAGGAACCACCTCAATCAAGTTCTGCAAGGGATAATATTCTTGATAGTGAAGCTGATGAGCCTGATATAGGTGATGACATTAGCCATATGTTGCATGATGCGTTAGGAGTACATATTCTAGATGTAGCTTCAGATGGTATTGAACCTGAAATAGATCGTTTACCCGAAACCAGTGCTGCCAAATTTTATAAATTAGCACATGATGTTGATCAAGACCTATATCCCGGATGTAAGTCACACTCAAGGTTGTCTTTCTTTGTTAGGCTATGGCATATCAAATGCCTTGGAGGATGGAGCAATAAATCGTTTACTATGCTGCTTAATTTATTAAAAGAGGCACTCCCTGAGGGATTGACGTTACCTGAAAGTTTTTCACAAGGTAAGAAGATTATTTCGGACTTAGGACTAAGTTACAATAAAATTGACGCTTGCCCAAATGATTGCATGTTGTCTTGGAAAGAGTCCGTACACAAACAAGTATGTGATGTTTGTGGCACCTCAAGATAGAAGTATCAAGAGGTGCATTTAGAAGGCATTAAGAAGAAGAGTCCGGCAAAAATCCTGCGTCACTTGCCTATAATACCACGTCTTCAAAGGTTGTACATGTCCTCAAAAATTGCATCTGACATGAGATGGCATGATGAGGGTCGCACCAAAGATGGGATGTTACGTCATCCTGCCAATTCTCCGGCTTGAAAACATTTTGACCTCGTCAATCCAACATTCGCAATAGACTCACGCAGTGTTAGACTTGGGTTAGCAAGTGATGGTTTTAATCCCTCTAGGACAATGAGTCTTGTCCATAGTAAACGAGAGCTCAGCAACTGACCGGAGATGGTGCAAATCGCACCTCTTGAAGAAAGCCTCTTTGGCGGATCACTCTCAATGGACAAGCTTTATATTTTTCAACTTTATTTTACTTTATTATTATTATTATTATTATTATTTATCCTTCACATATGTAATTGATACTTGAAGATTAAATTTTTTATCCTTCACATGTAATTGATGTTTGATGATTAAATCATTTTTAAGGTAAAAATGGTAGCTCTATTCGCACCTACAAAATTACTGAGTTGGCTTATCGGAGCCCTCAGTAAATTGGTGGGTGCGAATAGAGCTACCTAAAAAAAATATCCACTTTACTAGTGGCGGTTCTAAACTGCCCCAACTAAGTATGACACCGACACTTATAAAATTGGCATACTGGCGGTTCCAAACCGCCCCAAATAGCATTTATATTCAGGCATACCGGCGGTTCAAAACCGCCCCAACTAGGTAGTATACTTGCAATGACAATTGCAACTTGCTGGCAGTTTGAAACTGCCCCAAAACCTGTCATTCACCGACAGTTTAAAACTGCCACTAAAAGCTCAAATAGTTAGCTGTTTTACGTGTTTAATGGCAGCCATGAACCGCCGAAAATGGCTCTCTAAACCGCCGGTGAAAGCCTACAGCGACACCACATTAGGGGGCAGATCTCCAAACCGCCAGTAGCATTATTACTGGCAGTTTTTGTACATATAGCGGCAGTTTTTAGCCGCCGGGATAAGCCATTTATTTTGTAGTGGGAAGAAGATAAAGTTTTTGTGCGTTAAAGAAAGGGAGTAATTTGGACTTTTTGTTATCCTTAGGGTCGGCTAGGCTCCCAGCTGATCGATTTGGGTAAAGGTGAAAATATAGGACCTCTGACGTAAAAGGTGTATCTGACAGGGTCGATCAGGTAAATTTCCCTATTTTGAGGAGAAAAAGTACAATCCGTATGCTCTATTGAGAGCCAATAGTAGCTTGCCATTTGTCTTGACCCTTGTGAAGCCCACGTTAACTTCGTTTTTTCCTTTCTAGAATAATTTTTGGATGATAAGTATTTGTCACATCCAAGTATTATTCTTCTTGATAGAAGCTAAAACAAATCGTTGTGAGGCTTGCCAATTGTCTAACACTTGGCAAGCGTCAATTGTCTTTTCTTCTCAACTAGTATAACTCTTAGATGGAAGAGATTTGTTGCATCCAAAGGTTGTCCTTAAAAGGAAAGGAACATAAATGTTGTGTTTGGATTAGCTCTTAGAGTATGTCCAACAGGAGATCTATCCAACCGGCCAAAGGTATTATAGTATAGCTATCCAAATATCAAAAAACGAGCTTCAACAGGCGCGCTATACAACCCGCCAAAATAGAGAGTTACTACAGTAATAGTTAAATTTAGATCTCTGTTGTAGATCTTTGAGCATTCAAAAAAAAGAATCACCAATCTGCAACAACAAAAAATGGGTTTTGATTTCTTCTCTTTAACAGATTCATTTCGGAGCTCACCAAATTCCCCATTTTGCTTGTGTTTCTACCCTTTTGCACCAGTTTTTTCACTTCAACAGGTTAGTGATCAAGATATTAGTATTTAGACATTATTTTCTGGCTTTTGATTTTTATGCTTTGTTTTCTTATTTAAATTAATGGGTTACGACTGGAGCTTAGAGATTTAGATCGTTCTTTATGGAATTTTTAGATGGTGAAAAGGAAAGTGTAATGTTATTTTTTAAAGGAATTAATCTTTTTCTTGATTTAATTGGCTCTTTTTTATGTTTCTTTTGTGGGTTTTGGTTGAAAACTATAGATTTGGCTCTTTTTAACATTTTTTTTTTATGGGTTTAAAGTTTTGATTTTTATGGTTCGTTTTATTCTTTTAAGTTAATGGGTTTTGGTTGGAGATTAGAGCTTTAGTTCTTTCTGTGGAATTTGTGGATGGTGAAAAGAAAAGTGTAATCTTGTCTTTTGTAAAGAAATTATATTGTTCATAGTTTAATTGGCTCTTTTTTGTGTTTATTTTGTGGGTTTTGCTTGACAACTATAAATTTCGATCTTTTTATTTTTAATGGATTTAGCAGTTAATTTTCAGTTAATTTTCTGTGAGTGTTTCTAATTTGTAATGGATTTTAGAATGCCCAATGAAGATTTGAATATAAAATTATTTTACTATGAACAAGTTCCTTGGTTTCGATGATGTTCTTGGGAGCTTATTTTATTTTCTTTCTTTTCTTGTCTACTTTGATCACTGATAGTTTTTCATCTTTATTTTTTTGAGTTTTGTTTTACAAAAATATGACTGTTGAAAAAATATAATCGTTATAAAAAAATATGATTGTTTGAAAATATGTCCGTTATAACATACACTACAAAAAACAAGACTATTAGTTGATGTGAAAAATTGCCGCGACAATTTTTTGGAGCAAAAAATTTCCGTTACTAGTCTTATTTTTTGTAGTGATATAACCGTTAGAGATTTTGAATTTTTAAAAGTTGAGTGTTGGTAGTAAACTATAATAAAACAAGAATGTAAAATAATATTTTAAAGAAAGGAGTAGTTAAAATAGAGTATCTGTTAGAGTAATTTTTACTGTAGCAATAACTAAAATACTGTAGTAATAGTTAAATTAGTGTTTAGCTATCCAAATTTAGCTCTCCTTACTAGAGACGCTCTTATAAGAGCAGTGCAACTCTCAACCTGCTCCCTGCCCGAATTGATTTTATATGCTTTTAGCAAAGAACATTTTCATCACTTAAAAGAGCTCCCGTGAGAGCAAATAAGGCAAGGAATTATATTACCAAATATAAAATTTCAATTTTTTATGACAATATCATATAAAAATTAAAATTTGTAGACGTGAATCCTACGGAAGTTTTACGTGTGCTGTTTTTACAAATTCTACACAAAAAAGCTGTCAATGGGCCTGACCAGGCTCAGGTTGGGCTTTTGATAGGCTCATTTACTTTCGCCCCACCAAATTCAGCCTGAACTTGGTGGGGACATTAAATTATGCCGGGTTTCGCCAATTGCTTTCAGGCTTAGGATATTTATTTAAGTGTAAGCCCAAGTCAAACGGTTTAACTCTAGGCCATATTCGAGCTAATCCGATCTTTTCCCTTAATATAATCAGGCTTGGCCGGGCTGGACATAGGCCGCTTAGATTATTTTTACCTTAAAAAATAGACCCAAACCCGGCCTAGATACAAAAGCAGACATGAGTAATCTCCTTTCCCCAAACTAGTCAAACCGTGTTATATGCGTTTATAAGCCTGACTCCTCCTTTCTCTCTAACTTTTCCGTTATACAATTTTTTCAAAAATGTCAAAATTTCTTATCCTCTTCATAATTTCACCTTAATCGAAAAGGTAATCTCACCGTTTATTGTTTTGATTCAGAAAATAGGTATATATATATTTTCCCAATCTTCAATATAATGTATCTTGAGATCATATCATGTAAGTTTTATATGTGCTATACTGGGCCAGCCCTAAGAATTTAGGGGCCCAAGGCGAGTTCTTAAAATGGGGCCCCTCTTTAATATTACTTTGAAAAAACAAAATTCGCAATAATTATTTTTTGACAATAAAACATTACTTGTATTCCTATATTAGATATATTTGCATATTTCATTCAACTACGTATAATTTGAAAATGTAACTAGCAATATGATAAAAGTATATAATAAAAGAAAATGTAATAAAAAAAGAGTAAAGCTAAATAGTAGAGCGTACCCGATGGATGGAGTAACCCAAATAATAACTTTTTGGCATATATATATATATATATACAATTACCTAAAAGAATTTATTTAAATGACCTATCAATTTTGATCTACTAGTTGAACTTAATTTCGTGTTCAACCAGATTTCCAGCCATTGGATGAAAGAGAATCATGACTTCTATTTAATAAAATAATAATTAAAAAAAAAAAAAAATAATAATAATAATAATAATAAGGGATATCTATGGACTAATTGGACCCTTTTTATAGGAAGATATGGAGTCAAAATTCTCTTCTATGAACTAATTGAACCTGACCATTGCCCTATGTGTGTCATGGTATCTTTGGGTCACTTTTTTTTGGCATGTGTGTCACTTGACTGTCCGATGATATGCTCATAAAATTATTTTCGTCATCTGGTTTAATGCCGTCAACAATTAATGAAGGTTATCTATTAAAGGGTACCTTTAAATATGCCCACAAAATCTTGCAATGCGTCCACCCAAAAAATCACTAACTACTTTAAATCATACAATGGAGATCGTGTTTCACTCCAATCGTCCACACAAAGGATTTTGAGGCCATGAATGTGCCATCATACGATTAGTTTTTTATTTTACATGTCATAGATCCTAAAAACGTGGCCCTAAGGACACAACACATTCAAACATGACTTTAGGGCCACATTTTTAAGATCTATGACTTGTGGAATAAAAATTTGCTCGTTTGATGATAAGTTCATGGCCTAAAGATCCCTTGTGTTGAAGATTGGAGCAAAATACGATCTCCATTGCTTGATTTAAAGCAATTAATAGCGTTGGCACATTTTAAGATTCGGTAGGTGTATTTAAATGTACCCTTTATTAAATTGGTAGGGGTTGGTAGCAGGCAAGTTTTAGGGCTTGTTTTACCACCACAAATGTGTTATAGTCACCTCACTTAAACAAAGTGAAAATCTATTGATTTTTTTAAATTAGCCTATAAAGATTGTTTTACACCCTAACCTTTCACAAAATAGTCAGATGTCAAACATCTCAAAAAGTGAACGTGAACCACGTACCGTTAGATGCAATTCACATTCACTTAATGTGTACAACGTGGAATCAAAATTTGACGGTTTGATAGTAGGTCTATGATCTCAAGATCTATTGTGTGGAGGATGAAAATCGATCTCCATTGTCTTATTTGAAGCAATCAATAGTTTTTTCCTTTGTTAAAGTGAGGTGGCTGTGACATGAAGTTGTGTGGTAATAACATCAGCCTTTTTAATTGTTTATGAATTAAATAAGTAACCAATTCTCCTTATGTAAAATACAAATATGCAGTTTGGGTTTCAAATCCCCATGTGTATAAGGTGTCTTCCACTGTCACACCCCCTTAACTTAAAAAACCCTAATTACTAAATAAGATAAATACTAAATCAATATTTAATTAAATAAATTCAATTATTAAAATTTAAAAGAGAAAGAGATACAATCAAAGAAACTAAGACTAAGAGAGAGAGAAAAAAAAAGTAGCTCAATCATAAAAAGCCTAGTTTGGGATTGGCCGGTGAAAGAGCCGAAGAGGGTATCAGGGTGGAGCCCGGGGATGTCGGATGCGATGTTCCCTCCCGTGTTGGGGCCGGCCAGCTGAGAGAGAGAGAGAGAGAGAGAGAGAGAGAGGGAGATGTGAATAGTTGAATAGGGGGCGATTGAAAGAGGGTGGGTTTTTATTTTTTTCATTTAAAGGCTTAAAGCGTAAGTGAGCCCACCCGATTCGGTTAGAGCCAACTGCTGAACCTTAATTTGTATTGTGAGGGGCCCATGCCAACTGGGCATGGGGCCCCTCTCAAAATATTTTCAAATGCAAAATCCAATTAAAAAATTGCTATTCCATGTTTGGGGTCCCCTATTTTTCGGGGGCCCGAGGCAGCCGCCTCTATGGCCTTAGTCCAGGGCCGGTAATGGTGCTATATAATCTTTCGGATAGCACGTGATTAAAAAACTACCGTCTGAAGATGCATTTATGATATCAGGATCGATCTGATTCGAAGCAATCAATATTTTTTCGTTGGGTGAATTTACATATCCTCATTGTATGTAAATAAGAGCATCTAAAAATGATCTCAATCCTATATAAAAAATAAGGCCAAATTAGTTATAGAGTTTCTACTTAAGACTTAGGTCCATCTAAACTCATTACACCATTAATTTTGAAGACTTGGATATGATAACTCTACCTAAATGGCTTAAGTTTGATTTAAATAAGAGTACTGGTTTCACAGTTCATAATGTTGACTGTCATGAATAAGATGATAGAGGTCGTTTTCTGTCTCAATTTTTTACACATTAGATCTTGAGAGTATGACCCATATATTGGACGGTCACATATTTATTTCACGAGTCACACATCTGTGATCATAGTGTACACGGTATGCCGTGTTTACGGTCACTTTAGGATTGTGTCGTGTGGAATTAATATCAGGCCATCTGATATGTGGCCCATGATCTCAAGATCTAATGTGCAAAATATTGGGACCAAAAACAACTTATACAATATGATTCAGGGAAGTCATTGGAGTGAGTGGTGGAACCATTTTCTCTCCACCAAACAAGACCTCCACGGACTAAAGTATATATACTTTTACTGATTCATGTGCTTATAAATAAATGGACACCTTACCACAGAGGCATTAGCCCAGTTGGTAACCTCCCTCCATTGTGAGGGAGGAGGCCGTGGGTTCGATACTCTTCCTCCACTCTCTCACGCTGCTCACCAACTGTCATATGTGTATGCGTGCCTGCTCCTCAATTTTGACCTAAAAATGGCCGTATCAAAAAAATAAAATAAGTTTTTAGACATAAAGATATTGACTCGCTAGCCGTGCTCGGGTTTGGTACACATTTGTTTCTCATTGACATTTGTGAACAAGGATCAAAATTTCGGTTTTGGACATGATCGAAATCCGATATTTTGGCTGAAATCGGAAACTTTGGCCGAAATTTTGGTCTCTATACAAAAGTGACTAAAATTTCGATCCAAATTTTTGTTTCTGTAGGGACCAAAACCGATAATTTGGACCAAAATTTCGGTCATTTCGGCCGAAATTTTGATCCTTTTTATGAAACTTTCTATGTCCGTCACGATTCACATGTGATCTCTTACCATGAAAAGCTAACATGAATAATTTTTAGGGCAATATCTGTTAATTTCAGTTTTTTTTATTGGTGAATAAGTATGAGAAGTCTCACTTCCACACCCTTTATTGTTATTGCAACTTCACTTAAGCAAAGTATAAAACAATTGACTGCTCTGAATAAAACGATAGATATTATTTTTCGTCTCACTCTTCCACACAATTGTTGTCAATATCATTGGCCTATCATAAGTTCAAATGTAATTCTACTTGGCATACATCTCAAAACGTGAACTACGTTTGAGGGTATCCTGATCATACTCACTTTTTGTGATGTCTCCAACATCTGATCCTTCAATGGTAGGCCAAAAAATCTCAATTCTTACAGTGTGGAAGGTTGGGATGAAAAATATTTGCCATCCTCTGATTCAAAGTAATTAACAGTTTCTGCTATGCATGGTTAAGTGATGTGGCTGGAACCAGTAACACTTCTAATAATAATAACAATAATAATAATGATAAAGGATGGTGTTACTATCACACCACTTTTGTTACAACCACCTTCATTAAACATCGGAAAAAGCTGTTGACTGTTTTAAATCACATGATGGAAATTATTTTTGGACCCCATCTTTCACACAACAAATCTTAAGATTATGGGCCTACGATCAATTAGTCAGATGTTGAATCCATGTGGAAAACAGACCAAAAAAATTAACTGCTTTTGATGGTGTGATATGATAACGTTCTATTTTTGGGATGTGTGCTACGTATTACAGACGTTACACTGACTGGTCCCAGTACCCACTGCCAGAGGTGTGGATCCAGGTACTGCCCAATTCAACTCGGATCATTCCCAAATTACCCCTTTAGTTCCTTTTAATATGATTCACCCTTGTGGGCCCCATACATATCTTAGAATCCTTGAATTTCTCGTACCTCTATTAAAATCCCTTCCAAACTGCCATTAAACCCAAATTACCCAAGCCAACATACCCTGTTAGTGAATCATAAGCCGATAGCAACAATAGGAACCTTAGTTCATAGGTATTGTATTTACCCTCGCATACCATCTACTCCCTTCGAGTCCTTCTCTAAAATAATTTTTAGATGGGCGACATATATCTTATTTAAGATTATTTTTTTTCAAGGAGAAGTACAATCCATCTGCTCTGTTGAGAGCCAATAGTGGCTTGGCGTTTGCCTTGACACTTGTATGCTCACATTGACTTCTTTTTTCTCATTCTAGAAAATTCTTCGATGGTGGATATTTGTCACATTCAAGTATTATTCCCAAGCGAAACTAAGCAAAGGGCGCTTTCAGGGCCGGCCCTAAGATTTTAGGGGCCCAAGGCGAGTTCCTAAAATGGGGCCCCTCTTTGATATTATTTTGAAAAAAATAAATTCGCAACAATTATTTTTTGACAATAAAACATTACTCGTATTCCTATATTAGATATATATGCATATTCCATTCAACTACGTATAATTTGAAAATGCAACTAGCAATATAATAAAAGTATATATTAAAAGAAAATGTAATAAAAAAAGAGTAAAGCTAAATAGTAGAATGTACCCGATGGATCAAGTAACCCAAATAATAACTTTTTGGCATATCCGAACTTATTCATCTGCATTCAAAAAGAAAAAAAAAAGGTTTTATGTTCTAGAAAAATATAAACATAAATGTAAAAATACTATATATATATATATATTATACAATTACCTAAAAGAATTCATTTAAATGACCTATCAATTTTGATCTACTGGTTGAACTTAATTTTGTGTTCAACCAGATTTCCAGCCATTGGATGAAAGAGAATCATGACTTCTAATTAATATAATAATAATAATAATAATAATAATAATAAGGGATATCTACGGACTAGTTGGACCCTTTTCATAGGAAGATATGGAGTCAAAATTCTCTTCTATGAACTAATTGGACCTGACCATTGCCCTATGTGTGTCATGGTATCTTTGGGTCACTTTTTTTTGGCATGTGTGTCACCTGACTGTCTGATGATATGCTCATAAAACTACCTTCGTCATCTGATTTAATGCCGTCAACAATTAATGAAGGTTATCTATTAAAGGGTCACCTTTAAATATGCCCACAAAATCTTGAAATGCGTTCACCGCAAAAATACTGATTGCTTTAAATCATACAATGGAGATCGTGTTTCACTCCAATCGTCCACACAAGGGATCTTGAGGCCATGAATGTGCCATCATACGATTAGTTTTTTATTTCACATGTCATAGATCCTAAAAACGTGGCCCTAAGCACACAACACATTCAAACATGACTTTAGGGCCACATTTTTTAGATCTATGACTTGTGGAATAAAAAGCTGCTCGTTTGATGATAAGTTCATGGCCTAAAGATCCCTTGTGTTGAAGATTGGAGCAAAATACGATCTCCATTGCCTGATTTAAAGCAATTAATAGCGTGGGCACATTTTAAGATTCGGTAGGTGTATTTAAAGGTACCCTTTATTAAATTAGTAGGGGTTGGTAGCAGGCAAGTTTTAGGGCTTGTGTTACCACCACAAATGTGTTATAGTCACCTCACTTAAACAAAGGGAAAATCTATTGATTTTTTTAAATTAGCTGATAAAGATTGTTTTACACCCTAACCTTCCACAAAACGGTCAGATGTCAAACATCCCAAAATGTGAGTGTGAACCACGCACCGTTGAACGCAGTTCACATTCACTTAATGTGTACAACGTGGAATCAAAATTTGACGGTTTGATAGTAGGTCTATGATCTCAAGATCTATTGTGTGGAGGATGAAAATCGATCTCCATTGTCTAATTTGAAGCAATCAATAGTTTTTTCCTTCGTTAAAGTGAGGTGGCTGTGACATGAATTAAATAAGTTGTGCGGTAATAACATCGGCCTTTTTAATTGTTTATGAATTAAATAAGTAACCAACTCTCCCTATGCAAAATGCAAATATGCAGTTTGGCACTACAAAAAATGTGTTTATTGGAGACGGCTTTTGGCCGTCTCCAAAGGTGTCTAAGTCGTCTCCAATAGTATTGGAGACGGCTTCCATGTAGTCTCAAATAGTCCCGTCTCCATTATTTTTGGAGACTAAATGGAAGCCGTCCCTCATAGTCAAAGTTATTGGAGACGGCATATGACCGTCTCCAAAGATATGTTGGAGACAGCTTAAAGCCGTCTCTAATAAGTCATCTCTTATTATTAGAGACGGCTTTTGGCCGTCTCCAATAAGTGATTGCCTGTTATTGGAGACGACCAAAAGACGTGTCCCTTATTTTTCTTTTTTTTAATGCTATTTAATTTTTTTGCTCCAGGGCAATATTGTCTAGCAGTACACATCTATAACCTCCATTTTATTTTATTTTTTTTATGAAAATCCATAACATGCATTTATATACTCACATTAGCATAAACATTAACATGGTCAAAGCTCATTCAGAAAAGTAAATTTTAATTCACGACACCGCAATTTCATTAACAACAAATTTATTTATACAAATAATGACTCTCATTTTTAGAGGTATCCAGTAGTCATGGCTTCGTAAGCTTGTCCAGTAGTCATGGCTCCATCTCCAATCATAGAGATTATATGGTTGTTCTTCCCTACTAGATCTCTAGCAACTGCCATTCCTATCAAATTCAAAAAAAAAAAAAGTTAATAATTTCTCCAAGAATCGAGTCATAGAGTGTACACAACATAGTAAGGATTAAGATATCAACGATATAAGAGCACAAAAAGACTTATGATGCAGGGAATTCTGCTCTTATTTGCAAAAACCAGATTTCATTGGTATCTACCACAATTACTTATTTTACCCTCCAAATTTAAAAATAAATAAAATTCCACATCAGTTAAGTTCATTCCACAATTACTTATTTTAGCAACAGAATGCTAAAAGAGAGATTCTCACAAAACAGTCGTCCCTATTCATGTTGAGAAGAAAAAAGTAAATCTGGATAATTACTGTCAGGCGACAGATATAAAGAATTAAAACAGACCTGACAGATAAAATACTAAAACAAAGGTACATATGACTAAAAAAACCATTAGCTACAAAACAAATCTAATAATCTGGAAATGTTGGAAATGTTATAGAGGGAACAAAGGACGTTCCCTCTATAACAGTATCAGACCATCAGGAACCCAAAGAAAAAATCCACAATTAATGCGTCCAAGGGCGAAAGATCAATTTATAATTTAGGGGAAAATTATCCACACGCTAATATATTGTCACCAGAATAAGTATAATTTTTATGATTAACCAAGTTTAAAAATAAACAAAATATAAATATATAAATACTTGGACAGAGGTCATGGGTCTTATGTTTGGGAACAAGAATAAACAGATCTAAGATGCAAGGACAAGACAAATGATTTGACAAAGAAGACCCGAATAGCATCTTGAAGTGAACCCTAATGTTCAAAGGGGGATTATTGGAGATGAGCATCCACTAAAGCTTCATGCTGACAAACCTACAGGGATACACCCTAATGTTCACAGGGATTATTAGAGTCCCTCCAAGGGATATTTGCTGGGACATAAGTTCGCCCCACTCCAAACTTTTAAAAACCAAAACCAAATCATTGAGCCAGAAAATTAATGAAATATTGGGAAAGTTTTGTTGCATGTGGTGCATTATAGGACACAAATAGCCATAAAAGGAGATTTTAAATTACACAAGGCTAAGGGCGTTATCCGTGATAGTGACAAGTTTAGACCTGTGTAGCTTGTTGGTTATGAGATCTTTGATAAGAATATGCAACATATTCGGATGTTAAAATGTTCATATTAGGTAGAAGGTCAGAAGTTGCTAGGTTCCAATTTCTAATCTTCAACTTATACTGCATACTTGTAGTTTAGTTCGGGCATTAGCCTAAATTTTACAATTTAAAAGCTCATCTGCTGTCAAACAAATAATCTCACTGAAGGTGAGGTGACCAAGGCAACGACAACAACTTGCTCTCTCAATTTTTGTTGCTTCTCAATTTATGGAGTATATGGCTAGATCAAACTAATATGGAATGGAATAAAAAAGTCTAATTGCATGCATATTTCTGCATACATATTCAAATCAGAGATGGCAAGATAGGGTCCCTCTGTTTTCACACTCTATCTCCTTGAACCACCTCAGATATGACAATAATTAAACTAATTGCAGCCATAGTCAAGAAAAATAAACACCATAACATATACATAATTTGACAAATGAGATTTTGTTCTGACAGATACAGAAATTAGAAATAAATTCTTCAAATTTTTCTACTTGAATTCTTCAAATTCTAGTGTTTTTAGAAGATACCGATGGCTTTGTGAGTAATATTCATAATTCTTGGTAAAATAAATTCAAATGCAAATTTTGAATGAAAATCGAAATTGAACCACACCTTAGATCTGAACTTTGTCTGACTCACACCTTAGATCTGAACTTTGTCTACTCAGATTTAGGCAATTAAATGAACGATCCCTATCAAATCCGATTCAAACTATTCGAGATCCCTACCAAATCGCATTTAACGTTCTAATTAGATTGACGATATTGATTACATCTAGTACACTAGTAAAATCACAGTAGAATGAGGGATTACGATGTAACAGTAAATTAGTAATACTAATATAATCAGATGTAAACAATTACAAAGAAAATCAAAGGATAAATAAATATAAGCGTGGATTTGAGATCATTTAAAAGAAAATAAATGAAAGGGATAAAAAAATAAAAATAAAAGAAAAACAAGGATTTTATAAGAGAGAGAAAAGAAAAGAAAGAAAAAACCAGAGTAAGCATTATTATTACATGGTCGAACTGCTTCAAACTGCAATGGCCGCTATCTACATATCGAAAACGAATGGCCGCTATCTACAGATCTCTGCTTCAAATTAATGATATAGAGATCTCTGCTTCAAACTGCAATGGCCGCTATCTACAGATCTCTGCTTCAAACTATAAAGAGATCTCTATATCGGAGCTCAAACGAAGGCTCCAAGGTATTGACAGATCGAAAACGAAGTTGGGCTGAGATGATGAATCTGATTGCAGATTTAAGAGAGAGGGAGATTGGAGAAAGAGATCAGACGGAAAAATTGGGAGATCGATTAGAGATTCACCATTTCAAAGAGATTAGAGAGAAATTTTGGGAGAACGAAGGAGAGAAAGGGTTTCGCTGGGGTTTTCTTCTCGGAGATCAGAGCGATTCACCTTGCGACGAGCTGCTGCAGAAATAAAATGGCGACGAGCTGCTGCAGAAATAAAATGAACGAATGTTAGTGTTGCCTATTTATAAGAGAGGCTGAGTTAACTTATTTGCAGCCTCAAAACGTATAACGACTTAACTAAAGGGATTTAACCAAAGACTAATCTAAAGATCTTTTGGAGCCGGCTCTTGGGCTTTTTGAGACCGCTTTTCAAATAGTCTCTTAAGGCTCCACCTGCTTATTTATGAAGCAAACCTTAGATAGAACAACTCTATATGTTATTTTATCTAAGGAGACGACTACAGCCGTCCCTAATAAAAGGATTCGAGACGGCCTTTGAAATGATCGTCTCTAATAAATAGTTATTGGAGACGGCTTCGAAAAGCCATCTCCAATACTAGTCTCCAAAAGTCTTTTTTTTTGTAGTGTGGGTTTCAAATCCCCATGTGTATAAGGGGCCTTCCATTGTCACACCCCCTTAATTTAAAAAACTATAATTACTAAATAAGATGAAAACTAAATTAATATTTAATTAAATAAATTCAATCATCAACATTTAAAAGAGAGAAAGAGATACAATCAAAGAAACTAAAACTAAGAGAGAGAAAAAAAAATAGCTCAAAATCATAAAAAACTTAATTTGGGATTGGCCGGTGAAAGAGCCGAAGAGGGTATCAGGGTGGGGCCCGGGGATGTCAGATGCGATGTTCCCTCCCGTGTTGGGGCCGGCCAACAGAGAGAGAGAGAGAGAGAGAGAGAGAGAGAGAGAGAGAGAGAGAGAGAGAGAGAGAGAGAGAGAGATGAGAATAATTGAAAAGGGGGCGATTGAAAGAGGGTGGGTTTTTATTTTTTTCATTTAAAGGCTTAAAGCGTAAGTGGGCTCACCCAATTCGGTTAGACCCAACTGCTGAACCTTAATTTGCATTGTGAGGGGCCCATGTCAACTGGGCATGGGGCCCCTCTAAAAATATTTTCAAATGCAAAATCCAATTTAAAAAATCGGTATTCCATGTTTGGGGCCCCCTAAATTTCAGGGGCCCGAGGCAGCCGCCTCTATGGCCTTGGTCCAAGGCCGGTTGTGGGCGCTTTTATCACTTAAAGAATCTCAACTACCAAGAACTGCATTAACAAATGTAAAATCAATTTTCCGCTATGTATTATCATTTTTCTGAGCCAAAAGCCAAAGAATCGAAGATTGGGGTAAAAAACGATCTCCTTAGTTGGATTCAAGTGAGTTAATGGTTTTAACGATGGTATCATCGGTTGCGAAGACAGAGTCTTCGGTTGCAAAAGCACATTCTTGTATACCCAACTCTGAAGAAAGAGAAAGTAAAGAAGAGAGGTTTAACTATAACCTCCCTTTCCAAAACTTCTCTCCAAATCTTTTTATGCGGGGCCCTCTCTAAAAGTGCTTTGCTTCTGAGGTATGTTGTTATTTGCTTAGTTGTAATTATGAATATTTTATTTATTTATTTGTTCATTTCCATGGATTATTTACGATATATGATCTTTGAAGCTTTTCTATTTTATATAATTGTACATTGTGTAGTTTTTAGTTGAAAAAAAAAACGCACAGAAAAGCTTCAAAGATCATATATTATAAATAATCCATGAAAATAAACAATGATAAAGAAAAACAAAATATTCATAATTACAACTAAACAAATAGCAACTGAAGATTCTGTCTTCACAACTGATGTTTCCATCGATAAAACCATTAACTTAAATAAGATTAAGGAGAGCATTAACTGTATTAACATGAAAGAGCAAACCAAAGTCAAGTAAATGACACTCAACATAGTCATATATAATGTTACCTTATGAGTTTATAATAAATATAATATGTTTTATCTCTAAAGTGGAAATGGCTGTTTATTGAGATTCAGCTAAATTTTAGCTGAATTTTTTCTACTAATGGGTCGCTAAGAGCTGTGAAGGGGGTTTATTTGAAAACTTTAGAACGCGGGATTCTTTTTTCACAACTAAAGTTTTACGTGCTACAATGATTTGACTATTTTTTGAATTTGATGATGGAGATCACTTTTCAGCTCAATTTTTCGCACACGATACTTTTCTCATATACATGGCACACATACCACAAGGTGGCCCTAAAATCATATCTTAGCATCCAACAATGTGAAATTTTAGTCACTTTTTTTTATATTTGTGCGGTTGGAATAAAAAATTAACCATGGGATCATATGCTCATAGTTTCAAGATCCTTTGTGGGGAAGATTGTGGTGAAAAATAATCTCCATTGTCTAACTCAAATCAATCAATTGTCCCTGACCAAAATTTTCTACAGAAGATATTAAAGGCAATGATCAAAAGATCATATGTGGGAAAGACCATCTAAGTCGCCAGATTTGAAAGTCATGATAAAAATATCATATGCAGAAAAAATTGGCATGAAACACGATCTTTATCATATGCTCCATTGAAGTCCAAGGTCATTATTTGATTCAACAATTGGTTGCATTGAATCAAATGATAGAGAACATGTTTATTCCAATCTTTTGCACAAAAGAACTATAGATAATAACCATTTTGAATCAGTTCGCTTAGATGGTGTTTTTACCTTCCACATATCTTAAAAAAAATCCCTAAACTAGGTTTGAGCATGATTTTGTGCCATGCAATTTTTGAGTCACTTTTTTAGGGTCTGCTCACATCAAATCAAAAGTTGATTGTTGATCAATCGTACAGAGAATTAGGATGAAAACCGATTTCAATCATTTGATTTAACTTTAATACGACCTTACAAATTGGATGGATGAGAACTATTGGTATATTTTGAGATGGTTTAACAGCACTATAAAATAACCAATTCCATGATTTTTATCTTAGCCTTACCAAAATTTCAGTTTCGCATTGCGAACGTTTTTTTTATTAAACCGTCCAATGTAAATAAAATTAGAAAACCCTCCTCATGATTTCTGCTGAACAAGTTCTAAGCGAATTTAATTATTACATCAAAATCTTAAGTTAGGTAACTTTCTAATATCTCTCCCATTTTTTTGTATCCTTTGCCATTTTTTCCTCTAATTTGTTTTATTCTCCCAAGAATTTTTTAATTTTCTCCAACTTGCCTATAAGTTCTAAGTGAATTTAATTTTTACATCAAAATCTTAAGTTAGGAAACTTTCTAATATCTGTCCCATTTTTATGTAAATTTTGCCATTTTTCCTCTAATTTGTTTTAATCTCCCAAGAATTTTTTAATGTTCTCCGACTTGCTTATAGGAGATAAAGAGAATAAAAAGTACAAAATAATGTTAGAATTGACAAATAATAATAATCACGTACCTCAATTGTCAAAGGTCGATAATCACAAAAAATAAAAACTCAAACACACTACGTAAATTTGAGATGAATATAAAATTTACTAAAAATTTATAAGAGACAAAGTCAATAAGTACTATGATTTTTGTAACTCAAAATAAATAAAATAATCTCTCTCTAAAACCTATGTGGTATCTAGGCCTTTAACAAATCTAAATATGGAAAGACCAAATTCTACTTTAAGTTTTGCAATTAAGTGATACTAAATCAAGCAATCTTTAACTCTAATTCCTTGATAAGCTTAAACATAAAACACAAACACACTACCAGTTATAAAATCAGTTAGACTAGGATTTTCATCCCTATCAAATTCTTCAACTTGTTGAAGGCTTCAAGTTTTGGCGGCTCTTGAAGATATCTGCCACTTGATCTTCTGTCACGACCCAGAATCCTTACCCGATATCGAGGACCTAGAATTCCGTGTTATGACACCGCACGCTGGTTAAGGCGATAAGCGGACATACACATAATCTATAAATTGACTTAGCATATGGATTGAGGCATGTAAGATAGCATTAAAAATAATTGACTCATAAATTAACAGCAGGAATCATAAAAGGCAATAAAAAGATAAATCCTAACCATGCATCTAAGATAGGAAAAAATATGTTTTACGTAGGATAAAATGATTCTAAACATGAACTCACAAAAATATCAAAATAACTAGAATATGTCTCTCAAAGAATAAAGTCTAAAGCAAAAGGACTCTCAAGGCTCGTAGAAATCTGTTGGATCTACGCTCTCTTTCGGATAATAGCCAACGTCTCTATCTACGTAAACCGCCTCCGGAACAGCAGCTCTCGCGTCATTATGAACAGGATAAATGGAATCTTCACCTGAAACTGTTTGATTTGGGAGGGGGGTGAGTTTACTCGTCAGAATCATTCGGTTGGTTGCACAATCGATCCACCATAACTTACTCAGGTGGCCGTGTGTGCAATCGCTTGAATTGCGGTGCATTTTTAAAATATAACCAACATCTTAAATAAATGAAATAAACTTATCCATAATTTATAAACTATCATAATCAAGACAAAAAAATATACTAATATAACATGAAGAGTGCATGATGCTTCTATTTTCTTATCTCTTTTCCTATTTGTCTCATCAACTTAGCATACGTGACATATCGTAAGTCTTATTAATTACTCCATACTCCTACACAACGTACTTCGCATCTTATCTTACTTAAACGATCTGTGCCAGGATCGCTGCTCGAGCCTACCACGCGAGGTCCACGTGTAGATAACCACCTAACCTCCATATCATAACATAAACCACCATCCAGCCAGATGAGGTTGCCGACATAGTAACCACGATGCCCCCTTAGTTCGAGACAAGGCTATAATGTCCTTAAGACCCGTCTTGGCTGCAGACGTTAGATCCTTACGGTGGCTCGTAAGGTATGACGCGTGTAGAAACTTAATTTATATTTAGCTGGCCTTCACAACATATCTTAACATATCATAACATTATTCGGTTCTGGGCTTAGGTTCCCGCCCCGATTTTTATATTTGCGTGGGCTTAAGTCCCCACTTTCTTAATATACATGTATCTTAACATATTCTTTTCTCATTTTTTTCTTAAGACTTAGTTAGAATAGTCCACGGTGCGATAGGCTTCACTAAACCGCGTTTTCCAAGGGACGGGTTCCGTAGTAACTTAGATGTACTTCGTGTGGTATCCCATACTACCATAGAGGGGTTGCATCCGTACATGGATGCCTACATTCCAAGTTCCACGTGACCGTGAAAGAAACCCCATCGTGACGAAGGCTTAAGTCATGTGTCATATCTTATTCTTAACTTATATGCGTATGCCCTATCGTGATTTTCTATATGATGAATGTCATATGATAATGGTAAACATATATAAGAATGAACTATAACATAAACCTTAAACATTTCATATTTATGAAGAAAATTAATAAAGAGCATAACATACGAAATATTAAAGTAAAACAGAAAATAAGAAATATTTAACTACATTTATTTTACAATAGAGTTGAAACTATACTTCATTAAGATTAATTGTATCCATAAAATTTGGTGATTGACTGATATAGCGATCCGACCTATTTTAAAATTCTAAAGGAGCACATGTGTCAAATCAAGGATTGTATGAGGCTTAAAGGAGGTAATAGAATGGTAAGTATTAAAAACGTCAATATTTGACCCCTTAAACTTATAGATTGTTATTCGATGCAAGCTATTTAATGTATTTTATTTAATTTTAGCGATTTATAAGTCTAGAGATAAGTTTAGCGTAAAGTAGCCCAAGAGTTAAAAAAATAATGTCAAGCCCGTGTAACCTTGGATCATCTAAAACGTATCCCGACTTGCAGCCTAAATTTGACCTTAAAAACATTAGATTCGTAAAATTACTATTTCAGACAAAGTTGTAGATCTCGTTGTCGTCTTTTCAATACCGTAAGAATTACTTTAATCCGAGTTCGGAATAAAAAGTTATGACCAAAATATCGAGGTTGTGTCTGTTGAAGAGTTTGGCCGAATTTCACGAAAATCTGGGAAAAACAATCCTATCGATTTTGGGCCTAATTTCTATGTTTTTAAGACCCGAATTTTATTAAAATTTAAGAAAAAGATTTGGGTTTTCTTTTTAAGAAATAACTGAATAATTTAAGATGGATTTAGAGGCACCCACCTGTTAAAGCGTGATTTGAATCCTACGATGATTTGGGTTGATGGAGATCGGATTCGAGAGACGATATGCCCGAGTCTTTTTGCGAGAATTCCTTTCTTACGATAAATTGGTCGCGGCGATGAGAAACTTTGATGGTGTAAGATTCTCTGATAAGATCGAAAATCGATGGAGATCCGACGAGGAATTATGAAAGATGGCACTGTCAGAGCTTTTACAGAAAAGAGGGGATAAAGAGAGACAACTGAGAGAAGAAGTAAATATATATCTAATTCTCTGTATAGGTTAACTCTAATTAAGACTTTCCGTATAAGATTTAATAAAATAGTAGTTTTTACACGCAAGTAGAATTCATATGTGACTTGAAAAGCTTGAGAAGAGGTTTTGCTCCAGCGCTTTGTGTAAGCACCAAGGTAAATGGTGATTCTCTCCCGAATTTACAGTTGTGCCCTTTAACTCGCTTAACTCTTCAAACAGGTATAACTTTTTATATTCTTATCGAAATCGATAAATTATATATCGTTAGAATCGTATTGACGAGTACTCCGCAATGAGTCTAATATTGATATATAAAAAAAATCAGACTATTTCTAAAGTGGGTATATTCCGGTATGGAGTGTTAGCACCACGTACTGTGTGGTACATCATTTAATACCATTAAATAAAATTCAAAAATCTGGGTTATTACATCTTCAGACTTGCAAGAGCCAATCTCCGTTTCACAATATTTCACCAAATCACGAATGTAGTAAAAATTGATATCAATGTGTTTGCTTCTCCCATAGATGGATTCTTCATACTCATCATCTATGTCCAAACTAAACTGCTTCCTTCCGGAGACCATTTCGAAGCTTGATCCTTAATGAATTCAACATCTCTACATAAATCAATTCACCTGTTTCTGGATTATACAATTTCTAACCTTTGGTTAGATTACTGTAACCAATAAAAATACACTTTTTACCTTTATAATTGACTTTTTTTCTCTTCTCAACAGGTACATGACATATACAACACAACCAAATACTCTAAAATCTGAAACATCGGGCTTCTGACTACCTCATGCTTTTTGAGGTGTTATAACACGAACACTCTTCCGATGACTCTTGTTCAAATATAAACATAACAAGAAATAACATCTGCCCAAAATAGCTTAGGTAACTGTTGTGAATTTAAAAGTGTAATACTTGCAAGTGCACGAATCGTACCGTAGTAAATAGGTGCAGCATACGAGGTCATTCCCACAAGGATTTTAATAAACTTTCAAAAGAAATAAATTATTAATTACAAAATTCCCTAGAATTATCACAATATTAATCTAGTCTATCAAAATCGATGAATTTAAAAGAAGAATAAACTAAACAATATGATATTACTCAAAGAAAAATAGGCGTGGTTTAGGATACTAAATCCTCCCATCGTTTGTTATCCTCCATGAATTTAGATCTAAAGGGTGGAATATTATAGACGAAAAATGACATAGAGATTAAAATCAATTAAAGCTTTGTGGAAGATTAAAATAATTAAATCAATATAGAAATCTATGGTAATACTTTTTCAAATCTTCAAATGAAAAGAACTAAAACATTCACCGTATTAAAATAAATCTAATCACAATGGATTAATGACTCTGATTTTTGCATTAAAATAGGATTATGATACTTAATCATAGATTTAAGATCATAGGAAAAGCATGACTAATTCTCATATCTCGGATTGATGATTAAATCCCAAAAACGACAAAAGCATATAGAGAGAAAAATCACAAGGCTTCTACTAACATTCCAATCGTAGATCTATTCTATAGATGAATCCCTTAAATGGGATTCATTAGAATTTAAAACTCTATAAAATTAGCCACACATCTCCATATAAACAATGAGAATAAATAAAATAACTGAAATAAACTGTAATTTATTCAGTAATATACTACAATTGAGTCTCGAACAAATCCACACGAAAGCTTTGATCTACCCGCTATGATCTTCTTTAAAAAGAATTGCTATTCTACCTTATAAAAGCTTGAAAGTTAATAAAAGAAAGCTAGAAAAATGAAGACAACTACCAAAAAGAAGTTTAACTAATGTACAAAAGGAAAGCCTCCTAAAAGAAAGACAAAGAAAAACCACCCTAACTCTAACTCTTGCTTTTATAGGGTCTTATTTCGAAACCCTAACTCCTTGCCAAAACACTAAAATCAATCGATCGATTCTCAAATTCGATCCATCGATTTTGGACTGAATGAACAACGCAATTTCTTCTTTAAGTCTCGATCGATCGATTCCAAAATCGATCGATCGCTTTTCCACTATTTTCTGTGCTTGATGCTCTCTTGGTTCTACATTCCGGCGTATGTCGTCTTTATACTCCTTTGTATAATTGAATTGATCAAAGGGTCGGAATCTCTTGAAATCGTTAAAACTCTATAGAAATCGTTAGATTACTCTCATCGGACGGCTAAGTGTACATCTTAGGGTGTGAAATATCAGCATATTATAACACTTATTAGTACCAATTTAGCTTAGGTGAATCTACCAAAGGTAACCCAGTAACCATCTTCTTTCTAAACAATAAATTCAGGCCATTGAAATTTATATGATCAAAACAAAGATACCACAACCAATTTTTATCTTACATAATTGAACTGAAACATGATAAAATTTATGTTTGCATTGATAACGGAAACATATGATTTTTAGTTATGTGTACTTTTGTAATCAACGTACTTTACTATCTTTGAAACATATGATTTTTAGTTATGTGTACTTTTGTAATCAACGTACTTTACTATCTTTGATAGTGCATACTCCATTCTGAATTTGTATTTTATCCCCTTTTTTCAAAAAGATGTCCCATACTCAATAAATTTGAATAGAGTCCTGGATCATAAAACACATCAGAAATATATTGATGAGAGTCATCTTTGCATTAAAGTTTTACCTTTACCCGTCACCGAAATTTTAAATTTATTTTCAAATTCGTTTCGCCGCACACGGACTCGTCTAACTGCGGAAGGAGATCCTTCTTCCCGCACATGTGATTACTGCACTTGGTATCTAAATACCATGTATTAGTTTGCTCTTCTTCAACTATATTGTATGCTAATAGCAAAGTCTGCTTCGACTCCTTGTTTTGTTCATAATTTGCATGCTCATAATTTTTATTCGACAATTCCACTCTATACGTAGACTTATAGTGACTCTATTTCTTACAACGAAAACACTAAATATGAGATTTATCAAATATTAGATTTTCATCACCTTTCTAATAATTATTTTCTTTATAACAACTTGTAGAGTCATTGCGAATTTCTTCACGACGTGTAGAATTAGATCTATCACCTCTTCCTCGGCCTTTGAAGCCTCTTCAACGGCCTCGCCCCCTATGAGAATCACCTCTTTCGCTAATAGTGGCTTTACTTTGAAGAGCTTGCTCAATGGACAACTGCTTTTCGATTCATCCGATGCTCATAAGAACATAGAGATCCCATCAACCTATCAATTGTCAAGGTTGAGAGATATTTTCCTTCTTCGATCGCAACAACAACATAGTCGAATCGACCTGTCAAATTTCTCGTAATTCACTCTTTTTCACCATTAAGTCGTAACTGGTTAGTTACAACTATAATTCTAGAAAAATAATAAAAAATTAATCTCCAGACGTTCATATGATATCGAATTCACCTCTTTAGTTTTGCAACCTTACGTGTTAGACGTTAGCATCACCTTTGTAGGAGCTTTGCAAAACCTCCAACGTCAGCTTCCTCGTTGCAACGTTTGAAATCCTTTAAAAAACTACTTCATCTACAGCTTGATAGATAAAGAACAACTTTGTCCTTCTTACTTTGTCCTTTCAATTCTCCTTCAATCCATCCTTCTAAAATTAAGAGTTGGCTTCGTGTGCCGCTTGATCAACCGGTTCAACATACCAGATTTCAATAATCTCTCACAAATTATGATACCCAAACAAAGCTTTTATATGAATACACCAATGATCGAAATTTCTCCCGCAAAATTTAGGAAGTTATGATTGAATCGACTCAGATGCCATCTTGATCGAAAAACGAAAATCACGCTTGCAAGCGACTTCAAACAAAGTGCTTAACCTAGCTTTGATATCACTTGTTGGAATTTAAAAATAATAATAATCACGTACCTCGATCGTACACTATCGATGCAACACATAAATTCGAGATGAGTATAAAATTTTGCTTCTTAAAGTAAAACTTATAATAGACAAATCAATAAAGAGAGAGAAGGACAATGACTTTTCTAACTCAAAATAATAAAATAATCTCTCTAAAACCTACCACGTTCCACACCTTTAACAAATCTAAATATAGAAAATTTTAATTTTACTTTAACTTTTGTCATGTAGTTCTACTAAAAAAAATACGTATTCCCATAATCATAGTGACAAATTTCATTTTCGGCAACATTTCGGTAGGGCGTCATTTCGATTCATTATGATAAATTTTAAGAAAAATTCGAAAAGTTTCAAAAAAATTTTGGGGAGTACAAAAAATATTAAATATAAATTATATTTAAACTTCATAAAAAATTTATTTATTATTTTTAAAATGAAGAAAATTAGAAAAATTTTATTAATTTTGGTGAAATTTCGTTAATTTGGCCGAAATTAATGAAATTTCAACGATTTCGGAGAAATCATCGAAATTTCGCTGAAAATTTCGCTCGACCCCTGTTTTGGTAAATTTGGAAGAAATTTGTTATTACGCCCACAACTCTAATTCCTAGAGAAGCTTAAATCCTAAGCACAAACACGCTAAAAGTTATAAAACCCCTAAAACACCAAAAAATAAAAGAGAGCCATTACTTGCACTCGCTTTTTAAGTGATTGCACTGAGGTTAACAAAAAACTTTGTATTTTAGAGATATGTGACATGCAAAAACGCAATCTGGCCGTCTGATTTAAATTTCAGGATCTATAGATCCTTAATTAGTGGATAAGATTGGCATGAAATATAATCTTCATTATGTGATTAAATATAGTCAAAGGCTATTATTTGATTCAACGATTGACAATAATAGATCATATGATAAATATCATGTTTTGCTCAAATCTTATCCACTAAGGATCTATAGATCATAAACTTTAAATCAGACGGCCTAGATTGCGTTTTCACATATCACATGTCCCTAAAATACAAGGTCTTTCCTTAACCTTAGTGCGATGACTTAAAAAGCGTGCGCAAATAATGGCTCCCAAAATAAAAATTAAATCCTTATTTACCTCTAATTCTAACCATTGTAACCGACAAGAATCTTTGTTGTTAATTGACTTTTTCTTCATGGGAATCAGAAATTAGAGATGCTGGTTTACTTGTATTGACTTTGTCTTTAAATTTGAAACATCTATCATAAAATTAAGAAGATACCCTTTTTTTTTCTCTCCTTGGCTGTGCGACTGTGGGAGTTCTGTCTTCTCCTCTTGCTTGTTGAGAGTGAAAGTTGTCATCTTTCCATTGGATCTAGATCAAGTGTGGAGGTTTTTTTTCCCATTTTTCTTGATGGGAGACAATCTAGATGTTGTTCTTCAAGATATCCATTCAAACTTTAAACTCACGACTTCAGAGGAGGAGCGAGTGGTTGTGGATGATGTGGAGATTTCCTCTCCTGACGTCTCCTGTCTTCTGGGCAAGGTTATCTGTTATCGGAAGGTAAATGTTGAGGCGTTCAAAGAGGCAGTTGGCCGGATGTGGAATATGAGTTTAAAGCTGAAGGTTTTTGAAGTTGCTGAAAATGCTTTTCTATTTCAATTTCCTGATGACGCTCATAGAGGCCGTATCAAGAGGCTTGGGCCTTGGAGTTTTGATAATAATCTGATTGTGCTGTCGGAATGCGCTACCGAGAAACCTATTGAGGCAACAGATTTTTCAAAAATTGCATTTTGGATAAGAATGCTAGGTCTCCCCATCGAAGCAATGAATAAACAAGTCAGTACTAGGCTATCAGATGCGATTCAGATAGACTTGGACGAATATGGGAGATGCTGGGGCTGTTTTCTTCGAGCGAGAGTATTAATTGATATATCCAAACCATTACATAGAGGGATCTTGTTCCAGATGAAGGAATCCCGAACAAGTTGGATCAAGTTTGAATATGAACGACTCCCCACCTTTTGTTATATATGTGGATTGATTGGGCACTTGGAGAGAGATTGCCTTCTCTCGGATGGCGATAGCAGAGTGGAGAAGGTTGGTTTACAATATGGAGCTTGGCTCAGAGCTATTCCTCCTCGCCAGTTTGGACCATAGTTTCAATCCTCTAGAGAGGACAAAAGAGGACCTAATCAAAATTAGTTTGTCCACAATGCTTCCTTAAATGCAAATATGACAGACGAGGATTCTGATCAGTATGAATCTATTGCAAGAGAAGCATCTCACAACGTCTATTGTCAAGATCATGACAGTAGCCCATCAGAGAGGACGGTGAATTCATGGAAATTTGGGAACCATGATAAGAGGCGTAAGATGGGGGTAGACGCAAAGGCAACAAACCACGTAACGGCTTCAACGAGTACACTGAATGTGGTGCCGATGATTGTGGAAAAGATCGGAGAAAGTGAGCAGAAATCTAGGATAACGGCTACACAAGATGAGGAGTCATTAAAATCGAGAGCTTCCAAATTTCCTAAGAAAGTGGTAAGTAATGATACTGTGGATACCCAAACCATACCTAACCCAAAGATACCCATATTATCCCAACCCTTCACCGACCCAAATCTAGCTATGTTGTCACAACCCATCCAACCCATCATTGACCAACCCAACCATCATTGACCCAAACCCATCACAACCCACTACCAACCCAACCCATCATTGACCCAAACCCATCCAATTTGACCCTGAAGCCCAATGACTTTAAGCCAAAAGATCTGACCCTGACCTTCTCTGACTCTAACCAAACCCAGCCCACTCATGAACCAAGTCAGATTAATTCCAAAATTCCAAATTTCCCTTATTTCAACCCAATACCTTTGATAGCCAAAAGCTGCCTTTCTATCACCAAAATTGCCATTGAGAACAATACTGTCTCGGATGGCGTTCTTAGAGAAAAAAGCCCCGACAGTGTACCGAAGATCCTTATGACATATGTGTTATGATGTGTCCTTAAATTTGTACTCGCAAGTGCACGAATCGTGATGTAGTCAGTGGGTGCAAAGTATGAGATCGTTCCCACAAGGATTGGTTAGAAAATTTAAAATCAAAAATAGCAATTAATTAAAAGAGTTTTCACAGATCTATCACAGTAACCAACAATCTAGGGTTCTGATAAATGAGATAAATGCTAACAGATAAATACTAAAGGAATTTAACAATTAATGAAAGATAAGGATTGGGATGCTAAATCCTCCCATCGTAGATTTATCATTTACAGAATACCAATCTGTGGATTGAGATATGAGATCTTTAACAGATTTCTCAAAAGAAGCACTGGCCTATACACACGTGAGTTCTAAAATATAGATCTGAGATCACGGAGATGTATGATTAACATCCCATGAGTGTATGATTAACACTCACACTTCGGACAATATTTAGAACCCAATCTCTAGGGTGATGTCCAAAGGACAATCTAAAATCAAGGAGATGTATGATTAACACCCCATGGGTGTATGATTAACACCCACACCTCAGATCGTGATTGGAACTCACCACTGGGATAAAGTCATACTATCAATCCGAGATCAAGGAGATGTATGATTAACACCCCATGAGTGTATGATTAATACTCACACCTCAGATGGCAGTAAAACTTCACCCCGAGATGGGTAATAATTAGGATAAAATCATTATTGCAGATCTGAAATCATAGGGCATGATTAGCTCCTAGATCTCGGACTGAAATGATGATTTCACCATTTTCAAAGAATATTAGGGTCTTAGAAAGATATCAGACATCTCAATCACACAGATTTATGTTAATGTAAATGAATACCTCGGATGGGGTTCATTAGATCCCCATCCTTAATGAAACTAGCCACACATAATTGAAATAAGTAATAAAATAAATGCAAAAGTTGAAAATGCCATTAAAATACCGTAAAGAATTATGCACAAAAATCCACGAAACCTTTAATCCAAAGTACGTACACGTCCTTCTTGAAAGTGGATCCAAATAAAAAAACTAAGACTTATCTTCTCTCAAAATAAATATTAAAAAGATTGTTCAAGAAACTGGGACTCAATGCCCTTACACGTTGAAAAGCAGAAGACTAAAAATATAGAAGAATGCAGTAAAAATGAAAACTCTCAAAAACAGATGTCCCTAAAAAAAAAGAATGCAGAAAGAAAATAAGCATAAGAATAATCATCTCCGAAGGACTCCTCGAATGAATATATCTCCAAGAATATCTTTTTCTTTAATTGCCAAAACAGAAGCCGCTTTTTCCTCCAAGATTTTATTCCGTGAAAAGAGTACGAGATTCTCGCGGCCAAACAAAATTTCGAATTCAAATTCAAATTTGGTCGATCGATCGACTATCTTTAATCAATCGATCGACCATATCAGATTCTATTTTGAAATTCCAAATCTTTTGGATTAGGTCGATCGATCGACCAAAAAGGGTCGATCAATCAACCTCCCAGATTTTCATGAATTCCCGCTACACTTTGCATCAGACACTGCCTCGATATTTTAGCCATAACTTTCTATCCCGAAGTTGAGTTGATGCGATTTATGCGGCGTTGGAAAGCTGACGACGAGTTCTACAACTTTTGTGTTTTGACAATTTTCTGAATCTAACGTCTTGAAGGTTCAAATTGAGCTCCAAGTCAGGATAAGTTCTGAATGATCCAAGGTAGCACGAATTTGACGTTATATTCTGAACTTTTGGGTTATTTCATGCTCAACACATCTCCAGGCCTGTAAATCACTAAAACTATATAAAACATGTTAAATAGCTTTCATCGGGTAGCTAAATGTAGGTCTTTAGGGGTGAAATATCATCATATTTCACTGCACATCATGTTAAAATCTAAGAAAAGAGCCCGGTCAGAACCTGATAAGAAGATCTATACCCCTACAAAAAAGCTAGCTCGCTCTGATCTTTCTCCCAACTCAAATGGCCTTATTCCTAATGAGAATAAAGAGATATCGGCGATGGTTGCTCCGCAACCTCGCCGGACGCAATGAAAATCCTAAGTTGGAACTGCCGAGGGTTGGAGAACCCTTGGACAGTGCATGCTCTTTGACATTTAGTTGGGAAAGAAAACCCGAAGTTAGTCTTTCTTATTGAAACTAAAAAAGTTGGTAAATAGATGGAAATGCTAAAGTGTAAAATTGGTTATCAGAATGGGGTGTTTGTGGATGCGATCGGCAAATCAGGTGGTTTGGGAATGTTATAGAATAATGACCTCAAGGTACAGTTGCTATCTATGTCCAAAAATCATATAGATGTGATGGTATCGAGGGTGATGGTGCGAACGATTGGAGACTAACTGGACTTTATGGTGCGCCGGAATTGTTCAAAAGAAGCGAGTCGTGGAAGCTATTAAAAACTTTAAGCAACTAGTGTGGGTTATCATGGGTAGTGGTTGGTGATTTTAACGAGACTATTTTTTCTCACGAGAAAAGAGGTGGTAATCCGAAACTACAAGGTCAAATGGACAGCTTTCGAAATACGCTAGATGATTGAGGCTTAAGAGATCTCGGCTATTGGGGGCAGAAATTCACATGGACAAATAAAAAATATTCCGATGGCCTTATTGAAGAGAGAATTGATAGAGCGATCGATTGCTATAAACGAATGGGTGTCACGTTTTCAGTAGGTTAAGGTGCATCATCTGATTTCTTCCTGTTCGGATCATGTCCCGCTTCTTATTATTGATAAGTCTGAGTTTTCAGAGTGGCAAAGACCTCCAAAAATCTTCAAGTTCGAGTCGATGGGGACAAGGACTGAGCAGTGCGAAGAGGTGATCCGTACCTATTGGGATCATGATTGCAGTTTTGAGAATATTTGAAGTACTAGTATTTGTGGGAAGTTAAAGGGCCTATCACTGAAATTGGCTTTGTGGAACAAGAAGTGCTTCGGTAACATTCAAGCTCAAATTCGGTTATATAAAAACCAGATTTTGGCTATTCGGGAGTCGAATTCGTATGAGTTGCATTGGCGAGAAGAAGAAAACTGCAAACGAAAAATTGATGAACTTCTAGAGAGAGAAGAACTGTTGTGGCAGCAAAGATCAAAAGATGTATGGTTAAAGGAAGGTGATAAAAATTCAAAATTCTTTCATTCAAACGCTTCTCATAGGAAGAAAATTAATCGGGTGGAGGGCCTAACTGACGAGAGGGCGTCTGGAAAACTTCAAAGGAAGACGTAGAGAAAATCTTGACAGATTTCTACACTAGCCTTTTTGTTTCGAGCAACCCTCTAAGGGTTGATGAAGTCCTGGAGGAAATTCTGCCGCGCGTTTCTATGGAGTAGAATATTGTTTTGGAGAGTCCATTTTTTATGGACGAGGTGCAGAAAGCTTTATTTCAAATGCACCCGATCAAGTCACCAGGACCAGATGGTATGTCTCCCCTCTTTTATCAAAAATATTGGTCTATTGTTGGCAATTCGGTCTCTAATTTTGCATTGTCTTACCATAATGGAAATTTAGATTTAAGGGATGTTAACAAAACTTATATTGTTCTAATCCCAAAAATAAAAAATCCTAAACTTGTATCCCAGTTTAGGCCGATTAGTTTGTGCAATGTCATTTATAAAATCATTTCAAAAGTATTGGCCAACCGTTTGAAATTCATTCTTTCGAAAATTATTTCCGAGTCTCAATGTGCTTTTGTCTCGAATAGACTCATCACGGATAATACCTTATCTACTTTTGAGATTGCCCACTTCTTAAAATGTAGTCGAAAAGGAAAAAAAGGTTGGTGCTCTCTAAAATTAGACATGAGTAAAGCCTACGACCGAATAGAGTGGTTCTTTTTAGAGCAATCTATGGCTAAATTTGGTTTTGGTTGTCTCTGGATTCGACTTATCATGGGGTGTCAAGTCGGTCTCCTTCCAATTTCTAGTTAATGGACATATCATAGGAAAGGTTATGCCTAGTAGAGGTCTTCTTCAGGGTGATCCTCTTTTCTCTTACTTGTTCATGCTGTGTGCTGAAATTCTCTCTTCTCTAATCCAATCAGCAGTGCCAAATAAAAAATTGTCGAGTATTCACAGATGTTGAAATGCCCCTACTGTATCCCACCTTTTCTTTGCTGATGATAGCCTTATCTACCTTCGCGCAACAGAATTAGAGGGTGAGGAAATTTTGAACATTCTTAAGCTATATGAGGAAACGTCTAGCCAAAAAATCAATTTTGACAAGTCCACTCTATTTTTTAGCTTAAATGTTCCACAGAATATACATTGCCGCATGCTTGATATTTTACAGGTGAAACATACTGCTGCTCATGAGAAATATCTTGGTTTACCAATGTTGATTGGTAAATCTCCAAAGGTGGTGTTTGAATTGATTAAAGAAAGGATTTGGCGAAGAATCAGTAATTGGAAAGGAAATCTATTATCAAAGGCCAGAAAACAAATCTTGAATAAATCTGGATGCCAAACGAAATGCTAATTCTTCATTCACGTGGACAAGCATTTTACAGGCATGAAAAGTAGTGGAAAATGGTTTGATTTGGAGTTGTTGATGGCCAATCTATCAATGTTTGGGAGGACCGTTGGATTCTAAGAGCGTCTACTTTTAAGGTCATTACAAATAAAGGAAATAGGGGGTGGTCTAATATCTCAATATTTTCGAATTCGAGTTTGACTGATTTCGTGCACAAGTCTGGCACGGTGACCAATGTCGTCATGATTTTATTTAATAATAAGTCATTACATAATATTTGGGTAGCTTTGTGTGGAAGGATTAGAGTTTAGAGTGTGATTGGGCAATTAGTGTGAAAGCCGTGCACCGACTTGCGGTGTACCAAAACCCAACCTTAAGATAAGAAGATAGAATTTGCAACTAAATATCCTTGATATTTAGTTAGGTTTTCATTCGGTTATAAGAGAGAGGAGGTTGGTTGCTTAATGGCTAAGCTTTCCCATTTGAAATTTTTGAAGAGAGAGAAAGGGAGTGAGAGTTGAGAGAACCGACCCAACCTATTTGAGCACCGTCACCTTTGAAACCCTTGTGGTATTTCGATTGTGCAATTACCTACAAACTTCGCACACTTCGTACCTTTCGCAACGCTTATGACACCGATCATCTCACGATCTTCGTTTGTGTTTTGATGAGATGGAGATCAATCGTTGAAGAAATCCGACGATTTTGCTTCAAAACCCTCTTTGGCATTATTTCTTAAAGCTGTGGGATTAATCGGCAAAAAGGTTAGTTTTCCTTTTGATTTTAATGGTTTAGATTATAGAATAAATCTTATTTTAGTTTAGTATATGTGTGTGTGCAAAAATAAAGCGAATCCGATAAGATTTGAGGGGGAAAATAGACCAAGGAAGCAACATGAAGGGTTCTGAACCCGAGAAATTCAAGGGTCGAATTTGGGTTTTTAAGCCTGATGCATTTTTGAAAAATTCGCGGGTCGAATTTGGTCCGATGTGTCAACACTGCTTTGGTATTTTGGCCATAACGTTTTATTCCGAACTCGGATTGATGCGATTTTTGAGGCGTTGGAAAGAAGACAACGAAACCTATAACTTTTATGAATTGATAAACTTATGAATAGAATATTATAAAGGTCAAAATTTATGGTGAAGTAGGAACAAGTTTTCACATGAGTTAACGTTACCTTAAACTTGCCTGTTTTGTCTAGTTGTGAGAAAATTTTAGGAACTTTGGCTTATATGATAATTAGTTGGTAACATGTGTATACATGAATGTTTGTAATATAGATTAAAGATTGGAGATCGTTGAGTGGGCATTTTCTTTGCCTCTGATACGCTCGACTCTAAACTAAGGTAGGGGAACCCTAAACCTAATTTGCATTCTATTATAAGTATAGATTGTTTTGTTTTAAGCATGAATTTCGTTAATTGCAAGCATTCAGAAATGAAAACTTTGAAACTTTGATATAAATAAGAATTCAGAAATTTGAACTTTCGAACCTTATCTTCGAATGTGAACTTTGAATAAGAACTCAGAAAATCCGAAAAGGTATTATATATACAAACTTTGATATATTTAGCATTTACATTTGATTTGAGGCACATACGAACGATACCCTAGATCCTACCAACTGTGTTGACGGTAATTCTATTTGGCGCAAGTTTCCCTCATTACGTAGGGGCTTGTTGCACTTCAGAAAATGGGTTCATGAACAACAATGGTCAGTAGGGTTTCCCATCGATAACATAGTCCGCTCTCATGTTATATGTAATTTGGGAGATAAAATTAAGTTATAATTTTAAGACAAGAAGCATACTAATTCAAAAGTTTTTAAACACATCAGATGATTTATATTAGTTTTAACCTCAGAATTAGAACTGGAGATTTAGTTTGCAAGGCATCTTTTGAAAACCATATTTGATCCGATTTCTGTCTTTAAAAAACCTTTACTTATAATGAAATGCAAATAGACATGCTTCCTCTATTGAGCTTCGATGTTAGCTCACCCCGACTATACGTCACAGGTGATGACACTGCCTTATGATCTGACGATCGTGATTTGGAGGACTCTGACTACATTGCTGAAGAGGAGTTGGAGACCCCAGCAGAGGAGTTCCTTCCTTGATCGAGATTAGTCATTTTGGTACTTTTGGATTAGAATCTTTTTGAATATTAGGCCTTAGGTATTGTTTTGTCTTTTTGGATATCACTTGAGGAACCATCATTAAGAACCATTGTTTAGGTGTTTGGATTGGCCATCACTGGTGGTTCTTTCTGGTTCCTCTTGGTGATATTTTTTGTTAAAACTTTTAAGCTTTTGTTCTTGTTTTATTAGCTTTGCTTCTATTTAGATCTATGCTTATGCTGTCGGCTTTGTTTGAAATACAGTTTATTGAGAAATCAATAAGATGATGAACCGACCTTTCCTATACCTTAAGGATTGGAAAAGTCGGGTCGTCACAGTTGGCATCAGAGCAAGGCTCTAGGTTCAGAGTCTTAAACCTAAGGGTTGAATTGTTTTAACAATCAATACTGATCAATTGTTAGTGTTTTTCAACAATGACAGATCAGCATGCCTCCGCGGTTTAGAGGCAAAGGCCGAGGTAGAGAAGGACCTCGTATGTCACGTATAGAGGAGATTGATGAGGGCGTATGCACCCCACATGGCAGAGAGAGATTCGTATCTGGCCCTAATGCAGATCCTTTGGGAGCTGCTAGGCCTGAAGGTGGAAATGTTGACCAGGTGTTAGCAGCCTTGGCTAATAACATGGCTCAATAGACTGTAGCCATAGACCGACAGACTGAGATGCTGGCAGCCAGACATCAGCCAGGAGGATTCGTTGAGTTCAGGAGCATGAGACCTCCTACATTCTCAGGGCAGACGGATCCGATGGAAGCCGAGGCATGGCTTGATGAGATCGAGAAGATTTTTGAGGTGTTGCAGTGTACAGATGTTGAGAAGGTACGCTGGGCATCCTTCAAACTTTTAGGCGAGGCCAATCCATGGTGGAAGTTTGTTTCTAGGATGAGAGAGCAGGACTACCCCAATACTCCATGGACTTGGGCAGAGTTCGTGGAGACGTTCAACAATAAGTATTTTTCAAAGATCGTACGCAACCAGTGGGAAGTCCAGTTTATTGAGCTGAAACAGAACGAGATGTCGGTGCGCGAGTATGGCGCAGAGTTTGATAGACTTTCCCGATTTGCACCCTTACACGTGGCCACTGAGCTGATGAGGGCTTAGAAATTTCAGAGAGGTTTGACGTAGAATATTCAAGAGAGAGTGTTGATGTGGGAGATGGAGGCGTATGCGGGCGTCATGGCAAAGGCCCTCATTGCAGAGGAAGACATTCAAAAACAGTACTTGAGGCGAGAGCAGGGAAATAAAAATCGGTTTGGCTAGGGACAATTGAGTGCTTCAGAGCAGGTGAACAAAAAGCCGAGGTTCTCTAAACCTCCTCCCTATCCTAGTCAGCCATCTTATTCCAGACCGGCTGTTGCTTCAGGACCAATGTCGTCTTCCTATAAGAGACCGCAGAGTTCGTCACCAGGGCGACCTTTCAGAGCCAGGAGCACTACTGCGAGTGGAGCTTCTGTGGGTCAGGGTTCAGTGCGGGGATCAGCTGTTACTCCTGTTTCTACTCCAGTTTGTGCAAGATGTGGGAAACCACATAAGACGGAGGATTGCCGACGGAACACTGGAGGATGCTTCAGGTGTGGACAGATTGGTCACATGATCAAGGATTGTCCTACCGTTGAAAAAGGACGGACTACGTCAGTCTCTACGCAGAAGTCGACGCGACCTACGATTCAAGGTCGAGCTTATGCAGTGACTGCACAGGATGCCCAAACGTCGAATGACGTAATCCAAGGTATCATTAAAGTTGAGATTTCAATTTTGCATTGATTCTATTATTAAATGTCATTCAAGTAAATTTTTAAATAACATTGGAATCATTGCATATAATTAACAAAATTTTTAATAAAGGTACCCTTTTGATGAGTCGTCGAGGTGACCTGAGTAAAATTGAATCACGAGTACTTATAGTCCCCGGGTCTACACACTCGTTTATTACTCCTCTTTTCTCAGAGAAGTTGGGTATCAATCCTGAACCCCTTGCCTTCATTTTGGATGTAAAGATTCCTACGGGAAGTTTGGTATGCACTGATACAGCATGTCAGTCAGTCATCGTGATGATTGATGAGCACGAGACAGTGACCGACATGATTACGTTAAGCATGGAAGGGTTCGACGTTATTCTTGGAATGGATTGGATGGTAGCTTATCACGCGAGCGTGGACTGTCTACGGAAGATCGTGACCTTCCGACCGCCAAAGAGAAAATCCTTCTGATTCTATGGAGTCAAATCAAAGGTTGCACCGTTGATTTCAGCCATTAAGGCCGAGCGCATGATGAAGAATGGTTGCAGCGGGTATCTGGCCTACTTGCAAGATTCTACAGAGAAGAAGAATGACTTGGCTCTTATCACGGTGGTCTGCAAGTATCCTGATGTCTTTCCAGAGGACTTACCTGGATTACCACCTGATAGAGAGATTGAGTTCGCGATTGAGCTAGCGTCGGGTACATAACCGTTATCCAAAGCTCCATATCGGATGGCGCCTGCTGAGTTGAAAGAGCTCAAGGAACAGCTTCAGGAGTTGTTAGACAAAGGCTTCATTCGACCGAGTGTTTCTCCTTGGGGTGCACCGGTTCTTTTTGTGAAAAAGAAGGATGGATCGATGCGTCTGTGTATCGATTATAGACAACTCAACAAGATGATGATTAAGAATCGTTATCTTCTTCCGTGGATAGACGACTTGTTTGATCAATTGCAAGGTGCAAAGTTCTTCTCGAAGATTGATTTGAGGTCAGGCTATCACCAGCTCAAGATCAAGGTGGAAGATATATCCAAGACTGCGTTTCGGACGCGCTATGGCCACTATGAGTTTTTAGTGATGCCGTTTGGGTTGACGAATGTGCCTGCATCTTTCATGGAACTGATGAACAGAGTGTTCAAACCACATCTTGATAAATCTGTGGTAATTTTCATAGATGACATCCTCATCTATTCGAAAACCCGAGAGGAGCATGTGCAACATCTGAAAATGGCTCTTTAAACACTCCGGGATCATCAGTTGTATGCCAAACTTAGTAAGTGTGAGTTTTGGCATGATCAGGTCAGTTTCTTGGGCCACGTCGTCTTTGAAGCGGGTATCTCAGTGGATCCTACAAATATAGATTCTGTGGTAAACTGGGAACAACCTACGACAGTTACAGAGGTCTAAAGTTTCCTTGGTTTGGCAGGGTACTATCGGAGATTTGTCGAGGGTTTCACAAAGATATCGGGTCCACTTACACAGCTCATGAGAAAGAATGTGAAGTTCGATTGGACAGAGTAGTGCGAGCAGAGCTTTCAGGAGTTGAAGCGTCGATTGACTATCACACCAGTACTTGCTATACCTTTCGGTAGCGGAGGCTTCGTAGTGTACAATGATGCTTCTTATGGCGGATTAGGCTATCTGCTTAATCAACACGAGCGGGTCATTGCGTATGGTTCTAGGCAGCTGAAGGACCATGAAAGAAACTATCCGACGCATGACTTAGAGTTAGCAGCAGTTATATTAGCCTTGAAGATTTGGAGACATTACCTCTACGGTGAGATATTTGATATATTCACCGATCACAAGAATCTCAAGTACCTATTCACTCAAAAGCACTTGAATATGAGGCAGCGACGATGGATGGAGTTCTTGAAGGACTACGATTGCTTGATTTAGTACCATCTGGGAAAGGCGAACGTCGTTGCCGATGCTCTTAGTAGGAGGTCTTCAGCACAGTTGTCACATCTTGTTAGCCGGATTCAGAGATGGAAGCTTTTGGAAGATATGGCTTTGGGCAGCTCACGATTCGATGTGAAAGGCTCGGGAGCATTGATGGCTACACTTGTATTGTGCCCTACGCTCTTCGAGAATATCAGGAAGCTTCAGATGACCGATGATGAGCTGATGGCGATCAGACGAGATGTGGAGAATGGCAGCAAGAAGGATTTATCCATTCGAGCAGATGGGACCTTGTTGTTTCATGACCGTGTATGCGTACCGTCGAGTACTGAGCTTCGGGACACCATGCTGGAAGAGGCTCACAAATCCATGTATGTCATACATCCTGGTAGCACCAAGATGTATTAGGACTTGATGAAGAGTTTCTGGTGGCGAGGTTTGAAACGCAACGTCGCTGAGTACGTATCGCGGTGCTTGGTTTGTCAACAGGTTAAGGTTGATCATCAGAATCTTGCAGGCCTACTGCAATCTTTACCTGTGCCTGAGTGGAAATGGGAAGCTTTTTCAATGGACTTCATTCTCGGGTTACCGAAAACACTGAGGAAGAACAATGCCATTTGGGTCATTGTCGATCGGCTAACCAAGTCTGCTCATTTCCTGCCATACAATATCACGTATACAACCAGTAGACTTGCAGAGTTATACCTGAAGGAGATTGTTAGACTGCATGGGGTACCGTCTAGTATTGTGTCAGACAGAGACCCGTTATTTACTTCACACTTTTGGCAGCGATTTCAGGAAGGAATGGGTTCTCGTCTTGACTTTAGTTCAGCGTTTCACCCACAGACGGACGACTAGACTGAGCAAGTGAATCAGATCATAGAGGACATGCTGAGAGCTTGCATGTTGGATTTTCACGGGTCATGGGACCAACATTTACCTCTAATCGAGTTCGCTTACAACAATAGTTTCCAAGCTAGCATCGCTATGGCTCCGTTCGAGGCTTTATATGGACGATGGTACAGATCACCGTTGAACTACGAAGAAGTGGGTGAGAAGCTAATTATTGGACCTGAGATAGTCGAGCGTACGACCGAGACGATTCGGTTGATTCGTGAGAGACTACGTGTTGCTCAGAGTCATCAGAAGAGCTACGCCGATCTCAAGCGGAGACATGTGAATTTTTAGGTCGGCGATAATGTTTTTGTTCGAATTTCGCCCACGAAAGGTGTTATGCGATTTGGAAAAAAGGGAAAGTTGAGTTCTCGGTACGTTGGGCCTTTTGAGATATTCGGCCAAGTCGGAGAGGTTGCATACCGAGTGGCGCTACTGGCGCAATTGTCCAGCATGCACAATGTCTTCATCTGCCGATGCTGCGTCGATACATATGTGACCCGACTCACATGCTTGATTTCCAAACCATCGAGCTTCAGGATGGTTTGACAGTGATCGAGGACCCGGTTCAGATCTTCGATCGCAAGGAGCAGACCCTATGCACTAAGAGGATTCCTTTGGTTCTCGTCAGAGGTTGCATACTGAGTGGCGCTACCGGTGCAATTGTCCAGCATGCACAATGTCTTCCATGTGCCGATGCTGCGTCGATACATATGTGACCCGACTCACATGCTTGATTTCCAAACCATCGAGCTCCAGGATGGTTTGACGGTGATCGAGGACCCGGTTCAGATCTTGGATCGCAAGGAGCAGACCCTACGCACTAAGAGGATTCCTTTGGTTCTCGTCAGATGGAGGAATCATACACCAGAGGAAGCCACCTGGGAGCGCGAAGCTGAGCTCTGAGAACAATTTTCACACCTTTTTGATTTACCTTGTTGAGAAAATGCCTATAGGATGTTTCAACTTTGGACCTTTTTTGATGTACTTCTTATATATATATATATACACATTTGGAGGTGCAATATGATTTTTCTCTGTCTGTAGAATTTTGGTGTGCTACTTAATACTTCCTACTTTAAGGCGACATGAAAATTTTGGGCGATACGTCTATAAGTGGATGTTACTCTCTACTAATCATGTGAACTAAACCCGGCCACATTGTAAGCTACTTCGTTTACTTTTACAAGTTACTTTCGGCTCGATACTTGCGTCATAGCCGGGTTCCATAATTGGCAATGCGCTGCCCGACCACTCACTCACCAACTATGGGTTTGGCTCCTCCACGATCTCAACCTGTCTTGTTTCATGCGGTCATCGCTTAGATGACCCAAGGACATCACGGCTCCGGCAAATCAATCACCCGTTCACACATGCCGGATACTATGTGGTTTTTAGATGTAGTTTTTAAGCCAACCCTCTACCCTTTTGGCCATATATCGGAACGGCGGGGGAGTCCTATCCAGCAGCTTTTGTTTTCGGCTTTTAAAGAATGATGGTTCAATCCCCCCGGAATTGTATTTAAGGGTATCATCAAGGCCCGTGAGAAGATGGGCAAGCGGGTTAAGACACCAGCCAAGGGCATTCCCTATGCTCTTTTGATTTCTGCGATGATTGAGAATTTTAGGGTGAGACCAGCTTATGAGATTCCTCCTACTGAGCCTCAATCCACAGCTAGCCTCCGGCTATATGGTTTGGTCGATTAGGATCGAACCTACAATAGATTACTAAAGGCTCCTAGAGGTGTAGTCGTTCCTGGTGAGGATGAAGAGCACACAGCAGCAGAGCCTGACGCTCCTGCACCCGACTAGCCCCCACAGACCAGCGTACTCACCCTGTCAAAGTTTACTCGCCAGATGACTTCTGTGAGCCAGCCGATTCAGGAGCTCACACATCATACCAGCTCCATTCGTCGGGCGTTGGAGGTTCATGGCGGGGCTTTGACATACTTGATGCAGCACGCGTTTCCAGCAGACTTTGTGACTTACATGGCAAACATCCGAGCGTCGGTTCACCACCCTTCTACATCGGGATCAGGTCCCAGCATACCTACAGATGCGGGTGATGACGGCACGGATGATGACGATACTGATGGTGGGGACGATGACCAGGCTTCAGCTGGTCAGGCTGCTGCGAGGGAGGACTAGACCAGCCTGTGTGTTTTTATGTTTTTTTTGTTGTCCTGTTCATGGATTGTATTTATTTTTATGGATGCTCTAGAACCTTATGGTTCTATCTTTTGTTATTTCTTATAAACTTTTGTTTTGTGGTATGGAGCGCTAAGCTCCATTTTATTTCAATATGTACTATTCGATCTATGGATGCTCATGTAGTTTATATCCATCTTTGTTTGGTTGTGGACTTATGGACTTTGATATCTGAGCATGTGCTTTCATCCATGGTTGTTCTTTTTCTTCACTTATGGTTGTGCCTTTGGTTCTTTTGCATTATGTTTTGGTATTTATCTGGTTTTGTGATTCGATTTACTCGACCTTATCACATAAATCACCTGTTTTGTGTCCTTTCTGTTTTGATTTGTACACCATGAGTCACGGTGAGGTTGTTTCTCGGCACGTGACACTCGGGGTGTAGGCATCCATGTACGGATGCAATCCACTATGGCCCTTCGGATGCCACATGCAGTACATCCAGGTTACTACGGATCCCATCCCTTGACTTGTGTGCCTTGTGAGGCTGTCGCACTGTGGCCCATATATTTTTATTTTAGTTTTGTATTTTCGGTTCCGTTTCGCCTGAAAGGTTTGGATGGGTTTCTTTCACGCTTTGTTTCATTTGTCTTCTCCATTTTCGAGGATGAAAATTCCTAAGGAGGGGAGAATGTAATATCCCAATATTTTTGAATTCGAGTTTGACTGATTTCGTGCACAAGTCCGGCACGGTGACCAATGTCGTCATGGTTTTATTTAATAATAAGTCATTAAATAATATTTGGGTACCTTTATGTGGAAGGATTAGAGTTTAGAGTGTGATTGGGTAATTAGTGTGAAAGCCGTGCACCGACTTGCGGTGTGCCACTCAACACCAAAACCCAACCTTAAGATAAGAAGATAGAATTTGCAACTAAATATCCTTGATATTTAGTTAGGTTTTCATTCGGTTATAAGAGAGAGGAGGTTGGTTGCTTAATGGCTAAGCTTTGCCATTTGAAATTTTTATAGAGAGAGAAAGGGAGTGAGAGTTGAGAGAACCGACCCAACCTATTTGAGCGCCATCACCTTTGAAACCCTTGTGGTATTTCGATTGTGCAATCACCTACAAGCTCCGCACACTCCGTACCTTTCGCAACTCTTATGGTGCCGATTATCTCACGATCTTCGTTTGTGTTTTGAAGAGATGGAGATCAATCGTTGAAGAAATTCGACGATTTTGCTTCAAAACCCTCTTTGGCATTATTTCTTAAAGCTGTGGGATTAATCGGCAAAATGGTTAGTTTCCCTTTTGATTTTAATGGTTTAGATTATAAAATAAATCTTGTTTTAGTTTAGTGTATGTGTGTGTGTAAAAATAAAGCGAATCCGATAAGATTTGAGGGGGAAAATAGACCAAGGAAGCAACATGAAGGGTTTTGAACCCGAGAAATTCGAGGGTCGAATTTGGGTTTTTAAGCCTGATGCATTTTTGAAAATTTTGAGGGTCGAATTTGGCCTGATGTGCCGACACTGCTTTGGTATTTCGGCCATAACGATTTATTTCGAACTCGGATTGATACAATTTTTGAGGAGTTGGAAAGAAGACAACGAAACCTATAACTTTCATGAATTGATGAATTTATGAATCGAATGTTATAAAGGTCAAAATTTAGGGTGAAGTAGGGACAAGTTTTCACATGAGTCAACGTTACCTTAAACATGCCTGTTTCATCTAGTTGTGAGAAAATTTTAGGAACTTTGGCTTATATGATAATTAGTTGGTAACATGTGTATACATGAATGCTTGCAATGTAGATTAAAAATTGGAGATCGTTGAGTGGGCATTTGCTTTGCCTCTGATACGCTCGACTCTAAACTAAGGTAGGGGAACCCTAAACCTAATTTGCATTCTATTATAAGTATAGATTATTTTGTTTCAAGCATGAATTTCGTTAATTGCAAGCATTCAGAAATAAAAACTTTGAAACTTTGATATAAATAAGAACTCAGAAATTTAAACTTTTGAACCTTATCTTCGAATGTGAACTTTGAATAAGAACTCAGAAAATCCGAAAAGGTATTATATATACAAACTTTGATATATTTAGCATTTGCATTTGATTTGAGGCACATACGAATGATACCCTAGATCCTACCAACTGTGTTGACGGTAATTCTATTTGGCGCAAGTTTCCCTCATTACGTAGGGGCTTGTTGCACTTCAGAAAATGGGTTCATGAACAACGATAGTCAGTAGGGTTTCCCATCGATAACGTAGTCCGCTCTCATGCTATATGTAATTTGGGAGATAAAATTAAGTTATAATTTTAAGACAAGAAGCATGCTAATTCAAAAGTTTTTAAACACATCAGATGATTTATATTAGTTTTGATCTTAGAATTAGAACTGGAGATTTAGTTTGCAAGGCATCTTTTAAAAATCATATTTGATCTGATTTCTGTCTTTAAAAAACCTTTACTTATAATGAAATGCAAATAGACATGCTTCCTCTATTGAGCTTCGATGTTAGCTCACCCTGACTATACGTCACAGGTGCTGATACTGCCTTATGATCTGATGATCGTGATTTGGAGGACTCTGACTACATTGCTGAGGAGGAGTTGGAGACCCCAGCAGAGGAGTTCCTTCCTTGATCGAGATTAGTCATTTTTTTACTTTTGGATTAGAATCTTTTTGAATATTGGGCCTTAGGCGATTGTTTTGTCTTTTTGGATATCACTTGAGGAACCATCATTAGGAACCATTGTTTAGGTGTTTGGATTGGTCATCACTGGTGGTTCTTTCTGGTTCCTCTTGGTGATATTTTTTGTTAAAGCTTTTAAGCTTTTGTTCTTGTTTTATTAGCTTTGCTTCTATTTAGATTTATGCTTATGCTGTCGGCTTTATTTGAAATACGGCTTATTGAGAAATCAATAAAATGATGAACCGGCCTTTCCTATACCTTAAGGATTGAAAAAGTTGGGTCTTCATAGGTGGAGAAGGTTTCCAATCTCTTGATTAGTGGGGCTTATCAGTGGAACAAAGTGCTCATCGATGATCCTTTCAACATGGAGGATGCGATTATTAAAAGAATTCCATTGTCTTGTTCATTGAGACAAGACAAACTAGCTTAGGCATTGGATAAGAAAGGGATATTCTCTATAAAAAGTGCTTATAAGGTTGCATTGGAGGTGCTAAAGACGAAAGTTGTTGGGGGTTCTTCTAATAGTACTCTGTTGTCTGATTTCTAGAGAGATATGTGGAGCCTTTGTATGCCAAGCAAGATCAAAATATTTATTTCGAGAGCATGTAAGGGAATCCTTCCAATGGGCCTTCTTCTTCACAAGAGAATCAGGTCGATCAATCCGATATGTGAAATATGTGAAAGTGCTTATGAAACAATTCAACACGCACTACGTGATTGCTCAAAAGCCTCTTGTTGTTGGTTTTCTTCAACATTAGGAGTATGATGGGTCTAGCTTTTTTGGATAGATCTTAGAAGTTTACCGACCGTTTGGGAAGGAAAATTTGAACAGATTTTGTGTGGCTGCGTGGGCAATTTGGAATGATAGAAATCAATCCATCCATGGGGCGACGACTAGGAACCCTATGATTATAGCCAGTGCTGCAGAAAAGTATCTACACGACTATGTTTCGGCTAATGACAAGAAAAGTAAAGTAAATGTTGTCCCTGTACAGCATATGCCAAATCTTATTATTTCTTGGAGTCCTCCTCTGAATAATGTCTTGAAAATTAATTTCGATGGAGCTTGGTGTGAAGACTTGAAATCAGTGGGAGTCGGTGTGATTGTTCGAGATTATAATGGCAAGGTAATGACATCCCTCGCTAAGCACTACAATAATATCTCAGGGGTGGATCATTGTGAGGCTGTTGCCTTTCGCCTCGCGATGATCTTTGCCAATCAGTGTGGTTTCAACAGAGTTATCTTTGAAGGGGATTCCTTCCGAGTTATTAATGTTGTGATTAACAATGAGAATGGTACATCTGAATTTTCGGTTATCATTGATGACATTAGGGATGGTCTTAGTTTATTTGATCTTTACTCCAACGGTCACGTTAAAAGAGAAGCTAATAGAGTTGCTGATGCTTTAGCTAAAATATGTTTAAGATTTGATTGTGATGAGGTCTGGATGGAGGATGCTCTTCCTATGATCTATGATGTAATTATTTTGGATTATTCTTAATGGTATTCTCTAATCTTTCTTCAAAAAAAAAAATTAATAAATTAAGAAGATAAAACAAGAAAATACAAACATTGGATTAGAAAAAAGTTTGAGTAAGGAAGGAGTAGGATAAGGCATCCAAACGCTTGGAACACAAGTTGCTTTTGAGCTCCAAATGTAGTAGTTTTTTTGCCTCTAAATTAGTTAAATGTCAAAACTGCACTTTTACTGATTTGTGGAGTTATAACCCTTGGTGCATATATCAAGGTTTTGACTATTTTTTGGTGAAAGGAGATTAACCCATGGTATAAAAAATCAGCTGATATCGATACGTATCGGTTTCTCAACAAAACTATATGTATCGGCGCCAACACGTATCGGTATCGGTATTGGCCGATACGTAACGGGTATCGGCCGATACCTCTATTTTCTTTTTTCTTTCCTTTTTTTTTTAAATAGGCCGATAGGCCCGATACGTATAGTTATTGGCCGATATATATATATATATATATATATATATATATATATATATATATATATATATCGGTCAAGTCGTATCAGTCCTTGATCTGTGTCAAAATATGACTATATTTCGAACCCTAAATACCAACATTTAGCCATCCGATGAAGGAATTCTGATGGCTGCTGTATAGTTTTAGTGGTTTCAGGTGTTCTGGACCATGAGATGTTGAAAGAGCTTAAGTGAGTATTATTAAGAGACTATATGAAAACTTTGGACCATGGAGCCAGTGAAAGCACTGAAATCCGTGAAGAAGACTGATTGGTCTAGCCACAATTTTAAGAGCTAAATATGTCACATGCCCAGTTCCATCGATTGAGATTTGAAACTCAATCGATTGAGTTTATGGAGCTGCCTAAAATCCAAATTCCAAAAACCAATAGATTGATTTCCTAAAATCGATAGATTGAATTTTAAAAATCAATAGATTGAATTCTAAAATCAATAGACTGATTTCCAAAAATCAATAGATTGAATTCTAAAATCAATAGATTGATTTCCAAAAATCAATAGATTGAATTCTAAAATCAATAGATTAAATTCTAAAATCAACAGATTGATTTTTGAAAATCAATCGATTGAATTCCTTAATTCAATAGATTAATTTCAAATTGAAAAGTCCATCATAATTCGAATTTCAAATTCAATCGATTGACCTATATTTGGAAACTCTTCTATTTTAGCCCTATATAAACAAAGCAGTGTTTAAGGTTTAGGGATGCTTCTTTTAGTGGCCTTCTTAGCCAACTTTCTTAAGTTTTTCTTTATTATTTTTAGTGTTTAATTTTAATTTATGATATTAGTTTGTAAGTAAGAACCAAAGCTTTGTAAGGTTTCAAATCTTTTCCTAAAAGATCTGAACATTTGATAAATTAAAGAGCATGTTTGATGGTATTGGATTTGTGCCTTGTGTGTGGATTAGAGATGAGCGGATAAAATCGCTCATTTCAAGGAGGAAGCGAGCCCTAGATAAGTAGTTAATTTATTTCAATTCAATCATGTCTTTTTACAAATATTGAATCATATGGCTAATAGTATGTGCTTATTGTATTATCATCGAATACTCATTTATAGTCGTCAATCTTGGTTATCGACGACAATAGAAGAGTTATTCCACCTAGATCTAATCTTGTAGACTGATCTAGGATGCCGTATGATTGATTCTTACTGCTGTGATTTTGAATGCGAGATACGCTATGCCTTCGCATGATTCATGCCGTAATTGGATGTGTCAGAGTGTTGAGATAAGGTATGTTGGATTAATAATCACATTCTTTTCAAATCATATTTCTTGTAGTTAAAATAAGGATTAATATTTGTATTTCTTGTCATAATTATTGAATCGTATGACTTTCAGTTTGAGCATATTGTTTTATCATCGAATACTCGGTTATAGCCGTTGACCGTGTGATTGGTGACAATAAACGAGTTATTCCACCTAAATCTAATCTTGTAGACTGATTTAGGATGTCGTATGATTAATTTTAATATTGTGATTTCGTATGTGAGATACGCTATGCCTTTCGCATGATTCATGCCGCAGTAGGATGAGTCATAGTGTTTTAATAGGGTATGCTAGATCAATAACCACATTCTTTTCGATTCATTTTGCTTGTAGTAAAAGGATGGTAAATAATTTGACATTGGAATGTGATTGATTGTTGGTAAAAAAAATTACAAATCTTGGAATAGCGGACTCCTTGATCATCTTTTCATCATTGTTTGATTTTTTATTATTTTCCTTGCTTAAGCTTTGTTTAGATCTTTTTATTTTTATGTTTATGTAATTATTAATTTTTATCGTGACAAAGATTCCACCTTTAGTACTTCCTTAGGTTTGTTTGACGCTTTTAGAAATTAATTAAATTTCACGCTTCCCTATGGGTTCGACACCCTTGATTTCACTGTGTTATGATAGATCTTGTGCACTTGCAAGGGTATAATTTAAAACTGAACAGTCCTCAAAGGACCGATACCCGAGTCAGATACTGATTTTGTTACCCTTGGATTAACCCATGTATTAACTTTGATGCACGGGTGGGTTAGGTTAACTTACAGGCAGGGAGTAACATCAATCTTTGCGAAGGCTGACTTTCCATCTACAAAACTTTCGGACTAAGCTAGAGTATTTAAGGGTGGCAATGTTTTCATCTCTTTTTCCTGGAAAGAACACACGCTCTTTCGCCCTAAAAATGCATTGAGTGCCTTTAATCAGACAATGGAGATCACTTTTCATCCTAATCTTCCACATATAGATTCTGATACACTTAAAGGACGGTCACATGTTGATTCTACATGACACACATCCTCAAAACTGAACGTGATCATGGACAAACCTATTAGAATATCACTTTTGGGGATGTGTTCCATATGGAATCAACATGTGACCGTGTGCCATGATCTCAAGATCTCACTACTAAAAAAGGAACTTACGCCGACGGCTAGTATAAAAGAAGCCGTCGGTGTAGGATGTAAGTACAAAACCCGCTCAACCCTCGTTTTCTTATTCCGTTTTCTCATTCTATCATTTTTTATTCTCAAACACTTTCGCCTTTTTAACTCTCGAACAAGGAGCTGGAAGAGTAATGTCATTCAACAAACAAAGAGCTCGAGCAACGCACCGCGATTCAATCCTTAAGCACACCGATTTGAATTTTCCCAAATAGTGTTTGATGTGATCTTTTGGAGCTCGTATATTTGTTTTGATCATTGATCGATCAATTTTTTTTAAATTTTGATCGGTGGAAGATTGGGATAAAAAACCGATCTCTATGATTTGATTCGAGGCAGTCAAACATTTTTAATGGTGAAGAACCTGTGATCTTCACAAGAAGAATGGGAGCAAATAATGCCACCCATTATTTAATCATATAGATGCCGATCCCAAATGATGAAACAAGAACTCGGCGGCAAAGTGATAAACTTACAATGTGAGGGGACGGTAAAAAAAAAATTTATATTAAAATATTAATGGAATTTTAGTAACATCAATATATCGAAGAGCTTAGAAATATAACTTTTTAATGACAAAATACTATATAAAAAATTGAAATTTGTAGATGTAATCCTATGGAAATATGTGTTATGTTTTTGACAAAAATCTACACAAAAAGGCGCTTTTCAGTTCCACTCTCTATTTCTTATCAAAAAAAAGTTCCACCATCTATTGATATGTGGTGAGGAGGCCAACATTGGTCCCTCATGTTTTTGCTGTCAATGGCCCCGGCCGGGCTCAAGTCGCTCAAGTCGGGCGTGTGATAGGCTTAATTATTTTTACCCCTACAAATTAGGCCGAACTTGGAGGGGACATTGAATTGTGTTGGGTTTCGCCAGTTGCTTTCGGGCGAAAATGTAATGGCACCTCAAGCAAGAGGATAATTAATCTTACCTTTGGCTATTTTGACGAAAATGGGCACTATTTTTTACTAATTATTAGTTGCTTATTCTCCTAAATTCATTGAATTAATAAATATTATATCTCAAGATTGATCTTAAACCATTCATCGATCAACGGATTGACCATAATGATAGCCACCAAAAATAAAAATTTTGAACAATTTTTCACTTGACCACACTATGCCAATAAATTCCGATTATCAAATATTAGCTAACTTTCTTTAAATAACAAATCCTAATCAATCTCAATCCAAGTCTCTATAATCAATCCGGCCTAGTGAGAATACTAATACAGAATCAATGTAGTCAATGCATCATGTCATCGACACATGACCGTTCATTGGTTACCGTATTAGAATTCATCACCGACATGGATTCCAACTAGCACAATTTCACATAGATTAAGAGTTTACAAACTCAATGGCGATTAGATGTAAACTCAATTTATTATTGGTCTTATTTTGTTACCATCAATTGACACCATATGTTCCAAAATTTTATACAAATGAAAAAGTAAATAAATAATCTTTATTTCGAAATCAATTAAACAAATATATTAACTCTTATACATCCACTTTCAAAGACTATCAAAACTATCATTTAATCGCATGCACGCAACATATTCCGAAAAGCGGTTGGGAGGTAAGCCTTTATTAAATGTGTCAGCCAACATGAGTGTCGTACTGATCTTTTCAACTTATACAATTTGATTCTGAACTTTCTTCCTTACAACAAGATATTTCCTATCAATATATTTGGAACCACCACTAGTCTTGTTGTTATTGGAGACAACAATCTCAACGGAATTATCACATAAGATTCTCAGTGACCTTGAAATACTATTAACAATTCGAAGACCTGAGATCAATTCCTCATCCATAACGTCTCTCATGTTGCTTCAAAACATGTAACAAACTCTACTTCCATAGTAGGCGAAGTAGTTAGTGTTTGCTTAATGCTCTTCCAAGATACAAGTACACCCGCAAGCGTGAAAATATAACCCGATGTAGACCTACGAGTATCTTGGCACCCAGCATAGTCGATATCTGAATTACCAATAACTTCATGGTTATTCGACCTTTTGTACATGGGCATATGCCCTTTTGTCCCTTATAAATAGTGAAAAACCTTTTTGACTGTTTTACAATAGTCTAAATCAAGATTACAGTAATACCTACCAAGCATGCCAACTATATACGCTATGTCTGGACGAGTACAAACTTGTGCATACATGAGACTCTCAATTGCCGATCCATAGGAAATTGTCTCCATCTGCTTTCTCTCCAAATTGATCATGAGACTTTGAAGTAGACTAATATTATCACCCTTAATGACAGGGGAATAATAGCGGAGCAATTATATATGTTAAACCTTTTGAGAACTTTATCAGTATAAACTCTTTGAGACAATCCTAATATGTGATGTGTTTTATCTCAATGAATTTCAATTCCTATCACGTAAGACGCTTCACCAAGATCTTTCATATAAAAAGTCTTTGATAAAAATTTTTTTGTCTCATGTAGCATGCTCAAATTACTATTAGCACGTAATATATCATCAATATATAAAACAAGGATGATAAACTTGCTCTCACTGGTTTTCTGATATATGCATTGATTCACACTATTTTTTTAAAAAATAAAGTTTGAAATGACATCGTGAAATTTTAAGTATCATTGGCGAGATGTCCACTTTAAATCATATATTGACCTTTTGAGTCTACAAACTAAATGGTTTTTCCCTCAACCTGAAAACCTTCAGGTTGTGTCATAAAGACATCTTCGTGCAAGTCACTATTCAGAAAAGTAGTTTTTACATTCATTTGATACAATTTTAAGTTAAAATGAGCTACCAATGTCATGACTATCCTGAAAGATTCTTTTTGAGAGATAGGAAAAATGTCTACAGTCTATGCCCTCATTTTGAATGAACCCTTTAAATGGCCCTGGATTGCGACCTGTTTCAGAGTATCTACCATAGTACTCTCCGTCTCTATCAGATCTTATAATTTTAATCTTCAAATTAAGTTTAACTCAACTTTGGCTTTATAGATCTTAAACATATCCAGAGCCACAGATTTCTTATGGATGAGAAATATATAACCGAAACGAGAATAATCATCAGTGAAGGTAAGAAAATACTTTTGGCCACCAATAGCAGGAGCTGAAAACGGTCCATAAATATCAGTGTGGACTATTGCTAGCAAACTCGTGCTCCTGATAGCTCATTTCTTATTAGTCTTCGTGAGTTTTTCTTGAATGCAATATACACAAGAATTGAAGTCAGAAAAATCAAACTCATCAATTATATTATCTTTAATTAACCTCTTCATTCTATCTTTAGATATATGGCCTAAACATTTATACTATAAAATGAATGAGTTGTCGATTGCTCGTTTTCGTTTCTTACTAACTTTATCATCCACATGCATAGAAACTAAAAATTGGGTGTAAGATGAATCCAAGTTCAATTTATAAAGATTATTCATTAGTGAGCCACCACCCACAATATCATAATCAAATAATAGAGTAAAAATAAAATGTCCAAATTTAAATTCAAAACCTATTGAATCCAATTTAAAGATTAATATAAGGTTTCAAATGATATTTGGAACGTAAATTATATCAACTATTTCTAAAATGAAGCCACTATCTAAAATAAGATGGAGAGTCCTAATGGCCTCTACGTCTGCTTCTACCCCGTTTCCGAGTTTGATGATTCGTTCGTCTTTACTTAGCTTCTTGCTGGATTGAAGTCCCTACATTGAATTACTTATGTGAATAGTTACATCATAATCTATCCACCAAATATTGTGTGGAGCATCAACATAAGTAATTCAAAACACAGAAAGACTAGGTCATTACCTTTCCTAACTAGTCAATTTCTATATTTCTGACAATCCTTCTTAATGTGTCCCTTCTTCTTACAGAAGTGAAACTTGATGTCAGAAGTAGATCCGCTAGTTTCTCTTTGTTTGGTTCCCGACGGAGAAATTTTCACGTTTTTTCTTTTATATGACCCCTTCTTTCTCTTGAAAATTCCTTTTGATGGTCCAAGAGCGGCGTAATGAGCACTTTCAGATTTTTCAGCCCAAAGTCTTTCTTCTTTTTGGACACAATGAGCGATTAACTCATTTATTTTTCATTTCTCTTTCTGTGTGTTATAATTAATCTTGAACGAGCTAAATTGTGCAGGAAGAGAAGTCATGATGAATTGAACAAGATAACCATAAAAAAAACTTATGTCCATTTCCTTCAATTGAGACGTTATGCCACTCATTCTTATAATGTGCTCCCATACGCTACTATGACCATCATATTTCATGATTTCTATTTTAACAATAAGATTACTGGCAAGTGCCTGAGAAGTCCCCTGAAATTATTCCTGAATGGCTTGCATGTATTTTTTTGCATTAGACGAGTCAGGAATACATCCCTAGATCGCATCAATAATAGAACTCTTTATAATCATGAGGCTCATACGATTTGATCTATCCCACTTTTCCAAATTTGTATTGTTCACTTCAAGATCCTCAGCTGAGACATTGGCAGTGAGCAACTTAGGTTTATCAAACCATGTAGCATAGTCAAGATCCATATAACCTAGAACAATGTGGATTTGTTCTTTACATTTGCCATAGTTTAAACCACTTAAAGGTTCAATTCCACCAATCATAATAGTAATAGAAAATGGGTTCAATACTGCACAATAATTAAGAGCTTTATTGTAACACCCGACTAAGTCTGACCCGGGGCCGCACTGGTCTGGTTAGCGTGTGCTTGACCAATTGGGAGTATAGGCTTTAACAATCGGACCGGACTCCATAGAGTCAGGCCTGTAGGTAAAGGGGACCTACTGTGTGAGATTGATAGATGGCACATTTGACCTGACCCATTAACTAATAATTTAGAGTAATGCCTATTAGTTGGTGGTAACATCAAAACACCTTGTAAGTAAAATCCCATGGATTGAACCCGTTAGGAAGACGTACCCATGACTGGGAGAGGACCAAATCTATGGCCTTTGAGTCAAGTGAACATCATTACCATGTATATGGGTTACACAGCTGAATCAATCCAAGGAAATGACCCCTTTAGCTAGAGACCCAAAACATATGGTCCATAGACTTCAAGCCCTGTGTTGGGACCATGTCAAGACCAAGTTGGAACTCTTGGATTTGTAACCTTTAAGTTCTGCTTGTACAAAATTAGTGGCTATATAAGCTCCACACATGAGCTGGCCCAGCCGAATTAAGACCCATGCACGCAAAGCATTTGCATGGAGTTTTAGTGTCGGGTAACAACAACTAAAAGAAGAACTCCTTCTTCCATCGTCTCAGCTACAAGAAGCTCCAAACCTGGGATTAGAACCTCGACATAGCGAGTCGACCATAGGATCGGGAAGATTTGTTCTGCAACAACTAAACCTCCATTTGAGAACTCAGGGACGGGATTTGAAGTGACCAAATGCAGTCTCACGACAGTTTCCCGCAAGAACTCAATGGTAAATTAGTCTCCCCTAGTCTCATAGAATCTAAACTATTACAGTTAGAATTATTTTTCCGCAAAATTGATGCTTCATGCATGAAGTTTGAGGAAAATGGGCATGCACGGGACAATCGGTAGGTCCGATGCCTTGGGCTGTATGCACACTTAACCGTGTTTGTGTTTGAAAGCTCATTTCCGCCTTGGACCGATCTGAATGGGTCGCGCTCTAGCAATGCATACCTCGAAATCCCGCCGAATCGTGTCATAAACCACTTAGGAGTTTAATCCTATAAATTTCGAGGGTTTCAGATCATATCTTGCATGGGTTAATGATGTTAAAGAGCTAACGTTTTCAAGCGGTCGCATTAGGCGATTAAATATGACTTTCAATGGTGTGTGTGTGTGTGTGCACGAATCTCAAAATCCAAGGCTAGAGGACAGAACAAAGAAATGGAGAGCCTGTCAAGCTCGCTGCGGCGAAATGTAACCTCGCCGCGGTGAGAATCACCTAAAGGCCTCACCGCGGTGATAAACTAAGGCAATTTCACCTCTGGAAAAACTCGCCGCGGTGAGTTTGGATATGCATGTGGCACCTGGCTTGTTCGTCACGGAGACCCTGCATCTCGCCGCAGCGAGATGCTCTGTTCTTGGCTTTGTTTGAGGACTATGTTCTAGTGTGACTTGCAAGACTGTGACTTAAAGCTATCATGTTACGTGATACATAAAAGTATGTATAATATGTGTTTTAGGCTTTGCGTGATGAGCATTTGAGAGGAGTCTAACTTCAATCCGTGCGTGTGAAAACACAAGTCCGACACTTAAGGTAGGGAAAATACCTTGCCACTTATATATATTTCTCTCGAATTCACGTTGTCTGATGCAATTACTCAATGAATGGTATTTTTCAGCAATTAATGTATATATATATATATGCACGTGTAATTGAAATTCTCGAATGCTATGATTTGATTTCTGCATATATGTTATATGTTTTAAATGATTCATGATTGTGCATTTGACCTCACATTGTCTTGCCTTTCCATTTGCCCGTTCTTGATATGTGTCAACGCATACTTGCCATGTGTCTATGCTTTATGTGATCACATGCAATGAGGAGTGGAGTCTCCATGAGAAGGATGAAGTTCCCGGGGTCATGACCCTGTGCTCCTAATATGGACTGCTCAGTTCTCTAATACGAGATGCATTGTCATGTGAATCGTTTTGAGGGTACTAAAGGTAAGGGGAGTGGAGTCTCCATGAGAGAGGTGGAGTCCCCGAGGTCATGACCCTGTGTTCCTAATACGGACTGCTCAATTCCCTAATACGAGATACTTACTCTACTGCCATGTCATATGATACATCTTGCTTCTTGATATGTGATCTATCTTGATTCCAATGTTGTCTTTGCTATATGTGTTCATTATTCGTATCCGCTTACTTGTTTAACTTATACACGAGCTTGAAATATCTATACATTGTTTTAGCATAATTTATTCTTTGACATGATTTGACTCATTAAGGCATGGAAATTATGTTTTAGAGCTCGCATTTTATATATAAATATATAAGTGTGAATTTCAATCGTTTTTACTTATGCATCCAAAATTTGAATTAGATATGTTAAAGTATACTTAGCACTGTATTTTTTCCTGTTGAGCTTGGATGAAGCTCACCCTCGACTATACGTCACAACTACAGGAGCAGGGATTGAACGGGATCCGAAGCAGGAAGAAGACCCGGATTACAACCCTGCAGAAGAAGAGGTCCCACCTGAGGAGCACTTTCCTTTAGTGCTGGAGGGTTGAACTTTGATCTTTTTGGGAAAGAGAGAAACGGTAAATGAACATTGAAGGTTTTGTAATTAAATACTAAATATTTTGGGTCCACTATTTAGATGGAGGTCGGCCTTCATCGGTGGACAATGGTTATTTTGGTTTTCTGTATAGATGATAGCTAGAGTTACAACTATGCTGCCCCTCCTTATCTGATATAGTTCTATATCATGTTTTCGTTGTGTAAATCTTTTGTGTAACGACCCAAAAATTTTGAACAAGAACCTGACTGCATCGATGCACGTGTCCGACACAGAAATCGAGACAAAATTAAAAAAATTAATAAATAATATTTTTTGAAATAATATTAGCCTGTAATTAGGAGAGTTTACGTGTAAATTCTCACCTAAATCTGAGTCTTGAGAGACGTTGATACGACATGTTACGCCGAAGAATTTTGTTGGCGCTTCATGCCGAAGCATAGCTAAGGTGAAACAGAAATATCAAGGATATTTCTGTTTCCTTACCTTATAAGAGAAGGAAGAAGATCAGGATCTCTATCTTTATCCTCTTCTTCTTCTGAATCTGTAAACCCTAGGTTTTAGTTGATAGTTTGTTGGTCCTTGAAGAACCACAAACAGTAAACACTTAGGATAGCATTTACTTAACCTTTGAGTGTAAGGAATCGACGTTAGTACGTTGTCTCTGATTCGCCAAGAAGGCGTACTTTCGCTACATGTCAAAGCGGAGCCACTAATTGCCTGTTCCAAGTCAAAGGGGTGACAAGGCCCAAATTTTGGATCCGAAACTCTCTTTTGGATCGATTTGCCGAAACCCCGAAAGGGCCCAAATAAAGGTGAGCCTGTGTGTTTAAATTAGGCAAATGAGAGCCCTTATATATGTGTTGTGTGTGTATTAATGGTCGCGAGAAACCATTAATGAAAATCGGTTAGAAATAGGGAAGTAGATGACCTCCATTAATGACAGAGTTTCTGTCATTATTGATCGATCAATGACAAGATTGATCGATCAATATTAGGGTGATCGATCAATGAAGGCCATTGATCGATCAATCTGTATAAGACAAATAAGGGAACAGAAACCCTGAAATTTTTGGAAGTTCAATGCTCGAAGGGTGTTAATCGATCAATTAGTGGATTGATCGATCAATCCTGAGCATTGATCGATCAATAAGAGGGTGATCGATCAATGACTAGTAGTGATCGATCAATGAAGGCATTGATCGATCACTGGAGTGTATTGATCGATCAATGAAAGCATTGATCGATCAATCTGTATAAATCACAAATGTGAACAGAAGGTGAGAAATTTGAAATTTAGGATATTGATCGATCAATGAGGGCATTGATCGATCAACAGGACACATTGATCGATCAACCAAGGTGGTGATCGATCAATTTTGGCTATGCTAAAGTGTGAAGAGAAGGGATTATTGATCGATCAATTAAAGTATTGATCGATCAATGAAGGGTGTTGATCGATCAATAAAGGTCATTGATCGATCAACAACCTCTGTTGCAGGTGAATTGAATTGAGCGTGTTGATCGATCAATGAGGTCATTGATCGATCAACAGGGTGGATTGATCGATCAATAAGGGTGTTGATCGATCAATTACCCCTGTCTTTGTCCTGTTTTGGTTATGGGAATTGAATGAGACTGGACACAATACCAGTTGACCATCTGACCTACCTAACACTTAGTATACAATGTTTATGGTCTAGGATCGAACCATGACGCTTTAAAAAGCTCTGGATTTGCTTAAAAAGAGGTCTAATCTGAGGTAGGGGAATTCATTTGAAATTGCATTTATTTTTTATCTCATGGTTCAAAAGCTTCTGTATTTGACTGCATAGTCTGAATTTTATCGTCCAATCATGTCTAGCATATGTGTGTTAACTCTGTTATAGCTTTGACATCTGTCATTTTTCATCTGATTTCCATTAAATATGATATGCCTGCATATGATTTATGGTTTAATATTCTGACGAATCTCACCGACTCGGCGGTATATCCGTTTCTGGCACACTTGTGCATCTGCTTGAAAATCCTCGGCACAATTGTACTCCGTAGTTGAGGCATTGTTGCATTCCTGAAATTGTTCATATGAACGACGATTGTTGGGATTACCCATCGGACCAAATCTGGCTACCACGTGCTATACTCACGGGAGTTATTTAAGTTTACTATGCTAAGTCATTATACACTATATGCATCACATTTTGTCAATTCCGATAAGATCCGTCTGCTTGATAAATTCTGCATATTTGAAACACTGTTGGCATCTGTTCAGTTTCTGTTCATATCTTCTGCAACTATGTTTTACAATCAAGATGCAACTTTAATTGATATTCTTCTACTGAGCTAAGATGTAGCTCACCCTGCTTTCAATTAACTGTATAGGTTCTGAGGCAGTAGCTCCCGACACTGAGAATGACCCTTATTACCAGCCTGACCCGGAGGCTGAGATTGAGGACGAGGAGACGGACATCCAAGCAGACGAGTTCTACCCATAGCCTGGGTACTTGAGTCCGATGTTTTGCATGTTTGACACTTTGGATTATTGTGTGCCTGGTGGCTACTTTCTGTATTTATTTTCTGTAGACTTTATTTATTGTATCGTTATACATCCTATTGGAACTACTATCAGGAACTATTGTTTGGGTGATGGATGTCCATCACCAATGGTTCTTCTTGATTCCTTTTTGAGGATGTATATTCTTTTGAGATATATAGTTACATGTTTATTTATTTTTTCTTTTGTTTTAAGAGCCTTATATAATGACTCGATCTACTACTGCTGGATAGTGTCTGCTTGATTTTCGTCATACGAGCAGACACTTTGTAATTTGACTTGGGGATCATCCAGAGTATGATCCTGGTGGCACGAATTTTCGGGCGCAGAAATTTGGGCTGTCACATTTTGCTTCCGTTCTCGTGTGCTTACCATTATATGATGACTGGGTCCATCCTGCTGATTGATGATGGGAAGATCGAGCGGTCGAGAAAGTGATATTGTACAACGGGTACCATAACGTTACTGTAACTCAGAGCATGTGTGCGATCCGACGGCGTGAGTTTTGTGGTAAGGAAAACTTAGGCTGTCACATTTATTATGTCCACATACAATTATAGTAACTATCCATTCCACAAGATTATATTTATAGTGTTTTACGCAAGAATTAAATTATGTTAAAGAATATAATAAAAATAAAATCAATGTGGTTTTATTTTATAACTCTCCGTTAGGTCAAGTCATAGCACACTAGCCGCTTCCTTAATCTATATTATTAATTGTGGTACTAATTGCATTATTATGACCCTCCATTGGGTCGAGTCATAATAGGCTAGCAGTACCCACATAAAAAATAATGAATAGTAAAATATAATCATGACACGTCATTAAGTGATTCATCACCGTTGAGTAGAAGTAATCCCTCATATTGTGATGTCAATGTTTGCTACACACTTTCACTGAATTTGTAACACGATATTTTACAAAAATAAACCTCACTATAAAAATCATAACACTAGGAAAAATCATTACTGCTAGGCAGAAGAATCCTTTCAAGCTATGTTTTCTATTTCGGTTTGATAATATTTTAGATGGTCACAAAAGTGATTAAATAATAATAAAAAATAAGTCACTTAAGAGGTACAAGTAGCTAGCCAAATCTAACCCACATTGTGGGTAAATGGCCAAAATTAATAATAATCATGGTAACATTATGTAAGTACCAGGTTCAATGCTAGAGCACAATCTCTAATACCTAACCCTAATTAAAAGCACTCAAATATACAATAATTATCCGATTAAAAAAAAAGGTCAAAAAGACATCGGGTCAAGAAAGCGTCACAACAAAGAGTTCCTGTTAAAAAAAAGAGATAAAAAACATATTCAAAATGTCTGAGAAAGTCAAAATTCAAATATAATGTCTCAAAATTTCACTTGTAGATAGCCCAGAAATGGCCCCAAAAGAATGAGAAGTAATATGGGTCAAAATTGGATCTTAAGGGCAAACAGATCGTGTCTAATAGGCTGAATCGGGTCATGAATCATGGGCCACGTTGAGTGATGGCTGGACCATGGGCTGGATCGAGTCATGACCTGAGTCCGGTTATCGATTGGGCCAGGTCACAAAACGGGTCGGGTCATATGCAATATGGGTCCATGAGTCGGTTCGGGCATGTGGACTATACGTCGGGTCGAGTCACGGGGCCCATAAGACCTGTCGAGCATTGAAAGAGCTGGATCCCATACGCCTTTTACCTCATTAATTTCTAAAATTTTTGCTTCATGAAATCAAGTTGCCAATGAATTCTACAACAGTCGGTTTTGATGGAGTAGACTATGTTAAAAAGAAAAATTGTAAGCCATTATTAGGTATTCCTTATTCGTAGTGCAAAACTCCTAGGCAATGCAATTGACCGCTCTCACCGATTTGGGCCCAACTATCTAAGAATGATAGATCCTCAATATTTTTTAAAACCAAAATAAAAAATAAAAAATTGGTCATCTTTGGACGAGGACTCGAGGATTTGCTACATCAAAAATTGTAGTTTCTTTCTCCAACTGCACTCGTTCTCTTATCACGAATACAGATGATAATCTACTAACTTTTAAAAATCCACGACAAAGAGGTCTATCTAAGAATAGACAAAATTAATTGACTCGATGCTTTGATTAATGATACAACGATCAAGCTCTGATACCAATTGTTGGATTTATTGATCCGAGCACCCAAATATTTGCCCTAGGATCTAGGCGTATGATCAATCAAAACAATAAATTAACAATTTATAAATTGAAATATATGTGCATACCTTATCGCGAAGATCATGATGGTTATGATTTTATCAGAAACTTTAAAATAAAATATCTTTAACTCACCTTGGGTGTGAGCCATGAATGATGGGTTGCTGCTTGGATCTCCAACGATCTCCTCATTTTCAATACTTCCAAACACAATTGGGATACTTTTTCTAATAAAGAGGGTTGAACTTTTTCTAATAAAGAGGGTTGAAGTGTTTCAAGCAATTGTTGGGACAAAGCATCTCTTATATTTATAGCCAATGAGTCCTTGCCATTAAAGACGTAAATTACTAAGTATATTGTGATTGGAAATCACAATCATACCCTAACTAAAAGGCTTAATTATTAGTTGTTTATTTTTCCAAATTCACCGAATTAACAACTATTACATCTCAAGATTGATCTTACACCCAAGGTGACCGATACGTATCGGTATCGGCCAATATTTGATACCTCGCTTACACTATTCATCGGTCAACGGATTGACTATAGTGACGGCTACCAAAAATAAAAACTTCTAACGTAAACATCTCAAAAGGTGACCCTAAAATCACAGTTAAGTTTTATCTAAAAATGTGACCCTAAAATCACATTTATGTTTTATATGTTCTTCAAAATTTTTGAGATGTGTAACGCATGAAAAAAAAAAAAGACTACCGTCTCATCATATACCATGATCTCAAGATTTATTATGTGAAAGATTAGTATAAACAACGTTCTCCATAATTTGAAGCAATTAATATTTCTTTGTTGGGTGAAATCGCATTTTCATTGGGTGCAAATGATCCATACATCAAAAAAGTCAAATTAGAAATAGAATTTCGAAGGGATGAGTTAGATCCATCCAAACTCATTACACCAATAATTTTGGACACACACACACACACATCCGCATACACACGCATATATACTCATTACACCAATAATTTTGGACACACGCACACACACGCCATATATATATATATATATATATATATATATATATATATATATATATATATGATACCAAGAAAAGTACAAAAATGCATCTCATTTATATTTTTATTTCAAAATAGGTTGAATTTTTTTTTTTTTTTTGTTATTGATTTTTTTTTAATTATGAAAATACGTCATATATGGGCCAATACAGGCCCGTAAATGCATCCATTCTCCATGCACGTATTGAATGCTTAATAATAAAAAGTCCAAAAAATATAAAAAATAAAAATGAGAATTTGTTGGTAAAGGCGACATTGTAATAATTCATTAAAAATAAACAATGCCCTTCATGAGTTGATAAGTTTCGTTGCCTATTTCAAGCATGTAGGGGCACTGTTTTGAAAGAAAAAAATGGTGTTTGATTTTTTTGTGATAAAAAATGGTGCAAGGCACTGTTTGTGAAAAGCCCTATGATAATTCTACCTAAGCGGTGCAATTGTTGGTGCCACAGTTCAAAATGTTGACTACCGTGAATCGTACGATAGAAGTCGTTTTTCGTCGCAATCTTTCATACAATAGATCTTGAAATCAAAGCCTAAATATCGGACGGTCACGTGTTTATTTTACGTGGAACATATCCGTGATCACAGTGTACCATTGTATGCCATGATCATAGTCACTTTAGGATATGTGTCAAGTGGAATTAAAATCTGACTGCCTGATATATGCGTCATGATCTGAAAATTTAATATGTGAAATATTGTGACAAATTAAAAAATGACCTATACAGTATATTGGTTGCAGAAATCGCTACCGTTTAAATAATTTAGTTTAAGTGGGCTAATAAGCCAACTAGTTATATTAGCTGGGATTAATTAGACAGAATTCTCTCTCCACCATACAAGACATTCACGAACCCAGGACTCAAGCATGTACTTTTATGTGCTTATAAATAAATGTGCACCTCGAGGCTTAACCAGTTTGGGATGTGTGTCACATATTAAAAATAATATACTGATTGGAGACTATAATACTGACGCCAAGTACCTACTGACAGAGGTACAGATCCAGGTCCCTTAATTTTCCTTTTCCTTGACTATTTGACCTCTGATCTTTAACAGGTCAACCTAAATAATTCCCAAACTATCCCAATTAGATTACTTTAAGACAATTTACCCCCACCCCATCCATTTCCCATTCATATCTTAGAATCTTTGAAATTTTCATACCTCCGTTAAAGTCCCTTCCAAACTCCAATTAAACCCAAATAATCCTAGCTGATTTATTCAATTAGTGAATCCTAATCTTTTAGCAATCCTAGCCCACAGGAAATTATCTTTTTGCCCTCAATTACCATTTTACTTCCTTTGATCCTTTTTCTAGAATAATTCTTGGATAGGAGTCATATGTCCCTCCCAAGAGTTATTCATGAGGAGAAGAAGCACAATTCATATGCTCTATTGAGTGCTAGTGCGGTTTGTCATTTATCTTGACATTTGTCAAGCATACATTGACTTCTTCTTTTTTTCTTTATAGAATAATTCTTGAATGGTAGACATTTGTTATATCTAAAGATTATTCTTAAGAGGAACTAGCACAAATCCTTGTGAACTTTAGAGGCTCAATTGGGCTGGTCAATTATCTAACCCTTGGAAAATCTCAATTGTCTATTCTTTTCAACTAGCACAACTATTGGATGAGAAGCATTTGTCACATCCAAAGGGGATCACCCTTACAAAGCTCATGTTAGCCCGTTTATCACATCCGACGACAGTCCTTAATAAGAAAAGAATACAAATAGTTGTGCTCTTAAATGAGCTGGTAGGAGCTTGGCATTGGGATCACCCTTAGCGAGTAGCCCATTTTCCTATAAATAGAGGCATTCTCTGATAAAGGGCTAGAATTTTGAATCTCATAAAGAAAATTTGGCATATTTCTTCTATAGTCATCTCCTATCTGCAGCCTTATTCTAAAATCTCTAATATATCTAACTGTGTAACCTCACAACCCTTAGGTGGTGTATGTTGTTACTCGCATCACCTCACAACCCTTAGGGGATGGGGTATATGAAAAACGATTATGGTTTTCGAATATAAAATCTTGACCTTAGTAAGCAATTCGCGGAATGGTAGAAAAGAGTTCATCGACATTGTGGATCGAATCGTAAAACTAAGATAGTTATGTTACAAATTTTCTTCAGTTCTAGTTCGTGATTTCGAAAGGAGTTAAGAGTTAGATCTGGACTCTATGTTAGGCTTGCTGAAGAAATTCGTTCTCTAATGGATAATGATGTTCAATATAAATTTTCAAATGTATCTTGAGAATTTAGAATTGTTTGTTTCTTGAGAATTTAGAATTGAGACAATGTAATATATAGAATTACATAAAATAAAAATTCGAAGTTCATTATGGAATTATTGTTCTAAACCTAGACAAACTTATACGATCTTTTCAAAGGTAAAGAAGCTTTTCTGGAGAATTAATCAAGTGGTTGGTTTCACTATCTGTAACTGTAATTATCCTTAATCTCTTTAAGGGTATAAATAGAATCTCATGTTGCTACTAATATAACATTTACTTTTAAAGTTGCTAAGCATGGTGTGACAAAGTTTTTTTTAATTTGAACTAAGCTGCAATAATCATATGCATAAAATATGCACCATCATGAAAAAAAGATAACTATATCAAACGTAAAGATCTATAACTAAAAAGGAGTCGCCCTACCAACTCAATAGCTAAAATGATGGTCTAAGAACCTCAAACCCTAGCCAAGAGTATCTGCTGCAAGGCAAATATATTTGTAAGACTATTTAACCATATGCTCATCATGGAAAGGAAACAATACTATAGATCAGTAACGCTATTAAATACTCACAACGAGTCAAAGGAAAGAAAATAATCCTCACAGTGCTCATCTATATCTTCCTCTATATAGTCCTTGTCGACACCTCACTCATAATCAGGATCGATCGGATTTATTAACAAAAGTCGAGGGATGAGCGACTTGCTACGGTCCTTAGTAGGGGTAACTATTGAGCTCAAAAGATTCAGCTTGCTCATAACATTGGTATGCCTTAATGATTTCAACTTATCATATACTTTTCATGACATATTCTTATCACTTTATGAACATATGATGTACATATATTTTATCTAAAACAAGCAGCTGAACTTAGAAACAGCCTACGTACTCTAATTGGGATCAAGCCGACCGTTATTCTAAATCTTAACATATTCATCATTACACATATAGACATAAATTAATTGGGCCCATAATTTTGGTATGTTCTTGACTTCAAGTGAGTATTTATGTGAGTAAACATCATGCTCTATCGCAAGTCATAAGATTATCACTGCAATACGTCATACTATAGTATCCCATACCATTACAGTGAAGAGGACTGCGTAATGAAATCATACACATGGGTTGAATAAGATCGTATGTTAAATCACGAAAAGGCAGAGGCTTAACTTAATACATATCAGACCTATCACTACAACACTTATGCCATTTATCATGTAGCTAACCATGGACATAGCGTATTCTTAAATCTTACATCATATCCATCAATCAAGTAGCTTATCATGAACTTAGCATATTCTTAAATCTTACGTTATTTGTTATTCCTACTTGATAATATCATCTATCGTTGGCCAAGTTTTCAAAGCCAAATATTTTCCTAATGGTAGCATTTTTGAAGCAAAATCTGATGGCAATATTTCTTTGACATGGGCTAGTATCATGTCGGCTAGGAAACTAATTGACAAGGGAGCAATCTGGAGGGTGAGTAATGGTAAATCAATATGGGCTTGAAAAGATAGGTGGATTCCACGAGAATCTACCTTCAAAGTGATTTCACCATGTGTCAGAAATGGGGATAAGAAAGTGGAGTTCATATTACAAAATCCGAGGGAGTGGGAGTGAAGAGAAAATCAAGGGTCATTTTGTTGATGTAGATGCAAAGGAGATTATGAAAATTTCTCTTCCATATGCTGATTTTGAAGATAAGATGGCGTGGGCCTATGACAAGAGGGGTATCTTTTCGGTTCGTAGTGCTTATCATGTCTCTCGTGCGTTCGGATTAGATTCGAGGAACCTTGCTTCATCCAGTAATCAAACAATTAAGGTCTTTTGGAGAGACTTATGGCTATCTCGCATCCCTAATAAAGTGACAATCTTCACTTGGCGCGCTTGTTCGAACTCTCTTCCGGTCAAATCTTCATTACATATAAAGATACCATCTATTCCACATATTTGTGATGTTTGTGAAAGTATTGAATTTATGGAACATGCTCTTAGGGACTGCCATAAAGCCAAGATGTGTTGGTTTTCCTCCCCATTTGGTGCTCATTCATTTCTTTCACGGCACCTCACCTTTTTGGATTGGGCATTGGACCTTCATGCTTCTAACGATAAAGATGCACTGGATGGTTTTTTTATTATGGCTTGAGCGATTTGGAACGAAAGGAATCAGGTTGCCCACAGGGAGAAGGCTAAAGATCCCATAACTATTGCTGCTTCAGCGTTTCGTTATCTTGTCGACTTTCAAGTTGCTGTTTTAAAGGGTTCTAATGGTGCCCCGCTCTCTTGTACCCACTCACTCAGTGCATGGGCTCCTTCATCTTCTGATATTTATAAAGTTAATTTTGATGGGGCGAGGAGAGCCGATGATGGACTTGCGGGTATTGGTGTTGTCATTCGCAATAGCTCAGGTTTGGTTATGGGTTTTATGGCAAAAAATTGCTCAAATGTCGTCTCGGTGGATCATTGTGAAGCTTTAGCTTGTTTGGAGGCCTTTTTTTTTTTCCTTCTCAAATGGGCTTCACTAGGACTATTTTTGAAAGTGATTCTGCACGAGTGACCATATATTTTCAGTTTCCATAAAAATGTCTACCACCATCCAATTTTTTTGCCTCTCAAATGGGCTTCACTATGGCTATTTTTTATTTTTCTTTTAACAATTGATGGCGACTGTTTATATAGTCGGTAGCAACTATTTAAAGAGTTGCCATTGCCTCTTTAAGAAGTCGGTACCAACTGTTTCAAGAGTCGCCATCGACTGTTTAATTATTATTATTATTATTTTTTTAAAGATGCGATATTGCCTTTTTTCGTGTCAATCTTTGGCACCATCGATTTTATATTGTGACCTTCAAATCATATGGCATAGATTCTGTTTCACATCGCGTAAATATAAAAAAATATATTTAAAAATTTTAAACTATGTAGAACCAAAAAAAGTGTAAGAAGGGGTATTTCTGACTTTTTGTGCTAGCTGAAACTGGCTCGGCTTAGAGCTGGTCGGTTAGGTGAAAGGTGAAAATATGGGGTCTCTGACGGAAAAGGTGAATCTGACATAGTCGATTTGGGAAATTTCCCATAAAAATTTACTGCTACAACCGAAAAGCAATGACTGTGTATATAAAAATTAAAATTAAAATAATATGACAAGATTTTATTCATTTGCAAGTGACCCCTCATTATGAGGAGCAAAATATAAAGGGAGCCAATACTTGCACCCCAAATATAAGCTATTGCACCATTTTAATGATTGCACAAGCAATAAGGGATTGCACCCTCCTTAAATAAAAAATAAATAAATAAAGGATACCTCTCTTCGCACCCATGCCATCTCTGAAAGCGCCTATGTTTTAAACCCCTTGAAATCCTTTGACTACTTTGGATCAAACGATGGAGAGCAATTTTCACCTCAATCTTTCACATGATGGATCTTGAGACAATGAACATACCATCAAACAGTCTATTTTTTATTCCACGTTGTAGACACTCCAATTTTGCCCTCTCGGAGCATGCAAACCTATTTGGTCAACCTTTGACCTTGCCCGTAACTCCCGAAAAAGGGCTCACTCTTTCTGAAAGCCTTAAAACCATGATACGGGGACCATATACTGAAATAATAGTCTATGGTCGAAGCACAGGCTGAAACAATAGCTCTATGGTTTAGGCCCGACTTAGCCCAGAGAAGATCCTGACTTCCGCGTCCTCACAGAAGCGCACAATTCGATTACATGCATGGAAACATGCGCGCAATTAGTCCCCTTTAGACCAGATTTATCCTTCCCGTGGACCGCCTTAGGAGTTGATTACGCGCCCTATACAGAGCGCGCATTCAGATTGCACGCCACATCACTAGTGCGCAATTAGTCCAGCTGGGACCGAAACTCTGCCTTCCGTAGACCGCCTTGAGACTTAATTACGAGCTCTCACCAATGCGCGCAATCGATTACGCGCCCAAACCCCCACGCGTAATTGGTCCCCAGTTGGACCTGGCCTCTAATTCCCATGACTGCCAAAATTCTCCTATTAAGCACCAATAAATAGACACTTAATTGGATTACGCACATTGTACAGGACGCATAATTAGTTCCAATTAGATTGGAACTAGGATACCAGACTGAGTCAATCAGTCACTCACTCACTGAGTCTGTGACCGACTCAAAGTGTATTAATCGCATGAGACAGGGCGCGTAATTGGATTTGACCGGTTAATTACGCATCTCCCACAGAGAGCATAATTAGCTGTACACCTATAAATAGACCCCCCTACCTCGTCCAAAAACAACATCAATACACATTCTTCCCTCGAGTTCCTATCTTCCAAGCTTAGGATTTTGAGACCTCCTTCTGCGGCGTTCAACTTCAGGTAATCTCTTTTAGTTTCTAATTTATAGTTCTACCTTCTACTTCTTAGTTCTAGTTTATAATTCTCAGTTTCTAGTTTTAGATCTTAGGTTTTGATTCGTAATTCTTAATTTCTAAATCTAGTTTCTAGTTTTTAATTTTCAGTTCTTAGTTTCTGGTTCTAGTTCTCAATTTTTAGAATCAATTCCTAGGCTTTAGTTATTAATTTCTAGATTCTAGTCCTAAATTCTAAATCTTAATTCTTGTTTTAAGGTTTTAGTTCTTAATACCTAGTTCTAATTCCTAAATTTTCATAATTCTCAGTTCTAACTTTAAATCCTAATCTTCAAAATTCCTTGATTTCGATCTTCAAAATCTTAACTTTACATAACGGGCCACAACCCCTTTTTTTAGATAGTTAAATTTTCAATAGAATTAGGATATTTAAATTAATTAGGCTTCTAATAGAACTAGGAAACTTAGATTAATCAGGCGACCTAGAGCTACTAACGTTGGTCGGCCGATGATTCAGTAAAGAGAATAACTCATATCTCCACCCGTGTGATCAGTGACGTAGTGTAGCGTCGATAAACATCTGTAGCTGGCGATCGCATCGAACTAGGTATTTTCCTCTTAGCATTTACCTTTTATTTCAGTAATTTAATATTTCTCAATTTATTATTCATCGCCTTTGCCAGAGCGACCGAATTGGGCCACTCTTTTCGGGGACCGAGTGGAATGTGGAATCCAGAAAAAGTGCGTACCGACACACGTGGCATATATCCCCAAAACTAGAGAGCAACTACTTGCACACGAGACGAGATTTCACATGGCATGCATCACGGTTAGACAAGATGTTTTAGAGATCTATAACACGTGGAATAAAAAAATAGACCGTCTGATGGTACGTTCACGATCTCAAAATCCGTCCTGTGGAAGATTGGGGTGAAAAACGATCTCCATAGTCTAATCTGAAGTAGTCAACGGATTTTAGGGGATTTAGAATATAGGCGCTTATGGCGTGGGTGCAAATCGGGGTACCCATAAATAAATAAGTGAGCATTATCTTGGATGAGCATTATATAATTGCACCCCACTTAAAACAAAAAAGATTTGGAAAACATATGAGCATTATGTGATTGCACCGCCCTTAAAATAAAAGAAAGTAAGCATCATCTTACACCATTTGAGAAATAGATGATAAACCGTGCAAAGCCCTAGAAACTTTAGAGAAATCACTTTAACCTTTAGCTGAATCTCGACAGTATACGCTTCCCACAATAGATCCATAAGTTTTAGATTGTTGATCATCGATTGTTTTCTTCTTTTCGATCACAAACTAAGCGAAGCTCAATTCTTGACTATTTTCACCTTTTTTGCTTGTCTCTTCGTTTCTCACGCTTTCAAGAGAAAGAATGACTCAAAACAAGGGAAAAGGGGAGACTTAGAACTTGCACCGTCCAAGGCCGACTGACCCAAGAGGCGGGTTAATTAGGCGAGTGCCTAGGGCCATATTTGGAGGGGCTTCTAAAATTCTACCTATACCCTATTTGTTCTCTGTACCCTCTCTATGAAAGAGCAAGATTGGAAATTTCCTATCCTACTCTAACGTCGGTTTAGTTTCCTACCGTATGGGTAAGTTATTTGTAACTGAACGTTTGGTCTTTGCGGTATGGTTCGATTGTTGGCTGCCTTGAAGCAGAGGATGGAGATTGTTTTTAGTGAGAATATTTTACATAATAAATCTTCATATCATGGCCCACCTATCATAGTACTGTCAGACATTGATTTCACATAAAAGAGCAATATAAGAAGTTTCCTATCCTACTCTTACTTCAGTTGAGTTTCCTATCATATTTAGGTTGTGTATGATATAGCTCTTTGTTAGCTCCTACCATATTAGAGTTCACCTGTTTTAACAAGTTCTCATTTTTTTTGCTAACATTCCGCTACCTGCTACTCTTTTTCCTTAATAACTCCTTATATAGCAAGATTTTATACAGAATTTACCTCTTCAGCAAGTTTACCCTCCTCTCTACTCACTCCTTGTCAGAGCAGATTTTATTTTGCTATGGTAGGGAGTTAGTAGAGAGCAAGGAAGTTATTTTGCTATGATAGGAAGTTGCTGTTAGAGCAAGGGAGTTATCAGATGGCATCAAGTGCACAATTAATCGAGCATGATTTGGAATGGATTCCATATAATTGATCATTTACAAACTCAGTTTTGCATTGATCTAGACCTTTGGAATGGTAAAACCTCAAATCAAGTCAGTATGCACACGGTAAGAAACATTTATTCATTGTAATTACAAAGGATATTTCAATACTTTAATCCCTCTGAGCTTCAAATACTAGAAGAAATGATAAATTGGTAAAAAAATCTATAAATAACTTCAGCTCTTTCACTCTCCGAAAGAGCTAAGAGCACTTATAACCAAACACATGCCCATAATAAGGTAATCTCCCAGTGTTAAACCGAGCCAGGTAGAATCTTTATCTTCACCACTAGAGGATGACTCATCTATCTTCACAAATTTCCCTAATAGCTCCGAAATCATGACGAAGTCTTCGTACGCATTGATGCATGAAACGGGACACCATTGATGTGAATCAACTTTGGTTCCTTAACAACATGCCCCTGTGTGAATGAATTTGGGCTCATTTTTTTAAGGCCTTATTTGATATCATGGAAATGTAATTACATAGGTGGAAATGTAATTTAGTTTTCAAGTGTTGTTGTTTGATAGCTATGTAAGGAGATGGAAATGGAATTAAGTGGGCCCCACAAGGAAATTGAATTTTCATACACCAAGTCATTTTGGGAGAACACCATTTCAACCTTTTAAGTGGCTGAAATTGAGTTTTCCTCTAACAAAATAATATCTTTTTGTCATTTCAAATCTAAAGTTACTTGTAAAAAACCTAAAAGCAAAAAAAATTATCTTTTGACTTTTAAAATGTAACTTTCATTTTTATGATCATCATACCAGCACGTTCACTATGACTACCACATTATCTACAACATACTCTTTTTAGCTAATATTTGACTTTGGTCAAATTTTGAATTTTAATCAAACTTTAACAGGATTTATAAGTTATTTAAAGTTTTGACTTTTAATCAAACTTTAACTACTGAAACATGATAATAAACTATAAGTTAGTAGTATATTATAAAAATTTTAAGGGTCAAAGGTTGACTTTAAGGTCAAATTTTGACTTTTCATTAAAATTTCACTTTTTTTAAAACTTTGACTCTAATAATTTGGTGGCAGAAAAAGTATACTGTTGTGATAATCTATAATGAGATACTAGATTCTCGATTTTATTAGTCAATAGTTTGACCTTTAGTCAAAGTTTGTATCTTGGTCAAACTTTGACATTTACACAAAATTTATTTTTAGTCAAACTCGTAACCTGCTCATGAATAGAGTCTACTACTACATAAATTTATACAGTATCAATGCAATTTTTCCTTGGTCAAAGTTTGACTTTTTGTCAAAGTTCGATTTTCTATAAAAAGTTATAAATTTTAATTAGCGAAATATTATAATTAAAAATATCTATCATTATTTTTATTTATAACTTTAAAAAATATTGCCTCATTTTTATTAGTCAAAGTTTGGCTTTTATTTAAATTTTGACTTTAGTCAAAATTTGAGAAGTGTATAATGAAAGTAGATACTGATTATTACTGTTGTTACTTATATTTTGGTAATATAAATTTTTATCAGTCAAAGTTTAATATTTGATCAAACTTTGACTTTATAACACAATTGGATTTTTTCGAACTTTTAAAGTCTCAATGAGGTTATCATTTTGTTAATTTAATACTTTGTAGTACATTACCAAATTTATTTTACTATTTTTTACATTTGGTCAAAATTTGACTTTGATATTTGGTCAAATATTTTACTAGTATAACGTAACAATGAATATGAATATTGTTATGCTCATTTGTATCTTTGCAGTACATTGTCGAATTTTCTATTGGACAAAGTTAAAAATTTTGGTCAAAGTTTGACTTTTTTTAAAAATTAAATTTTCTTTTAACTGATAACCTTAGAGTACATACTAGAATTTACTATGTACCTTTCTACTTTAGTCTTAAAATTTTTTATTGATCAAAATTTAACGTTTGGTAAAAGTTTAACTTTTATTTAAAATGGATATTTGATCAAATTTTGACTAGTGTAAACTAACGACGTATATGCATATTGTTATGTTAATTTACAGTTGGACTTTTGTAACTTAGTTAAAGTTGAAATTTTGGTCAAAGTTTGACTTTATAAAAATTTAATTTCCTTTCAACGTTTAACCTTACAGTAGATACTAGCATTTACAATTTTGTTATTTAGTTTTACATATTTTTAATAATCAAAATTTTAAGTTTGGTCAAAGTTTTACTTTTTATTTGAGTTTGACTTTTCAAACTCTGACTTATATAACTTGGTAATAAATAGCGATTATTATGGTGTTAATTAGTAACATAATAGAATATCATTAAAAAATTATTAGTTAATATTTGACATTAATTATGATTTAGATAAACAATAAAAAGTCAATCTATGACTGGTGCAACAAGAAGTGATAAATTAGGCATTTTACTAAATAATTTTTTTTCTTCTTTTCTCACTAAGAATTTATTCAAACTAACTTCTACTTTCATGAAAGTAAAAAATATATGATCCAAACTTAAAAACTCATTTTCAAATTATTTTTCAAGCATACTAATCAAACAAAAGAAATCAATTTTCAATGAAAGTCATTTCTCAAACAAACTAATCAAACAGTGGAAAATCCATTTATAGAGAAAATCATTTTCCAGAAAATCAACTAAGAAATTGATTTCATTTGCTCTTTAAAATTTCCTTACAACAAATCAGGCCTAAAACTCACTGCGATTTCCCATTTGTTGAAGCAAAGATGAATAAAATGGAATTGGGACCCAATGAGGCTAATTTTGGACTTCTATCTTTATCTTTAGTCCAAATTATGTCCACCCATTCCTCAACTTCCCGAAGAATCAAACAAGATTTAGCTTCTCCAATCAAACAAAACATTTGAAGGAACCCACTTCGATACAATTGTGTGCTGCTTGATTTACCAATCAATGATGTAATGCAGGGCTGATGTCTTTATTTCTCAAGGACCATAAAGAAAATAATATAGATCAATTCATTGATTATTTATATTATATTATACTATAATTGCAACTGTTGGGTCAATTATACATCCAATTTAGGCTTGGTCATCACTTTGTTTTAAATTAAATTGTTATTGAAAAATAATATTTGGTATATTAATTATTGTAATGACCCTAACTTCGAGCATGTTGAATTATACTCATACCTTTTTAAATATAACACGTCGATTTTCAAGGACGAAAACTCGTTAAGGTGAGAAAAATATAATATCCCGATATTTTCTAACTTGAGTTTGACTGATTTCGTGCACGAGTTCGACACGATGACCGATGTAAACATGGTTTTTATTTAATAATAAATCATTAAATAGTGTTAGGATCACTTTGTGTGGATCGAATTATGGTTTAAATGTATGTTTGGGCATTTAGTGGAAAAGCCGTGCGCCAACTCTTGGTGTACCGTTTAACACCGAAAGCAAACCTAAGCTAAGTGGATAGAATTTTTGTTATAAATATCAAAGATATTTATTGTGGGTTTCATTCGGTTATAAGAGGGAGAGGGGATTCTTAATGGCGAAGTGTTAGCCTTTTAAATCTTAAAGAGAGAGAGAGAGCTTTCTCATTGTGGATCCCCTTCTTGGGATTTCGACTGTACGATCACGATCACGCCAGAAGCTCCACACTCTTTCCGACCGTTCAAACCCCGTTTTTAAAGAGAGTTCCGTCTTGCGATCGTCTCTCGTGCTTTGAGGAGTTTAAGGATCGATACATGCTAGTAAAGGACTTCATCGTGAGCTACGTTGAGATCAATTGCCGTAGAAATCAGGAAGTTTTGCTCTGAAACCCTCTTCGGTAAAATTACTTAAAATCGTGGAATCAATCGGCAAAAAGGTTAGCTTCCCTTTGATTTTAATGGTTTAGATTGTAGAATAAATCTTGTTTTTGTTTAGTGTATGTGTGTGTGCAAAATAGAGTGATTCCTATAAGATTTGAAGGAAAAAAATAGACCAAGGAAGCAACATGAAGGGTTTTGAACCCGAGAAATTCGAGGGTCGAATTTGGAATTTGACCATTGAATTGAAAATCGAAGGTCGAAATTGGATTTTTAGGCTTGATGCATTTTTTGAAATTCGAGGGTCGAATTTAGATTTTTAAGCATGATGCATTTATGGGAAATTCGAGGGTCGAATTTGGTCTGATGTGCCGACACTATTTTGGTATTTCGGCCATAACGTTTTATCCTGAACTCGGATTGATGCGATTTTTGAGGCGTTGGAAAGAAGACAACTATCTACAACTTTTATGAATTAACCAACTGATGAATAAATTATTTTGAGGATCAAAATTAAGCTAGAAGTTAGGCCAAGTTCTAAGTTAGCACGTTTTGACTGATGTACTGATACAGCTCGGTACATCAGTCAAATTTGTGAATTAACTAACTCATGAATCAACTCTTTTAATGGTCAAAATTTAGTGGGAAATTGGGTCAAATTCCAAGTTTGCACAAACTTGCCCATTTCAGCCTCGATTTTTAGAGAACACTTAAATACACCAAGTTTAGTAGTAACTAGAATTAGTTTTTAATACATCATCATATGGGTGATGTAGATTGAGAGTTGGAGGCCGTGGATAAGGGCTTTTGGATTGTTTTGGAACGGCTCCGAACTTAAGGTAGGAAAAACTCAACAAAAATTACATTTTATAAATTGATTCATGGTTTCTTTGATTTTCGACCTAATGCTTTGTTTCCTTTGGCATGTTTTGTTTTCGTCATGTTCCTGCATATCTTATAATATGTTTTGTTTCCGTCCTATTTTCGCATATGTTTTGATTATTCTATTTCCACGTATGGTCTGACTGTTATGTTTCCAACTTTTGAATCTGATTCGTTCTGTTTGGTTATGATTCATCTTGTTTAACCTACTTATGAACTTTGAATTTGAATGAACATGGAACTCCGTTTTTAGTAACCTGACAACTTTTGAATCTTTGAAAACTTGTGAGATTGAGTCATAGTGAGGTCTCTTTCCCGCCACGTGACACTTGGGGTGTAGGCATCCATGTACGGATGCAATCCACTATGGCCCCTCGGGTGCCACATGCAGTACATCAAGGCTACTACGGATCCCGTCTCTTGACTTGCGTGCCTTGTGAAGCTATCGCACTGTGACTATTCTAGTTAAACTAAGACATGATTACGTTAAGAGCCTTTGTTTAGAATCAGGGATAATCGTAGACCTGAACTGTACTTGCTGAAATTAGAGTGGATTATTGGACTCTGAGCTTTAGGAATAAGATAGACTTAGTGTTGAGCTATTCAGTTAAGTATGAACCTTGAACCCTATATCTAAGTATGAATGGGAATATCGAGAACATATCTGAACATTTGACTGTGAGTGAACATTGACAAGTGGACCGGTACGACGGTTATCCGTACACAGTATATAGTACATAGCATACATAGTGAGCCCGTACGGGGGCAATCCGTACGCATTGCATAGCATACATAGTGGGCCCGTACGGGGGCGATCCGTACGCATTGCATAGCATACATAAGTGAAGTGAACGAAGTGAACACAGTGAGTGAAGTAAATACGAAAATCTAAAAATTGAGTAAGGTGAATAAGAAAAATGAGCTATTATTTACGTATGAACATCCGCTCTTTATGTGGTTACATCTCAAATATCTACCCTGTTATGAGTTTTTGTTCTGTCTCAAAATATCTGCCTTGTTATTACTTTTGTTCTGCTATCAAATGTCTGATCTGTTAAATCTGTGAAATTTGTCTTTTAATGTCTAATCTGCTTTCGCTTTGAACTCTATCATTAGTAAGATGTAACTGCTATTGATGTTCTTCTACTGAGCTTAGATGTAGCTCACCCCCGACTATACGCCTCAGGTATAGCCTTTCATCAGGACCCTAGACTTGAGGAGAATCTGAAGTTGCCTACTGGAGGGAGAGCTCAATTGGATTGACATAGCGACTTCTATGTTTTGAGCTTGGTACATCCCTTTATTTTTAGATGTCTTGTATAGAAATATTTATATTTTAGTTCTGCCATATGTTTATCTGTTTTATTTTTCGCTTAAAGGTGTGTTTATACCAATTAAATTCTGTATCAGATTGTGTTCTGCGATCTGGCGGTCCAGATTTTCCCTTTTGGTATTGGTTTAATAAAAAAAAAAATTTCTATGAAAAAGTAAGTTAGAAAATTTGGGCTGTCACAGTTGGTATCAGAGCTTAGGTATTAGGTCTTATGGGAAATCAGAGATATGGTATTTGATCATGAAGAACATCGTATGAGTGGGTCATATGTGATGCCAGAGTTTAGGCTTTAGGTATTATGGGAGACCTGAGGATATGACTTTTGGTTTTGTCAGAACATAGGTAGCATAGAAAGGCTTAGTTGATGTTTGATTACGATTAAGGTTTTAGATCTTCACGATGACTTTTAATGAAATTTTGTTTCATCGTGACAGATCAGTATGGCTCCACGTGTCAGAGGAGGTAGAGGTAGACCGAGAACGATCCGCATGATGGATGTTCCTGAAGGCGAGGGTACATCAAGTGGGAATGATAGTGGTAGTGATAAACAGGTGTTAGAAGCCTTGGCTAGAAATATGGCTCAACAGACAGCCTCCATGGCCCAACAAGCAGTTACTTGCAGCCAGGAACCAACCTTCCGGGTTTACAGAGTTTAGAAAGCTACATCCTCCGAACTTTTTGGGTCAAATCGATCCACTTGAGGCCGAGAAGTGGTTAAACGAAATGGAGAAAATCTTCGAGGTGCTTCAATGCATCGAAGTCGAGAAGGTTCATTGGGCAACCTTTAAGTTGAACGGAGAGGCTGACCCGTGGTGGAAGTCAGTGTTCAGAATTAGGGTGCTAGAATCTCTCAATACGCCATGGACTTGGGCAGAATTTGTAGAGACGTTTAATGATAAATACTTTCCCAAGATCATACGACATCAGTGGGAGGTACAGTTTATAAAACTTGAGCAGAATATGATGACTGTGAGAGTACGGGGTTGAGTTCGATAGATTATCGCGATTTGCACTTCAGCACGTGGCCACCGAATTGATGAGGGCCAGGAAATTTCAACTTGGCTTACGACCTGATATACAAGAGAGCGTGGCGATGTGGGAGATGGAAACCTTTGGGGGCGTGATATCAAAGGCTCTCATTGTAGAGGAAGAAATTCAGAAACGGTTCTTGAGAAGAGACCAACAGAATAGGAGCGACGCCAGTCAAACAGAATCTTATCCATCTGAGCCGACCGGCATGGGACCGAGACTACTGATGCCCGCATCTATCCAACCTGCTCAGACTACTTACTCAAGACCATCCATGCCTATGTCTTCAAGACCTTTCCGCCTTTCACACCCTACAATTGCTGCCGTGATAGGGGTGCACCAACCTTCACGCAGTACTTCATTAGCATCGGTTGAGTCCTGCTTACGGTGCGGAAAAGGCCATAAGTCTGTCGACTGTTGGTGGGCTAAGGGCACATGCCTTAAATGTGGGCAGGTTGGCCATCAGATAAGAGATTGTCCTCACATAAGGAACGAAACACATTCGTAGGTGAGTTGGTCACAAACTCAAGCGTTGGGTTTGCACCTTGTAGGTACTCAATGTCTTCAGTCTTTTGTATGAACTCCATGAGAATTTTTGAGCTGTAAACTTTTGTGGTGGTGATGACTTCTTGTAAATGCATGGTTTAACTTTCTTATAATTCAATGGTTTTGATTTCTTGTGCTATTGGTTTCCTATTATACACACCACAGGTATCCGGATCAATTTTTGAGGGCGAAAAATCCTATTAGGAGGGGTGAATGTAATGACACTAACTTCGAGCATGTTGAATTATACTCATACCTTTTTTTATATGGCACGTTGATTTTCGAGGATGAAAATTCTTTAAGATGGGAAGAATGTAATATCCCGATATTTTTGAACCCGAGTTTGACTGATTTCGTGCACGAGTTCGACACGATGACCGATGTCAACATAGTTTTTATTTAATAATAAATCATTAAATAGTGTTAGGATCACTTTGTGTGGATCGGATTATGGTTTAAATGTTTGTTTGGGCATTTAGTGGAAAAGCCATGCGCCAACTCTTGGTGTACCGTTTAACACCGAAACCAAACCTAAGCTAAGTGGATAGAATTTTTGTTATAAATATCAAAGATATTTATTGTGGGTTTCATTCGGTTATAAGAGGGAGAGGGGATTCTTAATGGCTAAGTGTTAGCCTTTTAAATCTTAAAGAGAGAGAGAGAGCTTTCTCATCGTGGATCCCCTTCTTGAGATTTCGACCGTACGATCACGATCACGCCGGAAGCTCCACACTCTTTCCGACCATTCAAACCCCGTTTCAAAGAGAGTTCCGTCTTGCAATCGTCTCTTGTGCTTTGAGGAGTTTAAGGATCGATACGTGCTAGTGAAGGACTTCGTCGTGAGCTTCGTTGAGATCAATCACCGTAGAAATTGGGAAGCTTTGCTCCAAAACCCTCTTCGGTAATATTACTTAAAATCGTGGAATCAATCGGCAAAAAAGTTAGTTTACCTTTGATTTTAATGGTTTAGATTGTAGAATAAATCTTGTTTTAGTTTAGTGTATGTGTGTGTGCAAAAATAGAGCGATTTCGATAAGATTTGAAGGAAAAAAATAGACCAAAGAAGCAACATGAAGGGTTTTGAACCCGAGAAATTCGAGGGTCGAATTTCAATTCGAGAGTCGAATTTCAATTCGACCATCGAATTGAAAATCGAAGGTCGAAATTGGATTTTTAGGCCTGATGCATTTTTTGAAATTCAAGGGTCGAATTTGAATTCGACCATCGAATATAAATTCGAGGGTCGAATTTAGATTTTTAAGCCTGATGCATTTTTGGGAAATTCGAGGGTCAAATATGGTCTGATGTGCCGACACTATTTTGGTATTTCGGCCATAACGTTTTATCCCGAACTCGGATTGATGTAATTTTTAAGGCGTTGAAAAGAAGACAACTAAATCTACAACTCCTATAAATTAACCAACTGATGAATAAATTATTTTGAGGATCAAAATTAAGCTTGAAGTTAGGCCAAGTTCTAAGTTAGCACGTTTTGACTGATGTACCGATACAGCTTCGGTATTTTGACCATAACTCTTTACTCCGAAATTCAATTAATACGATTCTTGAGGCGTTGGAAAGAAGACAACGAGATCTACAACGTTTGTGAATTAACTAATTCATGAATCAACTCTTTTAATGGTTAAAATTTAGTAAGCAATTTAGTCAAATTCTAAGTTTGCACGAACTTGCCCATTCCAGCCTCGATTTGTAGAGAACACTTAAATACACCAAGTTTTGTAGTAACTAGAATTAGTTTTTAATACATCATCATATGTGTGATGTAGATTGAGAGTTGGAGGCCGTGGATAAGGGCTTTTGGATTGTTTTGGAACGGGTCCGAACTTAAGGTAGGGGAAACTCAACGAAAATTACATTTTATAAATTGATTCATGATTTCTTTGATTTTATACATCTGACTAGGTCTATGTGTGTTCCTAAAAAATTTGACTTACAATGCAGGATTCGTATCCCGCATCTTTGGTTTTATATTTATTCTCTAAAGCTTCCCATAATGTCTTGATGGTAGTTATAGGTTGGTAGGCATCAAAGAGAGAATCTGCCAGCTGATTGAGTATATGCCTCCTGGCACGTATAGTCGTTGGCTTCTTACTTCTTCTGATTTTTGCAACTTCTTCAATCGGAGGGCAAACTAATGTGAGAACATGAGCAACTTTCAAATTGAAATTCATCTATTGTTGAAATCCGTCCCATCTAGACGCTCGAATTTTGCAAAGAGTGGTGCGACCTTAGTTAAAGAAGAGGCCATGATTTAAGACTTAAAATTGGTGAAAAATATGGAAAAAATAGAAAGAAAATAATAAATTAGATACAAGCACTCGATGCAAGTCACGTTAAAAATATTATGTTTACGCTTTTACTAGCCCCACCGTATAGGTCAACAATTCTTTGTCGACAAGTGACTCCGAGAAGCAGCAAATTAACCGATTTGTTCGCAACGTTCAACATACTGAGTTGAATCGCCTTTCCCAAATACAAACAACCTCTAGAAAAATGATTGTAAATGTTGACTGTTCATTGTAAATGATTGGACTAAATCCAAGAATGGAAGGCTTTCTACGTCCAGCACATGGGAAGTGGTTAGGAAGAAAGGTGAATAATTGTAATGGAAGGGATGGATTTAGCATTGTTTGTTACCTAAATGTGTTTCTCTTTGCATTTGGAAAGCCTATTATCATTGTCTTGTAATAGATGAGTGGATGCAGGCTAGAGGGGTTGCACTGGCTTCAGCTTGTGACTGTTGTGCTCGAAAATTTGGGGAGAGTCTTGATCATATTTTGTGTAGTGGGGAAGTGGCTTCGAAGGTCTAGGAGTTTGCAAGCACTCTATTGAGAGTTCCTTGTATGCACTAGATGCAATGGAAAGCTAGATTATTGGTGTGGTTCCGTTATGCTAAATTATTGGTTTGTATGCACTTTAAAGGCATCCTTATTGGGTTATTACCGTGCTTGATCACTTGGCAATTTTGGATGAGAAGGTGTAAAGCTAGAATGGAAGGGATGAAAGATAGTGCTACTTGAGTTTGGTGGTCTTAGTTATCGTGCCAGCCTCTAAGAACTAAGCATTAAGTCCTCAGACAAGGAAAACCCAATTTATCAAGACGAAGGCCTGCGCCGGGGCACCGTCCGGCCACTGAGTGGTGGTCTTACGCCGTCTGGCACCGTCCGGCCACTGGACTGGCACCGGTCGACGGCCGGCGCCGGGGCCGACCGGACGGCACACCGAACCATCAGGTCCGGTGACCAGAGAGGGGCGGGGGCTTGGATTGTTGCTTCCTCAACTAATAAAAAAAAATTTGCATACTTTTGGCCGACGGTGTCGTCGTCAAATCGACCACCCGGTGACACCGATCGATGGCGGTGACTGTCAGGGCGAATGGCCTGTATAAAATAATAATAATAAAATTTTATTATTTTTTTTTTTGAGGAAGAAGAAGAACAGTAAAGGGGGAGGGTTAGGTTTAGGGATTCTCAGACCGGGTCGGGTCCGTTGCCAGCCCACCCGACCCGGGTAACCGGCCCACCTCGTTCTAGTACCCGACCCACCTGAATCGGACCACTCCGGCCCAATGACTCGGCCCATGACCCGTGTATTGCCACACGACCCGACTCTTGGGCCATTAACTGACCGAATACGGGTCTAAGACCCAAACCACTTCTATTCAGATTTTGTTTGCAGCCACCATACTGCACTGCTTCCGCCGGCTGCAAACAAAACTTTTAAACTTAGAACTTGTTTCTACCACCAGATTGAACCTTTTTGGACTCAAACTTTAAAACACGATATCTTGAGATATACAACTCTGTTTCATGCATATGACCTATCGATTTTGGTCTACTCGACGAGATCTACACTTTGAACTGTTTATGAGACGTTTTGACATTGTTTTAGACTTGAAAATGCCACTTAAAGGTCATAAATTTATTTTATTTTTCAAATAAAATTTTAAACTTTTTTGAATATTCTGTATGAATACTCTTACACTATCATGTCATTGTTCATAGTTACTACATATGCATCTTCACTTTATGACTCTAATTTCTCCAAATTGGTATGTGGGTATTCTTTCAAATGATATATGAACTATTGAAATAATAGATTGCCTAAGAGCTTTAATTCTATCTATAAAGGAGTTTAGGTAGAACGGTAAAGCAATTGTTTCGGGATGCGTAGCCAAAGTAGTTTTGTAGTCTACCCAAAAGTAATCGATCTATGGAGGAGATGTTATCCTTAAATTTTGAAATTCAATTTCATTAAGCTTGCATGTGCATTCGTCTATGCGAACTACTATTTCTAGCCAAAGCTGATTTAGAAAATTCATGTAGATAGAATGAGTAGAATAGTCATGTGTGTCTAGGTGAGTGAGGAGCGACACTTCTAGCCTAAGCTGATGGATAGCTTCGATCAAACCGAAAATACATCTGACTAGGTCTATGTGTGTTCCTAAACACAACTTAGGGAGACTTACGATAAGTCAAAGCATCTGCCTAAAGGTGATGTTGAGACAATGAGTGAAGTTTGTCCCTCAGAGTGAATGTTCCTTTGCACATGCCTGTTTACACTCTGATTAATTCAACCTTGACCCCGGGTATGAATTTTTATTTTATAAAGTTCTAATTGAACAATGTGCTGATAGTCATTATTTTTCATATCAGCTATGGACGGATCAGTCTTACACCAACAAATGACCAGTATTGAAAAACTTAATGGCACCAACTATAACTCTTGGCGGATGGGTCTTGATTTGACCCTTGGATATATGGACAATGACTTTGTTCTCACAGAGGATAAGCCAATTTTACTGTCCAACGCCACTGAAATTCAAAAGACACAATACGCTCGTTGGGATAAGGCAAATCGTATGACAATGATGATCATACGCGCTTCTATTACTGAACCCATTAGAGGTGGTATTAAAACTACCGAAACAGCCAAAGAATTATTGAAGATCATCCAAGATCGATTCGTTAGACGAGAAATCCCTCTGATGCGGTTATTTAGTGCAATTGGTCAATATGCGATATGATGGAAATGGGAGTGTGCGAGAATTTATTCTTAAAATGTCCATGTTGGCTATGAAGCTTAAAGAATAAGGAATTACAATCGAAGAAGATGTCATAGTACATTTAGTTGTTGCATTTCTTCCTAAGCAATTTGATACCTTTAAAGTAAATTATAACGCTCAAAAGGACAAATGGGATTTGAATCAATTGATCTCGATGTGCGTGATTGAAGAAGAGAGGCTTCGAGGAAACCAAGTAGAGTCTGCTAATTTTGGCTATAATCCTGCTTATAAGCCAGCTCATAAGAAGAATTTTAAGAAGAAGGGTCAGAAGGAGAACTATCACAATGGTAAGAGAATAAATGAAGACTCCAATCTGAATGTTGTTGTAACAGTTGACAAAACTATACTTCACTTGATAAGTCACACTATCTATGTCACCCAATAATGAGAATTTATTTTTGTAAAAAGAAATTTTTTTTTATTTTTAAAAATAACTCTTCACACATTGTCGAAATAATGCATCGGCATGTGTGACACATAATGTTCTTACCCATTTAACTAAAATCAAGCAAACAAAAGCGTTGCCTCGGCATCTGAGGCAAGCCCAGTGGTTGCCTCAGCTCCTGAGGCAAGTAATGTATGTTGCCTCAGCGCTTGAGGCAACCATATACACAAAATTAATAAAGGTCTAAAAGTACTAATAAACTTAAAGAGTGTATAGGATTTATATGTCAGTTTCTATTATTCCCTTTTGGCTTATATGCATTGATGAGTAGTGAAATATTATGATATTTCACCCCTAAATACCTATATTTAGCTGTCCGATGAAGGCTATTTGATGAGAATTATTAGATTTGAGGTGTTTCAGGTAAATAGAATCCAAGTGCAAAAAATAGCCCAAGAATTCTGAAAATAGTGTTAAAACACTGCAAATTTGGGTCATCGAGAACTTGGTGCGACTTGCAGCTCAATTTGGACCTTCGAGACAGCCGAATTATGAAATTATCAAAACACACAAGTTGTAGAGCTTTCTGTTAGCTTTCTACCGATATACAAATCGTCTCAATCCGAGTTTGAGACAGAAAGTTATGATCCAAATACCGAAGCAGTGTCTGATGCAAAGTTGGGCCGGAGTTCACGGAAATCTGGGAAGGTCGGTCGATCGACCTTCTAGTCGATCAATCTACCCAAATGATGGAATTTGAGATGGAAATGACTTCTTACAGTAAATTTTTAGAGATTTTTGGAGGGTCGATCGATCGACCCTATATTTGCTCTCAATGGCATATCTCATAGTTTAATCCTTAGATTATATTATGGAAAGAACAGACCAAAGATGGGAGGATTTAGTATCTTCATCTTTATCTTCATTTTTAACTTTACTTCTGAATTATCAATTAAATTTTAGTTTGTAGTCAGTAATTACCATCTCATAAAACCGCTTAAATAGTAATATTGGTAGGATACTGTTAAATCTTAGTGGATTTCTTGAATTACTGGTCTTTTTAGATCTTTCAAAAATAGTCCTCGTGGGAACGATCTCGTACTCTGCACCCACTATATACAATCTGATTCGTGCGCTTGCGAGTAAAATATAACAATTAAAATATCACATCAAGTTTTTGGCGCCGTTACCGGGGATTAAATTAAGAAAATCTGAATTTTGGTAGACAGTAAATTTTAGGAATTTTCGGGGATTAAAATAGTATTTCTGCTAATTAAAAAAAATAAAAAAATTCTGTCGATTAATCGAGTATACTGCTCGATCAATTGACCCTGTCTCGATTGATCGAGATTCACACTCGATCAATCGAGATTCCAAAAAAAAAAAATTTGAAAAAATAAATAAATTATAAAATAAAAAAATAAAAAATAAAAATAAAAAAATAAAAAATAAAAAATGGAAAATTTCATTTTTAAAATTGAAATTTGAAAAAAAAATAAATTCTCTTGAGGTTTTCCTGCCTAAAACCTCCACTCTGTGCGTCAATTGCATGCACACTAGGTCTTCTAAAGAAAGAACTTTAGAGCCGTTAAATTCTGAAATCGAGCGCGCTTGTCGGTCAAATCGTAAGGACGTTAGATCAAGGCAGAAACTCTCGAGTGAATCATCCACTGAAGTCAATATGACTGACAACATGAATGGGTAACTCGAACAGGAGGAAGAACCAACATTGAGAGAACTGTTTTCTCCAATCACTACAAATACCCCATCATGCATTATATACCCCGCCACACTTGGTGGCCGGTTTGAAATCCGTACAAATGTCATCCAAATCCTTCCAATCTTTCATGGCATGGAGAGAGAAGATCCATACCAACACGTTAAAGACTTCGTCAAAGTCTGCTCATCTGTTTACCAAAATTTCAGCGAAGAATCTGTTAGACTATGCTTGTTTCCTTTCTCTATAAAGGATAAAGCAAAAGCCTGGTTAAACTCTCTACCATCGGGATCCATAACCACCTGGGATCAGATGGTCAAAAAGTTTCTGTCAAAGTTCTTCCCTATGGCGAAGATGAATGTCCTGAGACGTGAAATCACAGATTTCACGCAAGAGGAAGATGAGAGATTATATGAAGCTTGAGATAGATTCATGGATCTCTTACTCAAATGTCCACACCATGTATACTCAAAGTGGAGATTGGTCCAGTGTTTCTACAATGGACTGAGTCAACCAAATAGACATCTGGTGGAGTCAATGAATGGCGGAGGATTTCTGAGCCTTAAGGAAACTGAATCTTATGCTTTCCTAGAAAAGCTAGCTGAGGATTCTCAGCACTGAGATTTCACAAAGACTCGGGAACAACCAGTCAAAGCTCGTGATCAAGCCGGAACTTCAACCAAGAAGGGAGGACTATACGTAGTAAAGGATTCCCCAGATCTGATGGCTAAAATTGATTTCCTCACTCAACAAGTGGAAGAACTGAAATTAGAGAAGAATGTGCATATGGTAAATACACAACTTGAGCCATGTTCAATTTGTCCAAGTCCAATGCATATGGCAGATGATTGTCCTTCAATGCAGAACTACCATGAAGACACATCTGAACAGCTAAATGTTGTGAATAATTATGGGCGGAATCAAGGAAATATTTTCAATGAGAATAACCCAAATAATTGGAGAAACCACCCAAATTTCTCATGGAAACAAGATAATCAAATAATACAGCCCAGGAAACAGGGGACGAACTTTTATCCCCAACAAAATTTCAACCAAGGACCGCAGCAAAACTACGGTCAAGGGCAATTTCAACAACAAGGGTTCAATAATCCAAATCAATTTCAATACAATCAAAATCAGGTTGGGCAGCCACGGCAATTGAACCAGAATTACCAGTTTGCACAACCAATGGGAGGTTATCAAAACCAACCACAATAGAATTTTATGCCAACATTTCCACCACCTGGATTTAACAATCCACTAGGAAATACTGCCCAACGTCCTCATACACAAACTTCTACTGAGGACCTGATGAAACTTATCCATTCTCATACATCCTCAATCTCTAAAATTGAGACCCAAATTGGGCAATTGGCAACTTTTCTCTGTGAAAGAGAAAAAGGATCGTTTCCTAGCTAACCAGTTCCTAACCCAAGGGGTCAGAAGGTTGTTGAACAAACATCAACTTCAATACAAGATGATGATCAACAACAAATTCGGGCGATCACAACTTCGAGATCTGGAAAGCAGGTCAATAACAAAGTAGTGTTGTCAGAGGAGGAGGAAAAGTCTGATGGAGAGAAGAAATCTAAAGAGAAAGAAGAAATTCATGAAAAAGTACAAGCAAAAGAAACATCAGAAGAAAAGAGTGAACAGAAGAAGAGTTTTGTTCCTAAAGCACCGTACCAGCAAAGATTGATGGCATCACGAAAAAATCATAATGTGGAAGGAATAAATGAGATTTTCAAGCAATTAAAAATTAATATTTCTTTCCTGGATGCCATCCGCCAAGTACCTGCTAATGCTAAATTTTTGAAGGAATTAGTCACAATCAAAAGAAAGACAAATATTCTGAAAAAGGCTTTCTTAGCTGAGCAGGTTAATTCAGTGTTGCAAGCAAAGCTCCCACTCAAATACAAGGACCCAGGTTGTCCTACAATCTCGATCATCATCGGCGATAATCGTATTGATCAGGCCCTTTTGGATTTAGGAACAAGTGTCAACTTGTTGCCTTATTCTGTGTATAAGGAGCTCCAATTGGGAGAGCTTAAGACCACTACGATGACCCTTCAGTTAGCTGATCGGTGATGTGAATTTTAATTATGATATTTTACTCGCAAGTGCACGAATCGGATTGTATATAATGGGTGCGGAGTACGAGATCGTTCCCACGACGACTAATTTTGAAAGATCTAAAAAGACAAGCAATTCCAGAAATCTACTAAGATCTAACAGTATTCTACCAGTCTTATGATTTAGGTGGTTTGATGAGATGATAATTGCTGACTACAAACTAAAACTTAACTGATAATTTAAAAATAAAGATAAAGATGAAGATACTAAATCCTCCCATCTTTGATCCGTTCTTCCCATAATACAAATCTACGGATTAAGCTATGAGATATACCATTGAGAATAAATATCTTTTATGAAAGATAAATGGTCAAAAACCCCGATAGGTTCCACGTTGCATCCCTGTAATCAGGACTTAGATGATTTTCATATATAGATCTGAGATCAAGGGCATGGCTCGGCACACTTGATCTCAGGTTCAAATAAAAATCATCCCCAAAGTGGGTAAAAATTTCAACAATAATACCACCATAGATCTGAAATCAAGGGCATGGCTCAGCACACTCGATTTCAGATTAGAGAGTAATTAAGATAAAATTACCATTATAGATCCAAGATCCAGGGCATGGCTCGGCACACTCGATCCCGGATCATAATCGTAATTAGATCCACACGATGAAAGCAAAAAGACTATATAACAATGATTGGGTAAACTTACTGTCACAGATCTGAGATCTCGGGCATGGCTCGGCACACGCGATCCCGGTTAGTAGCGGGGATTTCATCCGTTCTTGATAGCACAACAACCATAAAATAAGATCTCATATTTTAATCCTGAATTTATATTATTAAAAGTACATCCCTCGGATGAGAATCATTAGATCCCCATCCTTATGAATTTAGCCACACATATTACAATTAAATGACATAAATAAATAAGGAAGAGAAAATAACATTAATTTAATGAATTAAAAATACCTCAACTTCAAAAGAAATTACTTTGATCCAAAAGTACGATGGTCTTCAGAAACAAGAATAATGCAGGAATAAACTTGAGCAAAAATATAATAAATTGGAGGAATGAGTACTGAAAATTAAAGGAACAAAGCTCTCAAAAAGGAATAAATAATAACTCCCTATTTCTATGTCTAACTATGAAAAAGAAAAGCAAAAAACTAAAACTCTAATCTCCTATCTCCCTAATTTCTAATTCTCCCTCGAAGTGTTTGAGTCGCTTTAAATAGATTCCCCCGGTCGCAGAAGTCTCCCCAGCCGCCAATTTAGGGTCGATTAATTGACCCAATAGGGTCGATGCATCGACCCTACAAAAGAGGCTCAAAATCAGCTTTAAAGTAGTCAATTCCGTGTCAGACTCTCCTTCTCCTCGATTAATCGACCCCCAGAAATCCGTAAATTTCAGCACACTTTTTGTATCAGACACAGCTTCGGTATTTCAGCTATAACTTTCTGTCCCGAACTCGGATTGAGGTGATTCTTATGCCGGTGGAAAGCTGACACAAAGATCTACAACTTTTATGTTTTTGATAATTTCATAATTCGGCCATCTTGAAGGTCCAAATTTAGCCGCAAGTCACACCAAGTTCTTGATGACCCAAAGTTACAGTGTTTTGACATTATTTTCAAAATTCTTGGGCTGTTTTCCACACTTGGCTTGTATTTACCTGAAACACTTCAAAATAAATAATTCTCATCAGATAGCCTCCATCGGACAGCTAAATATAGGTATTTAGGGGTTAAATATCATCATATTTTAGTACTCATCATACCCCCAAACCTACACTTTGCTAGTCCTCGAGCAAAGCAAACTAAAGAAAAATAAATGCCACTTTCGTAGGGAGCACGATTGCACTTAGCATGTGCAACAAGCCTTTAAACCCCTACGTGATCCCTAGTGGAGTAGTTGTGTCTCCTGAGGGTTTACAGTGAAGTTACCCACAAACTTTAATACATTTTTGAAATCATCGATAAAATTGAGTTTTCAAAATATGATTTTGATAACATATATACCATTCAAAACTCAAAATCATTAATCAATTCAATATACAAATCCTCAATTTTAAAAAATAATGTTATACTAATCATACTAGCATCCATTCAAATTAGTCTAATGCTCAAATCGTTAGATAATTCATCCATTCATGCTTAAACGTGAAGTGTGTGCATACCCAAACCAAAATTCATTCATCTCAGAACTAGTTCAAACGGGAAATCGTCGGATCTATTGTTTTGACTCAATCCTCACTTTAGGTATACTCTTGAAATAAAATCACTCCGATGATGGGTAAGTTTTTGCACACATGTGAGAGATCAATACAAAGTAAATAAAAAGGTCTCACATGATAAATGAAACACAATGCAATCAATGAACAAAAATAAATCTCATAAGAAGATACTTGTATATCCTAAGCATGTCATATCAAGTGTCATAAGCATCACATATTTACTTTCCACAAGGCAGTTACCAATGCAAGATCAGATCATGAAGGTCTTTTTGTAGGGTTGTAATGGGGCTCAGGAAAGGGTAAGAAAGAAAGGGAAGTTGGGATTCAAAATTTCTGAGAAATCGGAAAGGAAACACTTTTTTGATTTTTCTATTTCTCTTCTTTTTCTTTTCTAATCTCTCACTATTTTTCTCAACTTTCTTTTTCTTTTGAATTTCCTTTTCTTGAAGCACCTCATATTTTTCATTATTTTTCATAATTTTTTTTTTCTCTCTCCCCTTTTTCTTTTATATTTTTGCCATACACTCTCAGTAAACACCACAACTCAGTAACTCTCCACTTACTCTCTTTTTGTTCACTCTCATCCCTCGTTCCTAATTTCTCATAAATAAGAAGGGTAAAGCTTGAATTTTCAGAAATGGTGAAGGGTTAAAGGTTAACGTGGCTTATCAAAAAATATATGAAGGTAAATTTTTCAATAGGCTCAAAGGGGTACTAGAAGGATAAATTTATATAAGGTGAGATATTTTAAGCACAAACGAGCCAAAGATGACCTTCAATCATATCCTTAAAAGATGGTAACCTTGCCTATTTGTCTTAAGTAGATATACAGTATGTTTTAACATAATGATATGAATTTGATTCCATGTAAAGTCACAAGCCAAAGTAAAGTATATGAGATTATGCAAAATTATTCGTATTCAAAGGAAACTCCGAGTTTATGTATTCACTCATCAATGACGGGAAATTAGCTCTAAAGCTCACTGGGTTTAGTCTCCACTAAGAACCTAAGATTCAACGTTCAAAACAGTTTATCGATTTCTAAGTCTTAGCTTGGTATAAGTGTAAAAATTCTAAGCATGAATATCAACATTATCCACAAAATATCACATTAAACTTCATCATCTTAGATACACGTAATCAGAATATGACATAAGTATTCTCAAAATTAAATTCACATGCATTATCAACTAAAGTTTGAAAACAATCGTAAAATAATATGCATGATGACTTCAAAATTAATTTTTTTTATTTTTAATATTTTTTTTATTTTTATAATTTAAAAAAAATTAAGTGACGCAAAATAGATAACCATACCCCCAAACTGAAAGATGACAATATCCTCATTGATTGAAATATGTATTGCACCCCCAAACCTGTTGAAAAGTACCTCAACACAAAGATCAGGTGCAGAGAAGAGGTGCATTAAGTTGAAACATGACCAACCAACGAAACTAAAAATTTATTAAAAGTAATATGGCTACACTATTTAGGGAAATAAAAACAACCTAACTAAACTAAAAACTAATAAATCCTAAATCCTAAATCCTAAAAAGAAATTAGAAATATTTTTTTTTTTTCGAAAAGAAATTACACAAAATTCGGTTGCCTCCCAATGAGCGCTAGTTGAAAGTCGATAGCTCGACCTTGTGAATTGCTCAATCAGGGTGAGCAATTGGATCACTCACAGGAAGAGTGTCAGAGAATACAATTGCATTCTCAAGGAACGGTTTCAATCGTTGACCGTTAACTCGAAAAACATTCCCGTGTTTCAGGTTGATAATATCAACTGCCCCATTGGGGAGTATGCGAGAAATTTTGAAAGGGCCACTCCAACGGGTTTTTAGTTTCCCCGAAAATAGATGAAGTCGGGAATTGTAAAGTAGAACCTGTTGACCAACAATGAAAGATTTTCGTAGAATAGAGTGATCATGATCCCATTTAATACGGTCCTTGTACGATTTAGCACAATCATAGGCATCAGCACGGATTTCTTCTAATTCATTTATTTGGAAACCCCTTTGGGCACCAGATTGCAAGAGATCAAAATTTAATGACTTAATGGCCCAAAATGCTCGATGTTCCAGCTCAATCGGGAGGTGACATCCTTTACCAAAGACCAACCGATATGGCGACATGCCAATCGGAGTTTTAAACGCCGTTCGATACGCCCATAGAGCGTCATTCAACTTTAGCGACCAGTCTTTACGATTCGGATGGATTGTCTTTTCTAAAATCCGCTTAAGTTCCCAATTAGAGACTTCAACTTGGCCACTTGTCTGAGGATGGTATGGCGTAGCGACTTTGTGCGTGACACCATATTTCTTCATTAATTCGGTGAACACTTTATTACAAAAGTGCTTTCCACCATTGCTGATTATCGCCTTTAGAATGCCAAAACGAGAAAACACTAGATCCTTGAGAAATTTGATCACCACTCTGTGATCATTTGATTTACAGGCTACGGCCTCTACCCATTTCGAAACATAATCAACACCGACAAGAATGAACGTATTTCCAAACAAATTTGGGAAAGGACCCATAAAATCGATCCCCCAAATATCAAATAATTCAACTTCTAAAATTGGATTGAGCAGCATCATGCTGCGCTTTGAGATTTGACCCAGCATTTGACAGTTGTGACAAAATTTACAGTGCTGATGACAATCCTTAAAGATCGTCGGCCAGTAAAAACCACTTTGGAAGATCTTTGTTGCTGTCTTTTTGGAACTAAAGTGACCTCCACAAGCTAACTCATGACAGAACGAGATGATTCGTGGTTGCTCAGATTCAGGAATACATCTACGTATGATTTGATCAGGACAGTATTTGAATAAATACGGATCTTCGAAAAAGTAGTGTTTCACCCGAGCTAAGAAAATGGATTTCTCATTCTTCGACCAATGGTGAGGTAATTTCTCGGTGACTAGATAATTGACAAGATCCGCATACCAAGGTGGGCAATCAATCCTGAACAACTGTTCATCTGGGAAGTGCTCCAAGATCGGAACAGGATCGTCGGATTTCTCAATAATTATTCGGGACAAGTGATCTGCCACCACATTTTCTGAGCCTTTCTTGTCCTTGATCTCCAAATCGAACTCTTGCAACAACAAGATCCATCTAATTAAACGTGCCTTAGCGTCTTTCTTAGCGAATAGATAACGCAGAGCAGCGTGATCTGTGAATACCACGACTTTAGATCCTAATAAATAGGATCGAAATTTATCCAACGCGAAAACTACTGCCAAAAGTTCCTTTTCAGTGATCGAGTAGTTCAACTGGGCATCGTTGAGAGTACGACTCGCATAGTAGATTACATGCGGTAATTTTTCTATTAGTTGCCCTAGAACAGCTCCAATTGCATAATCAGAGGCGTCGCACATTATTTCGAACGGGAAGTCCCAGTTGGGAGATTGAATTATTGGAGCTTTTATTAATTCGGCCTTAATGGTTTCAAAGGCTCGCAAACATTCATCATCAAAAACGAACGGGGCATCCTTGGAAAGTAAACTGCATAGCGGTCGCGCTATCTTGCTGAAATCTTTAATAAAACGCCGATAAAAACCGGCGTGTCCGAGAAAAGATCTGATTTCTTTCTCTGTCCTAGGTGGTGGTAGATTGGCAATTAAATCAACTTTGGCCTTGTCGACCTTGATACCCTGAGACGATATGATATGTCCCAAAACAATGCCATCTTTAACCATGAAGTGACATTTTTCTCAGTTAAGAACAAGGTTCTTCTCTTGGCATCGTTCAAGCACTAGTGACAAAACAAGAAAAAGCTGTTTCCATTGATCGAGAAGTCGTCCATGAAGACCTCGAGGAATCTCTCGACCATATCCGAAAAAATACTCAGCATACATCTTTGGAATGTAGCTGGTGCATTACAAAGCCCAAACGGCATTCGTCGGTAGGAGAAAGTACCAAAAGGACATGTGAAAGTGGTCTTCTCCTGATCCTCAGGTGCAATGACTATTTGGTTATACCCGGAATAGCCATCGAGGAAGCAATAGTACTCATGCTCGGCCAATCTTTCCAACATCTGATCGATAAACGGAAGAGGAAAGTGATCTTTCCTCGTCATCAAATTTAACTTTCGATAATCAATGCACACTCTCCACCCTGTTTGAATTTTTGTAGGGACTAATATGTTTTCCTCATTTTTCACCACTGTGACTCCCGATTTCTTAGGGACCACTTGTGTGGGGCTGACCCATTTACTGTCAGAGATGGGGTATATAATTTCAGCATCTAGAAGTTTGATTACCTCATTTCAGACCACGTCTTGCATTATAGGGTTTAGTCTCCTCTGTGGTTCCCTAGAAGGCTTAGCATTGTCTTCCAAATGGATTCGATGCATACAAACCGTGGGGCTAATGCCTTTGATATCTTTTATCGACCAACCGAGGGCACTTTTGTGCTCTTTGAGTACATTCATGAGTTGGCCTTCTTGATGCGCATCCAATGTTGATGATATTATAACGGGTTGAGTTTCATTCTCCCCCAGGTAGACATACTTGAGATTTTTCGGAAGAGGTTTAAGTTCTAACGACACTTTCTCCTCCTCTTTCGGCTTTTCCTTGATTAATTCAATTTGAGTTCCACGCTCTATTTCCTTTTCTTCTCCCAGATGTGGTGTGGAGTCCAACATGTGATTCACTTCTTGGATCAGTTGATCCACATCAAAATTCTCTCAGAAATGCGCAAGACAAGCTGCTAAAGGATCTTCAGCTTCGGATGCACGAAATATGTCTTCAACGATTTTATCGAGTATGCATGCTTGTGCATGTTCATCATCCTCCATGGGCTGCTTGGCAATATTAAAAATATTGAGTTCCACTGTCATATTCCCAAATGACAAATTCATGATCCCATTTCGACAATTGATCAGCGCACTGGAGGTTGCTAGAAAAGGTCTTCCTAGAATCACTGGAATGTTATTCTTCAAATTTGATGCCGGTTCAGTGTCCAAAACAACAAAATTTACAGGAAAGTAGAAAGAATCCACCTTGATGAGGACATCTTCCACAATTCCACGAGGGATCTTTACAGACCGATCAGCTAACTGAAGGGTCATCGCAGTGGCCTTAAGTTCTCCCAACTCGAGCTCCTTGTACAAAGAATAAGGCAACAAGTTGACACTTGCTCCTAAATCCAAATGATCAATACGGTTATCGCCGACGATGATCGAGATTGTAGGACAACCTGGGTCCTTGTATTTGATCGAGAGCTTTGCTTGTAACACTGAACTAACTTGCTCGGTTAAAAAAGCCTTTTTCAGAATATTTATCTTTCTTTTAATTGTGACCAATTCCTTCAAAAATTTAGCATAAGCCGGCACTTGGCGGATGGCATCTAGGAAAGGAATATTAATTTTTAATTGCTTGAAAATCTCATTTATTCCTTCCTCATCGTGATTTTTCAGTGGTGCCATCAATCTTTGCGGGTACGGTGCTTTAGGAATAAAACTTCTCTTCTGTTCACTCTTTTCTTCTGATATTTATTTTGCTTGTACTTTATCATCAATTTCTTCTTTCTCCTCAGATTTCTTCTCTCCATCAGACTTTTCCTCCTCCTCTGGCAACACTACTTTGTTATCGACCTGCTTTCCAGATCTCAACGTTGTGATCGCCCGAATTTATTGTTGATCATCATCTTGTGTTGAAGTTGATGTTTGTTCAACAACCATCTGACCCCTTGGGTTAGGAACTGGTTGCCTAGGAAACGATCCTTTTTCTCTTTCACAGAGAAAAGTTGCCAATTGCCCAATTTGGGTCTTAATTTTAGAGATTGAGGATGTATGAGAATGGATAAGTTTCATCAGGTCCTCAGTAGGAGTTTGTGTATGAGGACGTTGGGCAGTATTTCCTAGTGGATTGTTAAATCCAGGTGGTGGAAATGTTGGCATAAAATTCTATTGTGGTTGGTTTTGATAACCTCCCATTGGTTGTGTAAACTGGTAATTCTGGTTCAATTGCCGTGGCTGCCCAACCTGATTTTGATTGTATTGAAATTGATTTGGATTATTGAACCCTTGCTGTTGAAATTGCCCTTGACCGTAGTTTTACTGCGGTCCTTGGTTGAAATTTTGTTGGGGATAAAAGTTCGTCCCCTGTTTCCTGGGCTGTATTATTTGATTATCTTGTTTCCATGAGAAATTTGGGTGGTTTCTCCAATTATTTAGGTTATTCTCATTGAAAATGTTTCCTTGATTCCGCCCATAATTATTCACAATATTTAGCTGTTCAGCTGTGTCTTCATGGTAGTTCTGCATTGAAGGACAATCATCTGCCATATGCATTGGACTTGCACAAATTGAACATGGCTCAGGTTGTATATTTACCATATGCACATTCTTCTTTAATTTCAATTCCTCCACTTGTTGAGTGAGGAAATCAATTTTAGCCATCAAATCCGGGGAATCCTTTACTACGTATAGTCCTCCTTTCTTGGTTGAACTCCTGACTTGATCACGGGCTTTGACTGGTTGTTCCCGAATCTTTGTGAAATCCCAGTGCTGAGAATCCTCAGCAAGCTTTTCTAGGAAAGCATAAGATTCAGTTTCCTTAAGACTTAGGAATCCTCCGCCATTCATTGACTCCACCATATGTCTATTTGGTTGACTTAGTCCATTGTAGAAACACTGAATCAGTCTCCACTTTGAGTATCCATGGTGTGGACATTCATTTGAGTAAGAGATCCATGAATCTATCCCAAGCTTCATATAATCTCTCATCTTCCTCTTGCGTGAAATCCGTGATTTCACGTCTAAGGACATTAGTCTTCGCCATAGGGAAGAACTTTGACAGAAACTTTTTGACCATCTGATCCCAGGTGGTTATGGATCCCGATGGTAGAGAGTTTAACCAGACTTTTGCTTTACCCTTTATAGAGAAAGGAAACAAGCGTAGCCTAACAGATTCTTCACTGAAGTTTTGGTAAACAGATGAGCAGACTTCGACAAAGTCTTTGACGTGCTGGTATGGATCTTCTCTCTCTATGCCATGAAAGATTGGAAGGATTTGAATGACATTTGTACGAATTTCAAACCGGCCACCAGGTGTGGCGGGGTATACAATGCATGATGGGGTATTTGTAGTGATCGGAGAGAACAGTTCTCTCAATGTTGGTTCTTCCTCCTGTTCGAGTTACCCATTCATGTTGTCAGTCATACTGACTTCAGTGGATGATTCCCTTGAAAATTTCTGCCTTTATCTAGCGTCCTTATGATTTGACCGGCAAGCACGTTCGATCTCTGAATTTAAAGGCTCTAAAGTTCTTTCTTTAGAAGACCTACTGTGCATGCAAATGACGCACAGAGCGGAGGTTTCGGGCAGGAAAACCTCAAGAAAATTTAAAAAAACAAAATTTATTTATTTTTTTAAATTCCTATCTCTAATTTTTTTTTTTTTAATTAAAACTAAAATTTGAATTTAAATTAAATTTTAAATTATTATTATTATTTTTTTTTTTTAAATCCAAATTTCAAAAATTAAAATTAAAAATTCAAATTTTAAACCTAATGGCAATCCTACAAAATCTTATCTAAAAGAGAAAAATAAGGGAAAGAATAAAAGATTCCTAAATTTTCTAAGGAATGTATCCTAAAAATCTATACTTCCTAAAAAGACTCCTACAAAATCTAAAATAAGAAGCCTAAAAATTTTAACTTCCTAGAAGACTCCTACAAAATCTAAAATAAAAAGCCTAAAAATCTCAACTTCCTAAAAGACTCCTAAAAAAAAATACTTACCTAAGAGAGAAAAATGTGGGAAAGAAGATTTTGCAAAGCAAAAATCCAAAAATTGATTTTTTTTTTTTTAATTAAAATTAAAAATCGAATTAAAAAAATATATATATTTTAATTAAAATTAAAATTCGAATTTAAAATAAAGAAATTTTTTTTTTTTTTTTTTAAATTCGAATTTTAAAAATAAAAATTAAATTTGAAAATTAAAATATAAAATTTAAATTTCAAAACCTAAAGGCAATCCTACAAAATCCTATAAAATCTTATCTAAAAGAGAAAAAGAAGGGAGAGAATAGAAAGATTCCTATAAAGCCTAAAGCAAGTAGTCCCACAAAAATTAATAACTAGATTTTAGAAAATCTTACAAAATATCTAAAAGAAGAAAATAAGGAAAATAAACTCCTAAAATATTTATTTATTTTATTATTTTTTTTTTTTTAAAAGCAAAAATACTATTTTAATCTCTAAAAATTCCTAAAATTTACTGTCTACCAAACATTCAAATTTTCTTAATTTAATCCCCGGCAACGGCGCCAAAAACTTGATGTGATATTTTAATTATGATGTTTTACTCGCAAGTGCATGAATCAGATTGTATATAGTGGGTGCGGAGTACGAGATCGTTCCCATGAGGACTAATTTTGAAAGATCTAAAAAGACAAGCAATTCTAGAAATCTACTAAGATCTAACAGTATTCTACCAGTCTTATGATTTAGGTGGTTTGATGAGATGATAATTACTGACTACAAACTAAAACTTAACTGATAATTCAAAAATAAAGATAAAGATGAAGATACTAAATCCTCCCATCTTTGATCCGTTCTTCCCATAATACAAATCTACGGATTAAGCTATGAGATATACCATTGAGAACAAATATCTTTTATGGAAGATAAATGGTCAAAAACCCCGATAGGTTCCACGTTGCATCCCTCCAATCAGGACTTAGATGATTTTCATATATAGATCTGAGATCAAGGGCATGGCTCGGCACACTTGATCTCAGGTTCAAATAACAATCATCCCCAAAGTGGGTAAAAATTTCAACAATAATACCACCATAGATCTGAAATCAAGGGCATGGCTCGACACACTCGATTTCAGATTAGGGAGTAATTAAGATAAAATTACCATTACAGATCCAAGATCCAGGGCACACTCGATCCCGGATCATAATCGTAATTAGATCCACACGATGAAAGCAAAAAGACTATATAACAATGATTGGGTAAACTTACTGTCACAGATCTGAGATCTCGGGCATGGCTCGGCACACGCGATCCCGGTTAGTGGCGGGGATTTCATCCGTTCTTGATAGCACAACAACCATAAAATAAGATCTCATATTTTAATCCTAAATTTATATTATTAAAAGTACATCCCTCGAATGAGAATCATTAGATCCCCATCCTTATGAATTTAGCCACACATATTGTAATTAAATGACATAAATAAATAAGGAAGAGAAAATAACATTAATTTAATGAATTAAAAATACCTCAACTTCAAAAGAAATTACTTTGATCCAAAAGTACGATGGTCTTCAGAAACGAGAATAATGCAGGAATAAACTTGAGCAAAAATATAATAAATTGGATAAATGAGTACTGAAAATTAAAGGAACAAAGCTCTCAAAAAGGAATAAATAATAACTCCCTATATCTATGTCTAACTATGAAAAAGAAAAGCAAAAAACTAAAACTCTAATCTCCTATCTCCCTAATTTCTAATTCTCTCTCGAAGTGTTTGAGTCGCTTTAAATAGATTCCCCCGGTCGCAGAAGTCTCCCCAGCCGCCAATTTAAGGTTGATTAATCGACCCAATAGGGTCGATGCATCGACCCTACAAAAGAGGCTCAAAATCAGCTTTAAAGTAGTCAATTCTGTGTCAGACTCTCCTTCTCCTCGATTAATTGACCCCCAGAAATCCGTGAATTTCAGCACACTTTTTATATCAGATATAGCTTCGGTATTTTAGCCATAACTTTCTGTCCCGAACTCAGATTGAGGTGATTCTTGTGCTGTTGGAAAGCGGACGAAAAGATCTACAACATTTGTGTTTTGCAAATTTCATAATTTGGCCGTCTTGAAGGTCCAAATTTAGTCGCAAGTTGCACCAAGTTCTCGATGACCCAAAGTTACAGTGTTTTGACATTATTTTCAGAATTCTTGGGCTGTTTTCCACACTTGGCTTGTATTTACCTGAAACACTTCAAATCTAATAATTCTCATTAGATAGCCTTCATCGGACAGCTAAATGTAGGTATTTAGGGGTGAAATATCATCATATTTCAGTACTCATCAATCTGTCCGTAAAGATCCCTCGTGGAATTATGGAAGATGTCCTCATCAAGGTTGATTCTTTCTATTGTCCTATAGATTTTGTTGTTTTAGACACTGAACCGGCATCAAATTTGAAGAATAACATTCCAGTGATTCTAGGAAGACCATTCCTAGCAACCTCCGATGCGCTGATCAATTGTCGAAACGGGATCATGAATCTATCATTCGGGGATATGATAGTGGAACTCAACATTTTTAATATTACCAAGTAGCCCATGGATGATGATGAACATTCACAAGCATGCATACTCGATGAAATCATAGAAGAAATATTTCATGCATCTGAAACTGAAGATCCTTAAGCAGCTTGTCTTGCGCATTTTGGAGAGAATTTTGATGTGGATCAACTAATTCAAGAAGTGACTCACATGTTGGACTCCACACCACTTCTAGGAGAACAAAAGGAAATACATTGTGGAGCTCAAATTGAATTAATCAAGGAAAAACCGAAAGAGGAGGAGAAAGTGTCCTTAGAATTTAAACCTCTTCCGAAAAATCTTAAGTATGCCTACCTAGGGGAGAATAAAAGTCAACCCGTCATAATCTCATCAAAATTGGAAGCGAATCAGGAAGGCCAACTCATGAATGTACTCAAAGAGCATAAAAGTGCCCTCGGATGGTTGATAAAAGATATCAAAGGCATTAGTCCGACGGTGTGCATGCACCGAATCCATTTGGAAGACAATGCTAAGCCTTCTAGGGAACCACAGAGGAGACTGAACCTTATAATGCAAGACGTGGTCCAAAATGAGGTAATAAAACTTTTAGATGCTGGAATCATATACCCCATCTCTGACAGTAAATGGGTCAGCCCCACACAAGTGGTCCCTAAGAAGTCGGGAGTCACAGTGGTGAAGAATGAGGAAAACGAACTAATTCCTATAAAAATTCAAACAGGTTGGAGAGTGTATTGATTATCGAAAGTTAAATTTGATGACGAGGAAAGATCACTTTCCACTTTTGTTTATCGATCAGATGTTGGAAAGACTGGCCGGGCATGATTACTATTGCTTCCTCGATGGCTATTCCGATTATAACCAAATAGTCAATGCACCTGAGGATCAAGAGAAAACCACATTCACATGCCCCTTTGGTACTTTCTCCTACCGACGAATGCCGTTTGGGCTTTGTAATGCACCAGCTACATTCCAAAGATGTATGTTGAGTATTTTTTCGGATATGGTTGAACGATTCCTCAAAGTCTTCATGGACGACTTCTCGATCCATGGAAACAGTTTTACTGACTGTCTGAATCATTTGTCGCTAGTGCTTGCATGATGTCAGGAGAAGAACCTTGTTCTTAACTGAGAAAAATGTCACTTCATGGTTAAAGATGGCATTGTTTTGGGACATATCATATCGTCCCAGGGTATCGAGGTCGACAAGGCCAAAGTTGATTTAATTGCCAATCTACCACCACCTAGGACAGAGAAAGAAATCAGATCTTTTCTCGGGCACGCCGGTTTTTATCGGTGTTTTATTAAAGATTTTAGCAAGATAGCACGACCGCTATGCAGTTTACTTTCCAAGGATGTCCCGTTTGTTTTTGATGATGAATGTTTGCGAGCCTTTGAAACCATTAACGCCGAATTAATAAAAGCTCCAATAATTCAATCTCCCAACTAGGACTTCCCGTTCGAAATAATGTGCGACGCCTCTGATTATGCAATTGGAGCTGTTCTAGGGCAACTAATAGAAAAATTACCGCATGTAATCTACTATGCGAGTCGTACTCTCAACGATGCCCAGTTGAACTACTCAACCACTGGAAAGGAACTTTTGGCAGTAGTTTTCGCGTTGGATAAATTTCGATCCTATTTATTAGGATCTAAAGTCGTGGTATTCACAGATCACGCTGCTCTGCGTTATCTATTCACTAAGAAAGACGCTAAGGCACGTTTAATTAGATGGATCTTGTTGTTGCAAGAGTTTGATTTGGAGATCAAGGACAAGAAAGGCTCAGAAAATGTGGTGGCAGATCACTTGTCCCGAATAATTATTGAGAAATCCGACGATCCTGTTCCGATCTTGGAGCACTTCCCAGATGAACAGTTGTTCAGGATTGATTGCCCACCTGGTATGCGGATCTTGTCAATTATCTAGTCACCGAGAAATTACCTCACCATTGGTCGAAGAATGAGAAATCCATTTTCTTAGCTCGGGTGAAACACTACTTTTTCGAAGATCCGTATTTATTCAAAGACTGTCCTGATCAAATCATACGTAGATGTATTCCTGAATCTGAGCAACCACGAATCATCTCGTTCTGTCATGAGTTAGCTTGTGGAGGTCACTTTGGTTCCAAAAAGACTGCAGCAAAGATCTTCCAAAGTGGTTTTTACTGGCCGACGATCTTTAAGGATTGTCATCAGCACTGTAAATTTTGTCACAACTGTCAAATGCTGGGCCGAATCTCAAAGCACAGCATGATGCTGCTCAATCCAATTTTAGAAGTTGAATTATTTGATGTTTGAGGGATCGATTTTATGGGTCCTTTCCCGAATTCGTTTGGAAATATGTTCATTCTTGTCGGAGTTGATTATGTTTCGAAATGGGTAGAGGCCGTAGCCTGTAAATCAAATGATCACAGAGTGGTGATCAAATTTCTCAAGGATCTAGTGTTTTCTCGTTTTGGCATTCTAAAGGCGATAATCAACGATGGTGGAAAGCACTTTTGTAATAAAGTGTTCACCGAATTAATGAAGAAATATGGTGTCACGCACAAAGTCGCTACGCCATACCATCCTCAGACAAGTGGCCAAGTTGAAGTCTCTAATTGGGAACTTAAGCGGATTTTAGAAAAGACAATCCATCCGAATCGTAAAGACTGGTCGCTAATCGTAAAGACTGGTCGCTAATCGTAAGAAATATGGTGTCACGCAAGACGCTAAGGCACGTTTAATCAGATGGATCTTGTTGTTGCAAGAGTTTGATTTGGAGATCAAAGATAAGAAAGGCTCAGAAAATGTGGTGGCAGATCACTTATCACGAATAATTATTAAGAAATCTGATGATCCTATTCAGATCTTGGAGCACTTCCCAGATGAACAGTTGTTCAGAATTGATTGCCCACCTTGGTATGCGGATCTTGTCAATTACTTAGTCACCGAGAAATTACCTCACCGTTGGTCTAAGAATGAGAAATCCATTTTCTTCGCTCGGGTGAAACACTATTTTTTCGAAGATCCGTATTTATTTAAATACTGTCCCGATCAAATCATATGAAGATGTATTCCTGAATCCGAGCAACCACGGATCATCTCGTTCTGTCATGAGTTAGCTTGTGGAGGCCACTTTAGTTCTAAAAAGACTGCAACAAAGATCCTCCAAAGTGGTTTTTATTGGCCGACGATCTTTAAAGATTGTCATCAGCATTGTAAATCTTGTCACAACTGTCAAATGCTGGGCCGAATCTCAAAGCGCAACATGATGCCGCTCAATCTAATTTTAGAAGTTGAATTGTTCGATGTTTGGGGGATCGATTTCATGGATCCGTTCCCTAATTCGTTTGGAAATACGTTCATTCTTGTCGGTGTTGATTATGTCTCGAAATGGGTAGAGGCTGTGGCGTGTAAAACAAATGATCATAAAGTAGTGATCAAATTTCTCAAGGATCAAGTGTTTTCACATTTTGGTGTTCCAAAGGCGATAATCAGCGATGGTGAAAAACACTTTTGTCATAAAGTGTTCACCCAATTAATGAAATAATATGGTGTCACACACAAAGTTGCTACACCATACCATCCTCAGACAAGTGGCCAAGTTGAAGTCTCCAATCGAGAACTTAAGCGGATTTTAGAAAAGACAATCCATCCGAACCGTAAAGACTGGTCGCTAAAACTGAATGACGCTATATGGGCGTATCGACTGCGTTTAAAACTTTGATTGGCATGTCTCCGTATCGGTTAGTTTTTGGTAAAAGTTGCCACCTCCCGGTCGAACTGGAACATCGAGTATTTTGGGCGATTAAGTCATTGAATTTTGATCACCTGAAATCTAGTACACAAAGGAGTTTACAAATAAATGAATTAAAAGAAATCCGTGCTGATGCATATGACTGTGCTAAATCATACAAGGACCATATGAAACGGGTTCATGATCAATCTATTTTACGTAAATCTTTCGTCGTTGGTCAACAGGTTCTACTCTACAATTCCCGACTTCATCTATTTCCGAGGAAACTAAAAACCTGTTGGAGTGGTCCTTTCAAAATCTCTCGAATACTCTCCAATGGGGCAGTTGATGTTATCAACCCGAGACACGGGAATGTTTTTCGAGTAAACGGTCAAAGATTAAAACCGTTCCTAGAGGATGCAACTGCATTCTCTGATTGAGCAATTCACTTGATCGAGCTATCGACATTAAACTAGCGCTCATTGGGAGGCTACCCAATTTTGTGTGATTTCTCTTTATATTTCATCTTTAAAAAACAAAAATTGTAACTTTAAGATTTAGGATTTATTTATTTCGTATATTTAGTTCTAAAATATTAGTTTTTTGTTTAGATTCGGTTGTTTTTAATCCCCTAAATAGTATAACCATATTCCCTTCATTAAATTTTTGGTCATGTTCTTATTTGCTGCACATATTCTCTGCACCTGATCTTTGTGTTGAGGTACTTTTCAACAGGTTTGGGGGTGTAATACTTATTTCAATCAATGAGGACATTGTCTTCTTTAGATTTGGGGGTATGATTATTTATTTTACGTCACTTACTTTTAAAAAAAAATAAAAATAAATAAATAAATAAAATAATAAATAAAATAAATTTTTTTTTAAAAAATTTTTGAAGTCATCATGCACATTATTTTACGATTGTTTTCAAACTTTAGTTGATGATGCATGTGAATTTAATTTTGAGTATATTGATGTCATATTCTGATTACTTGTATCTAAGATGATGAAGCTTAATGTGATATTTTGTGGATGTACGACCGTGGATCCTTTCGAACCCGTCGCGGTGATGCGCTCGCCTTGAATAAAATGTAGAGTCGCCACCCGGAGCTTTTGGTGACCCAGGAAACCTTCAAATCGATATTTTGAGCACCGAAGTGCTAAATATGACTCTGATTTACCGGTCTTTACCAAAGGCTCTAGGGTAGGGGCTTCGGTTATCGATCGGGAAGGGTTTAGGCACCCGATCAACCCGCACGTAGCGGTCTCTATCTATGGCCAAAAATAAAAATAAAAAGGGCGGAGTTTCCCCTTGCCTGAAGGCAATACGGTCCTATCAAGCTTTGAGCCAAACCGAAATTTCGGCGGCGTAACGGCTTGAATCCTTGGACGGAGGAGACACCAAGAAGGTAGAGGAAGAGAGGGGTGAGCCGGAGCTCACGGGCCCTTGTTGCACCGTGGAAGATCTTTGCTTTGGCGTGCTTCCGATGGCTTAAATGGTGTGAAAATGGGTTCTAATGCTAGGATTCAATAAAGTAAGGGGTGTAGAGTGAAGCTAGAGGCTAGACTTTAGCAAAAGGGAGTGATCTAATGGTGGAAATGGGTTGAAATAGGTGAAGTATGCATGCTGGAATTCTGGAAAATATTGGCATTTTCTCTCACTAGGGTTCTCTCTTAAGCACTTTTCTAATCCTTCAACAAAACTTCAACCCTTAAGGAAGAGGGGGGCCTCTCTATTTATAGAGAAGGGATGGGTTAGGGGCTTACTTAAGAGCTAATTGGTTTAGCAATTAGGTAATCCCCCATCTAAGGTTTTTTGGGTTTTCAAGGTCCTAGGGTTTTGGGAAACTGATTTCAATGGCGGATGATGGGGTGAGACCATGGGTGACTTAAGGGTTGCCAATAAGCTCAAAGGGGGTGCAACCAATCTCAAGACACCCACCTCAACCCAAGGGATGGTCAAAGGGTCAAACTAGATGGAGAAAATTCAAGCTACTGATGACAGTTACTGTAGCTAAGCTGGGCGTATATATTATATACGCCCAGTTTAGGAACCGTAATTTTCACCAAAATCAGGGAAGTTTTGAGAAGATGAAACCCGTGGTGGGTCCCACCTATACTGGGCGTATATATTATATACGCCCGGCCAAATTTTCCCCAAAATAGGCAGGCGTATATAATATATACGCCTGAGTAATCTGGGGTAAAAATGGTTGGGCATATGTAATATCTACGCCTGAGTAAAATTCATGATTTTATGTGAAACTTAAAACGGCCTTAACTTTTGAACCGTAGCTCCAAATTGGGTGATCTTTGGCTTGTTGGAAAGCTGGAGAAGTCCTCCTTCCAATGGTATATGGCTCATCCATGGTACTGGTCTGTATGAAATTCTGTAGCTCTCCTCCCTTCAACCGCTAGAAGGGTTTAAGTTAGGTATGGGAAGAGATTCTAGGGTGTATGGGTGACTTCTAAGGATTGGGGAAATGGCTCTAAAGGTCTTGGGGTGATTCCTACTGGTCTAGGTAGGTTCCTAAGGGTTCAGGGGGGTGCCATCGGAAGCACAGGGGTACATCTCTCCCGAAGTACAGATTGATCGGGCCTTGGGCCGAATTTGGGTGTCTACAGTGGATAATTTTGATATTCATGCTTAGAATTTTTACACTTATACCAAGCTAAGACTTAGAAATCGATGAACTGTTTTGAACGTTGAATCTTAGGTTCTTAGTAGAGACGAAACCCGGTGAGCTTTAGAGCTAATTTCCCGTCATTGATGAGTGAATACATAAACTCGGAGTTTTCTTTAAAAAAGACTTACTTCGTATAATCTCATATATTTTATTTTGACTTGTAACTTTACATGAAATCAAATTCATATTATTGTGTTAGAACGTACTGTATATTTACTCAAGACAAATAGGCAAGGTTACCATTTTTTAAGGACATGATTGAAGGCTATCTTTGGCTCGTTTATGCTTAAAATACTCCACCTTATATAAATTTATTCTTCTAGTACCCCTTTGAGCCTATTGAAAAAATTTACCTTTATACATTCTTTGATAAGCCACGTTAACCTTTACCCTTTCACCATTTCTAAAAATTCAGCTTTACCCTTTTTATTTCTGAGAAATTAGGAACGAGGGATGAGAATGAACGAAAAGAGAGTAAGTGAAGAGATACCGAGTTGTGGTGTTTACTGAGAGTGTATGGCAAAAATATAAAAGAAAAAGGGGGGAGAAAAAGAAAAAAAAAATTGTGAAAAATAATAAAAAATATGAGGTGCTTCAAGAAAAGGAAATTCAAAAGAAAAAGAAAGTTGAGAAAAATAGAAAAATATTGAGAAAAATAGTGAGAGATTAGAAAAGAAAAAGAAGAGAAATAGAAAAATCAAAAAGTTATTTCCTTTTCGATTTCTCAGAAATTTTGAATCCCAACTTCCAATTCTTTCTTACCCTTTCCTGAGCCCCATTACAACCCTAAAAAGACCTTCATGATCTGATCTTGCATTGGTAACTACCTTGTGGATAGTAAATATGTGATACTTATGACACTTGATATGACATGCTTAGGATATACAAGTATCTTCTTATGAGATTTATTTTTATTCATTGATTGCATCGTCTTTCATTTATCATGTGAGACCTTTTTATTTGCTTTGTATTGATTTTTCACATGTGTGCGAAAACTTATCCATCATCGGTGTCTTTATATTTTGAGAGTATACCTAAAGTGAGGATTGAGTCTAAACAATAGGTCCAACGGTTTCCTGTTTGAACTAGTTCTGAGATGGATAAATTTTGGTTTGGGTATGCACACACTTCACGTTTAAGCATGAATGGATGAGTTATCTAACGAGTTGAGCATTAGCCTAATTTGAATGGATACTAGTATGATTAGTATAACATTGTTATTTAAAATTGAGAATTCGCATGTTGAATTGATTAATGATTTTGAGTTTTGAATTGTATATATGTTATCAAAATCATATTTTGAAAACTCAATTTTATCGATGGTTTAAAAAATGTATTGAAGTTTGTGGGTAACTTCACTGTAAACTCTCAGGAGACAACTCCTCCACTAGGGATCACCTAGGGGTTTAAAGGCTTGTTGCACATGCTAAATGCAATCGTGCTCCCTACGAAAGTGGCATTTATTTTCTTTAGTTTGCTTTGCTCGAGAACTAGCAAAGTGTAGGTTTGGGGGTGTGATGAGTAGTGAAATATGATGATATTTCACCCCTAAATACCTATATTTAACTGTCCGATGAAGGCTATCTAATGAGAATTATTAGATTTGAAGTGTTTCAGGTAAATACAATCCAAGTGCAGAAAACAGCCCAAGAATTCTGAAAATAGTGTTAAAACATTGCAACTTTGGGTCATCGAGAACTTAGTGCGACTTGTAGCTCAATTCGAACCTTCAAGACGACCGACTTATGAAATTGTCAAAACATAAAAGTTGTAGATCTTTCTGTCAGCTTTCCAACGACACAAGAATCACCTCAATCCTAGTTCGAGACAGAAAATTATGGCCAAAATACCAAAATAGTGTCTGATGCAAAGTTGGGCGGGAGTTCACGAAAATCTGGGAAGGTCGATCGATTGACCTTCTAGTCGATCAATCGACCCAAATGATGGAATTTGAGATGGAAAGGACTTCTTAAAGCAAATTTTTAGAGATTTTTGGAGGGTCGATCGATCGACCCTATAGGGTTGATTAATCGACCCTGACTTGTCGAGTTGGGAAACTTCTGCGGCTGGAAAACCTACGCGACTTGGATGCTATTTAAAGCCAAATCAAACACTTCGGATGAGAGTTTTTTTTGAAGAGTTTTTATTTTTAGAGTAGAAGTAGAGATAGAGAGTTTTATTTTCCTTTCTAAGAGCTTTGTTCCTTTAACTTTTCAGTATTCATTCCTTTAGTTTATTATTTTTGTTCAGTTGATTCTTACATTAATTTTGTCTGAAGATCATCGTACTTTTGGATCAAAGTAATTTCTATTGAAGTTTGAGGTATTTTTAATTCGTTGAATTGATGTTATTTTCTCTTCCAACAAGTATGGCTAAATTCATAGGGATGGGGATCTAATGATTCCCATCCGAGGGATGTACTTCTAATAATATAAATTTAGGATTAAAATATGAGATTTTATTTTATGGATGTTGTGTTATCACGAACGGATGAAATCTCCGCCACTAATTGGGATCGCGTGTGCCGAGCCATGCTCGGGATCTCAGATATGTGACGGTAATTTTACCCAATCATTGTTATGGTCTTTTTGCCTTTATCGTGTGGATCTAATTACGATTATGATCCGAGATCAAGTGTGTCGAGCCATGCCCTGGATCTTGGATCTGTAATGGTAATTTTATCTTAATTACTTCCTAATCTGAAATCAAGTGTGCCGAGCCATGCCTTTGATCTCAGATCTATGGTGGTATTCTTATTGGAATTTTCACCCACTTTGGGGATGATTTTTATTTGAACCTGAGATCATGTGAGCCGAGCCATGCCCTTGATCCCAGATCTATATATGAAAATAATCTCTGAAGTTAAGTCCTGATTGCAGGGATGCAACGTGGAACCTATTACGGTTTTGACTATTTATCTTCCATAAAAGATATTTACTCTCAGTGGCATATCTCATAGTTTAATCCTTAGATTTGTATTATGGGAAGAACAGACCAAAGATGGGAGGATTTAGTATCTTTATCTTTATCTTTACTTCTGAATTATCAATTAAATTTTAGTTTGTAGTCAGTAATTACCATCTCATAAAACCGCTTAAATTTTCGGTGTATTTCTATAAGAAAAATTGGTTTTGAAACCCATTGCAACTTGTGCTTCATTGTGCTGCCGATTCGGTCTCAGGGAATCGACACCACAAACTGATACTTTATCATCAAGTATGTTCGTTGTTCATTGTACCTTTTGGTGGACTCGTGGTTACGATAATGCCGAACGTGTGTCGGTGTCGAGTTCGTCGAGCTCGTGAGAACGATGGCCGCAATGAACTCTTCGCGACCCAGCAACTGCCTTCGCACTCCTCGCAATTAAATTATAAGTCACCTTCATTGAATTTATGGGATTTTAAGTTGAGCATCGATGTTTCTTGGCTGTGGTTTTACAAAATTTGCAGTAAGGCTTGAAGGAGGAAGAAGAATGCTTGTGGGGGTTTAATCTCATTTGCACTTGGCGTGCATGGGATTAGAGGGTGACTCATAGCTACGTGGAGTCAAATGGTGAACTTAAAACAACTTATAAGTTGTTAATGGCTGGGGCTTTGTGTAAAACCGACTTTTGGTTTGAATTTGTATAGGCATATAACTTATATGCATGATGAGTAGTGAAATATGATGATATTTCACCCCTAAATACCTATATTTAGCTGTCCGATGAAGGCTATCTGATGAGAATTATTAGATTTGAAGTGTTTCAGGTAAATACAATCCAAGTGCATAAAACAGCCCAAGAATTCTGAAAATAGTGTTAAAACACTGCAACTTTGGGTCATCGAGAACTTAGTGCGACTTGCAGCTCAATTTGAACCTTCAAGATGGCCGAATTATGAAATTGTTAAAACACAAAGGTTGTAGATCTTTCTGTCTGCTTTCCAACGGCATAAGAATCGCCTCAACCTAAGTTCAAGACAGAAAGTTATGGCTAAAATACCGAAGCAGTGTCTGATGCAAAGTTGGGCGAGAGTTCACGGAAATCTGGGAAGGTCGATCGATCGACCTTCTAGTCGATCAATCGACCAAAATGATGGAATTTTAGACGGAAAGGACTTCTTAAAGCAAATTTTTAGAGATTTTTGAAAGGTCGATCGATCGACCCTATAAGGTCGATCAATCGACCTTGACTTCTGCGACTAGGAAACTACGCGACTTGGATGCTATTTAAAGCCATATCAAACACTTCGGATGAGAGTTTTTTAGAAGAGTTTTTATTTTTAGAGTAGACGTAGAGATAGAGAGTTTTTATTATTCCTTTTTGAGAGCTTTGTTCCTTTAACTTTTCAGTATTCATTCCTTCAGTTTATTATTTTTGTTCAGTTGATTCCTACATTAATTTTGTTTGAAGATCATCGTACTTTTGGATCAAAGTAATTTCGGTTAAAATTTGAGGTATTTTTAATTCATTGAATTGATGTTATTTTCTCTTCCTTATTTATTTATGTCATTTAATTACAACATGTGTGGCTAAATTCATAGGGATGGGGACCTAATGATTCTCATCCGAGGGATGTACTTCTGATAATATAAATTTAGGATTAAAATATGAGATTTTATTTTATGGTTATTGTGTTATCACGAACGGATGAAATCCCCGCCACTAACTGGGATCGCATGTGCCGAGCCATGCCCGGGATCTTAGATCTGTGACGATAATTTTATCCAATCATTGTTATGGTCTTTTTGCCTTCATCGTGTGGATCTAATTACAATTATGATCCGGGATCGAGTGTGCCGAGCCATGCCCTGGATCTTGGATCTGTAATGATAATTTTATCTTAATTACTTCCTAATCTGAAATCGAGTGTGCCGAGCCATGCCCTTGATTTCAGATCTATGGTGGTATTCTTGTTGAAATTTTCACCCACTTTGGGGATGATTTTTATTTGAACCTGAGATCATGTGAGCCGAGCCATGCCCTTGATCCCAGATCTATATATGAAAATCATCTCTGAAGTTAAGTCCTGATTGCAGGGATGCAACATGGAACCTATTAGGGTTTTGACCATTTATCTTCCATAAAAGATATTTGCTCTCAATGGCATATCTCATAATTTAATCCTTAGATTTGTATTGCAAAACATCTACAACCTTTGTGATTTACAATTTAATTCGCCATCTTGAATTCAATTTCAAGTCGCACTAAGTTCTCGATGACCCAAAGTTGCATAACACTATTTTACGGTATTTTGAAGATCTAAAAGATTGTATTTATTCAAACACTTCAAATCTAATATTTAATCCTACCAATATTACTATTTAGATTTAGAATATCATCATATTTCACTACTCATCATGCATATAAGTTATATGCCTATACAAATTCAAACCAAAAGTCGGTTTTACACAAAGCTCTACCATTAACAACTTATAAGTTGTTTTAAGTTCACCATTTGACTCAATGAGTATAAAGTCACCCTCTAATCCCATGCACGCCAAGTGCAAATGAGATTAAACCCCCACAAGCATTCTTCTTCCTCCTTCAAGCCTTACTGCAAATTTTGTAAAACCACAGCCAAGAAACATCGATGCTCAACTTAAAATCCCATAAATTCAATGAAGGTGACTTATAATTTAATCGCGAGGAGTGCGAAGGCAATTGCTGGGTCGCGAAGAGTTCATTGCATCGCTTCACGATGATCCGATAATCGAAGCTACATCGCTCGCATTATCGTAACCACGAGTCCACCAAAAGGTACAACGAACAACGAACATACTTGATGATAAAGTATCAGTTTGTGGTGTCGATTCCCTGAGACCGAATCGGCAGCACAATGAAGCACAAGTTGCAATGGGTTTCAAAACCAATTTTTCTTATAGAAATACACCGAAAATTTTGCACAAAAACAAATAAAAAAATCTAATTTTCTATGCAATATATATATATATATATATATATATATATATGAAATGTATATATGAATAACCAGCCAATTTCCTGAGTTAAAAGAAGCCAAAGTAAAGCAGAAAATATCCCGGCAAGCCAAGCCTGATAAGCTTGCCGCGACAACCTTACAGGCTTGCCGTGGCAAGCATTGTGCTTAGACCATTGGTCAGTATTTTGATCATAACTTTTGATCTCAAACTCCAAATGGCACGATTCTTGATGCGTTGGAAAGGGGACAATGAGCCCTACAATTTTCATGATTTAATAATTTCCTAAATCTAATCTTTAAAGGATCAAAAATTAGTTTTAAGTCATGGCAACATGCTCAACTGTAAAACTTGTCACGGCAATCTGACGCACTTGGTGACACCTCTGTCAGGGGTTTGTGCTGGGATGACTTGTTGAGTTTGACCATGAGACTTAGGATCATACATGGTCCATAATTGGAGTCTATGTTAACCCAATAAATCATTAAAAATACTAAAACTATGAACGACATTCCTAGGTGCCACTTGATGCACATTACGTGTTTGCTTGAAAACGAGCGTGCACGGGAAACTAGTTACACGTAAACCTGGTGTAAGGTAGGGAAATTACCTTCCTCATATATAGTGAGTTTCTGATTCTTGTTTAGATAAGCAAGCTATTATTAGGATAATATGGATAATTAGGAAATTGATACGCATATCAATTTAGTTTTAGCCATGTGATAAAAAGTTCAATGCATTTAAGAAGTTATTCAGGATGAATATGTTAGTACCATCTTAATCATGAATATGTCATTTTTGTTTATGAGGATGATAGATAGCGGGTTTTGAAGAATGTTGCACATGACGCTACTTCAGTTTACCAATTCTGATGTGATATCTAAATTTTATATAGAGATATACTAGATTAAATGAAATAATAAAAAGATGGAAGAAATGAGGATGATAAAATTGGTGTTTAAGTATGATTTAACGTGACTTGAGGATGATAAGCTTAGTGTTTAAGTATGCTGCTGTATGACCATGCTATTTCTGTTTTGAGTTCAGCCTTGAAGGGCTCGGCTTTGCTATTCCAGCTTTGATAAGTCAACTTGGTTAAAACTATTAGCCCATATTTAAATTAATATGAACATGCTATATCAGTAAGCTAGTGTTCATGATAAACAAGCCTGTGAAGTTCAGTTATGCTAGTCAAGTTTGTAATATGTTTTTTTTTTAGATATATATGCATGATGTCGCATACATGAAAAATAATATGTTCATAATGTTCTCGCATGCTTGATCTCGTACATGGTCAAGTCTTGATTCTTGATACTCGTTTGGTTCATGTTGAGCCAAGTGACCCTGCTAACTTAGCTCAGGGGCTTGACCAATCTGGTGTCAAGTAACCTTATTAACATAGCTCAAGGGCTTGACTTCTTAAAATGAGTGACCCTGCTAACCTAGCTTAGGGGCTTGATCAGTCTCGTGCCAAGTGACCTTGCTAATATAGCTCAAGGGCTTGACTTCTTGAGTTAAGTGACCCTGTTAATTTACCCCAGGGGCATGACTATCTCAGTCCAAGTGATCCCGCTATCTCGGGAGCTTGAATTGTTATTTTCTTGTTCAAGTACATGTCTTGTTTCAGCATGATTCCTTCATAGTATCTCGCATGATTCCTTGTCAGTACTCGTATTTGGTCAGTATGAATATGTCAGCATTATTAGCATGATACAATAATTTCATATATTAGTGCTTGTCTGTGATATACTGCTAGGATATATATTAAAGCTAGAATATATATAATATAAGATGACATCTGCTTCATTTTATTTTGCATCTAGACATGAATTGATAAGCTCTCATATAAATTAGCATTTTAATTTTCCCTGCTGAGCTTCGATGATAGCTCATCCTATGACTTCATGTCTTAGCTGCAGATATTGACCGTGACTCTGAGCACGAGACTGATCCTACCTACTAGCCTGAGGAGGACGAGGAGGAAGGTTCTGCTGAGGACTTCTTTCCTTGAGAGGCTTGAGAGAGAGAGAGAGATTTGTTTTTAAATATTAAACATGTATAAATAGCAGTGTGATTTAAGATAGTTTACTACTTCATATATAGGTTTCTGCTTATATTCCTGTTCAGTTTGTTGATTTAGATAAATAAATGAATATCAGTTGTTGCCATATTTCTACGTATCAGAGTTAATTAAATTCGCTTCCGCATATGTAACACTTTGTATACGATGCCCTTGTATGACGGGATCATGTTAAGTGATTCGACGACGCGACCTTTCCAATTTCGAGAAGGGGAATAGTCGGGCTGTCACAGTTGTAAAGACTAACAATGATGATGGTTGCCACTTCTACAAGAAGAAAGGTCATATCAAGAAAGATTGCTACTTATGAAAAAATATTATGAAGAAGAAACAACAAAAAGGGACTAATCAGCAGGAGGAGCCACAGGTTGAATGAAAAGCTATTATTTGGCAATGAGGAGAAATTTTGGACAAATTCTATTTATTGAGGACATGTTTTATTACTAATGTTAGACTTATTAGAGTGATTTATAGTTTTACTCCTCTAGGTGATAGTTTGACTATTACTTTAGATTCTATTAGTGTTGGATATAGTTCTCTAGTAAATAAATTTTTTTTTTCATTACAACCGTTGAAACTAGTTATATCAATTTTCTTGAAAATGAGACATTTATGGAGAGTCAAGAATAAAGGACAATATCAAATTTACTAATGATCAGTATATTCATTTAAATTGAGATGACCAGATTGAGGATATTAGATTCTTTTGAGGACACTATTTGAGTGGGAGTTTCTACTTCCACAATGCATTATTCTCTTTTATGATACTTTTATTGCAAAACATTATACTTTATTTAATTGATGCATTTATTTTGGTACCATCATTATTATTATTATGATTTGTACATATGCAATGTTATTGTCTGGGAGCATAAGTGCTCAAATAAGGTTGCTTGAGCTATCGTGATTAGGCACCATAGTTTATATAGCTTTTGTCTTAATAGGTGGGTGATGATTTTCACATGGCGCATGCCATAATATATCAGGACATCATACCTTAGGGTATGAAGCAGGACGAATGAGGGGATATACACAAGAAGTTACATTAAAGTGTATATTTCCTAGTATCACTAAAACCACAACGACCTCTGTAGTTTATTAATGATATTAGTGTCTTGACCATGTAACTGTCATAATGAGATTTGAAGAAATGATACATTATTGGCATTCATGATCCGACATTAAGATTGTTACCGAACTTGGGAGAATGTGTGTTACATCGAAGTCTTGAAAGCCAATATTTTTACAAAACTTTAAAGGATGGTCATCCGTTTTTGAACTAAGTCAATCATGATGTTTTTCCTTATTTTCTGTTTTGTTTTATTAAAAAAAAAAAAAAATATATATATATATATATATATATATATATATTATTAAAGTTAATGTGTGGTTCAAGTGAGAGATTGTTGGGTATTGTAACCTACACAATAACTTTACCCTTTTCCTATTTTAATTAAAAGTGATTGACTAAAGACTTTGAGATTTCATTGTAACGTGATTCCACTCCACGCAACTTTACGAGTCGGTTTCAACTTGATTGGTTTGTGGTAAGCCAATCCCTATCTTCTAGTGATATACCTCTCCCTTGAATCCTTGATGGGTTAGGATTCAAGGGCATGCTATAGAAGAGGACAACGTCCCTTCTTCATCTTCACTCAATGCAATCGTACCTATCATATAGAGGGAGATAAAAGCGAGGTAGAATTGTCCTCAAATTTCACCGAGACCGCTTATCTAATATTGGCGGAACTCTCTCTGCGATTATTCTCATCGGCAAGGTATACCCCTAATTTTGATTGAAAATTAATTGCCTAGTGTACATTGATCTAACAGAACCTACTTAACCAAATCTCATGGCATGTCGCCTCATAACATGCAACAAACTCTGCTTTAATAGTAGTTGTCATAATTGGAAACTCCTTGATGGGATCAACCACCCAATTCTCTAGTACAAATAAAGGGAAAACTCTAATTCTTCGTGTTGCCAAATACACCTCACTGTGTGGAGAAGAATCAAAGAGGAGTTGATTGAAGAACTAGCGCACCATCAATTACTCTAATGAACTTTAAGCAAGGTGAGATGATTTATAATTGATAATTTATTTTATTATTTCAAAGCCTTAATATCATGTTCTCGCTTTAGGTGTGATCAATCACCACTAGGAGTTGCTAATAACTCAGCTAAGGGATTATGACGTTAAGTTTAGGGGTCGAGTATAACAACTGAAGTGAAGTGAAGTGAACTAAAAGTAAGCTCCTACGCGCTTCTTCTCAGCACTTGCTCAGCCAGCAAATGAGCAAGCATTGGTGTCCCTAGAGCCTAGAGGGTACAAGCCCTTCGCTACTAGGCCGGTTCCTCTCAATAGAACAATCAGTGGCAGTCGGTTGGTCCTCTACGGGGTCAAACGAAAATTAGAGAAACTTTAAACAAATCTCCTCGGATTGCTCACTCCAACTTAAGAATCGTTTGGGACGGACGACTACAAGATAGTCGGCATATGAAGAAAGGGACGTAAATGTTGTGACAGGCACAGCCATCAGTGGTGAAATATGATGATATTTTACACCCTAAACCTACATCTTATGGTCCGATGAAGGCAATTTTAATAGTTTTTTGAAAGTTGTGCAATTGGAGGAAGAAATGACCCTGTTATCGAGTATGGAGCGCAATGGAGCATTATGGAAAATTTCACTGGATGAGAAAACTCAAAAATGCAGCCATCACAGAAATCGAGAAAAATCAATCGATCGAATGCTAATATCGATCGATTGGATACAAAGCATAGAAACAAGCCAGAATGAATATTTTTTTTGGTCAATAATTGATCGATCGACCATCAACAAAAAGTAACACAAATTTCTAGTGTTAAAGTTCGGATTATAATCGATCGATTGACTGCAGGCAGAAAAGTAAACTTTTAGAGTGCGATTTTGAAATTGGAAAAAGAGTGGGAAAATATTAGGGCCACGGGACTAACCCTATATATACTATTGAATGAGTTAGGGTTGGGAGAGCCTCTTTTGCTTTGAGTTTTTTCATTTCTTATCAATTTCTAAGGTAGAATAGAAGATTTTGGTGGTAAAAGATTCAATTGTAGCTATTTTTGTCCATTGGATTGCGGTTATGTGATCATCTTCAACATTTCTGGAATTTTAATGAATGCATTTTATTTTCTTCAAGCTTATTTCTTGATTAACCTAGAGATGTGTGGTTAAATCTTTAGGGTATTAAGAGCTAATGAACCCCATCTAAAGGGATATTAGTAGAATGGATTTAGCGCTGGGAAAAGTTGGCTGTTATAAAACTCTTAATGATCATTGCTCTTACCTTTTGCAAATCAAATCATAGATCTGGGATATGGGATTGGGTCATGCACTTCTCATGATCTTAAATTTATGATTGGAAAATGGATTTAATTTTTAATAATGGATCCTCTTATTTACGGTGATTTGACCTATATTAAACGCTGTATTCTTTCTTGGTTTATTGATTGGTTTCAGTGGATCGTGTAGATTATTGTTTAATTTATTCCAACCCTTAGCCCGGATAGTATGAATATCTATTAAAGGATGAGGGAAATTAGTATCCTAATCCCCTGTTTTTATCTTCAGTAAATTTCTAGTATTGGATTTGATTATTTCATCACTCATCAAAGCACTCGTCGATCGGCTAGATTAAGATTAGTTTCTGTTGATAATCTTTCCTGATTGATATCATTAGTGTAACGACCCAAACTAACAAACCCTAACTCGACCCGACCCGACCCGATTCGACCTAAAGCACACACACACACCCTTTAACTTATACAAGCTTTATACCTTAATTTTTTTCTTACACCTTAAATCCCCAAAAATCAATACCCATGCGCATAGCGGAGACGTTTTCTCCCTTTTTCTTTCTTCTTCAATCTGGTAATGCACACCATAAATTGCATATTTAATTCGAAAGTCGAATGGTCTCCCTACCCGAGCCTATAAATAGAGCCTTCTTCCTCTATTTTCCACACCAAGCTTTCTTCCTCAAGCTCTCTTCTTCAAGTTTTTCTTCTCTTCTTTCTTAAGGTATGTTTCTTTAGTTTATTTTAATTAATTTTTGTAAATCTAGAATCTTAGTTTACTAGATTTTTAGTTATTTTGATTATATAGTTAAATTCTGGCTTTAGAAATTATATTAATGTTGGTAAATCTGTTTTTATTCTGGTTCTATATATTGTATACTCTATCTTTTAAATTCTACTTTTATTATGAAATTGTTAGGGAAATATTAGTTTTAATTCTAGTTTAGATTCTGATTGTATTTTGTATTTTAAATTCAAATTTTTATATTTTTAAATCTTAAATCGGTTGTATATTAAAATTAGGGTCTTTATGTTAACCACATATTCTAAAATTACATTCTGGGTTATATTCTGATATTCTAAAACTCTGATCTTATACTGCTGATGGATATTTTTATAATCTAATTTTATATTCTAGTTTTGGTTCAGTTTTAAAATATAAAATTATATTCTACTTTTATTTTTATTTTTAATAAATCTGATTTTTATTAAAATGATGGTTTAAATCCTGATTTATATTTTAAAGGATGGGTTTATATTTCAACTCTAATTTTATAATCTTGATTTATATGGTGAATTTATACTTTGGTTTTATACTGAAATTCTAGTTTATATTTAAACCTAGTTTTATAACCTGATTAAATATTTTATATCCTGGTTTTATTCTATCTTTATATGCTGAAATTATATTTTAAAATTTTGTTTTATGCGGATTTATAATATTGGTTTTATAATTCTAATTTTATAATTTGGTTTTATATGTTGATAGGGTAATTTAAAATTTTAGTTATAATCTGAAATTACATTCGATTTTATTTAATTTTATAATATGGAACTATATTCTATTTTATTTAGTATTATAATCTGATTTTATATTCCAGTTTTAGTTGGTTTATAATCTAATTTATATATTCTAGTTTTAGTTGGTTATAATGTGATTCTGATTTTATTTAGTTGTATAATATGAATTTGTCCTTTAAATTCTGGTTTGAATGCTAGTTTATATTAAAATATAAATATAATAAATCAGGTTCTAAGATTATAAGAGGATTTAAAATAGAGTCAGAATTTATGTTTAATATTAAATCAGATTTTATTTAAGGGTTTAAAACTAAACTATAAATCAGAGCTGTTTTACATTAATGATTTTAATAAATCAGATTTTTATTTCTGTGTTAAATTAAGGAATTTCTGTTTTAAAGTAACCGAATGTTCTAAGATAGGGGTTGAAATAACTCAATCAAATCCAACCTAACTTGATGACCCTATCTTGGTTCGTTCTTCCTACATCTTTAATCCATTCTTGTTTACCACTTTCCCTTGTGTCAGGTAACCTTTGAAACTGTGAAACTTCATACTGTCCTTACAAGAATCTTGAATCCGACAATTGAGGCAAGTGACATATCCCATAACATGTTTTATACACCTACTTATTTAGATAATGATGATTTTGTTTTTGGGATAGTATATATTATAATGTTGATAAGTAGATACTGTATGATTCATAATATTAGTTTAGACTTGTTTTACTCAGTGATGATTATTCCAAATCGAATCATATTATTGTTAGAAAGATAAATGTCATAATCATTATTTACTTAGTTTAAATTGTACAAGATATCATTTGTTATTTCGAAATGAAGCATTGAGATAAGTTTTTCAAAAGAAACTGATGTGAAGAACTTTAGAAATGATGAATATTGTAAAGATGAATAAGATATGAGTTTTATTAAGATCCTTATGGGGCCGCATGATAGTATTGGATGAGCGGATCCATTTGTGTACTTTCGTAATACAAAGTAAATCCGTCAAACCGGATCGGCACGATTGACAATGAGATTGATGAAAATATGAAACCCTCTTGGGACTTGTATCTATGATGAATGATGAATGATGATATGAATGCAAATGCACTTGGATCGGTGCTATTATTTAACAATATAATATAAATGGTACAATTGTAAACTAAGTATTTTTCTTCTTTATATTGAAGTATTAGATAATATAGCTCATGTTATTCTTATTTGAAATGGAGTTCTCAATTTCAAACTGATAAAATTGATAAAAAGAGTTATATTATTTATTGGGGGTTACTTGTTGAGTTTTATCTCACCCCCGTTGCTATTTAAATTTCAGAGACCAGACCTTGTGGCTCAGAAGCTGCATTCCAGGAGGAGACCCTAGAAGACTTGTTAGTTTAACCATGGTTAGGAGTTGTTTAAAAGTTGTAATTATAAATAAATATAATTTTGAATTTTAAATAAGAATGGATTGTTAGGTTCCTTTTATTTGAATTTTGATTATTGAATGCGTTCATGTGCCGAAATGGATCATGTATCGGATTTCGAGGCATGACAATTTGGTATCAAAGCTCAAGTTTAGCGAAACCTTAGGTGTCCTTAGGTTGTGGACCCATAGGTTAGAAATAAATAGAATATTACCTATAGAGATTAATTTGGGTATTTCTCTGATTACTAGGAAATGGTGAGAATATGTCACACTGTTAGGAAATGTTGCATTAGACGTCTGCGTATACCGTCTCAAGAATGGAATGATATTAGTTATCCATCTTCGTTAGAGTCCTCTAACGAGCCTTACTATACACCAAGACCCGTAAAAGTGATAGAAATCTCTGATGATGAAGACGTCAAGGTTTACACACCGTCTGAATATATCATACTCTCTGATGACGATGATGTAGAGGACAGGTAAGAACTGATGGACACAGAAGAAGCATCTGATTACGACCCGGATGAAATATCTGCTTCTTCTAAGAATGAAGAACAAAATAAATTCGATGCCTCTTCAAATTATGAACCTGAGGAAATAGAGCATTTATAATATCCCTGATATTTTTGGTCTGTTTTCGTTTACCTCGGTAAGCGTGCCCAAAAATTATTACGGAATTTTTCTGGGTTTTTGTTTAGCTTTGTGTTTGATGAGAATAATGACCGAAGAATTTTGTCTCGTGATATATGGAAGTCTTTTATGTGTTAACATATGGTATAAGGTGGGTGTTTGTGTTTAGCAGCGAAAACTTTTGCAAGTTTAGTGGATAGGATTGCAAATATAAAAATCTAGATTTTTTGTTTCTTTTCTTTTGTATTATAAAGAGAGGCTTGGAAGAGAAGCCTTACTTCTCTCTCTCTCTCATTGCAACTGGAAATTTAGTCCTTGCAACTTTGCCCTCACCTTTAATTCTAGATCTTGAGACTTTGTAAACCCTTCTCCCCATCTCAACCGTTAAAAAGACTTGCATAGTGGTGATGATCTGTTAGATGTTTTGAGAAGTGAGATAAGGGAGAGTGTAGGTTCTGTGTGAATTTATTGGTTGCTAAGATAGAGGCAACCTTGTGATGGACTGATTGGAGGTTTTAAACCTGATAAGCTTTGGAGATTGGTTCCGGTGCGTGATTTTGGTCCAACGGGATCGATGGTTTAAACGCTAAGAGGTAGACATTTAAACCTCTTTATGTTATTTGAATTTATGTTTTGCTTAGAGTAGAAAATGGTGTAATTTTTTTGATACACAGGCTGTGGTTAAATGAGAAAGAAAGGGGTCTGAAGATGAAAATTTAATAGCCACAGACCTGGAAAAATTCGAGGGTCGATTTTCAATTCGAGGGTCGAATTTGGAATTCGACCATCGAATTGAAAATCGAGGGTCGAATTTTTTATTTTCAAGCCTGATGCAATTTTTGAAATTCAAGGGTCGAATTTGAATTCGAGGGTCGAATTTTGCCCTGTTTCAAGCCTTTAAAATTTTTGTCGGATTTTTTTCTTGGCAAGCTTTCGGGTTTGACTTTTGGTCCAATATTAACACTGTAAGTGTTAATCTTTGTAGGTTTTGAATTTGAGAGTCCTTGTGAGGACTGTTTTTGCTTGTTTTGGAACCGTCTTTGTTGACATAGGAGAACCTTATGCTTTATTTGCATTCTATTATAAGTATGGACTATTTGATAAGGAGCATAAATTTTGAAATATTTGTTTAACACAGCATGAATAAGAACCTTGAATTATGACACGAATCAGAAATTGGAAAACTTTGTTATGATTAAGAACTCAGAAATTTGAACTTCAGAACCTCAGTTATTTTTGAATGTGAACTTCGAATCAGAACTCTGAAAAATCAATAAATAGGTTATGTATACAAACTTTGATATAAGTTAGCATTTGCATTCTATTTGAGGTACATACGAACGAAACTCTAGATTCTACCAACCGTGTTGACGGTGTTTGTTTTAGCGAAAGTTTCCCTCATAGCGTAGGGGCCTGTTGCTCTTCAGAAAATGGGTTCATGAACGACGATGGTCAGTAGGGTTTTCCATCGATAACGTAGTCCGCTCTCATACTATATGTAATTTGGGAGATAAAATTAAGTTATAAATTTAAGACAAGAAGCATGCTAATTCAGAAGTTTTTGAGCACATCAGATGAATGTTATTAGTTTTGACTCATGATTAGAACTGGAGATTTAGTTTGCAAGGCATCTTTTGAAAACCATATTTGATCTGATTTTTGTCTTTGAAAACCTTTACTTATAATGAAATGCAAATAGACATGTTTCCTTTATTGGGCTTTGTTGTTAGCTCACCCTCGACTATACGTCACAGGTGCTGAGACTGACTTAGGATCTGAGGATTTGGAGGACTCCGATTATATTCCTGAGGAAGAATTGGATACGCCTGCAGAGGAGTTTTTCCCTTGATCCTAGTTTATCTTTTTGGTACTTTTGTTTAGAATTATTCTTTGAATATTGGGCCCTAGGCCATTGTCTTGTCTTTTTTATATCATTTGAGGAACCATTATTAGGAACCACTGTTTTAGGTATTGGATTGGCCATCACCGGTGGTTCTTCCTGGTTCTTCAGGGTGATATATTATTTTGTTAAGCTTTTGTCATTGCTTACTCTATGCTTAGCCTTTGTTTTAAATCTTTGTTATGCTGCCGGCTTCTGTTTGACAACATATTGAGAAATCAATAAGTTGATGAACCAGCCTTTCCTATACCTTATGGATTGGAAAAATCGGGTCGTCACAGAATTATAGCCCAGTCGAGCCTAAGTTAATAGATATCTCAGATGATGAATAGATTACTGATATCTAGAATAAATTTAGTCGAAGTTTAAGTTGTCATTTGTTTTTCAATAAACCATGTTATATGTAATTGCTCTTCTATAAATAAATTGGGTGAATATTTTATGAAGTATTTTTATAACCTTTTGATTGCAATTAGTAATTACTGTATCATTTTATTATTACTAGATGGCTGAAGAGAATATTACTACACCTATTACTACACTTCCCACTAACTCGACTAATGTCGAGAAAGTATTGAAGGGAATGCAAGCAATTCTGGCAACCATGGCCCAGAAAGGAACAAATTCTGCATCCTATGACCACGATGCTGGAGCGGGACTCGAAAAACTGAAGAAGATGAACCCTCCGATCTTTAGAGGATCGACCAATCCACTAAAAGCCAGACAGTGGATTGAAGATATTGAAAATATCTTTCTGGTGATGAAATGTACTGAAGAGATGAAGGCTACCTACATTATTTTCTTACTGGTTGGGGAAGCCAAGCGATGGTGGAAGATGACGCTGAGATCTCAGGTGGAGAAGGACGAGGTGATAGTATGGGAGAAGTTTACCAAGCTATTTTTCGAGAAGTGCTTTCCAAAACACATTCAACAAAGGAAGGAAAGTGAGTTCCTTACACTGAAGCAGGAAAATTTGAGTGTTGTGGATTATGAAGCTAAGTTCGTGGACTTAGAAAGATTTTATCGGCACTCTCTATCAGATGCAGAGAGAGCTAGAAAAGTTTGATAAGGGTCTTAGGCCCAATATTCGTACGTGTATTTCTACATTCTTTTCAGAGGATTACGCCTTGTCAGTTCGACGAGCCTTGAAGACAGAAGAAGATTATCAGCTACTCTGCAAAATCCACGTGAAGAAGAGGGAGTCATCAAGCACTAATGGTAAGACACTAGTTACGCCAAGCAATAACATCAAATGATCATGATTCAAAGGTTCGCAGGTCGTTGCTCTTCCTAGTCCCTCATGCACAATCTATGGAAGACGACATGGTACCACGCTCTACAGAATGGTGAATGCAACTTATTTCAATTGTGGAGAGTTGGGGCATGTGACTCGAACATGTTCAAAACCAAAGAAGACTTGCAATGGGTGCAAAAAAGTGGGACATATACAGAAATATTACGGGATGACGAGAAACGCTCAACCAATTCGGTAGCAGTACCCACAACAGCAGTAGTACCTGCAACAATAACAACATTAACAACAACAACGACAACAACAATTGGTGCATTACCAACCGCGCAAAGGAAATCAACAAGCCACTCAACAACGATCCACTCCGCAGCAACGTCAAAACGTTCGAGGACAACTGTTCGCCTTAACTCAGAAGGAGGAAAAATGTGACAGCCCAAATTTTGGCACTCCGAAACCCATGCCATTAGCACGATCCTCCAGACTGTGCCCCAAACTGTGTACGGAACATTGGTATAATAAGCACAATTAAATAAATAAAGCCAATAATCTCATAAAGCGAAAACAGTTAATATGCCCAACTGGCATATGCAAAAGACAGTTCTACTTTCATGTCACTGCATGAACAGAGAACCAACCCGAACCATCGGTGATAAACAGATCACCCCAGATGGTTCGCCAAAAGAATTATCCAATATGATTACATGTTTATCAAAAATAAATGCTTGACATACCAAGCCGTACAATTAGCTCTCAAAACTACTCTCTGTCAAAGTACACAGTAGAGTCTCCTAGAAGAAGTCTTCAGGTGGAGGCTCCAACTCATCTCTAGGCACGTAATCTGAATCACCCAGATCTACGTCTCCCGAAGCCTCAACAGCTGCTATCAATGGACCTGCGACGTATAGTCTAAAGGGTGAGCTACATCCTAGCTTAATAGGGAACCAACACAATGAACATATAAATTAAGACTCACATATATTCCATGATATTTCAAGCATGATGTGTCTATGCATTTTCTAGAAAATAGTTTAAAAGTTGATGAATTGCATTCAAGTTTACTGGTAATTAGCATGTCTTACTTAACTGTTGATTTATCATGAATGACACTGAACAGGCCTAAAGCAAAACTTAAATCTTCAACTTAAGTAATCCCCGAGCAATATAGCATCGAGCCTCGATGAGATACCCTTCATCGTAGTTTAAATAGATAGTTGTTATAAAGTATTCCCTGAGAATACGACCCAAGCCCCTTTTCACTAGGCGGCGGGGTTAAAACTCATCTCAACATCCCTGGGATGTGCTTACTGTTACGGATAAACCTCCGCACTGGTGTACGGATTTGCCGCCATACCGATCACGAATATCCTGTCGCGTCAGTCGTGAGTATCCCGCCACATCGGTGGGGTATCCTATCAAACCTCAAATAACAAAAATAACATGTGCTTTACATATAGTTGTTCACCGTGTAAGTGTGCTACCTTATATCAGTTAGGCCTCAACAGTAATTATTCAATCATATATATATATATATACATCCCTGGGATGTATACATACTCGTATCACACCTGATGCCTTTATTACTTTCTCATCCCCTGGGGATGTCTCATTCTTATTAGATTACTTAATCTTAATCACTTGCATCATCACACAAATGCCTTTTTCACATTTTTGGTGTTACACACAAACACCCATTTTCACAAAGTTTTTCGTAATTAAAACAACTTCAAATCTGATAATTATATCACTACATACATGCTCTTGAAATTAAAGTACATGTTAAAGGTGTTCCCTACCTCAAGTCTCTGAAGGTCCAAGCATCAAGTCCCACGCGGCTCTTTGTGCTCGCTTTCACACGTACCACCTATGGTACATCACAATACATGCAATACATCACTAAAGATGTAATGAAGAAGGTCCTAGACCTTCCATGAATCTCAAAGTAAAACTAGGAAGTTAAGCAAAACTGTCAAAGTCGATTAATCGATTCCCAAAATCAATTAATTGAAACCCAAATCGATTAATCGATTCTCAAAATTGATTAATCGAAATTCAAATTCGATTAATCGATCCCAAATCGATTAATCGAAGTCTCTAACATAATGAAGTCGATTCTCAAATCGAGTGGTCAAAAGTCTGAAATCGATTAGTCGATCCCAAATCGATTAATCGAAATCCAAAATCGATTAATCGATTTCCCAACTCGATTAGTCGATTTTCCCAGGTCTTGTTTTCCAGACACTGGAAGTACCCAGTCGATTAGTCAATTTCCAAATCGGTTAATTGAAATCCAAAATCAATTAATCGATTTCCCAACTCGATTAGTCGATTTTCCCAGGTCTTGTTTTCCAGACACTGGAAGTACCCAGTCGATTAGTCGATTTCCAAATCGATTAATCGAGCATCCAAATCGATTAATCGAAATCCAATTCGATTAATCAAAATCGGCTTACTTGACTTTTCAACTTCCAAACCAAAATCGATTAATCGAATCCCAATTTCGGTTAATCGATTTGGTCTGATTCAGCCCCCTTTCTGGCTGTTCTTCCAAATATTTTCCCCTTTCTTTTTAAGCCTTTAATCTACTCTTTTTAACCCTTCTTGACTGAATTAAATTTGTCTACAATATATGCATTCACTTTAATTAAAACTCACCTCAATAATCCCTTTAAGGGATTGATTTGTTGGGTTTGATGGCTAGGGTTCCAGCTTTTCGTTTCAACGATCCTAACGCGTTGAATCTGGCAATTAATTCTAGCTCCTCCTCTTGATTTGCACTAGCCTCTAGCCTCCATTACTCCTCTTTACTCCTCTCTCTCTCCTCTTAACTCTCTCTTCAACAACCAAAGCAAAAGAAACTAGGGTTATTAAAACCATTTTATTCTCCTTTCAGCTTGTGTGTTAAACACATACACCAGAGATAGGAGTATGTGACCACTACTTCACACTATACACCATAATTGAGTCACATTTGTACTACGTCAGTTCATCACTCCTTGCATTCAATGTTTGACCATCACTTGGTCAAACCTACGACCAATAGGGCATGGATCCCGAGGTCAAAGTCAAACGGTCAATTTTTTGAGATACTACATTCTCCCCACCTTGAGAATTTTCGTCCTTAAAAATAACCCAAAGGTGCTCGTTTGGGTACCCCGCACACTAGGGTGTCGCGTACCCACACACAAAACGACGAACACATTACACAATGTAAGAAAACAAAATAACATAAGTACACAAAAATTTGTTCTGTATTTCATTATAACTTTTCAAAATTTACAAGTATCTGTCAGTGTTGTCGATAAGTACAATTGAAATTGAACTACACAGTATAATTATCCAAAACATCCAAAAAGTGATGACAAAATGAACCCATCGTCAGGCGTTCACGTCGTCCCCTCTCCTGGCTGATCTGATGTAGGGGTGGGCTGCTCTGACTGGACTGGCGGCTCTGACTGGACTAGTGGCTCTGGTTATGGATGGGTCGTCTCTGTAGGCTGTGGGTGAACCGTCTCAGCTAGCTGCTCGGGCTGTTGGGGCGCCGAGCCAAATGCATCGGCTGTAGAGGTACTCGCATGGAAACCGGCACCCATATGGAAAGCAGTCTGACCCACAGTCCAATCGGCCTCCTGTGCGAGGCGCTGCTGGTAGTCCAACGGATAGATATAGCACAGTGTATGGAACATCAGAAAGTCCATCCGTCGGTTCATCCTCTTGTTGTTGGCCTCCATCCGGGCCAACACGTCCTCTATTGTAGGAGCCTGGCGAGCCGCTCGCCGGTAATATGAAGAAGTCGGTGTAGCTGCCGCAGACTGCGCTGGCGGCGTAGGTGAGGCAGTGGTATGGGAGGGTGTCCCCTCAGCTAGTGGCTCAACTGGGTGTGCCCCACCCACGGGTGGGTCCTGATGTAGTGGTGGGGGTGGTGGAGGTGCGAGTGGTGCTGCTACTGATGCTGGTGCGGGACCCGGAGCCGGTAGGGTCCGCTTTAGTAAATTGTAACTACGGCTCCATGAAGAGTTTGAAAGCGTCTTCACTCGGTCTGTAGCCCTCTCTTCATGGGGTGATACGGCGTACTCGGGAGCGTCGGAGTAACACTCCAGCATGCTCGAGATGTGTCGAGCGTAGGGCATTTTCTCCTTGGGTCTCAAGTTGCCCTTCATCAACTTGCCCTTAATGTATCTCATCCCCTCTAGGATGACCATCGTTGCATCAAACCAACAGCCACAAAAGGCCGCGTAAAGTGCCTGCTGCACCATCTCCACCTGCTCGGTGTCGTGTCACAATGGGTAGAGGTTGCACTTGATTATAAAATCAAGCATCCACATATAGTGGGAAAGGTCGACCCTCCTAATAGAGGATCCCGACCCCTTCTTCCAGTTGGTCATTCGGGTCATGATCTCCTCAAATCTCACCTCTTCCTCGAAGGGTGGGAAGAGGGTGGTCTCGGGTATGAAGTCCAAATGGCACTCAAGGACCTCGTGTACGTGGCGACGGGTGAACGTGTAGTCCCGACCCTCTATCTTGGTCAAAACAACATCGTCGGTAGGGCCGTCCGTCAGCCCTTGGTAGAATAGTTGAACCAACCTAGGGTAGTAGGACCCACAGATTGGTTTCAAGATGTTGCCGAGACCGGCTTTTTGAAGGTAATTACGAGCCCATTGGGTCTCGCCCAATACATCGGGGTTTATAAATAGGGTTTGATCGATGATGTACTCGATCTCAAAGGTCTTAGCCGCCCACCACTCATTGGGTTGAAGTACATTGGTGGTTGGTGGTGGCATGGGCGTAGACTCGCGCGAAGTTGCTCTCGTTGAACCGGAGGTGGTCTCCGATGCCGACGGATGGAGTCCTCACCGGTGATGGGATAGGTGGTGGCGGTGCGACGTTCTTACGCCGGACCGGAAGCTTAGAGGTTGCCTTTTTCGAAGACAACCGAGTTTTAGGTAGCATTTTGGTGAAAATCTTATCAAACTAGGGTTTATATGCTTGAAATGAAGAAAAATAACTCGAATCTAGGGTTTACCTTAGGTATTCGGTCCAATGCTATGCGATTTCGATCCGAAATCGCAAACCCCAGGTGCTCGGATGGTTGAAGGGAGAAGAAGAAGAAGAGGCGCGCAATACACAAAACCCCAAGATTTCAAATGGGGAAAAAATCCCCATTAGTTTATATATATAGGCCCCGCTTCGATTAATCGAAATTCAAATTCGATTAATCGAGTTTTAAAACTAGGTTAAGCCGCGCGAAATTGATTAATCGATTAATCAAAACTCAAAATTGATTAATCAAAACCATTTCGATTAATCGAAATCGTATCCGTTTAAATTTTTAAGTTTTGGAGCTCACTGGCGTGAGCCAGTCGATTAATCGAAATTCACTTCGATTAATCAAAATCTTAAAATCGATTAATCGAATTTTTCTTCAATTAATCGAAATTGTGAGGTTTTTCAAAAAATTTCCAAACTTCTCAAGTAAATCAATTAGTCGAACCTCCAGTTCGATTAATCAAAATCCCAAGTCGATTAATCGAACTTTACTTCGATTAATCGAAATCATAAAATTTCTTCAAGTTTCTCTAAAATTCTCAAGTTATTCGATTAATCGAATCCCCAATTCGATTAATCGAAAACATAAATCGATTAATTAATTTCCAAAATCGATTAATCGAAATTTCACTTTGTCATTTTTCTGAATCTTGTTCCAATTTCCACTCACTGACGCATGCCAGTCGACTAATCGACCAAAATCGGTTAATCGAATTCCCAAATCGATTAATCGATTTGAAAATTGATTAATCGATTTTGATCAGATTATTCAGATTTAAAATTTTCATGTCTTTTGATTTCTCATGGTAAACGATGATACCAACTAGTCATTGGTTCTACTAAACACATCATCATGGCCATGTCGTGGCCATGATGAATTTCAATTTCGCGTTCAACACTGTATTTGAAACTCCATGTGGATAATATTGTCCTTTTAATAAATTGATCATAAGATCGATATTGAACTACAACACATAGTTTAAATCCACAACATGCTTGCGGTGATACAATTTTGACTCTCAAGTTGTCGCAAACAAGTCCGGATACTGTTCTTTCAAGTCGGCCTCTCGTTCCCACGTAGCTTCCTCGGCCGGATGGTGCTTCCATCGAACAAGTACTAATGAAATCACTTTTTTTTGCAACACTTGTTCTTTTCGATCTAAAATCTCCACCGGCTCTTCGATCATAGTCATGTCCTCATGCATCTCAAATGATTGACCACTTAACACGTGATCAAGGTCATTAAGGTATTTCCTGAGCATATACACGTGGAACACATTGTGTACTGGATCGAATAACGGTGGCAATCCAATGTGGTAAGCAACTTCCCCTACTCGACCCAAAACTTCAAACGGTCCAAGATAGCGGGGACTTAGCTTCCCTCTCTTTCCAAATCTCATCACCCCCTTCATAGGTGACACTTTGACAAACACATGCTCACCCGCCTTGAAGTCCACACTCGTCCGCTTGATATCGGCGTAGCTTTTCTGTCTGCTCTGAGCTGCTTTGAGTTTTTCCCTTATCATCCGAATATAGGTGGCATTATCTTCAAGTATTTCGGGTCCCAAAACAAATTTCTCACCCGTTTCTTCCCAATTGATGGGCGATCTACATCGTCATCCGTAAAGAGCTTCATATGGTGCCATCCCAATGCTCGTCTAAAAACGGTTGTTATATGCGAACTCGATCAAGGATAGGTGCTAATCCCACGATCCTTGCAATTCTAACATACATGCCCTAAGCATGTCCTCAATGATCTGATTGACCCTCTCAGTCAGTCCATCAGTTTGCGGATGAAATGTCGTACTAAAATCTAGTCGCGTTCCCATTTCTTCTTGAAATTTCTTCCAAAACTTTGATGTATACAATGGGTCACGGTCTGAAACAATGCTACTCGGAATCCCATGCAAACGGACAATCTCTTTCATATACAGCTCTGCCAGTCTTCCCGCCATGTACATCGTGTTGTAAGGCAAGAAGTGCGCTGACTTGGTCAATCGATCGACCACTACCCAAATGGCGTTGTACCTCTTTGCTGTACGCGAAAGTCCAACGATGAAGTCCATAGAGATCGATTCCCACTTCCATTCCGGTATAGGTAGAGGCTGCAATAGACCTGCGGGGTGTCTATGATCGATCTTGACCTGCTGACACGTCAAACAACGTGACACGTACTCTGCCACATCTTGTTTCAAGCCTCTCCACCAGTAGTTCTTTTTCAATTCTTGATACATCTTTGTGCTTCCTGGGTGGATAGCATAGCTTGACTTGTGAGATTCATCAAGTATTATTCATCGTAGATCGGTGTTATCCAGAATGTAAAGACGACCCCTTGAACAATAAGGAACCATCCTCCTTGATCAAAAACTCAGATGTAATGCCTTCAGTTACATCTTGACGAATCTTTGTTAGCGCTAGGTCTTTCATCTGTAGCTCATGGATATGCTTAAATATCACCGGTCTCACTGAGATATTAGCCAAGAAGGCTCCTATAGCTTGTGACTCAATGTTTGCATCATATAGTGCTAGATCTTCAAACAGTTTCCATCGATGCATACCCAAAATTAAACTAGCCAAGTGAGCTGAACTCTTCCGACTCAAGGCGTCGACCACTACATTAGCCTTGCCTGGATGGTACTGTATGGAACAGTCATAGTCCTTGAGAAACTCCATCCATCTGTGCTGCCTCATGTTTAGTTCCTTCTGTGAAAACAGATATCGGAGGCTCTTATGGTCGGTGAAAATTTTAAAAGTCTCACCGTACAAATAATGTCTCCATATCTTAAGCGCGAAAATGACCGCTGCTAATTCCAGGTCATGTGTCGGATAATTCTTCTCATGCTCTTTCAACTGTCTCGACCCATACGCTATCACCTTTTTGTGTTGATTAAGCACACAGCCCAAACCAGTATACGAAGCATCACTATATATTGCAAACCCTCCACTGCCTGAAGGACTCGCTAGTACTGGAGCTGAAGTGAGTCTCTTCTTAAGTTCTTGAAAACTCTTCTAGCATGCCTCACTCCATTAAAACCTTGCATCTTTCCGTGTAAGTCTCGTGAGTGGTCCTGATATTTTTGAAAAACCCTCCACGAAATGCCGATAGTAACCTGCTAATCTAAGGAAACTACGAATCTCGGTCACGGTCTTTGGTTGCTCCCAATTTACTACTGCTTCGATCTTTGCTGGATCTACAGTGACACCAAGCTTTGAGATGACATGTCCCAAAAAGCTAACCTCTTCTAACCAAAACTCGCACTTTCTGAGCTTGGCATATAACTGGTGTTCACGTAGAGTCTGTAGGGCTACTCTCAAGCGCTTTTCATGCTCTTCCTCTAATTTTGAATAGATCAGGATGTCGTTAACAAACACTGCAACACAAGAGTCTAGGTGTGGTTTAAACACCCTATTCATCAAATCCATGAATGACGCTGGGGAATTTGTCAACCCAAACGGCATCACTAGGAACTCATAGTGTCCATATCGAGTCCTGAATGCAGTCTTCTGAATATCCTCTGCCTTGACTCTCAACTGATGGTATCAAGATCTCAGATCGATCTTTGAGAAATATTTCGTTCCTTGCAGTTGATCAAACAAGTCATCTATTCTAGGCAAAGGGTATCGATTCTTGATGGTCAGTTTGTTCAATTGTCGATAGTCAATGCACAGATGCATTGACCCATCTTTCTTCTTTACAAACAAGACCGATGCTCTCCATGGAGACACGCTCGGTCTAACAAACCCCTTGTCCATTAGCTCTTGTAGCTGCTCTTTCAACTCCTTCAACTCAGCAGGAGCCTTCTGTATGGTGCTTTAGAAACAGGCTCTGTTTCTGGTGCTAAGTCGATGGCGAATTCTATCTCTCTCTCTGGAGGTAATCTGGGTAACTCCTCCGAAAACACATTGGCGAAGTCTCGCACAACTGCTATCTCAGAGATCACATTCTTCTCCTCTCTTTGCTCCTTCAAGAATGCCAAGTATCCACTACACCCCTTTCTGATCAATTGCTCTGCCCTGACTGCCGAGATAAGTGGTAGGTGTGTCAACCTCTCTCTCTAAATCTAAATGATCTCCTCGTGTTGGGTCTAAAAATGATGACTTTGTTCTTGCAATCTACCATCGCACAATGAGTTGATAACCAATCCATGCCAAGGATCACGTCGAATCCTTGCATGTCTAACAGAATTAGGTTTGCCGGTAGCTCAAAGACATCTCCATCCATGACCGTTACGATCACGGAGTTGCAACCCTTTTCGGTATCAACCACTTTCTCAGTAGGAACAGTCACAGTTAAAACGAAATCTAACTCCTCTGGGTCGACTTTCATCCTCTTTGTGAAGCGAGGTGTAACAAATGAGTGGGTAGACCCCGAGTCTATCAACACTCAAGCCTCGTATGTCACGTCTCTTCCCTTCTTATATATTTGTAACGTACCTAACCATACATACACATATATATATATTGCTTATTATCATACCAGAATTTATCACATGCAAGTTTTTCTTATATCTCCCATATGTAGATGCACCTTCTCTATCTAAGATTTAAAGAATTGAAATTTTCTAATTTAAAAGGAAGCTCACCTTGAATGACATCATTTGTATTCTGAGCCTCTTGAGCGGTGACTGCATAGGCTCTTCCTTAGATGATCGACTTCCTCGCTTGTATAGGTCGTGGAATAGGTGCTGAAGCCGTCTTCCCTTGTTCATCTCAGGGCATTCCTTGATCAAGTGGCCCACCTTGCCACATCGAAAGCAACCCCGAGTGTCTATTCTATAGTCCGTTGTCTTGTGAGGCTTGCCACACTTGGCACAAGTCTCACGAGGTATAGAAGAAGCTGCTCGAGAAGCACCCTGTGTGACTGTAGCGTCGGTAGTGATAGTAGGGCTCTCGTAGCGTATCGGTCTCCCCGACGTGAGAAATGGAAATCTCTTATGGTTGCTCTGTTGCGCCGGTCTCCCATAACCTCCCTAGAACGGTGGTTTCTGGTTGTTTGGTATGAATCTCGGCTTTTTATTCACCGGTTCATAATTTCTCGTTCTACTCTGATCAGTGTTCCACCTTCCTTGTTGCTCCCTCTGGTGATACTTGTTGTTATTTTTTTCTTCTACCACCAAGGCTTTGCTCATGACCTCCCCATAGGTCCTAAGTTGGAATGGTGCCACTCCTCCCCTCACGTCCGGCTTCAAACCTTGCTGAAACCTCTTTGCTTTCATCATATCGGTGATGATGTAGTCGGGCGTAAAGTGAGCGAGTCACATAAACTCCACTCCATAGTCTCTCACTGTCATCTTCCCCTGTACGAGTTGCAAAAATTGGATCTCCATCTGATTTCGCACAACCTCAGGGAAGTATTGCTTATTGAAGTCCTCAACGAATTCATCCCAAGTCCAGGGCAAATCCGGAGTATCCTGAGCCCTAGTCTGTGAAACGGACTTCCACCAAGGCCCAACCTCTCCGTCTAGCATGTAGGCTGCCCAACGGACGCTCTCATCCTCTGTGCACGTCAGTACACTGAATACTTTCTCCATCTCACTCAACCAATGCTCTGCCACTATGGGCTCTCCCTGTCCAGAAAAGCTAGGAGGTCTCATCCTCCTAAACTCGGTAAAAGCAGAAGATGCGGCGGTGTCGGAGCCACTGGAGGTGTCGGTGGCTGATGCTGCTCGTGGGCAGTGTGAGCTGCCAAGGATGCTACCTGTTGAGCCATAGCAGCTACCATGGTCTCCATGGTGTGCATCATCCTTTGATGCTCCTCTCTATCCTCATTTCTTTCTCTAACCCTCTCTTGTTCTCTTTGATCTTGATCATGACGATCTCGATCTTGATTCTCTCTCTGATCCTGGCTTCCTTGGCCACCACTCTCTCCGACCCAGGGGTAGTCATAGTAGACATAACGGTCTGCACGTGAAAACAAAGTTTTCATTAGCAGAAGTCCCTATGCTCTGACAAAAGAATGATTGTCAGAGTTTTTAAAAGAAAAGGATTTGATACCAACTGTGGCAGCCCGGATTTTGGCACCCCGAAACCCGTGCCATTAGCACGATCCTCCAGACCGTGCCCCAAACTATGCACGGAACATTGGTATAATAAGCACAATTAAATAAATAAAGCCAATAATCTCATAAAACGAAAACAGTTAATATGCCCAACTAGCATATGCAAAAGACAGTTCTACTTTCATGCCACTGCATGAACAGAGAACCGACCCGAACCATCGGTGATAAATAGATTACCTCAGATGATTCGCTAAAAGAATTATCCAATCTAATTACATGTTTATCAAAAATAAAGGCTTGATATACCAAGCCGTACAATTAGCTCTCAAAACTACTCTCTGTCAAAGTACACAACAGAGTCTCCTAGAAGAAGTCCTCGAGTGGAGGCTCCAACTCGTATCTAGGAACGTAATCCGAATCACCCGAATCTACGTCTCCTGAAGCCTCGACAGCTGCTATCAATGGACCTGCGACGTATAGTCTAAAGGGTGAGCTACATCCTAGCTCAATAGGGAACCAACACAATGAACATATAAATTAAGACTCACATATATTCTATGATATTCCAAGCATGATGTGTCTATGAATTTGCTAGAAAATAGTTTAAAAGCTGATAAATTGCATTCAAGTTTACTGGTAATTAGCATGTCTTACTTTACTGTTGATTTATCATGAATGACACTGAACATGCCTAAAGCAAAACTTAAATCTTCAACTTAAGTAATCCCCGAGCAATATAGCATCGAGCCCCGATGAGATACCCTTCATTGTCGTTTAAATAGACAGTTGTCATAAAGTATTCCCTAGGAATACGACCCAAATAGACAGTTGTCATAAAGTATTCCCTAGGAATACGACCCAAGCCCCTTTTCACTAGGCGGCGGGGTTAAAACTCATCTCAATATCCCTGGGATGTGCTTATTGTTACGAATAAACCTCCACACTGGTATACGGATTTGCCGCCGTACCGGTCACTGATATCCTGCCGCGTCAGTTGTGGGTATCCCGCCACGTCGGTGGGGTATCCTATCAAACCTCCAATAACAAAAATAACATGTGCTTTACATATAGTTGTTCACCGTGTAAGTGTGCTACCTTATATCAGTTATGCCTCAACAGTAATTATTCAATCATATATATATATATACATCCTTGGGATGTATACATACTCGCATCACACCTGATGCCTTTATTACTTTCTCATCCCCTGAGGATGTCTCATTCTTATTAGATTACTTGATCTTAATCACTTGCATCACACTGATGCCTTTTTTATATTTTTGGTGTTACACACACACCTATTTTCAGAAAGCTTTTCGTAATTAAAACAACTTCAAATCTGATAATTATATCACTACATACATGCTCTTGAAATTAAAGTACATGTTCAAGGTGTTCCCTACCTCAAGTCTCTAAAGGTCCAAGCATCAAGGTCCCACGTGGCTCCTTGTGCTCACTATCACACGTACCACCTATGGTACATCACAATACATGCAATACATCACTAAAGATATAATAAAGAAGGTCCTAGATCTTCCATGAATCTCAAAGTAAACTAGGAAGTTAAGCAAAACTGTCAAAGTCGATTAATCGATTCCCAAAATCGATTAATCGAAATATAATTTGATTAATCGATTCCTAAAATCGATTAATCGAAACCCAAATCGATTAATCGATTCTCAAAATCGATTAATCGAAATTCAAATTCTATTAATCGATCCCAAATCGATTAATCAAAGTCTCTAATATAATGAAGTCGATTCTCAAATCGAGTGGTTGAAAGTCTGAAATCGATTAGTCAATCCCAAATTGATTAATCGAAATCCAAAATCGATTAATCGATTTCCCAACTCGATTAGTCGATTTTCCCAGGTCTTGTTTTCCAGCCACTGGGAGTACCTAGTCAATTAGTCGATTTCCAAGTCGATTAATCGAACATCCAAATCAATTAATCGAAATCCAATTCGATTAATCAAAATCGGCTTACTTGACTTTTCAACTTTCAGACCAAAATTGATTAATCGATTCCCAATTTCGATTAATCGATTTGGTCCAATTCAGCCCCCTTTCTGGTTGTTCTTCTAAATCTTTTTCCCTTTCTTTTTAAGCCTTTAATCTACTCTTTTTAACCCTTCTTCACTGAATTAAATTTTTCTACAATATATGCATTCACTTTAATTAAAACTCACCTCAATAATCCCTTCAAGGGATTGATTTGTTAGGTTTGATGGCTAGGGTTCCAGCTTTTCATTTTAACGATCCTAACGCGTTGAATCCGGCAATTAATTCTAGCTCCTCCTCTTGATTTGCACTAGCCTCTAGCCTCCATAACTCCTCTTTACTCCTCTCTCTATCTTCTTAACTCTCTCTTCAACAACCAAAGCAAAAGAAACTAGGGTTATTAAAACCCTTTTATTCTCCTTCCAGCTTGTGTGTTAAACACATACACCAGAGATAGGTGTATGTGACCACTAATTCACACTATACACAATAATTGAGTCACATTTGTACTACGTCAGTTCATCACTCCTTGCATTCAATATTTGACCATCACTTGGTCAAACCTATGACCAATCGGGCACGGATCCCGAGGTCAAAGTCAAACGGTCAATTTTTTGGGATATTACACAAAAACCTCGGAGAACATTATTCAAGATGCCTTAACCATTTCTGAGAAATTTGCTAAAGTTTTGATTGATTTTGGTTCAAGCCATTCTTTTACTTCACCAGCATTTTCTCAATACTTGAAACCTGTGCCGCAATAATTAGATCTTTCACTCTATGTATCCACACCACTTGGGACTTCGTTAATTGCCAACATGATATATAGGGAGTGTACAGTGAACGTAGAGGATAAAAACCTACCAGTCGACTTAATTCTGCTTGATATATCCGACTTTGATGTTATCTTGGGTATGGATTGGCTCTCTGCTTACCATGCTAGTATCAATTGCATTAAAAAATAAGTCAGCTTTCATATTAAGGGTCAACCAAGATTCTCTTTCCAAGAAAACGTTATGAATTCCTAATTTTCTGTAATTTCTGCTATCAAGGCAAAAAAATTTCTTAATAAAGGTTGTCAGGGTTTTCTAGCCTATGTTCTTAGTGAAGAACAGAAGAAAGAGTCCAAAAGTTCTAATAATCTCATTATTTCTGAGTTTCCCGATGTCTTTCCTGATGATCTGCCGGGGTTACCTCCCTCTCACGAGATTGATTTACCATAAAAAATAGCTCCAATGTTGAAGGCTCCATATCACATGACACCGGTAGAATTGCAAGAATTGAAGAAACAATTAGAAGAATTATCATAGAAGGGTTTTATCCGACCAAGTGTTTCACCTTGGGGCGCTCCTGTTCTGTTTGTGAAGAAGAAAGATGGGACTATATGGATGCGCATTGACTATCGTCAGTTGAACCAAGTAACTATGAAAAATAAGTATCCTCTCCCTCGTGTAGACGACCTTTTCGATCAACTACAAGGCACTTTAGTCTTTTCGAAGATTGATTTGAGGTCGGGTTATCACCTGTTGAGAATCAACGACAAAGACATAACAAAATCTATTTTTCGGACACGTTATGGACATTACGAGTTTTTAGTAATACCTTTTGGTCTGACAAATAACCCAGCTGCATTCATGGATTTGATGAATAAATTTTTCAAACCTTTTTTAGATAAATTCGTAATTGTGTTTATCGACGATATATTGGTCTACTCAAAGAATCGTGAGGAGTACGAGGAGCATCTGAAGAAAGTTTTGGAGACCCTGCGAGAGCATAACCTTTACGGTAAGCTGAGTAAATGCAAACTCTGGTTAGATAAGGTCTCATTCTTAGATCACGTAGTTTATGGAGAAGGATTATCTATCGATCCAATCAAGATTGAAGCCGTCGTAAGTTGGGAGAAGTCGCAGAATGTAAAGGACATAAGAAGTTTCTTAGGCCTGACAGGGTACTACCAACGATTTGTGAAGGATTTTTCAAAGATCGCACTTCCAATGACTAAGCTCACTAGAAAAGGCGCCAAGTTCATTTGGACGGACAAGTGCGAACAAAGTTTTCAAGAGTTGAAGAAATGATTGACATCTGCACAAATCTTGGCAATTCCATCAGGAAGCGAAGGATTTCAAGTTTGCAACGATCCATCAGGAAGAGGTTTAGGCTATGTACTTATGCAGTACAAGAAGGTCATCGCCTATGCGTCAAGACAATTGAAGCCTCATAAACAAAACTATCCAGTTCACGATCTGAAGCTTGCAGCTGTTATCTTTGCCTTAAATATTTTGAGGCATTACCTATATGGGGAGAAGTTCAAAATCTTCATCGATCACAAGAATTTAAAATACCTCTTTACACATGAGGAATTGAACATGCGCTAATGACGATGGATGGAGTTTTTAAAAGATTACGACTGCACTATTCAGTATCATCCCGGCAAGGTGAACGTAGTAGCAGATGCGTTGAGTCGAAAATCCTCAGGGACACTCGCCACACTCATGGTCAACAAGTGGAGACTGCATGAAGATTTTGGAAATCTGGGAGCAACCATTCGAGAGGAAGGATTGAAGTTCTTATGTGCTAATCTCAGCATTTAATCGACCATCGTTGAGAAGATAAAAGAAAATCAAGCAATTGACCCTCAGATGATAGAGCTGATGGACGATGTAAAAAATGGAGAAAAGACAGAATTCAAAATATGTGCGGATGGTTCGTTGTGATATTGAGATCGATTATGCGTACCAAGCAATCCAGAGCTAAAGAAGAAACGGTTAGATGAAGCTCCCAAGTCTCGATATACGGTACATCCAGGAAGTACAAAGATGTACCAGGAAAAGTTGCTGATCTCAGCATTTAAGCGACACTTCTGGTGGAACAACATGAAGAGAGAAATTGTTGAATATGTATCAAGTTGTTTATCCTGTCAGCAAATTAAAGCCGAAAATAAGAAGTCAGCAGGATTGTTATAACCTTTGCCAATACCAGGGTGGAAATGGGAGCGGATTAACATGGACTACGTCACTGGGCTGCCAAGAACAAAGAGCGGTCACGATTCAATTTGTTTAATAGTAGATAGACTTACCAAACGCGCACACTTCTTACTAGTTAAGATTACCCAAATAGTGAAAAGTCTCGCGAAGGTATATATTAAGGAGATTGTCCAATTGCACGGTGTACCAGTGAAGATCGTGTCAGACCAGGACTCAAAGCTTACGTCAGGACTTTGGAGGAAGTTAAAGGAAAAGTTGGGCACCAAGCTACAGTAAAGGACTGCTTTTCATTCAGAAATCGACGGACAAGTTGAAAGGACAATTCGCATGTTAGAAGATATGTTACGAGCTGCACGCTAGACTTCAAAGGAAACTGGGACGATCATTTGCCGTTGATCGAGTTCGCCTTCAACAACAACTATCATGCAAGTATCCAGATGGCACCCTTCGAGGCACTCTATGGAAGACCTTGTCGATCGCCTGTATGTTGGGAAGAAGTCGAAGATCGAAGTCTGCTCGGACCAGAATTGGTGAAAGAAACCACAAAAAAGATTCAAATCATTTGGGAATGTCTCATTGCTGCTCAAAATCACCAAAAGAGTTATGCTGACCGGGATCATCGAGAACATCAATACGAAGTTGGAGATCATGTATTCCTAAATGTATCACCAACAAAAGGAGTTTTACTATTCGAAAAGAAAGAAAAGCTCAGTCCCAGATTCATCGAGCCGTTCGAAGTTCTCAAGAAGATTGGAAAAGTCGCTTACCAACTGGCCTTACCTCCTTCACTAGCCAACGTACATAACGTCTTTCACGTGTCGATGCTGAGAGATTATAAATTTGATCCCACACACGTGTTAGACTCTGAACCTTTTGAAGTACAGGAAGACCTGTCTTTTGTGGAAGCGCCAACGCAAATCATTGATTGGAAGAGTCACGGTACGAGAAGCAAAAGAATTCATCGAATAAAAGTTCTGTGGCGACATCACTCTGGAGACGATGCAACATGGGAACGTGCAGATGAGATGCACCAAATGTACCCGCAATTGTTCGAAAATGCTTTTCGAGGACGAAATTCTTTTTAGAGGGGGAGAATGTTTCAAAAAATGCTTAAGGTAATAAGGTAAATTTCAAGGACGAATTTTTTTTTTTAAGAGGGAAGACCCAAACTTTCAAACCTAACTTGACCCGACCCGACCCGATTCAACCCAAAGCACACACACACACCCTTTAACTTATACAAGCTTTATACCTTAATTTTATCCTTACACCTTAAATCCCCAAAAATCAAAACCCATGCGCATAGCAGAGACGTTTTCTCCCATTTTCTTTCTTCTTCAATTCGATAACGCACACCATAAATTGCAGATTTAATTCGAAAGTTGAATGGTCTCCCTACCCGAGCCTATAAATATAGCCTTCCTCCTCTATTTTTCACACCAAGCTTTCTTCCTCAAAGCTCTCTTCTTCAAGTTTTTCTTCTCTTCTTTCTTAAGGTATGCTTCTTTTAGTTTATTTTAGGTAATTTTTGTAAATCTAGAATTTTAGTTTCCTAGATTTTTAGTTATTTTGATTATATAGTTAAATTCTAGTTTTAGAAATTATATTAATGCTGGTAAATCTATTTTTATTCTGGTTATATATATTGTATACTCTATCTTTTAAATTCTACTTTTATTTTAAAATTGTTAGGGAAATACTGGTTTTAATTCTAGTTTAGATTCTGGTTGTATTTTGTATTTTAAATTCAAATTTTTATATATTTAAATCCTAAATCGGTTGTATATTAAAATTAGGGTTTTTATGTTAACTTCATATCTTGAAATTACATTCTGGGTTATATTCTGATATTCTAAAACTCTGATCTTATATTGTTGATGGATATTTTTATAATCTAATTTTATATTCTAGTTTTGGTTCAGTTTTAAAATCTAAAATTATATTCTGCTTTTATTTTTATTTTTAAAAAATATGATTTTTATTAAAATGATGGTTTAAATCCTGATTTATATTTTAAAGGATGGTTTTATATTTCAACTCTAATTTTATAATCCTGATTTATATGGTGAATTTATACTCTAATTTTATACTGAAATTCTGGTTTATATTTAAACCTAGTTTTATAACCTGATTAGATATTTTATATCCTGGTTTTATTCTATTTTTATATGCTAAAATTATATTTGAAAATTCCATTTTATGCTGGTTTATAATATTGGTTTTATAATTCTAATTTTATAATTTGGTTTTATATGCTGATAGGGTAATTTAAAATATTAGTTATAATCTGAAATTACATTCGGTTTTATTTAATTTTATAATCTAGAACTATATTCTATTTTATTTAGTATTATAATCTGATTTTATATTCAAGTTTTAGTTGGTTTATAATCTAATTTATATATTCTAGTTTTAGTTGGTTATAATCTGATTTTGATTTTATTTTAGTTGTATAATATGAATTTGTCCTTTAAATTCTGGTTTGAATGCTGGTTTATATCAAAATATAAATATAATAAATTAGGTTCTAAGATTATACGAGGATTTAAAATAGAGTTAGAATTTTTGTTTAATATTAAATCAGATTTTATTTAAGGGTTTAAAACTAAACTATAAATCAGAGTTGTTTTACATTAATGATTTTAATAAATCAGATTTTTATTTCTGTTTTAAATTAAGGAATTTCTGTTTTAAAGTAACCGAATGTTCTAAGATAGGGGTTGAAATAACTCAATCAAATCCAACCTAACTTGATGACCCTATCTTGGTTTGTTCTTCCTACATCTTTGATCCGTTCTTGTTTACCACTTTCCCTTGTGTCAGGTAACCTTTGAAACTGTTACAAGAACCTTGAATCCGACAATTGAGGCAAGTGACCTATCCCATAACATGTTTTATACACCTACTTATTTAGATAATGATGATTTTGTTTTTGGCATAGTATATACTATAATGTTGATAAATAGATACTGAATGATTCATAATTGTAGTTTAGACTTGCTTCACTCAGTGATGATTATTCCAAATCGAATCATATTATTGTTAGAAAGATAAATGTCATAATCATTATTTACTTAGTTTAAATTGTACAAGATATCATTTGCTATTTCGAAATGAAGCATTGAGATAAGTTTTTCAAAAGAAACTGATATGAAGAACTTTAGAAATGATGAATATTGTAAAGATGAATAAGATACGATTTTTATAAAGATCCCCATGGGGCTGCATGGTAGTATTGGATGAACGTATCCATTTGTGTACTTCCCTAATACGAAGCAAAGCCATCAAACCGGATCGACACGATTGACAATGGGATTGATGAAAATATGGAACCCTCTTTGTGACTGGTATCCATGATAAATGATGAATGATGATATGAATGCAAATACACTTGGATCGGTGCTATTATTTAACAATTGTACAATATAAATGATACAATTATAAACTAAGTTATTTTTCTTCTTTATATTGCAGTATTAGATAATATAACTGATGTTATTCTTATTTGAAATGAAGTTCTCAATTTCAAACTGATAAAATTAATAAAAGAGTTATATTATTTATTGGGGGTTACTTATTGAGTTTTATCTCACCCCCGTTGCTATTTAAATTTCAGAGACCAGACCTCGCGGCTCAGAAGCTGCATTCCAAGAGGAGACCCTAGAAGACTTGCTTATTTAGCCTTGGTTAGGAGTTGTTTAAACGTTGTAATTAGAAATAATTGTAATTTTGAATTTTATTAATAAGAATGGACCGTTATGTTTCCTTTATTTGAATTTTAATTATTGAATGCGTTCATATGCCGAAATGGATCATATATCGAATTTCATGGCATGACAAATAGTCTCTATAATTTGTTTACCATCCTCATGGGATTGATGTCGTACTTCGCACCCATTATACTACGGTACAATTCGTGCGCTTGTGATTAACACTTTGAATTTCATTACAAGCAGCGGGCAAGTTTTTGGTAGACCAAGGAGTAAATAGACTGGGGGGCGAGTTTTTGGTAGACCAAGGAGTAAATAGACTAGGCACTCGATCAAAGGGGGGCAAACTAAGCAAATACGAGAAATTTGGCCCGCTCCGCTTCACGAAAAACAAGGACCACTACGGGAGGTCGAACCAAGGAGCTATGGAAGTCAAGCCTCGTCCTTGGGAAGTATACTATAATTCATTTGCATGTTCTGTGAATAGTCGTTAGATTAAGGAATATCCAGAAAGACATTTAATCAATCTAATTCTATCTTTGTTCATTCCGTTTGAAGAAAGGAAGACCCCAAAAAATCAAATTTTCTTTTAGTTGTTGAATCTCTATTTGATTCATCAATGTCTGATATTCTAAATCTTCCTAGTCAAACCATCAAGGACCCTAAATATCTCCCTAAAAATCATAGAATGCTTCCAATGCAGTGGAGAATCCTTCTTTAATCAACTGGTTGTGGTTAAAAAATATGCTCTATCCACACTCTAGTAGTGGCAATGGGCTGAAGATGAGAAAGACCTGTCCATAAAGCAACCTCTATAACAATAGCGCTTGAGGATACCACTTGTTTCTAATGAGTGCTAAGCTCTCCGTAACTTTGCAACCCCTCATGTCGCTTCTCACCGTTTCCCTCCAGGTTTGTATGGGTCTTCCTCACCTACCTCCTGCTGCTTGTACTATTTCAGTTGTTCGTGAAGGTTTGCTATTAGCCTCCTATGGACATGTCCAAACTACATCAAGCAACATTCCATAGTTTTTCCCTCTATCAGTGCCACTCTCAAATTCTTTTTTATATACTCAAATGTAACATCCCTATTAAGAGCCTTAAGAGCATATAAAATTGTGAACTACAAGATTTCATGATATCCTCCATTGCACCTTCAAAAGGGGAAGGAGAGATAGAGTTTATAGTTAAACATTTTGTCTCACAAAATCACATTAAGTAACAAAATGCTACTCACACAGTAAATGTAACTCTACTCACCAATATGGTATACAACCAGAACATATACACCACACACACTCAACAGTACCTACTTGACAGGTCGGGGGTTCAATATTTAGTAACCATGGATCATCAAATTAAAGCCATGTTTCATTAAATGAAACAAAATTACAGCTAATAAAAAGGTGTAGCGAGAAGCTTAGCCAAAAGGAACAAAAAGGTCAAACAGAAACAAAGAAATATAAGAGGTTGGCAAGTGGCGACACGAACACAAATGGCACATAAAACCTTCTAGGGTGGTTTAATCCATGGTTTGAAAACTCCAAAACTCGACTCAACTCAAATGCCAGCTAGGTCGAGTTAACTTGAAGACTGGGATAAACTCGACTCATTCTGTCTCGGTAATTTAGTAAAATGTATATATTTTGTAAAAACGATAATAATATTTCACAAGCAAAAGGATAGAAAGATATGTTGGTAAAATGGGTAGTTATGAACCCTAGTTGCATCATCGTAGCGAAATCTCGACTCGGACTCAAATTGAAAATTCCGGCTTCGAGTAACTCGGTCGAGCTACTCGATGACTGGTCAAGTTTTTGAACTAGGATCTAATCTGCGCCCACTCAAGCAGGATGACAGTGGCTGTCACAACCCCCTTCAGAGAAACATACATAGACCACCAACAAAGGTCCTCAATGACTGATCAATTAAAAATGTGAGAGTATTGAAATTTATTCACAAATCTGCTTCTTTCCTTCCAAAATTCTCAAAAGGTTGCCATTGGCAATGCCTTCTAGATGGAAACCACATACCCATCAAACTGGCCATGCTGCTAACATCGAGGCACAGGTTTCTCCCAACCATTCGCAGACCCCAAACTAGTTTAGAAATACATCCCTGATCTAACTTGTGAGCATGCACTGCAAGAAAGGATAGTCCACAATTTCATTCTCCACACCAAAAAGTTCATTACAAACCAGTTTGTGGTATTTAATGTTGCATGTACACTTTTTTCACATGATACTAGGTTATTTGTTTTAAGTCTGTTTGTAAGTAAGCTTAGAATTTGTTAACTAATTTGTTAGCTTCCATTTATGAAATAATAGGCCATTGTTTATCATGGTCTGCAGTTTTGAATTGACCTATAAAATACATGCATAATGGTTCTTGTGCAATATCTTCTCCTTTGAAATATAACAATTCTCATTTTATTGATAGGCGAGTCAATGCAAGATCCTATCAAACAAATATGGAGAGCGAACATTGGAGATCAAGTTTCTTAAAGCACTGGTATGGCTGCAATCTGGGCTCATTGTGGCCACATTTTCCTTGGGATTTAGCTGAATTTTGATTCATTGAAAAATACTCTTACAGATCATTATTCTGTTGAGTAGTATTCACTACTGAAGATTGCGAATATTGTAGATTGAGAAATTGCAGAAGGAAAAATAGGAAATGTAAATCTTCTTGGATATGTATGGTCAAGAGTGTTTTGATAGCAGGTACATTATGAGGATGTTATTTTAATAGCTTTACAGCACCCTATTCATCTTGGTGCAGTAGTATCTACATGGTTTTTGAATACATGGACCATGACTTGACTGGTCTATCAGGCCGTCCTAGGATGCGCTTTACAGTTCCCCAGATCAAGGTATCACCAACTCCATATGGGTTAAAGCAATTTCAGTTCATCTGATCAATACGCTTTGATTTGATTCTTGAAACATTTGTTTTTTGATCTAATACTCGATTGCTTACCATCTTTTCATGAAATACAAATTTTCCAGAAAATTTTGGAATTCATTCTTAGCATGGTTTGAGTAAGTGGATGCTTCGATGGATCCTTTGCGTCGGTCCTGGCCGGATGGCCTAAGGATCTGTTTGTGTGTTTGTTGGGGGTGGGGAGTCTTTTGTTGGAAAAAATTGAAATGTTGATCCGAAATAATATAGGAAACTGGTCCGAGCCATGAGAACTATCGTTGTCTTTAAACCAATATTTGCCCCCACCACTTCGACAAAGTGGTCACCAATAGGTTACCGACAAATTGGTTCTAGGATACAACAAACCGGTTGTGTATTCTTGTGAAGGATTTGATGAATCCGTTCACGCTATCCGAACACCAAATAATGCAAGACCGCTCTGATAAAAACCTTTAAAGATATAACAAAAGAGAAGAAAGAATACTTTTATGGTGTGTAAAAAAATTATATTAGATTCCTTAAATAGAAATCAAGTGATGTGTTAATGCACCATTTTCCTATGAAAAGGTGCAGCACGCGTCCCTTCGAAAAAGACACACCATTTTGGAATGACCCTTCACTTTGAAAAGGCACACCACTTTGGAAAGACCCTTCATTTTCAAAAGACACATCACTTTGGAAAGACACCTCAATTGAAAAGACACACCTCTTGGGAAAAGACAAGTTTTATAAACTTTTAAATATCTAACACCCACTATTTAAAAGTTTAAATATCCAACAATCTCCCACTATTTAAAATTTTGAAATCAGAGCAAAGCCTAAAATATATGCATAAATGAAAATGTCTTACAGACTTGAATTTTTACTTTAGGGGAAATAATGCAAAGTTTGCCAAGATTTTTAGTGAAACTAAGTCTTGAACTAACAATCTTATACGACAAACCGAAACTATTCCACATAGATATTTCATATATTTAGTGTTCAATAAATTGGTTAGCACATTTAGGCCATATGCTAGTACCCTGATTTTCATAAGTGTTTATGAGATAAAGTCATATCTCATTAAAAGCGATGTCACCCTCACACTTATATAGGTAGACTTATAAGGGATGCTGTAATATCCCTGATATTTTTGACCTATTTTTCATTTACCTCGGTAAGCGTGTCCAGAAAATATTGTGGAATGTTTTATTTTTGGTAAGCTAAGGCTATGATGAGACTTGTGGAAAAAGGAATTGGTCAGAAGATGTGTGTAAGTCATGTAATCGATGACTTACACAATAGCATTAGTGTTTGTATTTAACACCGGATATTCTTTTAACTTAATTAGGTAAGTTGTAAAATAATAAAATCTAGATATTTTATTATTAGCTTTAGGTTATAAGAGAGAGTGCAAGAGAAGTTTCACTTCTCTCTCTCTCGTTGGAATTAAGCCTCTAAGGATCTGCCTCATTTGATCCCAGATCTTGGAAGCTTGAGAGCTCCTCTTTCCATCTCAACCATTACTTTGTCTTATGCTTGTAATTGGATCTGTTTGAACTACTGAAAGAGAAAGGAGAAGTTCTTTGTGAATTTGTGGTGGCTGAGACAGTGTCCACCTCCTTGAATGAGGACTGATTCGAAGTTTTTAAACCTTTGAGCTTGGAGATTGTTCCGGTGCGGGAATCGGTGCAACAGAATCAACGAATTAAGCTACAAGAGGTAGGCTGTTAAAACCTTCTTGTGTCCTTTAAAATTTTGTTTTGCTTAGAATAGTATTTAGTATGTTTAAAGGAGATCTGAGGGCTGTGTTTGGAAATGAAGAAAAGAATCTGGACATGAAAGGTTAACAGAACTTTGAGGAATTTATCATCGATTTGAAAATCGATTTGTCGATTTAATTAATCGTGATTTGGAAATCAGCAATGAAATGAGTTTTTTGGCCTGAGATAGATTTTTGAAAATCGAAGGTCGATTTCCAATTCGATGGTCGAATTGGGAATTCGACCATTGATTTGAAAATCGACAGTCGAAATGTGTTGTTGTTCCTAAAGCCAAATTGTGGAAATCGATTGTCGATTTTTAAATTTTGACTGATGAACAGTTTTGAAATTCGATGGTCGAATTTGAAATCGACCATCGAATTTCAAATTCGACCAACGAATTTGAATTCGATGGTCGAATTCTGTCCTGTATTTGGCTTTCGAAATTTTTCAGAATATTTTCTCAGCAAGCTTTCGGGTTGAAATTCTTGTTCTATATTAACATTGAGAGTGTTAATATATGTAGGTTTTGATTGTTGGAAGTCCTTGGTGAAGACTGCTAGTGCATGGTTTTGAATACTCCTTGTTAAGGTAGGCGAACCCTATATTTAACTTGCATTGAATTATAAGTATACCTGATTTGTATACATTAAGAGGCATAAATTTACAAATTACATTACAGCATAAATAAGACTCTGCATATAAGACACAAATCTGAAATTCGGAAACTTTGTTATGATTAAGAACCTTGTAATTTGAACCTCAGAACCTCAGTTAATTTTTGAATCAGAACTTCGAATCAGAACTTTGAGAAATCAGTATATGTTATGAATAATAAGCCTTGATATGTATTAGCATTTGCATTTGATTTAAGGTTCATACGTACGATGCCCTAGATTCTACCAACCGTGTTGACGGTAATACTTTGGCGCAAGTTTCCCTCATAGCGTAGGGGCTTGTTGCATTTTCGAAATGGGTTCATGAACGACGATGGTCAGTAGGGTTTCCCATCGGTCACGTAGTCCGCTCTCATGCTATAGGAAATTTGGGAGATAAAATTAAGTTATAAATTTAAGATAAGAAGCATGCTAAATCAGAATATTTTGAACACTTTAGATTATATTATCAGTTTTGACTCAGGATTAGAACTGGAGATTTACTTTGAAAAGCATCATTGAAAAACCATATTTGATCCGATTCCGTCTTTTGAAAACCTTTACTTATAAAGAAATGCAAATAGATCTGTTTCCTCTATTGAGCTTGGCTGTTAGCTCACCCTCGACTATACGTCACAGGTGCTGAGACTGACCTTGGGTCAGAGGATCCGGAGGACTCCGATTATATTCCTGAGGAGGATTTGGACATATCAGCTGAGGAGTTCTTTCCGTGATCTTAGATCCTGTGTTTTCTTTTTGGTATTTTTGTCTGGATATTATTTTGGAATATTGGGCCCTAGGCCTTTATTTTGGTTCTTTTGATATCACTCGAGGAACCATTATTGTGAATCACTATTTTAGGTGATCGGATTGGCCATCACCGATGGTTCTCCTTGGTTCCTCATAGTGATATATTCATTTTGTTATATGAAGCTTTTGTTTTTGGATTACTATATGTTGCCTCTGTCTTTAGATCTTTGTTTATGTTGTCGGCTTCTGTTGGTTACGGCTTATTGAGAAATCAATAAGTTGATGAATCGACCTTTCCTATACCTTAGGGATTGGAAAAGTCGGGTCGTCACAGTTGGTATCAGAGCAAGGCTCTAGATTCAGAGTCTTAGGACTAGGGGTTATATTATTTCTAACAATTCATTACTGATCAATTGTTATTGTTTTTGTAACAATGACAGATCAGCATGCCTCCACGGTTTAGAGGCAGAGGCCGAGGTATAGAGGGACCTCGTACAGCTCACATTGAGGAGATAGATGAGGGTGTAGGCACCTCATATGGTAGAAGGCGAGTTGCTTCTGGCCCTAATGCAGATCCTTTGGGAGCTGCTAGGCAAGACAGAGGGAATGTGGACGAGGTGTTGGCAGCCTTGGCTACTAACATGGCCCAATGATGACAGCCATTGACCGATGCAGAGAGATCGGCAACTAGACATCAGCCAGGAGGATTCGCAGAGTTTAGGAGGATGAGACCTCCTACATTCTCAGGGCAGACAGATCCTATGAAAGCTGAGGCATGGCTGGATGAGATAGAAAAAATATTTGAAGTGTTGCAGTGTACCGATGTCGAGAAAGTACGCTGGGCATCTTTCAAACTTTTGGGCAAGGCCAGCCCGTGGTGGAAGTCTGTTTCCCGGATGAGAGAGCAGGACTACCCCAATACTCCATGAACTTGGGCAGAGTTCGTGGAGACATTCAACGATCAGTACTTTCCAAAGATCGTACGTAATCAGTGGGAGGTCCAATTTATTGAATTAAAACAGAATGAGATGTCGGTGCACAAGTATGGCATAGAATTTGATAGGCTTTCTCGATTTGCACCCCTGCGCGTGGCCACTAAGCTGATGAGAGCTCAGAAATTTCAGAGAGGTTTGAGGCCGAACATTCAGGAGAGGGTGTCGATGTGGGAAATGGAGACGTATGCTGGAGTCATGTCCAAGGCCCTCATTACAGAGGAAGATTTTCAAAAACAATACTTGAGCCGAGAGCAGGGTAATAAAAATAGGTTTGGCTAGGGACAGCAGAGTGCTTCAGAGCAGGTGAACAAAAGCCAAGGTTCTCTAAACCTCCTCCCTACCCTAGTCAGCGATCATATTCTAGACCGGTTGTTGCTTCAGGACCAGTGACGTCTTCCTATCAGAGACCTCAGAGTTCGTCACCAGGACGACCTTTCAGAGCCGGGAGCACTACTGTGAGTGGACCTTCTGTGGCTCAGGGTTCGACGAGAGGATCAGCTGTTACTCCTGTTTCTACCCCAGTGTGTGCAAGATGTGGGAAACCACATAAGACAGAGGATTGCAGGCAGAACACTGGAGGATGCTTTAGGTGTGGACAGGTTGGTCACATGATCAAGGATTGTCCTGTTGTTGAGAAAGGATGGACTATGACAGTCTCTACGCAGAAGTCAATGCGACCTACAGTTCAAGGTCGGGCTTATGCGGTGACTGCACAGGATGCCCAAACGTCGAATGATGTCATCCAAGGTATCATTAAAAGTTGAGATGTCATTTATGCATTGATTCAATTATTATTGTTTAAATTTAAATTCAAGTCAATTATGTTAAACCACATAGGAATCATTGCATATAATTAACAAACTTTTTAACTAAAGGTGCACTTATGATGAGTAGTCGAGACGACGTGGATAAAATTGAAGCGCGAGTACTTATAGACCCTGGGTCTACGCACTCGTTTATTACTCCTTCCTTCTTAGAGAAGTTGGGTATTATTCCCGAACCCCTTGCCTTTATTTTGGACGTCAAGATTCCTACGGGAAGTTCGGTATGCACTGATACAGCATGTCAATCAGTCATCGTGATGATTGATAAGCACGAGACATTGACAGACATGATTACGTTGAGCATGGAAGGGTTCGACGTCATTCTCGGAATGGATTGGTTGGCAGCTTATCACGCGAGCGTGGACTGTCTGCGAAAGATTGTGACCTTCCGACCGCCAAAGCGGAAATCCTTCCGATTTTGTGGAGTCAAATCCAAGGTTGCACCGTTGATTTCAGCCATTAAAGCCAAGCGCATGATGAAGAATGGTTGCAGTGGGTATCTGGCCTATTTACAAGATTCTACAGAGAAGAAGAATGACTTGGCTCTTATCAAGGTGGTCTGCGATTATCCTGATGTCTTTTCAGAGGACTTACCTGGATTACCACCTGACCGAGAGATTGAGTTCGCGATTGAGCTAGCGCCGGATACAAAATCGTTATCTAAAGCTCCATATCAGATGGTGCCTGCTGAGTTGAAGGAACTCAAGGAACAGCTTCAGGAGTTGTTAGACAAAGGCTTTATACGACTGAGTGTCTCTCCTTGGGGTGCACCTATTCTATTTGTGAAAAAGAAGGATGGATCGATGCGTCTGTGTATCGATTATAGGCAGCTCAACAAAATGAAGATTAAGAATCGTTATCCTCTTCCACGGATAGACGACTTGTTTGATCAATTGCAAGGTGCCAAGTTCTTTTCAAAGATTGATCTGAGGTCAGGCTATCACCAGCTCAAGATCAAAGCAGAAGATATATCCAACTGCATTTCAGACGCGTTATGGCCACTATGAGTTTTTAGTGATGCCGTTTGGATTGACGAATGCGCCTGCATCTTTCATGGACCTGATGAACAGGGTGTTCAAACCACATCTTGATAAATCTGTGGTAGTTTTCGTAGATGACATCCTCATCTATTCGAAAACCAGAGAGGAGCATGTGCAGCATCTGAAGATGGCTCTTCAAACACTCAGGGACCATCAGTTGTATGCCAAACTCAGTAAGTGTGAGTTTTGGCTTGAGCAGGTCAGTTTCTTGGGCCACGTAGTCTCTGAAGCGGGTATCTCAGTGGATCCTACAAAGATAGATTCTGTGGTGACATGGGAACAACCTACGACAGTTACAGAGGTCCGAAGTTTCCTTGGTTTGGCAGGGTACTATCGGCGATTTGTCGAGGGTTTCTCGAAGATATCGGGTCCACTTACACAGCTCACAAGAAAGAATGCTAAGTTCGATTGGACAGAGCAGTGTGAGCAGAGCTTTCAGGAGCTAAAACGTCGCTTGACTACGGCACCAGTGCTTGCTATACCTTCCGGCAGTGGAGGTTTCGCAGTATATAGTGATGCTTCTTATGGCGGATTAGGCTGTGTGCTTAATCAACACGAGCGGGTCATTGCGTATGGTTCTAGGCAGTTGAAGGACCATGAAAGAAACTATCCGACGCATGACTTAGAGCTAGCAGCAGTTATATTCACCTTGAAGATCTGGCGACATTACCTCTACGGTGAAATCTTTGATATATTCACCGATCATAAGAGTCTCAAGTACCTCTTCACTCAAAAGGACTTGAATATGAGGCAGCGACGATGGATGGAGTTCTTGAAGGACTACGATTGCTCGATTCAGTACCATCCGGGAAAGGTGAATGTCGTTGCTGATGCTCTTAGTAGGAGGTCTTCAGTACAGTTGTCACATCTTGTTAGCCGGATTCAGAGATGGAAGCTTTTGGAGGATATGGCCTTGGGCAGCTCACGGTTCGATGTAAAAGGCTCGGGAGCATTGATGGCTACACTTGTATTACGTCCTACACTCTTTGAAAACATTCGAAAGCTTCAGATGATCGATGATGAGCTGATGGCAATCAGACGAGATGTCGAGAATGGCAGCAAGAAGGATTTCTCCATCCGAGCAGATGGGACCTTTCTATTTTACGACCGGGTATGCGTACCGTCGAGTATCGAGCTTCGGGACACCATTCTGGAAGAGGCTCACAAATCCATGTATGCCATACATCCTAGTAGCACCAAGATGTATCAGGACTTGATGAAGAGTTTCTGGTGGCGAGGTTTGAAACGCGACGTCGCTGAGTACGTATCGCGGTGCTTGGTTTGTCAACAAGTTAAGGTTGATCATCAGAATCCTACAGGCCTATTGCAGCCTTTACCTGTGCCTGAGTGGAAATGGGAAGCCATTTCGATGGATTTCATACTCGGCTTGCCGAAGACACTGAGAAAAAACAATGCCATATGGGTAACCAAGTCTGCTCATTTCTTGCCATATAATACCACGTATACTGCCAGTAGACTTGCAGAGTTATACCTGAAGGAGATTGTTAGACTGCATGGGATATCGGCTAGTATTGTGTCTGATCGAGACCCGTTGTTTACTTCACATTTTTGGTAGAGATTTTAGGAGGGCATGGGTTCTCGTCTTGACTTTAGTTCAGCATTTCACCCACAGACGAATGGCCAGACCGAGCGCGTGAACCAGATCATCGAGGACATGTTGAGAGCATGTATGTTGGATTTTCACGGGTCATGGGACCAACACTTGCCTCTGATCGAGTTCGCCTATAATAATAGCTTTCAGGCTAGCATTGGTATGGCTCTGTTCGAGGCTTTTTATGGACGGCGGTGTCGATCACCGTTGAACTGGGAAGAAGTGGGTGAGAAGCTCATTATTGGACCTGAGATAGTTGAGCGCACTACCGAGATGGTTCGGTTGATACGCGAGCGACTACGAGTAGCTCAGAGTCGTCAGAAGAACTACGCCGATCTCAAACGGAGACACGTGGATTTTCAGGTAGCTTTTGATATGTCAATGTGTATTTCTTCACTTGGTATAAATTCCATGTGAAATTGGCACTAATACTCGATTTTTCAGGTCGGCAAGAATGTCTTTGTTCAGATTTCGCCTACCAAGGGCGTTATGCGATTCGAAAAATGAGGGAAACTGAGTCCCCGATACGTTGGGCCTTTTGAGATATTAGGCCGAGTCGGAGAGGTTGCATATCGTGTGGCATTACCGCCGCAATTATCTAGCATGCACAACGTCTTCCATGTGTCGATGTTGCGTCGATACATCCGTGACCCGACTCACGTGCTTGATTACCAACCCATCGAGCTTCAGGATGGTTTGAAGGTGGTCGAGGACCCGATTCGGATTTTGGATCGCAAGGAGCAGATCCTACGCACTAACAGCATTCCTTTGGTTCTCGTGCAATGGCGGAATCATACACCGGAGGAACCCACTTGGGAGCGTGAAGCTGAGCTCCGAGACCAATTTCCGACCCTTTTTTATTAAATTTTGAGAAATTATGTGTTGAATGTATGATCCCTTGAATTTTGATGTAATTACTGATTTTATACAAATAAATTGGTGAGTAATTTTTGGCGGTCCAATATACAAATTAATTTGTGCATATTTAAAGGTCTCTACATTATGGAAAATTTGATAATTTTGGGCCTAAACCTGGTATGTTCCACACTACTGGCCATGTGAAATAAAATTTTACCTATAGTTAGCTACTTCCTTAAATTTCACTGAGCCATTTGGCCTTGATACTATGTCATGGCCCTATATATATATATATATATATATATTATTTTGTACATGTTTAACAGTTTTTGTTTTTGTGTTACGTTGTGGAAATCCTGAAAATTTTGCGATCCCGACTAGACCCGAACTTGTTATTTTTCCGAATGGCTATATGAAATAGTTTAGCCAAAATTGCTTAGCCTATTCTTTAATTTTCTACGCCAATTTCGGCTGTGATAATGCGGTCATGGTCCGATAAGGTGATGGGAATGAAATGGGATCAAAGAAGGTCCATTTAGACCCAATGGTATGGTTTGAATTCCAAAAATTTTGAAAAATTTTAAAGACCACAGTGTGACAAAATTCGACTGTCGAAAATGAAATTCGATGGTCGAATTTTTATAAAAGGTTACAAGCAATTTTCAGCCAAAACAGGACCTGAGATGTTTCTGAGAAAATCGACTGTCGATTTTCAAATCGACCATCGATTTTCAAATCGGTGGTCGAATTTCTCGATTTAAGTGTGGGGTTTTTAAATTGTTTTGTCATTTCGGGTTCCAACTTTGAGGGTTTTGGGGGTTTTTGGCGATTTTAGGATTTTTTCATCAATTTTGGCCGCAATCCAAGGGGGAATCCACTACTTTTTACAAGAAATTTGGATTTTAATCATTGGAAACCCGATTTGGGGCTCTTCACAAGGTAAACCTTGATCCATTTCTCTTGAGCAGTTTTGTTTTTCTTGTCTTCTGTGGAGATTTTTTTTATTATTGTAAAATGGGGCCTAAGAAACAAGCCCCAATTTGAAACCCTACCTCTAAGAGGCCGGCTTCCAAAGCGGGTTCCTCAAGCCGAGCACCACAATCAGCCCCACAGGCCGACCAGCCTACACATTCGGCTCCGCCACCACCAAAGCCCATCCCACCCTCTATTTCTCCAATGCCTGAACAGCCCAATGAATTTTGGAGCATTAAAGGCTTCACCACTGAGTATATTTTTCACCCAGAGTTGTTTGATCAGCAAACAACCACTCAATGGGTGGGTGAATACCTCGAAAAAGCCCAGTTGACCTCCCTGTGCACCTCATTTAGTGATCACTTTTATCCCCGTCTCGTGCGCCTGTTTTATCAGCATATGCGCCCCGAGGACGGGAAGAAAATTTACACGGAAATTGATGGCCGAGATTATATATTTGATCTCGACGACATGGTTGTGGCACTACGCTGCCCTTTAAATCACTCCAAAACCATGGGGTTAGGTCCTCCTTTCCCCAAACCAGTCCGCTTTGAGGACGTGATTACCCAAATGACGCAAGGTCGTCATGGGTCCGATAAATCCATAGTCACGGTCCATATGCCGGAGTCCATGTGGATATTGGACAAAATTTTAAAGGCCACACTTTACCCTTTTGGTCATCAGTCTGAGCGCACAGGTCCCCTACAACAAATTCTATTTGCGGCTTATAAGGAGCGCTGGTTTAGTGCTCCTGACGTCCTTTTCAAGGGGATTATCAAGGCACGGGAGAAAATGGGTAAACATGTGAAGAAACCGATGAAGAGTATGCCATATGCTCGATTAATTTCGGTGATGATTGAGAACTACCGAGCGGGCCCCGCCTATGACATCCCTCCTACCGAACCCAAATCCACCGCAGGTCGAAAAATGTATAACCTGGTCAATTGGGGTCAAACTTACAGTCGACTTGTGAAGACTCCAAAAGATGCAGCGGTACCTGATGCCGCTAGAGATGATGATGAGGACCCTACTCATTCTGCCCCTGACACAGCTGCCCCTGCACCTCCTCAGCCCCCATAGAGTGACATCCTTATGCTCTCAGAGTTCACCCGACAAATGACCGCCATGAGCCACCAGATTCAGGAGCTCACCCAGCATACCAGCTCTATGCGTCAGGAGTTGGATGTCCATGGCGGCGCTCTCTGTTACCTGATGCAGCACGCGTTTCCCGAAGATTACACTACCTATATGGCGGACATACGTGCTTTAGTATATCGCCCTTCGACATCGGGCGCTGGTACTAGTATGCCTTCTCACCAAAGAAGGACGCGGGTGATTGGTAGCGCGTGATCCGGATCAGGCGGGTCCCTCTACATCGGGAGCTTTTTGAGTATTATGGGTCTGTATTTATTTTACAGCATGGATTATTTAGGACCTGGTGGCCCTTCTTTTTGTTATCTTTTATATTTCTGTTTCGACTTTGGATACTCTGTTTATTTCGTTTTGTATATGGTTACCTTGGATACTTTTATTTTTCTTCTCTATGTGGGTTTTTGGATATCCGTGTGGGTTTTGATTTTTGTCCATCTTTCCGATCCTTATGGCTTGGATTTTTGTTTTGTTCTGTGGACATGTACTCTGTGTATATAGTTTTGTTTACTCTCGCCATTTTTCCTATGGGTGTGGGTTTGCTCTCTATGTCGCTTTTGTTCTTTATGTTGCTTTGGTGGGTTTTTGTTTTCTTTATGGCTTTCATGCGTCACTGTGCATCGGTCTCCCGGCACATGACACTTGGGGTGTGGGCATCCATGAACGGATGCAATCCACTATGGCCTTTTGATGCCACATGCAGTACATCCATGTTACTACGGATCCCATCCCTTGGCTTGCGTGCCCTGTGGGATCGAAACACGGTGACCCATGTTTTTCTTTTCTTTTATTGTATGGTATCTCTTGCATTCAATTTTCGCGGACGAAAATTCCTGAGGGGTGAATGTAATATCCCTGATATTTTTGACCTATTTTTCATTTACCTCGGTAAGCATGTCCGGAAAATATTGTAGAATGTTTTATTTTTAGTAAGCTAAGGCTATGATGAGACTTGTGGAAAAAGGAATTGGTTAGAAGATGTGTGTAAGTCATGTAATCGATGACTTACACAATAGCATTGGTGTTTGTATTTAACACCGGATATTCTTTTAACTTAATTGGATAAGTTGTAAAATAATAAAATCTAGATATTTTATTATTAGCTTTAGGTTATAAGAGAGAGTGCAAGAGAAGTTTCACTTCTCTCTCTCTCGTTGGAATTAAGCCTCTAAGGATCTGTCTCATTTGATCCCAGATCTTGGAAGCTTGAGAGCTCCTCTTTCCATCTCAACCATTACTTTGTCTTATGCTTGTAATTGGATCTGTTTGAACTACTGAAAGAGAAAAGAGATGTGGAAAAGGAAAAGTTCTCTGTGAATTTGTGGTGGCTGAGACAGTGTACACCTCCTTGAATGAGGACTGATTCGAAGTTTTTAAACCTTTGAGCTTGGAGATTGTTCCGGTGCGGGAATCGGTACAACGGAATCAACAAATTAAGCTACAAGAGGTAGGTTGTTAAAACCTTCTTGTGTCTTTTAAAATTTTGTTTTGCTTAGAATAGTATTTAGTATGTTTAAAGGAGATCTGAGGGCTGTGTTTGGAAATGAAGAAAAGAATCGGGACATGAAAGGTTAACAGCCACAGAACCTGAGGAATTCGACTGTCGAATTTGTAATTCGACTGTTGATTTGGAAATCGACAGTCGAAATGAGTTTTTTGGCCTGAGACAGATTTTTGAAAATCGAAGGTCGATTTCCAATTCGATGGTCGAATTGGGAATTCGACCATCGATTTGAAAATCGACAGTCGAAATGTGTTGTTGTGCCTGAAGCCAAATTGTGGAAATCGACTGTCGATTTTTATATTTTGACTGATGAACAGTTTTGAAATTCGATGGTCAAATTTGAAATCGACCATCGAATTTCAAATTCGACCAACGAATTTGAATTCGATGGTCAAATTCTGTCCTGTATTTGGCTTTCAAAATTTTTCAGATTATTTTCTCAGCAAGCTTTTGGGTTGAAATTCTTGTTCTATATTAACACTGAGAGTGTTAATATATGTAGGTTTTGATTGTTGGGAGTCCTTGGTGAGGACTGCTAGTGCATGGTTTTGAATACTCCTTGTTAAGGTAGGGGAACCCTATATTTAACTTGCATTGAATTATAAGTATACCCGATTTGACTGCTTCTGTTAAGAGGCATAAATTTGCAAATTCTGTTACACACAGCATAAATAAGACTCTGCATATAAGACACAAATCTGAAATTTGGAAACTTTGTTATGATTAAGAACCTTGTAATTTAAACCTCAGAACCTCAGTTAATTTTTGAATCAGAACTTCGAATCAGAGCTTTGAAAAATCAGTATATGTTATGAATAATAAGCCTTGATATGTATTAGTATTTGCATTTGATTTAGGGTTCACACGTACGATGCCCTAGAGTCTACCAACCGTGTTGACGGTAATACTTTGGCGCAAGTTTTCCTCATAGCGTAGGGGCTTGTTGCATTTTCGAAAGGGGTTCATGAACGACGATGGTCAGTAGGGTTTCCCATCGGTCACGTAGTCCGCTCTCATGCTATAGGAAATTTGAGAGATAAAATTAAGTTATAAATTTAAGACAAGAAGCATGCTAAATCAGAATATTTTGAACACTTTAGATTATATTATCAGTTTTGACTCAGGATTAGAACTGGAGATTTACTTTGAAAAGCATCATTGAAAAATCATATTTGATCCGATTCCGTCTTTTGAAAACCTTTACTTATAAAGAAATGCAAATAGATCTGTTTCCTCTATTGAGCTTGGCTATTAGCTCACCCTCGACTATACGTCACAGATGCTGAGACTGACCTTGGGTCAGAGGATCCGGAGGACTCCGATTATATTCCCGAGGAGGATTTGGACATACCAGCTGAGGAGTTCTTTCCGTGATCTTAGATCCTGTGTTTTCTTTTTTGGTATTTTTGTCTGGATATTATTTTGGAATATTGGGCCCTAGGCCTTTATTTTGGATCTTTTGATATCACTCGAGGAACCATTATTGTGAACCACTATTTTAGGTGATCGGATTGGCCATCACCGGTGGTTCTTCTTGGTTCCTCATAGTGATATATTCATTTTGTTATATGAAGCTTTTGTTTTTGGATTACTATATGTTGCCTCTGTCTTTAGATCTTTGTTTATGTTGTCGGCTTCTGTTGGTTACGGCTTATTGAGAAATCAATAAGTTGATGAACCGGCCTTTCCTATACTTTAGGGATTGGAAAAGTCGGGTCGTCACAGATGCCTTTGAAACTTTAACATCTTAACACATTATATTATAGCGTCTATTAAGAGCAATGCTCAACCTCCCCTTATCTATTATAGGTAAAATACTACCCTTCCTGGGATGTTTATGAGAATTTAATTCTCATTAATGTAGTGCCCCTTTGTCCACCACATATTTATGACTTGTCTTCCCTTTGAACCTAAACATTGATCAAACAAATATTAGGTAGGGTTTCCATCGTAAGTGACTGTTTGGGTAAATGACTTTAAACCCATCCCGATTCTTCCTTTAGACTAACACTTTCATAGTCGCACATAATTGCAATTATCAACACATAAAGTGTTTCTTCAGGCATTTCCATCTGGATCCACAAATCATTTGTTTTCTTGTGCATTAATAAAAAAACAAGTTTCACAAGGAATTTTAGAAGTAATGACTTAATCTTTATTCGTACATCTACCAATGGACCCTTAAGTCACTTCATTTCTCTACCTATATTCCATAGAAGAAACACACTCAGTCAGATTTATAGTTGCATCTTAATATCTCTTATAAGATCATGACTCTCTTTATTAATGGAAAATCATTTGATTTAGATTTTCAAATCTAAATTCATTATCTTTCTAAGATAATTCAATCAGAATCATTTGACCATCCCCAAATGATACTAGCAATCTTTTCATAACAACTCGATGTTGCGAGAATTTTATGGTCAAATCATTGATAATGATTCTAAGCCATGTCTACTTAATCAAGGGCACTTAATGACCATATGATCGAGTCCAATTAATCAATCAATCAATCATGAAAACAAGGATGACCTTATAGATAAGCCCATTATGAGGCTATTGAATCAACAGTTTGATCATGCTTAAACAGTTGCCAACGAACAATAGTGATATGATCAAAGTCGCACAAATATAATCACATCTGAATACATGAGTGGCAACGTCTACCCTTCTTGACAAGGACATCTACATAAAAAAAAATCTCGCAAGAAAATAACGTAAAAATAAAAGTGTTCAATAAATTATAGTCATTCAATCTTAGCCTTCAAACCAACTTGATGATATTTTCTATCATGTGGGTTCTTGATTGCAACTTTTGATCGTGGCCACTCATCACCAACCAATGATGATTGCTAGACCATCGTGGCATGATCATGACCACTTTGACAAAGGCTTTTAGTTGATGGTGAAAAAAAAATATGTTCACACATCAATTTGAAAAAATCAGTATCATCCATAATGCTAAAAAAAAATACCTTTTCACATGCATGCATCACATATATCTCATGTGTGACTCACATCCTACAATAATTAAGCACACACACACTATGCTTATGCGCATAACTTGGTCATGAGATAAATTAAGTAAAAAAAATTAGTCTTAGAGCAACAACATTGGAGCATTTTCTTTTGAAGATAACACCTATAGATCTTATTCATTATGCCTTCAGAACCACTAAATGAGACCCATCTTCATCAGCCATTACAACAGTTCTTAAAAATCGATTATTACCACCGGCCATCTTAATCTATGAAATCAAGAAGCCAAAATGCAAAGGAGTCTACTGCTTATCGCTTCTCGCCTAGAATTTCTCCATCTTCGTCATTGGAACATAGTAAGACGTAAATTATTGGTTTAAAATTGTTGGAAAAAATTGAAATATTGATCCAAAATAGCACAGGGAACCGGTCTGAGGCACGAGAACTATCGTTGTCTTTAAACCAATATTTGCCCCCACCACTTCGACAAAATGGTCACCAACAGGTTACCGGCAAATTAGTTCCAGGATATAACGAATCGGTTATGTATTCTTGTGAAGGATTTGATGAATCCGTTCACGCTATCCGAACACCAAATAATGCAAGAACGCTCTAATAAAGACCTTTAAAGATATAATAAAAGAGAAGAAAGAATACTTTTGTTGTGTGTAAAACAATGATTTTAGATTCCTTAAATAAAAATCAAATGTTGTGTTAATACACCATTTTCCTATGAAAAGGTGCAACACGCATCCCTTCGAAAAAGGCACACCACTTTGGAATGACCCTTCACTTTGAAAAGACACACCACTTTAGAAAGACCCTTCATTTTCAAAAGACACATCACTTTGGAAAGACACCTCAATTGAAAAGACACACCTCTTGGGAAAAGACAAGTTTAATAAGTTTTTAAATATCTAGCATCGCTGCCATTGGAAATCTTCTGGGAAATCTGGAAAGATAGAAATAGTGGATCTTTGACAAGAAATTCAGGACCATTGGTTTATTGAGGGTTCCATTATGGAGTATTTGGTTGTTGTTGTTGTTAATATTATTTTTATTTTTATTACAGTTTTGATTAAATGGTTGTTTGATTCTCTCGAATTTGGTGAATGTGGTTGTGGCATTTGTTTTTTTTTCTATGATTTTGTGTTCATCAGCTTATCCTGGATCAAATTTTATTTCTTAATGTTTCTCATTTTCGTTTTTGAATCCTAGAAGTTAGCAAATCTGAGATTGGTAATTAAATTATGTCTAGAGTTGCTTTAAGTATCGAAATCCAAATCATATGCTTGAGTGGGTTTATAGAAGGAAAATGGTGATCTAATACTCGAGATTGGTAAACAATCACTATGATCACATTAGAAATTATTTTAATGATAATTACAAATGCCTTTACAAACTAATTGTTCTTTTAGTACTCAGGTCATATGATGACAAAACATGTCAGATCTGAGGTGCTCCCAGCCCTAGCATCAAATGCAATATCCAATTAGTATGTTGCTAGTCCTTAGCATTCCAAAAAGTTCAAATGCCATAGTCAGTTAAGCAGGGTAAATTTTCATTGGATAAGTAGGGAGTACCTCCAAAAACTTCAGATGCCATTAGAAATTTGTGGTTTTACTATGAAGTATTTTTTATACCCATTTGTAATTTTTTGATGGATGAGCAGAATATTCTGAGGTACAAGCCATTCCCAGAATTATAAATATTTTTTTTATTATGATTTAAAAACAAACGACTGTCTACGACCGTCTCTAATAAAAAAAAAAATTTATGAGAGACAGTTATGAGCTATCTTATTAAATGGCCGGTGACCGTCCTCAGTAGTTAGTATGAGACGGCTTTAGACCGTCTTAAATAAAGGACGGTTTATTAGAGATGGTCATGAGTTGTCTTATTAAATGGCCGGTGACCATCCTTAGTAGTTAGTATGAGATGGCTTCCAACCGTCTTAAATAAAAGATGGTTTATTAGAGACGGACATGAGCTGTCTTATTAAATGGCCGCTGACCATCCTCAGTAGTTAGTATGAGGCGGCTTCAGACCGTCTTATATTAGAACTGTCGAAAACAGTCCTTTCCTACCGTCTTATTTATGAAATATAAGACGGTTTAGGACCGTCTTATATATTTAAGACGCCCAAAAAAATAACGGGCGTGAGGACGGTTTTAAGCCGTCTTATTTTTAAAATAAGACGCCTTTGGGTAGTCTTATTTCGTCTATTTTGACATAGTGGTGGGATCTTCCATCTGTAATGAGAACTGTTTGATAGAGTGTTCTGCTTTTGATCTATATTTTTGCTCTAAATGACAACTTCTTGTGAGCTTAGTATTCTAGTCGATATGCTTCCTGTGTTCCAAGTGACAGTGATGACAAAGTAGATGTCAAGGGATATTCAAAACAATGCGATTGGGATTTCTGATAACCCATTGGTAATAGTACCTTAAGGTTCTCTTTGAATGTGATTGATGTTTGATAACTAGCGGGTGATTAGAAGTAATAGAGCCAATCTTTGCAGTCCAAAGAGGGAATGAAGGGCCGGACATCAAAATTTTCTCCCAGAGAAATTTCCCCAAATGTTGTGGAAGCTTTAGAAGACTTCCCGCTAATAGAGGAAAATATTGAGGGAGTTCCAACACAGAGATGTAAAAAGAAAATATCTGAGAACTCCCCTGCAACTGATGATAGCCACTCTAAAGCCATGAAGTATGGATCAGCTGGTGTTGAGCAAAGCCTGCAATTTCAGGATCAATGCAAGAAGGTTGACAAAGATACGCCTTCTCTCTTAATTCTTCATGTTGGTTAATAATAGAAGGGCTTCTCTTCTAACTTCAGACATTGCATATCGTAGAGCAGATACTCAAGAAGAACTACAGAGTCTCGCAGACTCAGTTTCTTCTTTCACGGAAGAGAGAACCAGCCTTGAGGACTTTGCAGTCAGCTATTACAGGTAATAATATAGGCGTACTATTCAGCTTACCCAGCAAAATAGGGGAATTCGTGAACCTTTATCGACGCACTACACATCTGTCATTGACCAAAATTCCTTTGCATGATTCCTATCAAAGGTCTTTGGCGTTTACAATTGAATTATGAGCATGACCATATTTCTAAGCATTGTTTTTGTTGCTCTAAAATCTGTTGCTCTAAAATCGGTGATCTGTTGGTTTAAAATCTTTCAGATTTGTTCAATTCTGATTTTGTTCTATTTTTTTTTTTTTTTTTTTTTTTTAATATAGAGCTCGATATTTAGATTTGTGTTTTTGATTGGATCACTTGGATTGTATGATTTGTATGATTGGTAAATTTTTTTTTTTCTTTTTTCTTTTTTTTTATTAAAATCTAGGTTTTCTAATAGACCTTACATATTTTTACTTTTTTTTTTTTATTGAAACTTAGAGAGCTTAGAATTATCATGGATTTGGAATTAAGATTGTTTATTTGGTTGATAAGCTAATGGTTGATAACCGGATCTTTCATAAGGCATGTTTTCGCTGTCATCATTGCAGAGGAACCCTCAACGTATCTAGTTTTTAAATTTCTTCTACATTTGTGACGGCCCGGATTTCGGCACCCCAAAACCCGCGCCGTCAGCGGGTTGGCGCTAAGGCCGAACCCCGAACAAATACATGGCATATCATTCGCACAGCGAAAGCAGAGTAGAACCATACCAATTAACTAACATAACAAAAATAAGGAGGTACTAATATTATCCACCAAAAGCTCAAAATGACGGTTCTAATTCCATATTAATGCCTATGGAAAAAGAACCGACAAGAACCACCAGTAAGGACCCTTCCTTACCGAAACATGATTCACCCAAAAAGAATTAATGCCTTTCTTGTAATTTTTGAGTAGACATTTCAAGTTTTGAAACAAGATGTGTCAGACCAAAATGAGCTGTATTGTAATTTATATGTTGATCTCAATAATTTTGTGTGTTGGAAATTATGCTATCTTAAACTTATGTGTTCATCTCGAAAACTTTGCATTTAGTGTGTAGGACCAGACTGAGCTCTATAAATCTCAAGATGGAACATTGAGGCAGACCTTGTAAGTGAATAAACTACCAACTGATTGGTGGAGCAGCTACCGAATTGGTGGGTTGGCAAACATGTGAATGATCTATGTATACCATGATTAGTCATGCAATGATGGATCATTCGGTGTGCCTAGAAGTAAGTTTATGAAAGCATTTTTGGGCCATGAACAAACAACCTTAGCTCCAGATTTTTGGATTTCATTTCACCGAAAATGAAAATCGTTCAAACAAAATTTAGTGGGATAAGACCTTAAGTGTTGCCAAAAAATCGTTCGATCGATTATCAAATCGTTTGAACGAAATGTAATGGCCAGTGGGAGTTTAAGCTATTGCCAGAAATCGTTCGATCGATTTTTCAAATCGTTCGAACAAAATGGATTGGCCAGTGGAGTGATAAATGGCATAAAAATGAAGTTCATCAAATCGTTCGATCGAAATAAAAAATTGATCAAACGAAATTACAGGGACCACTTTAACTAATAAAATTCGTTCGATCGAAATTAGCATCCGTTGGAATGAATTCTGGGGCTAGCATTTAATGTGTGAAAACCGATCGAACGAATTTAAAATCGTTCGATCGATTTTGGATAATATATATATTTGGATGTGATTTTTGCCATTCATTCGAAATCCAAAAACCCTCTTTCATTTTCTTTCTTCTTGGGAGAGTTCTAGGGTTTGTAAGGGTCGTCGATTTTTGTCGATTCTGACCATCCATCTCCAAGCTAGGAGCAGCACGCAAACAACTCCACGTATCATTTGGAGGTAAATACTAACCTCTCCTAAGTCTTTGAAATCTAGATTTTTACTTCATACCCTAGGATTTGAGAAATTAGGGTTAAACCATTGCCCAAAAACCCTAGTTTTGTGGTTGATCTAAAATGCCACCGAAGACCCGCCAAACCACGGCGAGTGCGGCACCAAAGACACCCACTCCGGATTCATCTTCGTAACAACCACTGAAGAAACCATCTACGGGTTCTTCTTCTACACAGCCTACACAAGCACCACCTCCCACGTGAGTAACCAAGTGAATGGTGGTCTGATAAGGACTTTAAGCCCGAGTGGCTCATCGATCCTAAAATTTTTACCAAGCGGGAAGAAACACGTGTCAACTTACCGCGCGAGCTTTGGATTCTTGATTCAATATTTCAGTGCAATTTTTACCCCTTGCAACATAAGACTGAACGGGTGGGTGAAGTCCAGATGGCACTCTTTTCGGCCTTCAGTGGCCGATGGTTTAACACACCGAGAGTTGCCATTGAGGGGATGAAGTATGCACGTAAAAAGATGCTAGAAGGTGCTAAGAAACCCGTGGACGACATGCCTTACGCTCAACTGATTTCACTTATGATCGAGGATTACGTGGGGGGCGACATCTACACCCTCTCTAAGAATGAACCACGACTCACGGGAAACGTCCAACCATTCACTATGGTTGATTGGAATAGAACCTTCGTGAAGTTGATTAAGAAACCGCTCATTGAGGAACCACCACATCCGCAACCACAAGCTCAGGATCAAGCACCTCATGACGCTCCTATCCCGAATGAGCCAACTGCTACCTTTCCATTGCAGCAGCCTGTTAGACGTTAAGCGCAGACGCACGCCCCACCACCACTTGAAGGTGGTCCTACACCAACCGTCGCTGATCTTTATGCCTTGTTGGAGGCAAACACTCGGAAAATGGCAGAGAATAACCGCCTTCTCAACCGCCAATTGGATTACTACGACGCACTGCACGTTGAGGAGATGCGCTTTATGTACCCCGCCGACTATCTCCAGCGTATGGCGGTAGCGCAGGCCTAGGTCCCGGATGCGTCGACTTCGAGTGCGGGAGAGCAGGGTGATGGCAGCGATTAGCCAGGCAATGCAGCGTCTTCAGGGCTGTTTGTTTTGCGTGCAATTGTGCGGTGTAATTTTTGGGAAAAATTAATACTACTTTTTGGGAACAAAATTGTAAATTTAAAACAGGTACCCCGGGGACATGAGTCCTTTTGAACAATTGTGGCATGGTTGCCACCCCAATCTGTGATTTTTGATGCGTTATATATATATATATATATATAAGTTCTTGTTTAGATGTGTGCCATGATTCGCATAACTTCGATCGTTGGGTGTGCTTTATGATTTGCCATTGTTAGGATCAATGGGACATTTTGTTGGGTTGCTGTTTTATCATGAATACAAACTACCGAGTTTACTGTGTCATTGTTAGTTTTGTTGCAGGATGTGTGATTGCACAGCACATATGTGTGGCTTTTATGGTGCGCCTATTTTTATCATGGGCAATTTGTGTGCCTATTGTTGCAAATCTGTATCACTCCCATTGTTGCAGTCTACAACTTTGTTTTGTTGTAGGATGTGTAGTGGTACTTTTGTTTTGGATGAGATGTGCTTTGTGTGTGGGCTCCCATGCCGGAGTGTGGGGGGGTGTGTGACGTGGGCTCGCAGCGTGGTCATTCGGGTCAGCCGCAGGACCACTTGAACCACTAGTGCGTCAAGCACTAGTGGATTGAAGTTGGGACATCGTCAGCGTATCACCAAGCCATGAGGGCTTCGCCATTGGTACTCCTAGAGCTTCGGTCATGGGACAAGAGGGCACGCGACATGGTGGCAGTTGGAGTTGTGACGCAGTGCCAACAGGGCACGCGATGCGGTCGCGACATGGCCAAGCTGGGTTAACAGTGCAGAGCATTGCGGTATGTCAAACCAAAGGGTTTGAGGTCCTCCCTCCATTTGGCCACTATTAATGTTTAAACCATATATATGGGGAAGTGATCTAACAGTCACGTGACGTGTCGCTGGCCTAAGTGATCCCCTACGGAACGCGTACGATAGCCTTGTGGGCTTGAGTTCGTGTATCCGGGCCTCGCATAGGTGTTGGATCGCTCCTGTCGCGTCGTGCGCTGGAGCCATCGTGTTGGTGGTCCACGACCACCATCCACAGTGCGGACCTAGACGCTAAGTGGGGCTGCCCCTAGGATGGTCACTACGTATAGCTATATGAATTGCATTCGGGAATTCGCATAGTTTTAAACCTAATGCGCTACCATGCAGGTTTGAAACGTGAATAGGCTAATCTAGTTCGAGAAAGCTAGTTGCCGCACGAGAGATTACGTCGTAAAGAGTAACTCCATGGTAGGGGGGCCTTGAGTATAATTTTTGCGGACGAAAATTTCCAAAGAGGAGAGAATGTAACGTCCTGAAAAATTTGTGCTTAAATAGTGCACCTCCGGAAGCGAACCGACTAGTCGTATGTTGGACCGGTCAACATTGACTTGGTTAACTTGGGATGTTTGGGTTAAGTGCATAGATCGTGTGAGAGGAGGTGTATTGAATATAGATGAATGTATATTCACACACATACACTAGTTAGTTATAGGTGTTTAACACCCAAGTCAAGTGGTAGGATATAAGAAAAGGGAAAGAGAATTTATTTCTCTTTGGTTGAGTGGTTGAGAGAGTTAAGAGAGAGAGTAAATGAGGAGGGAAGATGTTGTGGTGAAATTGAGAAGGGCATATTAAATGTGAGTGGTTGGTTTAGGATCGGAAGGCTAGTGGATTGAGTTTGGTATCGAGGTGAGAATTGGGGGTTTGAGAAACCCTAGTGAGCTAAAGCTTTGGATCAAGGGATCCAATCGGTAGAAATGGTAAGCCCTACTATTTTAAGCTAATTTTAGTTGTTAAATGATAAATCTAAGTGATTAGCTATAGGAAATAGATGATGAATGGTGTGGATGATGATGAGATGGATTCTAGATGATAGAACACGATCGAATCTAAGAATGGGAAAAATCGATCGAACGAAATAAGAACTTGTTTAATCGATTTTGACCAATGATGAGAGATGTGAAATAAAGAATCTGAAGAAATCATTTGAATGATTTCTAAAATCGTTCAATCGATTTTTGAAACCTGTGCGAACGAAATAAAATCGTTCAATCGGTTTGCTAAGGGACAAAAATAAGGTGAAATGGATTTCTGAGGAAATCGATTGAACGAAATAAAATCGATTTTAGAAATCGTTCGATCGATTTCTGGATTTCGTTTGATCGATTTCAAATCGTTCGATTGATTTGGACAAATTCAGGCTTTAGTTGAGTTCTCATTCAAACTGATCAGTTATTGGGATTAGGTTTCTAACCCCAATGTCTTGTACATATAGTGGTATGTTATATGTGTTTGGCCAGGCCTAGTTAAGCCGAACCTAGAGATGGTTAAGCACTAGCTAAGATTGGAGGATCCTTGGAAATTACATTGTGTGAGAGGTAGGGGAATATCTGAACTTGTACGCTTAATTACGAGAGCATGTATGTAGTGATATTAAGGATGCATGTTCATTTAAAGCTTAGTGTAAATACTCGTATTTTATAATGCTATGAGTAAAAACATGAAAGTACGGTATGTGTGTGTCATGGTTAAATGCAGAAATCAATGAGTGCAATACTTGAGCCATCCCAGGGATGCATATGTACATTAGGCATCTGAGTGATGCACCGGAATGTGTGACATCCTATGGATGTATGGTGGATGTGAAGATCCACGTTATGAGATGAACCATGAATGGGATTGAATAGGCTGTAAATTAATATGTATTTAGCACAATTACAGGGTGAATAACTATATGTAAAGCACAATCGATTTAAGGTTTGTAGAATACCCCACCGACGCGGTGGTATACCCGTGACTGACTCGGCAGGATATCCGTGACCGGTATGGCGGCTAATTTGTATACCAGTAGGCATCCCAGGGATGTATAGTGGTTATGTGCCCGTCACCTATGAGAAAGGGATGTCGGTCAGGTTACTTGAAAAATAGTCTGATTAGAGGACGATGGAGGGTATTCCATCGGGAATTATTTAAGTTAATTGTTTTAAGTCATGAGACCAGCCTTGTTGCAATTATGAGAACTAGTGAACATCAGATGTCATGAGTAGAGTAACAAAAGCATTCTGTTTATTATTCTTGCATCTCAAACTGTTTTCCAATCATTTTACATTGATGAATTCATACTTTATTTATGTCATGAAATGTATGTGAGTAAGAAAGATATACTTATTCAGATATTGTCCCTATTGAGCTAGGATGTAGCTCACCCTTTTAATTATACGTCATAGGTGCAGAGTTAGGAGCTGCTTCTGGTGGGGTCGATCTCGAGGACTCAAATTATATTCTAGGGGAGGAGTTTGAGCTCCCTCCTGAGAGGTTCTTTTAGAAGACCCTCTGCGTACTTTGACATTTTGAGAGAGATATTTAAGGCTTGGTATGCCCAGCCATGTGAAGAGAGATGATATATTAACATGTAATATTCTTTTGGCGAACCATCTAAGGTGACCATAGTTACGGCATCGATGGTTCGGGTTAGTTCTTTTGCCCATGAAAAAGCATGGGATTAGAACGATCTTTTGAGTACTTATTTTTAGTGTTAAATAGTAGAACTGGAGATTAGTTCTGCTTTAGTTTTTATCTATGTTTTAACTATGGTTGTAGGGTTGTACCAACTGTTCCACCTATTTATATGGCGTATGGCCTTGAGGGTCATGCTGATGGCACAGGTCTCAGGATGCCAAAATCCGGGCTGTCACATTCTAAGTCGAATATAGTTCACCCATAGCAGTGGACAGATCCGTAGTGACCAAGTCGGGGTTCAGGAATAAATCAGTTTGTAAAAAATTCAGGAAAATTTGGCAAAATTCATCAAATTCGAGAAAAAAGTGAACAAAATTTGAAAACATAAAAAGAAAAATTATAAAAATATACTAATTAAAAACTATATAAAGTTTAAAAACTAAAAGAAAAAATTTAGAAAATTTTAGGCAAAGTTCTGAAAAATTCGAGAAATTCATGAATAATTCATGAAATTTGTGAATAATTATGAAAGTTTGTTATTTTTTGAAAAATTTGCAAATAATTTCAATATTATTTGAAAAAAGACATAAAATTTGATCACTACAAATACAGATCTGGCACACGAAACAGAAAGAGACCTGAGAAATTCCCCATGACTGCAGCATGCAAAGGAGTTTGACCATTTGGGCCATCTTGGCTAAATGAAAGGATGGAACTACAGATTTTCTCAACAACTTCGTTCAATCCATGTCGAGCAGCTAAATAAAGCAGCTAAAAAATTATTTTAGAAAGCAAAATATAGAAACCGGGCCTTTAAAATCATGAACTTTTGCTTAATCTTCAACTTTAATGTTTAATCTTCAACTTTTGACTATGTTATCCCCGAAGATGCCACCTTTGCTCGATTTCAAGAACCTGTACACAAGAGCTGCATTCTAACCATTCACATCAACCTAACAATCAAGAACTTGGAGATCTGGGCATCACTAAGATTTTGAGTTTTTAAAGAAAAATCAGGTGAAACCAACAACTCAAAGAAAACATCATATTAGTGGGCAATTCTAATAAAGTATTGGACATTAGATTAACCATATAAACAAGGATGGCTCACAAACATTACAAGTCACTTGGAAAACCTAGCAAAACGAAAAACAAATTTAACTCATTTAAGAAAAAAAGGCCTAAAATTTATCAAAACAAAAGGAAGAACAGAAGGCAATCAGACCATTATCTTTGTACCTCTTGTATTCCAACAAGCTCCATGTAATTCGAGTTGGTCAATCCACTGCACCAACAATCAAAATTATATAAAACTAAGTAACAATTCAAATTTCAAAATGTGGTGCTTAAATTCCAACAAAAAAAATCAATATTGGAAGACGAACAACCGCAATAAAGAAGAGTGATAGAGAGAGAGAGTGACAGAGAGAGAGGGGGGGACGTAGAGAGAGCGAGTGCAGAGAGAGAGAGGCGCTAGTACCTGTTCGTAGCTTTCAATCTGTCAATGACATTGTGATTGGGGGGGCAGGGGAGGGTAAGATTCTCACTTTTGGTGAGGTTTACAGCTTGCTTGGTGTAGGAGTAGGAGTAGGGTGTACTAGTTTATAGGTTTATAGGAGAGAGAGAGGGGGGGGAGGGAGAGAGAGTGTGTGCAGAGAGAGAGAGGCGCTGGTACCTATTCGTAGCAATCTGTCAATGAGATTGTGATTGGGGGGCAGGGGAGGGTAAGATTCCTGCTTCTGGTGAGGTTTATAGCTGGTTTGGTGTAGGAGTAGGAGTAGGGCGTACTGGTTTATAGGTTAATAGGAGAGAGAGAGAGAGGTTTATAGGTTTTTTGTATTCAAATTTCAAACCAATTTGTGTTATTGGTTGGGCGGGAAGAAGAAGGCTCTGCTACAGCTAAAGCTAAGAAGGCTCTGCTAATCCATACTGTTAAAAAAGCTCTGATAATCCTTCCCTACAAATCTTTAAACTAAGAAGAAGGCTCTACTACAACTAAAGCTGATTGCAAAAGCTCCCGATTTCAAAAGCAAATGAAATTTGCTTTATTTGCTTTTGGGATTGGCAATTGTGTTATTTAATAATATGCTATGGTAGTGTGATGGACCTACGCACCTATTGAATAAGGGACCGACTATCCTAACCATGGTTTAAACACCAAATGATGTTTAAACGACCTTACACCATCTATTGGCTTATGATCTTGGAAATCCATACCGTTAAAAAATTTTGTCATCAATTGAAGGGCTATAGGTCCAAGAATCACACTTTTTGAGAGATTCTAACCACCTAATATGTGCACTCTGATACCATGGACGTCAAATTACCAATTTAAGACGTCCAGTCTTTAATCCATGTGGCATGGATCACCTAGCTTGACCCATATTTTGGGGATATGTGACACCTGAAAATATTTGCTGAATAGGCGGACATATAATATGTTATTGCCACACCCAATAATAGTCGGTACATTTTCGTGTCGCATGATAATTTAAGCGCCTTTACCATCCCAATCATGCATAAAAGGATCTTTTGATCATGGGTCTTGCATCAGACGGTCAGATGTTGATTCCAAGTGACACACATCTCAGAAAATGAATGTGATCATAGATAACGATCAAAAGTATTTGAAATAGGATGATGGAGATCGTGTTTCGCTCTAATCTTCCACACAAATGATCTTCACGCTATGAACGTACCATCAGACAGTTAGTTTTACGCAGGTCTATTTAAAGGAACTCTATTTTTATTCTTATTTTATTATTTTACTACTAGATAAGAGAGAGAGAGAGAGAGAAGAGGGAGACAGAGAGTTATCTTTAAAATGTAATAAATTCTAAGACCCCAGACACATTTGATGGTATTAATGCAAATGACACTCTTATTAAAGAGAAAGGCATCCAGTTCCACAAGATATAGAAAGTGATGGCCATTACAACAGTCTCATGCCCGATCAACAGGAATAAAGTATCCCCCTTCGCTACTGAATGCGACTGCGAAGTTTGTACTAAACATGTCATGATCCTCACCCAGCACCCTGTGCGGCATCAATTCGCACCCTGATGGAACTTAATTTTTCATCTCCGGCACGAGAAGACAATTTGACAAAAATTTACTATTGCAATCACGTGCAAAAATGGACAAGAAGATGTTCATATAGCGAACCGATAATTATGAGGAGTACGATTACCGTCCAGAGTCTTCGGTTTAATCGCATGAACTCGGTTGTGCGAACCACTCGGGCATCTTTTATCCCAGAGGCGTTGACAGCATCCACATGATCTGTTGCATACTAGCCATATAAGACTACGGGAGATGAAAGCAATTTTATTTTTTCCAATGAAGAAATGAACTAAATGAGTTATAAAGATACATACAGACAGTATATTCCTTTTCCTCTGCTTCGTTGATTACAACTTTTCCTTTGGAAAACAAATAGTAAAAAGCATGCATGTTCTCAACTGTTTGATCGTAGGAGATACGGTTCAAGACCAAACTCTCATAAGTAGTTGATCCCTCCTTCGCTAAGATATCTAACATTATTTTCATGTTTGCCCTGGTGGTGTCCACCATCTGAATATTGAAAAAGGCTTCGGAGGCATTCTATTGTTGACAGAGTTGTAGGGAGAAAGTGAATAATGAATGAAGAAGTATGCCTCACTTGAATTTCTACCCACTCCTCTTTAAATAGGCGCCTCACTTGAATTTCTACCTTGATTATATTGAATCGGACAATGGAGCTTGTTTATTGTCCCAATCTTTAACACAATGGATCTTGAGTACATGATCGTACCATCAAACGGTTATTTTTTTATTTCATGTGGTACACACCCAAAAAAGTTTCCTTAAAATCAATTTTGAGCATGCACGTGATGTTAAGGTCATTTTTCTGAGATGTGTGTCACGAGAAATAAAATCGACCGTCTGATGATACACCCATGATCTCAAGATCCATCATATGAAAGGTTGTGATGATAAACAATCCTCATCATCATATTTAATGGAGCCAATGTGTTTTCTCACCCCACCTCGGTGTGAATTGACCGACTTTAAAAAGATGGTGGAGGTCATTTTTCGTCCCCATATTTCTCACAATTGATCTATAGATCCTGCTCGTCTCATCATAGGGTCATTTTTCTAGTATACATAGCACACATCCCCCAAAAGTGATCGTAAATTGATTTGAAGGTCACTTTCTTATGTGTGTAGCACATGAAATAAAAAACCGACCGTTTGATGGTAAGCCCATGATTTTAAGATCTATCTTGTGAAAGGTTGTGATGATAAACAATCTTCATCATCAAATTTAATGGAGTCAATGTGTTTTCTCACCCCACCTCAGTGTGAATTGACCGACTTTAAAAAGATGGTGGAGATCGTTTTTCATCCTCATATTTCTCACAATTGATCTATAGATCATGCTCGTGTCATCATAGGGTCATTTTTCTAATATACATAGGACACATCTCCCAAAAGTGATCGTAAATCATATGATCGCCATCACACTCAAGCATAATTCTAGGGTCACTTTTTGGGATGTGTGCCATGAGTAATAAAACATTGGTCATCTGATGGTACTCACACGATCCATAGATCCACTGTACAGAAGATGGAGACGAAAAATGACCCCCACCATCTGACAATTCGGTCTAGGGTTTGCATCCCTACTCAAACGTGAGTTCATGGCCAATTTTTTGGAATTCGTGACATGTCTAATCATAAATTGACCATCCGATGGTTGTGCCATGATCTGAAGATCTATTTTTTGAAAATATCTGGATGAAACACTACCCTGATCTATTGATCAGATGCAATCAATTATTTTAATAGGTATGATATGTGGGTGTTACAATAAAGTCATGGGTTCAATTAGAGGTGTCCTTACAAATTCATTGTAAGGATGCAATTAGAGGTACCCTAAGAAAATTGGGTGTTTCAATTAAATGCTTTGAATCTAACAATAGAGGTACCCTATCATATCGACATGTGAGTGTCTCTTCAAAGGTTATTACATGCTTGATCAAACCATAAATTGGGCAATGTTGTGCTTCAATAGTACATCACTGTATTATTTATAGAGGGCTTTGCAACAAAATAAAATCAGGCAAAGTTGTGTGTTTTGTCATTAAGCTCAGTTCTTGTAATAAATTTATAACCATAATTTAGTTGGAAATCCTTCAATTTTTTCGTAATTGATCGGATGGCTAGTGTTGATCCACACAATGAGGCATGCATGGCTATCATGGTAGACATTTGAGGGAGAGGAGAGCCGTAAGATTTGAAGTCTTAGTTCTTAATCGGCTTTCTTTTGGGCAGATGGTCAAAAATGTTCACTCGCTTTTGTGCCTAGTTTATCAGGGTCGAGTAGTGCTGACGGTGAATGCGAGGAACATCATGACTGTTAGTCCGGCGGTACCTCCGACCACGGAGGATTATCCTATCGGCGAAGCCATAAACACATCATTCGTGTTGCGATTCGATTATAATGATTGGATTGTAAGCGTATAAATAATAATTTATTATTAGGTTTTACATATATTTATTTGTAAATGCAACTCCTAATCGTACTATTGATGGTTGCAGGCAATGACCGGTATGGTTTCCCTTGGCAGAGAACTTATGTCACACAGGGCAGATGATGAGCACATTAACGACAATAACGGAGACGTCGAGGAAAACAACGATGAAGAGAATGATGCTGATAGTGATGACGGCGATGACTAGGGATACGCCCAGGTCTTAATCTATTTTCCCTCATTTTTTCTTCTAATGCAATGTGTATTTTTGATTGACACTTTATTGGAACCGGGTTTACAATAGTAGTCGTCAACTTTTCCCTCACTAATTAGGTATTGAGTAGCCGTCCACTTTACACCATTCCAGAGCTATGAATTGAACGTTTCCTAACTATGAATTGAAGGTGTAGACAGATAAAACCAATAACCAACCAGGTCCTAACATGGATGACAAAGGGTCAATTGCACCCTGGACTTGGCAACAAAGCTACTAATAAAATTGTAGTTGTCGCATTCTTCAGGAGGGTAATTATAGGTGGGGTTGCCAATGGGTCGCACTGGATTGGGCCCAAATTTTGGCTGCCCAATCGGATCTGACGCCTGACCTGAAATCCCAGGGCATATGCCCAACTGGATCTGACTCCCGACCTGAAATTCCAAGGTTGGTCCCCCTAAAGTCCCCTTATTTTCTTGATTTTGCTTTCAAATATCAGCTCGAGTGGACCAGAACAGACCTTTGAGACAACCCGACCCAAAGGTTGGGTCTAATGCTTTATGCCCGACCCGACCCAAAGGACGAGTTGAATGCTTCATGTTCCGATCCGACAGGTCAAGTTTATGCGCCTAACCTGGTAAAACCCTAGGTCAGGAGGGTTGGATATTGGACCGACCCAACCCGTTGACAGTCATAAACTCGTAGTTATAGTTCTCTAATAAGCTAACCAGCGATGCATTGATAGTATGTTTGGATTTAAGTTTATAACATTCTCAGTCATAGTGACAAATTTCTCCGAAATTCTCCAAAATTTCTTCAAAATTTACCGAAACAAGGGTCGAGCGAAACTTTCGGCGAACTTTTGATGATTTCTCCGAAATCGCTGAAATTCCATTAATTTCGATGAAATTAACAAAATTTTGTCGAAATTTCACCAAAATTAATATATCTTTTCTAATTTTTGTCCTTTTGAAAATAATAAATAAAATATTTATGTATTTTAAATATAATTTATATTTAATATTTTTTTGTACTCCCCGAAGGTGTCGGATTTGATGAGCCAAGATCGTGTTTCACTCAGATCATCCACAAAACAGATCTTCAAATAATAGTGCACCTATCTGACACCTTTCTGACGATTATTTTATACTCGTTCGACGGATCCGCAAAAATTACCCCCTAAGCTATATGGCACACATCATGCCGATATCGGCCACAATACGTATCAAATATCGGCCCCGATCTATCATACAGTGGATCCTGAGATCATGCCTACCCTATCAGACGTTCTATTTTTTATTTCAGAAATCCCCAAAAAATGGATGTTGAATCTTATGGCACACCCATCGTCACACTCTAACGGATCTAGAGGATCCGTGACATGTGGAATTAAAAAGTTACCGTCTGATAGGTGAGACATGATCTCAAGATCCTTTTGGTAGAAGTTCGGGGCAAAACACGATCTCCATCATATGATCTTAAGCAGTCCAAGGGTTCTAGAGGTTTGAGATGTTGGTGCTTTGCAAACGAGTTGGTGACTTTTAGCAAACGGTGCCTTTCAGCAAACGAGGTTTGAGATGTTGGTGCTTTGCAAACGAGCTAGTGCCTTTCAGCAAACGTCACCTCAATTCCCATAGATATTTGCTAGGTTTCCAGGGTTAGTAATAGGTGTTAGTAGAAGTACTACTAGGTAGGAGGCGTTACTAGTAGGTGGTACTAGTAAGTACTAGACTTGCATTCTAGTACAAGCTATATTTTCAAGTAAATATCGGTATGTCTTGTAGGTTCTCTCTCTTCTCTCTTCTCTCTTCTCTCTTCTCTCAATCAAACGATAGGCAGTCTCTCTCTCTCTAAAACATGGCACTATACCTTAAAGATTTCTAAATCTTAAATCTTAAATCGTAGAAATATCTTTGATTTCGAACGGTTGAGTTGCTATTGTACTTAAATGCTCTCTCTCTCTCTCTCTCTCTCTCTCTCTCTCTCTTTCTCTCTCCTCTTCTATATATGTGGGCAAATAGTGGCAAATAGTTTAGCTTAAAAAAGTGTAGAGGTAAGACAAATAATTGAAGTTAAGTATTGTCCAAATGGAGTTCAAGGATTTTTCATTCAAAATGTTTATACTTCTCACTGAAGAGGTGCCTCGCACTACGACCATCTAATATTGAACCGCCATTCTTTCGCACAAATTAGGGAAAATGCCTGAATGCTGAACTACCTTTTGTGTTCGTGTCAATAAGTTGGGACAAAGGATTGTCTGTAAGAGATGATGCTTATGATTACTTATTCATCCAGGTGCTGAATGAAAAACATCTTTTTAACATTCATTTGTTCTCATTTTTTTGCAGTGTCGCAACTCGGTAATTTTGACTTAGATGGCGAGGGTGCAACGATAGTAAGATCACGTTGCGGCTTACTAGAGGATAGCGCGAAGTGGATGGTATTTTTAACAATTAATATTATTTTATTTTGGGGCCGCAAGTTTATCAATTAATATTACTATATTATTTGATTTGAATATTTGATACAACTTGTACAGGCTATGGCAGCGTGAGTTTCCCCGGGTGCTGAGATCATGCCCCGACGGTGGAAAAGACATGCTCACCCTACATGCGATGAACTCATTGTCCTTCCGCTTGACACATCGGAAGGAGTAGATCAATCACTGGCGATAGTACCTATTATGTCGCCTAGAACGACCACTGATGTGTTGGCACTTTTACATCCTCCTTCCCCTCGGACATCTAGCAAAGGAAGAGGAAATCGAGCTCCTTAAATATCGTCATTTTCTTATTAAAGTGAGCCTCACGACCATTGTACGAGTTGGTTAGGTTGATACGGGTTATAAATTTGATTGGTTATTATGTTACTCGCGCCCATGTCCTTCACTTTCATCGTCTAGCGAATCGATATGCTTGAATACTGATTTGCTTATTCCTAAATCAGTATAATACTGATTTGCTTATTTAGGGTTCAACTGATTGGAGCTTACCAAAACCTTATGTTACACGGTTGACTACTTGACTCAGATGAATTCTGATGGCAGGATTTTCATGTGATCGTGGATTTTAATGTTGCCGAACTATTGCCGAACCCCGACCTGGTCACTATGTCTCACTTCCTGATCTTTGAAATGCCTTGTTCATGAAATCCTTTGACAAATAGGGTGTACTCTGTTATAAAACTGAGATCCACATCTTCAAACGTTCAGACTGCGTGGCATAAGATGCAAGAATTGCCGGTTAAGATGTGTGCAAATATTGGTTGGATAATAATGCAGGCACATTACATGTTTGCATTAAGCTACTTCGCAATTTAGATTAATTATAAAAGCATGGCCTATATCGATATGTATCGGTTTTGCAGAGAATCGATTTTGATACCACCCCGTGAAAGGTATAGAGATGGTATGAATATCAGTATCGGCCATTCTTTTATAATTATTCTAGGGCGATCATCTATATCATTATTCATCCTAAGATTGTATTGAAAGATTATCTGCACCATTTGACTAAGAGCTTCAAAGTGCCAAAAATTAAACAGTTACCATGCAATTTGTCCAAATTTATGTTAGTCGTTCATTTTCTAGCTCTTATAGCGCATCTTAATCATTCTATGCCAAAAAAATTTGGATGATAAATCCAATTTATTATAGCTCTTGAATTAGCTGGCACAAAAAATAGTGCCACACATACAGAATCAACTCTGTAAGTAAGAATTCACAGCCCTTTTGCATCTCATTTGCCCTGACATGGATTTGTTTTCAATTTGTTTTTAGGGAAGAGCTATTGAAAATTATCAAGGGTGCAGTTGCTAATGTTTTAGACTTTTAGGCCAGTGAGAAAATCTGGAGACCTAAATGAACATGAAATGTCTAGTCCTAAGGCAATAAGAGGGATACTGTTTTTAGCAATCTAAAACAAGTTGGTTGATGTTGATAATGAAAAATGTAAGTATTTTTATTAGTGTTTTTGATGAAGCAATTAAAAAAGGGTATCTTAGTTTGCACCTACTGGTTTACTGAAAGCGCCTACGTCTGAAACCTAGAGAAACCATTGACTTAGAATTTTTTTCACCCTAATCTTCCACAAAATGGATCTTGAGACCATGATCTTACCATCAGACAATTAGTTAATTCCGCGTGGCATAGGTTCCAAAAAATGTTCCTAAAATCACGATTGAACGTAATGTGCAGCTTGTGATTTTAGGACTATTTTTTGCGATCTGTGCCATTTGGAAAAAAAAACAGCCTGTCTAATGGTACACATGGTCTCAATATCCGTTGTGTGGAACATTGGGATGAAAAATGATCTCAACCGTCTAATTCTAAGTAATCAATGGGTACATAAGCACCTTTCAGTAAACCTGTACACACGAGCACGAACAGAGGTACCCATTAAAAAATAAAAGGGTTGTTTCAGTAGTGTGACGAGAGTACAAAGGCACTTCACTAGCAATTTATTCGGGGCATGTTTGGCAACGTTGCTTCCCACACCCTTCTCGCTTGAAAGGAAAGGAAAAAATCATGGTAAATATGTGAACCTAACTCCAAAACCATTTCATTACTTGTGCATTGGATTTGAAATTACAAAAATTGATTGTCTTAGGCAAGTAGTCAATTAGATATGGCTAATATAGTGCTTAGACATTAACTGATATCCACTTTTTTTTTTAAATCATTATCAGAAAACTGATATCCACTGTTAACAGTGAAGAACCACCAACTCTATTAAACTATACATACAAGTACAATTGCACCTAAACTGCCACCTCTTTCTTGTAATAACCTGAGAAAAACCAATTAAAATAATTGGGGCCATGGAACCAGATCTGATGAACCAACTAAGCATGATAATAACTTAAAATCCAACAGATCTGAAGAACTAACTAAGAATGATAATAACATCAAATCGAACATGGAAGGACAACCTTGCATCACACTACATCGCCCTGCAAAGAATGGGCATTAAAAGTGAACATGTTAACAACCACCATTCGACAAGGTGCAGGAAGACCCCAAGTTTTATACGTACAAGTAATGAAAACAACACACCTTTTTTCATATTTGTAGTTAGTAGGAATAAATTCAATAGGAGGGGGAAACATCAGAACCTTTTTAATGATTAAGGAACAAAAATGAAGAAATGTTTAGTGTTATCATGACCCGCGGAAGATCAAATGGAATAGAAGCAACAGCTAACAGGACATTTTGGCCACACATCTAGTCGACATGGACCAACAAAATTGAACTGATAAGCTACAATATTGTTTTCAAGTAATCATAAGCATTTCCATCAGAGACCTTAACTTGCTTCCCATCAAATCGAAGAAATGGACATTCAATAAACCTTGCATTTCATATCTATAATGGATGAGGATGTATTAGCCATTGTAGAAAGGTAGTGTGATTCCAATTTACCTAAGACAATATAACCTTGCCTTTAATATGAGATAAAATCAGTGTGATTTCAATTTATCTAATCTGCCCAAGGGGCTAGGAAGTCTGTTATTTGTAGTAATGTACATAAAAGTAGAAAGAAAAATATAACCTTGCTTTTGACACTGTACAGCTAGCTAGGCTAAAACATAAACTGCAACCAACGACTTCAATGGCGGATTCCTGTAAAAACACATAAAAACAGCACAACATAAGCTCAAAGTTCTCCATTGAAACCAGTATTATAAAGGGCATAATAAGAAAACATCTTGCTTCTGAAGAAAAAACTAAAATTAATGTACGGGGCTTCCCATATCAATGACTTAATTTCTTTCCATGCTGCTCTTATCCAAAGAAATTTGATGTGTGAATTTTGAATTGAAGAAATCGTATGGTGATTGAGTGAAAGCAGTAAAATTTTGTACTGAAGGAGATCATCAATAAACTGAAATTGAAAGAAAAGCAACACAGACAGTACAAAATACAAAAGTTTAGGAAGTGGAAAAGCAACAAATCAATACCCAATTTGATATTTATTATCCACTAAAAAGATGAAGCAATGTTCCACTTGAATTTCATGAAGAGATTAGGATTTATTAATTTTTGAAGGAGATAAGGATTTTAATTAGTTAAGCTATGCGGTTTCGGAAGATAATAGTTATAGTTGGCTCTCTCTCTCTCTCTCTCTCTCTCTCTCTCTCTCTACATACATACATATATATATATATATATATATCTAGAGAGAGATAGAGAGGGTAATGATCCTGTCACTCCAGAGACGACACCACTCGAACCGTGACCCCTGCATATCGCGGTCAAAGTCTATATCGTTGATTTACAATCTCAATATTAAGGGTGATGTGGCAGGGGCAGGTCTAGAAGTGGTGACTTGACAGGAGCAAGGCCAGTACCATCATCTAGTCACATTATGTTAGATGGAGATGATTACCCGCGGGGCTCAAAATGTATACTACTGGCGTTGGCGTATCTAGCTCAGCACCATATTGTCCCATCATCACGTACGCTGAAATTTATATCGAGACAAATTGCACAATGGGTCTTGGTAATGCACGTGATTATTATAATATAAAGAAATGGGAGGGACTTCAACACATTATGCTATAAATAGAGGGACTACAGCTCTTGCAAACACCATTGAGGCATCACTACTTGGTATAAAATTAATGTCTTCTGAGAATAGCTCCGAGTCTATCCCATCCCCTCCTCGCATGGACTTTGATTCCCCCCCGCGTGAAAACCCCAAAAAGCCACAACCTTCTCGACCACCACCAGGACATAGTCGATTGTCATATAGCCGCTACAAGCATAGTTGTGCTTACATCACTCACCAGCTTCAAGCAGAGTTCCCACCAGAGGCCTCCGATGAAAATTACCCAATTCTCCCGATGGACGTAGACCCTCTGGTTGATGCACTTTCATCTGCAACTGCAGATGAAAGCGAGAGAGAGGAGCCTCCAAGTCAGCATTTAGCTCTTCCGATGCCGCCCGGTATGACGGAAGCTGTGTCAATTGTCATTTTTTCCTCCACCAAAGAGGTTGATGGTGACGATTCAGATGATGTGATCAAAATCAATACTTCAGTTGGGAGTGATGACATTTGAAAGAGGTGTTGGGCCTGGTTTCGTTTAGTCGGAATAGATGTTTAGTTGGTTTCATTTGAAATAGTCACATATGCCTACTTTGCATAGAAGATGTAATAGGATGTAGCAAATTTCACTTTCAAGAAAAAGTACTAGTCACCTACGCCTAATATTAGATTACAAACCACTAAAAGTGGTAGCTATCTCTGGGATGACTTAATTTTCGACGCATATTTACTAAGAGTCACAAATTTCGCCTATATCGTAGGAGAAATCCAAAGGGAGCCAAAAATTTCTCCGAGTTTCACCGAAATAGTGGTCCACCAAAACCTCTAATGAAATTTCGCCTACTTTCAACTTTAAATATGTTAATATATGCTTTTGTTGTAATTTATATATATATATATATATATATATATATATATATATATATATATATATATATATATATATATACATGTTGATTTTATTAAAAGTGCTGGAGCTCCAACATGGCACTCAACATTGGGTGAAACTCTAGATTAACAATCTTCCTCCAATGCCCAAAGTTGTTACAAACTTTGTGAGTCCTCAAGTTGTGGCTGGGTGTGGGAAGAAACATCACCAATTGTTCTTCTAGTGGAATACCCAATGTATCACTTACGAAACCGCAATCTCAGAGAATATACCTTAGCTTTAACTCGAAGACAAATACACAAAATATATATAGCTGATTTTGACAATGTACGTTCGTAGACTTAAGTATCATCTCCTTGTACATTCTACCTTTAGTTTTCACTTCAGTGCATGTCTTCTATCAATCCTATGCTTAAAAACCACCAAGTCACAACCATAGCAGCCTAATCACACTACTTGATATATCGAAGTCCATTGCATTTTCTTCTCCATTCACTTGGTCCATGTCCATAGTGGACAAAATATATGCTACGGAGCACAAAGAGAAGGCAGGATATTCAGATTCAATGTTGGACATGGAACAAACAAAGTTTGCCAAGAAAATTAAGATTCATTCAGTGAGATATGGTAGAGAAAAAGATTGTAACTAGTAATATGATGCATGTTGTGATTTTTATCTTGTTTTACTCTCAAGTGCACGAACCAGTTTGCAGATAGTGGGTGCGGAGTACGAGATCGTTCCCACGAGGATTGGTTAGAAAATGATAGTCAAAAATGGCAATTAACCAAAACAATTATTATAGATCTATCACAGCATTTTCTAAATTAAAAACTTAAGAACTTGGAAAATGAGATAAGCACTAACCACTAATTGAAATTTAAACTGATTATAAAATATAAGGATCGGGATACTAAATCCTCCCATCATAGGTTTATCATTTATGCAATACAAATCTGTGGATTAAGATGTGAGATCGTTAAAAGATATCTAAAAAGAAGCACTGGCCCCAAACACACGTGAGTTCTAAAGTATAGATCTGAGATCACGGAGATATATGATTAACATCTCATGAGTGTGTGATTAGCATTCACACCTCGGGAAATACTCTGAACCCAATCTCTAGGTAGATTCCAAACTACTGATCTAAGATCAAGGAGATGTATGATTAATAACCCATGAGTGTATGATTAGCACTCACACCTCAGATGGTAGTAAAATCTAACCCCGAGATGGGTAATAATTAGGATAAAATCATTATTGCAGATCTAAAGTCATAGGGCATGATTAGCTCCTATATCTCAAATTACAATCGGATTATATCCATTATCAATAATAACATTAGGGCCTTTAAAAGCATCTAGCATCTCAATCACAGATTTGTATTAATATAAATGACTCCCTCGGATGGGGTTCATCAGATCCCCATCCTTAATGAAACTAGCCACACATAATTGAAATAAATAACACAATAAATGCATAAATTAAAAATGACATTAAAATACCATAAAGAATTATTCTCAAAAATATACAAAAGCTTTAATCCAATGCGTACAATTCTTTCTTGAATGCAGAAATTAAACTAATCTCCGATCTAAAGCTAGGAAAATGAAAACTAAAAAATTGGAACCACACAGACTTAATGCCCTCTCCTAAACTCTCAAAGCCTAAAACAGAAAAATGCACACGAAGAGGATATCTCCGAATCCCTAGATTTTTCTCTTTTAATATCTCTCAGATCTGGAATTCAAGTTTCTAATTTAGTCAATTGATCGACTCAAGTGGTCAATCAATCGACCACTCTTGACTTCGAATTTGAGTTTTTTATGTCGATGCATCGACCTTAATGGGTCGATTGATAGACATAACAAATGGTTAGGGTTTGCTGTAAAATTTCGGTGTTTATTTGACTTTGCATTCTTTTATACTCATTAATGCATCCAATGGCCAATTTCTCCTGAAACTCAAAAAATTTCACAAATTTCATTAGATAGCCTTCATCGGATGGCTAAATGTAGGTCTTTAGGGATGAAATATCATCATATTTCAGTACTCATCACACCCTCAAACCTACACTTTGCTAGTCCTCGAGCAAAGGAGAAGATAAACAAAATTGAAAAATAATTAACAACCTAAGAAAAGTAAATAATGCCACTTTCATAGGGAGCACGATTGCATTTAGCGTATGCAATAAGCCTTTAAACCCCTAGGTGATCCCTAGTGGAGGAGTTTTGTCTCCTGAGGGTTTTCAACGAAGTTACCCATAAACTTTAAGACATTTTCTATAATTGACTCTGTGGGATTTGTTAATTGCCTTTATCATGCAATTTCTCCTTATACAATATGGATGTCATGCCATTCTCATTAATTAATTAGTTACGTTAAGCCAATGCTTCAATTTGAAGATGAATCCATTACCCGCCCTTAGATGTGTCATGTGTAATCATCAGACCAAATTTGATTGATTTGAAAATTTATCCTATTTGTGAACCTTAAAGATTTATGTTTTGATTCAAACCTTATACTAGGTGTACTCTCAAAATAGAAATTCACTGATGATAGGTATATTTTCACACACATGTGAGGGATCAATATAAAACAAATAAAAGGTCTCACATGACAGATGAAGCACGATGCAATCAATGAACAAAAATAAATCTCATAAGAACAGATACTTATATATCCTAAGCATGTCATATCAGGTGTCATAGGTATCACATATCCACTCTCCACAAGGTAGTTACCAATGCAAGATCAGATCACGAAGGTCTTTTGTAGGGTTGTAATGAGGCTCAGGTAAGGGTAAGAAAGAAATGGAAGTTGAGATTTAAAATTTCTGAGAAATTGGAAAATAAACTAACTTTTAATTTTTATATTTCTCTTCTTTTTCTTTTCTAATCTCTCACTATTTTTCTCAAAAAAAGTTTCTTCTTTCTGTTTTTTTTTTAAATTTCATTTTCTTGAAGCACCTCATATTTTTCATTCTCTTTTTTTTTTAATTTTTTCTTTTTCTTTTTCTCCCTTTTTTTTCTCTGCCATATAGTCTTAGTAAACTCCACAACTCGGTATCTCTCCACTTACTCTCTTTTCGTTCATTTTCATCTCTCGTTCCTAATTTCTCATAAATAAGAAGGGTAAGGCTGAATTTGCAGAAATGGTACAGGGGTAAAGGTTAACGTGACTTATTAAAGAATATATAAAGACAAATTTTTCAATAAGCTTAAAGGGGTATTAGAAGGATAAATTTATATGAGGTGGGATATTTTAAGCACAAACGAGCCAAAGATGACCTTCAATCACGTCCTCAAAAGATGGTAATCTTGCCTATTTATCTTGAGCAAACATACAATACGTTCTAGTACAATAATATAAATTTAATGTCATGCAAAGTCACAAGTCAAAATAAAATGTATGAGATTACGCAAGAATAATTCGTATTTAAAGACAACTCCGAGTTTATGTAAGTACTCATCAAAGACATGAAAATGGCTCTAAAGCTCACTTGGATTTAATCTCCACTAAGATCTTTCAGCTCACAATTTTAGATAAATTTTCTTGATTGATTATTCTTTTTTTTTTCTTTTCTTTTTTTTTTTTTAATTGTGAGTCAAACATCATGACCTTTTTAAAGGTGAGTTCAAATTTATAAGCTAATCACCACATTGTCTTTTTCCTTCCAAATATCAATGATAAACAAAATGGCACGCAATATTGTTCCAATGAGATTGTATAATTTCACCATTCCAAATTCCACATATCAATTATATAAAACAAATTCTTTCAGAAAGATCTTCAAAATGCACAGTCGATTGATCAAGGCATATAGCCCGATTGATCAACTAAATCCGAAAATTTTTTATTTTTTTTTTTGCAAAAATTTCCAAAAAGTATGAATTTACCACTCCCAAACCTAAATTGTGCAATGTCCCCATTGTACCAAAATTGAGGTGAAACCCCCAAACCCGCAGTAGAACACTCTCACCAAAAGACAAAGAGGAGGTGAAAAGTATCGTTTGGAATTATTTATTGAAAATCGAAAGTTAAATAAATCCTAAATCGACCTAAAGACAAGCAAAAATCATGCAACAAAATAAAACCTAAAAATCCTAAAAAGCATAAAAGTCCTAAAAAGCCTACAGATATTTCAACAACTTCGTTAAGTATCAGCATCATGTCCCGAACCTCGCTTCGGTTTGGGGAAAGAGAAATTCCACATTGCGTCGGTAATACGGCTAGGATTAGAGAAATCCGAAGTCACATCAGGGGGAGGTGGAGTAGATGGTGCAGCGATGCTACTTGTGACCATATCCTGAAGCGTAGGGGCCAGATACAGCTTTGCCCATATTTCAATAGGGATGAGATCAATAATCGCTCTCGAGATTGATCTCGGAATGAAAGCGGCCAATCGGTTATGGCCAGGAATTGGTGGTGTTGGAGATGGTAAGGAAGTAGAAGAAGAGATGGGCGACGGTGATTTGGCTATGGGTGATGAGGATTCAAGATCAATCATCTCAATATCATCTAGTTTGATTGGCGGCTTGGCTGATCGGTTGGTTCATTTTCTTGTTGGTTCCTCCCAACTTGGAAGAAACATTGGATCAAGGTCCACCACATCTACGTTAGTTAGATCAAATGGAACAGGGGGTCCATTATGCCTTACCCTTTTTTTGGCAAGTTCCTCCATCTTTTTCATGGCCGCATGTGTACGATAAATTTTTTGGGTTATTGATGCTTGAGAGTAGGGAGAGGATTAATTGAAGATGACAAATTGGGGGAAGTCCTCAGAGTTATTGAAATAAATAGAGAAAGAGTTAAATAACATCTAAAAGAGTCCTACGGAGGAGAAGGAAGAGTCCTAAAATACTAAAGAGTGTTGACGGATTGTTTTGTACTTGTTTGTTTTTTTTTTTTTTTTCCAAAATGGTTAGGTCGATTGATCGGCAAGGTCGGTCGATCAATCGACAACACAAGTCAACAAAAGTTGACTCTATAGACCCACGATTAATCGACAGTGTGAGTCGATTAATCGCTGGTGCTTCTGAAACAGAGACACAATTTTATTTTTTTTCATTGCTTTTTTTTTTTACACTGTCGATTGATTGACATATCCGGTCGATCAATCGACAAGGCCAAATCTCCACAGAAGAAATCAAAAATGGACGGATTTTTTTTTTGTTTTCTTTTTTCATTTAAGAAATTTGTTCAAATACATCAAAGTACTAATCATAAAAAAAATCTAAAATCTAAACAAACTTTAAAATTTAACAATCTAAAAATAAAAATGACGACAAAAAATGAAAAGAAATCCTAATTTTAATCGTTCTCTTCTTCTTCTACTTGCCTCGCACGAGCTCTCATCTCGTCATAGCCATCGGGCCACAATCGTTGGCCCAGTTGCTGCATGAAGGACCGATCATAGTGGCTGCAACTGAGATTCTGACCATACTGCCTTTGTTGCTCATCGATCAAGGAGTTGATCTGAGCTTTCATGACTTTGAGGGACACTCCCTCATTGCGGGCTTGATCGGGCTCAACAGCAGGTTCTTCTTCGCGCACTCGACGGCGCTAAGGTGCAGGTTGGGCAGGGGGATGCTGAGCAGCAACATTGCCGGCTCCACCAGGATTGCCCAAAAGACACATACTCTGCTTCTAGTTGGTCGGCCCATAACGATAAAAAGGAAGGTCTCCAATATTATCGTCAAGATAAAAAGGGGAACCTAAGTGATGGAGGAGTTGCATCACCAGATGGGGGAAGTAGATGAGCGCAACATCTCCAGTGGGAGGGTTGACGATCTCATCGTGGCATCACCACATCAAGTCATGCAAAAACCACAAAATGTTGAGCCATGAGTTCTTATAACCACCGTACAGAGCCTTCACCCGAGGCCCAATTCGTTCGGACACGTGACCTTGCGGGTAAAGACTGGAAGATGATATCCCATAATAACATGTCGGCAGGTAGGGCCGATCGTTTAGTAGCATTTCCTCGTGCGGCATATATGTCATTGCACATATTGTCAATCATGGGCCACTGGTCAACGTCGAGTTCTTCTCCAAGTTGGTGGTTTTATGGACGCACAGTAAGAAGGCCAAAAACATCTGCGATCGTCTCCGGATATATCCTCCTCTCCCATCTGTCAATGGAGATGGTGAAGTGGTCATCATCATTAGTCTCAAATCCCTTTTGCCACGTCATGTTCTGAAAAAATAGACGGACCACACGTTCAGAAATGTTGATTGTGGGCGGTGTCATTAGGAAATGGAGATTGAGAGCCGCAATGTACGCGAGAGAGACAGCACACTCAAGCATTGCGTGGAACGCCTGCAGATCATACACGTATTCTGAGGAGAGTTCCTTGGTTGCAAAATGACCTTTGGGTCGTTCTCTAAAGATCCCTTCTGGTCAGGGAGGAAGTCTTGCAGAAGAAGAAGACGCCATCAAGAGAGTGTTAGGGAAAGAGTCAAAGAACTTCGGAGCACATGAGGAGTGTTGGAGAGAATGAGGAATACAAAGGACGCTTAGTCCTTTAAATAAACCCAGAGACACCTCTTCATTCTCGGGTGTACTGTTTCACGTTGATCGATCGACCTGTATAGTTCGATCGATCGACTCTAGCATGGAAAAGGCGCGACATAAAGGAATTTAAGAGCATGCATTACTTCAATGAATGTTGATGAATCAACCTAGAGGGTCGATCGATCAACACTGATATGCAGCGCTTCCCAGGCATTGGAACGGGACGTCAACAGGTGCACTAAAGGTCGATTGATCGAGGACGGCGCATGCAGCATACGAAAAGGTGTGACAATTAATTTTCCTTGAAAACAGCAACGCATCAGGTCGATTAATCGACTGACCATAGCGATTGATCGACCGAATAAAATATCGCGCTAAAAAGGCGTGACAGTTAATGTCACGAAAATGAAAGTCGATTGATCGAGGAAATTGGGATTGATCGACCAGTTTTCATATTGTCCATCAATCGAGGTTTGAAGGTGATCGATCGACCAAACCCTTTTTTTTTTACTTAGGTTGCCTTCCAAAAAGCGCTAAATTTAGTGTTGCTAGCCCGACATTCCCAAATTTGTAATTTCATCCCGATTGATCGGGGTTGCTTAACGCAACTTCATCAAAATTTTCAATGACATTTTTGAAAAATAGTTTCACCCGTTGCCCGTTGACTCGAAATGTTCCCCCATTCCACAGATTGTGGAGTTCAATTACTCCATTCGAAAATATTTGATTTATATGAAATGGACCATTCCATCGGGTTTTAAGCTTCCCTGGAAACAAATAAAGCCGTGAGTTGCATAACAACACCTTCTGACACACAGTGAATAATTTTCTTAAAATGAGCTGATCATGGGCACGCTTCATGCGATCCTTGTACAATTTTGCACAGTCATATGCATCAGCTCTTAGTTCTTCCAATTCAGCAATTTCTAAGCTTTGCTTCTCACCTGCTTTTTGCAAATTAAAATTCAGAGACTTAATAGCCCAATAAGCTCAGTGTTCTAACTCAACTAGTAGATGACAACCTTTACCGAAAACCATCCTAAATGGTGGCATTCCAATGGGAGTTTTGAATATCGTCCGATAAGCCCAAAGTGCATCATACAATTTTAACGACCAATCTCTCTGATTAGGCTTTATCGTTTTCTCTAAAATGCGTTTTATCTCCCGATCGGAAACCTTAACTTGTCCATTGGTTTGAGGGTGGTACGGTGTAGCCACTTTATGCATGATCTCGTATTTTTTCATTAACTGAGCAAAAACTTTATTGCAGATATGTTTTCCACCATCTCTAAAGATAGCATGTGGAGTACCGAATCTTGGAAAGACCTCATTCTTAAGGAATTTAACAACCACCTTGTGATCGTTAAATTTGCAAGCTATTGCTTCGACCCATTTTGAAACGTAATCTACTGCAACAAGGATATATGAATTTCCAAAAGAATTCGAGAAGGGGCCCATGAAGTCTACTCCCCATACATCGAATACTTCAACCTCAAGAATTGGATTTAAAGGCATCATGTTTCTCTTTGAAATTCTACATAACATCTGACAATTGCTACATGACATGCAATGCTGGTGACAGTACTTGAAAATTGTCGGCCAATAGAATCTACATTGAAGGATCTTAGTAGCAGTCTCTCTTGAGCTGAAATGTCTCCCACAGGACAATTCATGACAGAATGAAATGATTTTCGATTGCTCAAATTCTTGAATGCACCTTCTGATAATTTGATCAGCACAATATTTAAATAAGTACGGATCCTCAAAAAAATAATGCTTTGCACATGCCAGAAAAATAGCTTTCTCGTTCTTATTCCAATGCCCTGGTACTTGATCTGCCACCAAATAGTTGACTAGATCGCATACTATGGTGAATGTTCGATCACAAACAATTTTTCATCGAGAAAATTTTCCAAGATTGGGGCTTGCTTGTCAGATTTTTTAATAATAATTCGAGATAAATGGTCAGCCACCACCACTATTTGAAAATGCGAAAAAAACTACATTAGTGGGGCGGGATAAACGACGGCCAAAATCAGTCGGTAAAATCTTAATGGTCTAGGTCCGTCATTTAAATTAAAACAACAGTGGTAAATTAATTGACTGCCTACAGCAATCGTTTATATATATATATATATATATATATATATATATATATATATATATATATATATATATATAAGATAATTGAATTATATATACCATGGCTATATTGAAGTTATTTTTCAGGTTATAAATAACAAGAGTACCTTACTATTAGAGTTGTCCACAACCCAACCCGAAAAAAAAAGATAATTGAATTATATATACCATGGCTATCTTGATGCTGTGAAGGATCGGTGCAAGCATCTTTTTGAGGTCAAGCGTATTGTTAGGTAAGAATCTTTGGATGTGAAACGGATTCGGAAAAAGATTCTAGGGAAAAAGGAATTGGGGCACTTGGATTGAGTACCAAGAATGGTACTGAATCTGATCTGCACCGCACATATACGAACATGATGATTGACCTAAATCTCAATCGTCTTATCCAGAGCCTTCAAATGGACATTTAAACTAAGTATGTGTCATGGTACCAATGTTTTCAAAACCCAGCATATGCGAGGCAATGTGAGGCCTTCTCACCTCGCGCCTCCTAGGAGAGCTCCTAGCCTATGCTCACCTATATGCAAACTCTTACCATGGTCTTGCTTGACAAATGAAAATCATACTGTACATGCTTTGGGGCTGTTAGAAATTGTCATAATTCTTGTTTATGTTGGCCCATTTTTAAGATGGTTGGGTTTTCACTATCAACCATATATATGGTGCTATTACATCATCTATATGTTCTACCTGTAGTCACGCTTTGTATTGAATCAGTCGCTGATCTTTACTGTGATTATATGTTATGTAGGGCATCACCTACCGGATAAGGTGATTGAATTGGTTGATGAGGCCTGTGCAAATGCGAGAGTTCAACTTGATAGCCAGCCAGAAGAGATTGATAACCTAGAAAGGAAGAGGATACAGTTAGAAGTTTTTTTATTTTTTTGATTTTATATTTTTATGAACTATGTGAGAATTGTACGTTGTAAGAACGATGAATGTTCCATCTATTTATATAAAGATGCAGATTTTGTTATGGAGAATTTGTAAATTTGCGAATTTGGATTATTATAAGTTTAATTTTATATTTTTCAGATGAAAATTTCAATAAGCGGCGTATATAATCGTCGTATCGTGAAATTTAATTATTTAAAATATATATATATTAAAACAACTTTCATAATACGTCATTTAAAAATAAAGACGCTATATTTTTTTTTGTAAAAAGACATTTAATACGACTGCTAAAAACAGTCACTATTAGTTGATAGCTGATGACTGTCATTGTTTGAGAAAATAAACGACAGCTATAATGTGTCATTAACAAATACTACGACGTTTTTTACGACAGCCCACTCGACGATTAAAAACTGTCGTTATTTTCAAAAACGATAGTCATCGATTGTTGTTTTTTCCACATTTTCACGTAGTGCATATTTTCTGATCCCTTCTTATCTTTAATCTGCAAATCAAACTCTTACAAAAGTAAAATCCCTCGGATCAAATGGGCTTTTGCATCCTTTTTTGCAAAGAGATAACGGAGAGCTACATGATCCGTAAACACCACAACTTTTGATCCCAATAAAGAGAATCGAAATTTATCTAGCGTAAAGACTACATCTAGGAGTTCCATTTCCGTGGTAGAGTAATTCAATTATGCATCATTCAGTGTGTGACTTGCATAGTAAATTATATGCAGAATTTTATCCACCCTTTGTCCCAGTATTGCTCCTACCACATGATCAAATGCGTCACACATTATCTCAAACGGCAAATTCCAATCCGGAGATTGGATTATTGAGGCTTGAACAAGTTTAGCTATAATTGTTTCAAAAGCTTTCAGGAATTTCTCATCAAAGAGGAATGAGACGTCTTTATCAAGTAAGTTGCATAAAGGTTTCGCGATCTTACTGAAGTCCTTGATAAAGCGTCGATAAAAATCGGCATGTCCGGAGAAAGACCTAATCTCCCTGACTGTTCAGGGTGGTGGAAGGTTTGAAATCAAATCTACTTTTGCCTTGTCCACCTCAATACCTTTGGATGAAATGATGTGTCCAAGGACTATACCACTCTGAACCATAAAATGACATTTCTCCCAATTCAAAACAAGGTTCTTTCCCTGACATCTCGCAAGAACTAGAGAGAGATTTTGCAGGCAATTGTTAAAATTGTCCCCATGGATTGAGAAGTCATCCATGAAGACTTCTAAAAATCCCTCCACCATGTCCGAAAATATTCTTAGCATGCATCTTTGAAAGGTGGTTGGAGCGTTGCAGAGCCCAAATGGCATTCGCCTGTAGGAGAACATTCTGAATGGACATGTGAACGTTGTTTTCTCCTGATCTTATGGTTCTATGACTATCTGATTATATCCAGAATAGCCATCGAGGAAATAATAGTATTGATGTCCTGCCAGCCTTTCGAGCATTTAATTAATAAACGGGAGAGGGAAGTGATCCTTCCTTGTCATTGAATTCAACTTCCTATAGTCAATGCACACTCGCCAACTGGTTTGAACTTTTATTGGTATCAGTTCATTCTCTTCATTCTTAACCACAGTTACTCTGAACATTTTGGAAATCACTTGTGTCGGGCTAACCCATTCGCTATCGGAAATAGGATATATAATTCCTGCATCTAGCAGCTTAATAACCTCTTTTCTCACAACGTCTTATATTATTGGATTCAATCTGCGTTGTGGTTCTCTAGAGAGTTTAGCGTCTTCCTCCAAATGAATTCAGTGCATACATACCATTGGGCTAATACCCTTAATGTCCTTAATAGACCATCCGATTGCACTTTTATGGTCCTAGAGTACTTCAATGAGTTGTTCCTCTTAATCCTCATTCAGTTTTGCTGAAATTATTATCGAATCAGTTTCATCTCTGCCCAAGTATGCATATTTCAAATCGGCAAGGAGAGATTTCAATTCCAGCTTCAATTTCTCTTCCTTCCTTGATTCATCTTGATTTTTTTCCTCCTTGACCTCGTCTTTTAGTTGTCATTCATCGTCTCCCAAGAGTGGTGTTGAATCTAATATTTCATTAACGTCATGGATCACCTGATCCACATCGAAGTTTTTACTGAAATGTGTTAGGCACGCCTCCAACGGGTCCTCATATTCCGAAGCAAAGAATGTATTTTTTACAATGCTATCAATCATTCATACTTGTGCATGTTCTTCATCTTCAACAAGTTGACTTACAATGTAAAAGATATTAAGCTCTACGGTCATGTTCCTTAATGACAAATTCATTATCCCATTTCGATAATTAATTAATGCATTTGATATTGCTAGGAAAGGTCTTCCCAGAATTATCGAAACATTATTTTTTAATTTAGGAACAGGTTTGGTATCCAAGACAATAAAATTGACTGAAAAGTAGAAAGTGTCTACTTTAATCAGGACATCCTCGACTATTCCCCTGGGAATCTTGATTAACCTATCAGCAAGTTGAAGGGTCATAGTTGTGGGTTTCAGTTCTCCCAGTTCGAGTTCTTTGTAAACAGTGTATGGCAACAGATTAACACTTGCTCCAAGATCTAGAAGTACTTGATCAATGTGATTCTTCCCTATGATGATTGAAATTGTAGGACAACCAGGGTCCTTGTATTTAATCGGAAGTCTCGCTTGCAACACTAAACTTACTTATTTTGCCAAGAAAGCTTTCTTCGGGACGTTAGTCTTCCTCTTTATTGTGACTAAGTCCTTTAAAAATTTTGCATATACCGGTACTTGCTAAATGGCATCTAGGAAGGGAATATTGATCTTTAACTGCTTGAAAATTTCAACTATTCCTTCCTGATCATGATTTTTCTTTGGTCCCATTAGCCTTTCAGGATATGGGGCTTTGGGCACAAAACTTCTTTCTCTCTCATTCTTTTTTTCAGTCTTTTTCTCTTGTCTCTCCTCCTTTTCGACTTCCTCACTCATCTCAATTTTATCTTGAAGTTCAAACTTCTCATCTTCTTCAGGCATCTCCACTTTATTGTCAATCTGCTTTTCGGATCTCAATGTTGTGATTGCTTTGATTTGTTATTGATTTTCTTCATGTAATGAGGTTGAGCCTGCTCTACAATCATCTGTCCTCTTTGGTCTGGAATTGGCTGGCTAGAAAATGATCTCTTTTCCCTTTCACATAAGAATATTGTTAGTTGACCCAGTTGAGTTTCTATCCATGATATTGAAGAAGTATTCGATTGGATGAACTTCTACATATCCTCATTCTGAGGATATTAGTTCTGAGGATGACGCGGCGCAATATTTCCTTGTAGATTATTGAATCCAGGCGGTGGGAAAGTTTGCGTAAAACCAGGTTGACTCATGAGTTATTGTGCGGATTGGTTCTGATATCCCAACATTGATTGTGAGAATTGATAATTCTAGTTAGATTGTCTGGATTGCCTATTTTGATTCTGATTTTGGTATAATTGGTTTCCACCCCCATAGTGTTGTTGTTGGAATTGCCCTTGACCAAACTGTTGTTGTGGTCCTTTATTGAAATTTTGATTTGAATAAAAATTCATCCCTTGTCCTCTTGCATGAGGTCTTTGATTTCCTTACCTCCATGAAAAATTTTGATGATATTTCCAACTATTCGAATTATTTTCATTGAAAATTTACCCTGGTTTCGACAGTAAGTGTTCAATGCGTTCAATTGCTTGCAAGGGTCTTCTGAGTAATTCTGCATTGAAGGACAACCATCAGATGTGTGCATTGGACATGCACAATATAAACATGGGTCTGGTTGTACATTTACAACACTCACGTTCTTCTTCAACTTCAATTCCTCAACTTGTTGAGTGAGGAAATCTATTTTTATCATGAGATCAGGTGTTTCTTTTATCACATACAATCCTCCTTTCTTTATTGAGCCTTCTGCTTAATCTCGACTCTTGTTTGTTTGATCTCGAGTCTTCAAAATGTCCCATTACTGTGAATCTTCAGCCAACTTTTTTAAGAATTGATAAGATTCATTTTCCCTAAGTCCAAGGAATCCTCCATTGTTCATTGATTCGATCAGATGCCGATTGGCCTGATCCAGTCCGTTGTAAAAATATTTGACCAATTTTTATTTTGAGAATCCATGATGCGGACACTTAACAAGATATCCATGAACCTATCCTAAGCTTCATAAAATCTCTTGTCATCTTCTTGTATAAAATCAGTGATTTCGCGTCTTAAGGCATTAGTCTTGCCCATGAAAAAAAATTTTAATAAAAAATTCTTCACCATCTGATCCCAGGTGGTTATGGATCCAGCTAGTAAGGAGTTTAACTAGGCTTTAGCCTTATCCTTCATGGAAAAAGGAAATAAGCGTAATCTCACGGATTCTTCACTGAAATTTTGATATACTAACAAACAGACTTCAACGAAGTCTTTGATATGTTGGTACAGGTCTTCCTTATCCATGCCATGAAAAATTAGAAGGATTTGAATTATATTTGTACGGATCTCAAATCTGCCACCAGGTGTGGCAGGATATGTGACGCAAGAAGGGGTGTTTGTAGTTATAGGAGCAAACAACTCTCTTAGAGTTGGTTCCTCCTCATTTTCAGGTGGATGATTGTGACAACCCGACTTTTCCAATCCCTCAGGTATAGGAAAGGCCGGTTCGGCAACCTATCGAATAAACGATAAGCCGGACAAACAGGGCACATATCAGAGTAAAGTGCAATAAATATCCATAGCTAAAATAAATGCGGAAGCAATTAAAAGTAAAGAACCACCGATGATGGCCGACCATCATCGAAACATGGCTCATAACAGAAATCAACGTCAAATATAAAACTATGGTATCCAACTAAAATGGGCCCACAAATTCAAGTCTAACTCTCACCACAAATAAGAAAATCAGTAAGTTCTATACTGGGAAAAACTCCTCAGGAGGAACCTCAAGCTCTTCCTCAGGCACGTAGTCAGGATCAGTCTCACAGCCCTGAATAGCCACGTCAATACCTAAACCTGTGACGTATAGTCGGAGTGAGCTAACCAACAAAGCTCAGTAGAAGAAAGACATCTACGGAATTTTACTTTAACTAACATGGTTTCAAAACAAATATCGGAATATAGCTTGTCAAACATATAAGTAGATAATAAACTGAATTTAGGTGCGAAAATCATATGTAAGATTTATTTCTAAATGTGTGAAAACAACAAGAATGTATGCAGTTGTTTCAAAGGTCTTAGTTTCTCTAACTTCTATATGCAAAGTTCAGTAATTCATGACTTAATCCTCAACTTAAAATACCTCCCGAGTAAACTATATCTTGAGAGCAGGAATATAGCCGATGGGAACCCCTACCTACCATCGTCGTTCATGAACCCTTTTTCAGGATGCAACAAGCCCCTGCGTAATGAGGGAAACTTGTGCCAGGAAGTTGTTCAGGAATTTTTGAGGGGTCGTTCAGGTCAATCATAAAACAAATGCAGATACTAATATAATCAGATGGAAGTCTCTTATACATAGTTCAGGTTCTTGATTTCAGATCTTCAGAGCTTAAGCAGATTCAGGTTTCAGGATTCAGGTAGATTTAGATTTTTAGTCATTCATATCAATTTCAATTTACAGATGTGATTTCAATGGCATATGAAAGTTCAAAGATTTTAATTCAAAATATTCATGCGAATTAAAATAAAATACTGTAAAGATGAGATTCTCCTACCTAAAACTCGGAGTTATGCGAAGTCAAGCAAGGTCCTATTGATGGCCTCTCGCCCTCAATCTACATCACAATATACGTTCATGCATTAAGATAAACTCTAATTACTAATAATATAGACCTATTTAAGCGTTTTCTCAAAAATAAGTCAAAACAGGCAAGTTGCGCCAATCCTAGAATTTGACGTAACATTCTCATATTTTGTTGACTATCAAGACGATTGATTCATGTGTTGGTCAAAACATGAAAGTTGTAGATTTGTATATTAGCTTTCTAACGCAAAAAGAATCGTCTCAATCGGAGTTCGAGATAAAAAGTTATGACTACAATACTAAGGTTATGTCGGAGTTCGGTGATACCTCGCTCGAGCGATGATAATAGCTCGCTCGAGCGATTTGACATAACATTCTTATATTTTTTTAACCATCAAGACGATTGATTCATGAGTTGGTCAAAACATAAAAGTTATAGATTTTTCTATTAGCTTTTCAACGCAAAAAGAATCGTCTTAATCAGAGTTCGGAATAAAAAGTTATGACTAAAATACTAAGGCAATGTCGGAGTTCGGTGATACCTTGCTCGAGCGATGATAAAAACCGACGGGTTTCCTCAACGATTCGCGCCGCGATCGATCCCACGAGTTCACAGAAACAACTCCAACACGCCCCCAATGATCTCAACCTCTCCCAATAGCCAACTACGAATCCAAGGTTGATTCAAGTTCTTTCTAAGGTTTAAGTGTTTTCAACAAAGAGGATTCTAGAGAAGGAGGTTTTCTAAATCGATCTCCTATGATGATTGAAGAAGAGAGAAGGAGTTTCACACGGTTGGGTAACTATCCTCTCTTAACAAAACCTAGTATAATACGGGAATGCAATTCCTTCTTATAATAGGATTGCTCACAAAGTAAAACACACACACAAATCTTATGTATTATACACTTCTAATTTTAAAACTCAAGTCCGGTGTTGAGCGGCTACACCGAGGTCGGTGCACAACTTTCGCACGAGGGTCCAAATGGGCTCTAAATTAAAATCTATCCGCACAATCACATCTAGATAAAAATCCAAAACAAATGGTGACGTCGGTTGCCGAGCCGAATACACACACAGGGTCAGTCTAACTCGGGTTCAAAATACGGGTCTTTACAATGATCTTCACAATCATTTGCATTCATTTCGAATTGAATTAATGTTTTGCTTCTAGCTTCTCGCCCTGTTCTGATCTCTTTTCGATTAGAACGACAAGTTCGCTCGATCTCATAATTGAAATGTTCTAAAGATTTATCTCTATAGGACCTCGTGTGTATACAAGTATTCCACACAAGATGCATAGATTTCTGATTTGTTTTTTTTTTGGGTCGATTGATCGAGGGTTTAGGTCAATCGATTGATCAAAGAATCTTCGATTAATTGAGGGCTTAGGTCGATCAATCGAGTATCAAAATTCAAAATTCGAAAATTCCCCTTTTTTTTGTAAGTTCAGTTTCAAAAATCAAAGCTTACGGAGGAAAAATCTATGAGATTTTTTTGAGTCGATTGATCGATGGTTTAGGTCAATCGATCGATCTCAGTATTTTTTGAATTTTTTTTTTTTTTTTTTAATTTCAAAAATCAAAAGATTACGGAGGAAAAATTTACGGATTTTGGAGTCGATTGATCGATGGTTTATTAGTAATTTTTAAACTAATAAAATTATTGATTTAAACCTACAGAAATTCTTTAAATTAATTTTTTATTTCCTAAAAAATTTAAATTTTCTACGCCCAATTCCCCGATAGCGGCGCCAAAAACTTGTTGTGATTTTTATCTTGTTTTACTCGCAAGTGCACGAACCGATTTGTAAATAGTGGGTGCGGAGTACGAGATCGTTCTCACGAGGATTAATTAGAAAATGATAATCAGAAATGGCAATTAACCAAAAGAATTACTACAGATCTATCATAGTATTTTCTAAATTAAAAACTTAAGAACTTGGAAAATGAGATAAGCACTAATCACTAATTAAAATTTAAACAGATTATAAAAGATAAGGAACGGGATACTAAATCCTCCCATCGTAGTTTTATCATTTGTATAATACAATCTGTAGATTGAGATGCGAAATCTTTAAAAGATATCTAAAAAGAAGCACCGGCCCCAAACACACGTGAGTTCTAAAGTATAGATCTGAGATCACGGAGATGTATAATTAACATCTCATGAGTGTGTGATTAACACTCACACCTCAGACAATACTCTAAACCCAATCTCTAGGTAGATTCCAAACTGTTGATCTAAGATCAAGGAGATATATAATTAACATCTCATGAGTGTATGATTAACACTCACAACTCAGATGGTAGTAAAACCTAACCCCGAGATAGGTAATAATTAGGATAAAATTATTATTACAGATCTGAAGTCATAGGAAATGATTAGCTCCTAGATCTCAACTTGTAATCGGATTATATCCATTATCAATAACAACATTAGGGCCTTTGAAAGCATCTGACATCTCAATCACAGATTTGTATTAATATAAATGACTCTCTCGAATGGGGTTCATCAGATCCCCATCCTTAACGAAACTAGCCACACATAATTGAAATAAATAACACAATAAATGCATAAATTAAAATGACATTAAAATACCCTAAAGAATGATTTTCAAAAATTCACAAAAGCTTTAATCTACTGCGTACAATCATTTCTTGAATGTAGAAATTAAACTAATCTCCGATCTAAAGCTAGGAAAATGAAAACTAGAAAATTTGAACCACACGGACTGAATGCCCTCTCCTAAACTCTCAAAGCCTAAAACAGAAAAATGCACACGAAGAGGATATCTCCGAATCCCCAGATTTTCCTCTTTTAATATCTCCCAGATCTGGAATTCAAGTTTAGAATTTAGTCGATTGATCAACTCAAGTGATCAATCAATCGACCACGCTTGACTTCGAATTTGAGTTTGTTATGTCAATGCATCGACCTTAATGGGTCGATTGATCGACATAACAAATGGTTAGGGTTTGCTGTAAAATTTCGGTGTTTGTTTGACTTTACATTCTTTTATGCTCCTTAATGCATCCAATGGCCAATTTCACCTAAAACTTATAAAACTTCACAAATTTCATTAGATAGCCTTCATCGGATGGCTAAATGTAGGCCTTTAGGGATGAAATATTATCATATTTCACTACTCATCAATGTACTACAGGTTACTGTAACCCTATACTGAAAGAGGGGCATTCCTCTTTTAAATAATTGTGAAACAAGATATATGCTTAAAATGTAATGCCAAGAAGGTATAAATAAATGTAGAGTATTATGGCAAGAAATGACTTGAAAGCTTAAGAATGTCAAGCACATGGTCACTACAAAAAATAAGACTATTAGCGGCAGTTTTTTTTAATAAAAAATTGCCGCTATTAGTCCTGTCGCTACAAAAAACTGCCGCTATTATTTTTGTAACGGCAGTTTTTTGTAGCGGCAGCTAATAGTCTTATTTTTTGTCGTGGGTTGACAATCAAGTAGAATAACTAAACCAGAAAACCTAAGAAAACCATCAAGTCACAAGATTCCCTCATCCAACTTAATAAAGTATCATAGTTACTTATTTTTCTAGTTTTCTTTTACGTTTATAGACCTAGGAAACCAGTGAACCTATTAATGTGGCCTCCTAAAGCCGTTGTACAGCTTTCTATTGGTACATCATCAGCCATAAGCTTCAGTACGCAGAATAATCCTGTCAATGAATCCAACATAGATTTCCCTCAATTTTCGTCCATAGTCAACTGTAGAATCATTGTTGTTGAGGCTTAGTCTCAAGATACCTATTTCTATAGCTGTGGCAATAGGGGTGTGATTTGGCCACTACTAATAGATAAAATGATTTCTTTCACTGCTGAATCGCAGGAAATTCGATTAGGAGTAAGTAAAAAAAGGTTGAAGGGCCACGCTATCTTTCTACATCCATTAGTTTGCAAGGATTCAATGCTGACTTTGATGGGGATCAAATGCTGTTCATGTAGCTTTATCTTTGGAAGCTCTAGTAGAGGCTCGTTGACTTACATTTTCTCATATGAATCTCCTATCTCCAACTATTGGCGATCCAACTTCTGTACCAACTCAAGGATTGCTTATTGGACCCTATGTATTAGCAATTGGGAATCATCTACCTTTACATCGGCTAAGTTCACGAGCTGTAAATAAGCGAACTCAAACAGCTGACATCCGCCACAGGGTAAACCACCGCCTCTCAAGCCTCCCTGAATGATTCTCCCACAGAGGCCAATGATAGACAATAACACCCTGCCCACACACACACACAGCTTACAACTTTTCTCTCCAAAGAGAAACTCTTCTCAAAATCTCAAAAGGTGTTGTGTTGTAATCCACTCTAACGATTCTTGTGGTTTCGGAGGATTCAGCTACAGGAGAACCAAGAATGGAGAGTAAAATGTTATGCTAATCATAGCTCTGTTCTTTTTTCTCATAGCCCTTATTTGGAAAGCTATTTTAAGTTTTGGATGCGATCTATACTACTAATATTGTCCTAGAAGCATTCTTTTATTTATTTGAAAGTCTATGAATTGAAAGGGTAGATCAGATAAGTCGTTTATTATGAACCCTCGATTCAAACATTGAAATTCCTAGATAGCCACAATGAATCCAGATCACCTCATTCCCCATTTTGCAGTTCCCCGGGTCCAGGGAGCAAAGGATCTATATGGTCCTTACCATACCAAATTGTGGGCTACACAAGGTAATATATGAAAGACATCAGCAATTCTAAAAAATGCGTACAACACTAAGTTTCATAGCTTATTTTACCAAGTTCAGCACCATTCAACTCATTATTTTACCAAATTTATCACCAATGGATAGCTAACAGAACGGGCTATACCTAGAGCCAGAAAGATCTCCTATCGAACTCTCTAAATTGTCAGATCAATTGATTGTTTTTGCGTGGTCAATAAAAGGGGGTGCACAATGGGCTACTAAGGCCACTAATTGGATTGGTTGTAATCATCATATGGTGCAATGTTATTTGGATAATCAAACTTCCAAAAGCATAAATGTTATTTGGATAATCAACAAATATATTTTCCTATTGGACTCAAGTTTTAAGGCCATTACAGAGTGCTGGTCTCATACGCACGAGGTGCTGGGAGGAGTGGATGGGATACAGACCTACCATCTGGATTTTTACATGCAAAGTGGCTGATCTCTGGAAGCCCGAGACTTTTACCATCACACCAAGCACTGACCCCTTATTGGACTCATGTTTAAACAACCTTTTTGTTTTTAACAAGGCTCAAGGTCATATAAGAGGAGCAACAGCTGAGTTGAGCAGACCATCGGACAGTTGATGGAAAATGCATAAACAATGTCGGCTTGAGCAAATATGACTTGGGAGTTGCTTGCTCCTATACAACATTGAGCACCTAGTGTGCAGTTCGCAAAACCAAGGTTACCTAATACACTCAAATCCATGAGAATCGCAAACTGGTTTGTAGTTCGGCTTAGTCAGGTTTGTGAACCAGTTGGTGATCTGTTATACATCAGACGAGGAAAATGGAGAGAACATGATAAGCAAGCAGAGGCCTTTACATCATAGATTAATAAATAAGTAAATTACGAAAAAAAAAATACTAGAGTATATCAAGTAATAACTCACAATGAAAACTTTTATAACATTGATTCCAATTCACTCATTAATATAACAAATAAATAAACAAATTCATAAATAATTTGTCAAATGATTAGGATTTAACGCTATAAAATTTTAGAGACGAATGGATAAAAGCAATATTTTTATTGGCTCTATAATTATAAATAAAACCTCAAATGCTATAATCATAAACAACAACTGTAATAACCCGTAAAATTAGACCCGAACTCGACTGACCTCGTGTGTGTGGTCGACACGAAAACCGATGTCACCATAGATTTTTAAATGATAATAAATATTTAAAAAATATTATGATAACTTTGTGCGGACGGATTAAGGTTTAAAAGCATGTTTGGGCCTTTAGTGTGAAAGCCGTGCACTGACGCACTGTGTGCCGCTCAACACCGAAACCAAGCCCTTTAGCTAATACAAAGACAAAGCTTCTCAAAGAAGCTTCACCCGGTTGCAAAGCTTTAGAGTACGGGTTTCTAGAGAGAGAAAGAAGAGAAAACTTTCACCCTTCTTGAGATTTCGACAACGAGATCGTGATCGCGCCGCAAAATTTGCATTATTCACGAAACACTCGACGTCGATCAACGCTTGAATCCCGCCTTTAGTGAATTTCGACCCTTCAAACCCCATTTTCAAGAAATATTTCATCTCGCAATCGTTTCCATGCTTGAAAGAGGTTAAGATCGACGCGTAAGGATAAGCAACGTCATCTTGAGTTCATTGTGATCAATCTCTGTGGATTCGCTGTAGAAATCCAGAAGTTTCGTTTCGAAATCCTTTTGGACAACGATTCTTAAAGGCGCGAAGTTGATCTATACTACTAATATTATCCTAGAAATATTCTTTTATTTATTTGAAAGTCTATGAATTGAAAGGGTAGATCAAATAAGTCGTTTATTATGAACCCTCGATTCAAACATTGAAATTCCTAAATAGCCACAATGAATCCAGATCACCTCATTCCCCATTTTGCAGTTCCCCGGGTCCAGGGAGCAAAGGATCTATATGGTCCCTTACCATACCAAATTGTGGGCTACACAGGGTAACATATGAAAGACATCAGCAATTCTAAAAAAAGCGTACAACACTAAGTTTCATAGCTTATTTTACCAAGTTCAGCACCATTCAACTCATTATTTTACCAAATTTATCACCAAGATAGCTAACAGAATGGGCTAAACCTAGAGCTAGAAAGATCTCCTATCGAACTCTCTAAACTGTCAGATCAATTGATTGTTTTTGCATGGTCAATAAAAGGGGGTGCACAATGGGCTACTAAGGCCACTAATTGGATTGGTTGTAATCATCATATGGTGCAATTTTATTTGGATAATCATGATAGAGATTAAATAGATCAGCTTGTGCTGCTGCACTACAAAGGATTTTTTTATATTAAAAGAGCTTGCTAGCTACTAACACTTTAAACTTATTTTTCATTTAAAAAATTCAACTTGTATCTTGCTATCCGGTTACACCAATATATATAAGGATAAAAGGACATTGAAAAAGTAAAAGACACTTTGAAATATTAAAAGACACCTAGGAAATGACTTCTAGGCAATGACTTCTAGGAAACAAAACAAAACAATTATTTCTCTCTTGACAAATGAAAGGTCTTCTTGACAAATGAAAGGTCACCTTGTAACTTGAAAAGTTACTTAAAGCATGTCCCAAAATAGTTTTTCAAGGTGTGCAACCTAAGACCCACTTTACTTTGGTTTGTATTCCAACACTCCCTCTCAAACCCAAGTTTCGAAGTTACTCCAAGTAAAGTCTTCAATCCTTGAAATGTATGAAACTTTAAAGGCTTCATAAAAATATCTGTAACTTGTTCTTCGGACTTGCAATAGATGAGGTTGACTTCATTCTTCTTCACTTGATCTCGGATAAAATGATACTTTGTGTCAATATGTTTGCTTCGACCATGAGACACAGGATTCTAATAAAATGGCTGACCTATTATCAACATAGATCGTTACTGGTTGATTTGTAGAGTGATGCAACTCCTTTAATAAATTCTTCAACCAAATAGCTTGACAAGCACATGTTGCAGCAGCTATATATTCAGCTTCACATGATGAGAGAGCAACAACATTTTACTTTTTTGATGACCACGAGACTGCAGCTGAACCAATATTGAAAGCATATCCTGATATACTTTTCCTTTCATCAGGATCTCCACCAAAATCACTATCTGTGAATCCTACAAGATTAAAAATATTAGTAGGCTTATAAAATAAATCATGATCAATTGTACCCTTGATGTATCGCAAAACCCTTTTAGCAGCCAAGAAGTGACTGTGTTTTGGTGCTTCCATGAATCTACTGATGATTCCAACACTATGAGCAATGTCAGGTCAAGTGACTGTTAAATATCTAAGACTTCCAACCAAGCTTTTGAAGAGTATAGGATCCACCGAATCGCCTTGTTCTTCCTTTTGTAGCCTCAAACCCACTTCCATAGGTGTGCTTGCCGAATTGCAATTGTTCATTTTGAATTTTCCAAGAATTTCTTTTGCATACTTTTCTTGTGAGATAAAAATTCCTCCCTCAGTTTGCTTTACCGCTATCCCAAGGAAAAATGACATCTTTCCAATGTCTGTCATTTCAAATTTCTTGATCATGGATTTTTTTAAATCTTCAATCATAGGAAGATTATTTCCTGTGAAGATCATGTCATCGACATACAAGCAAATGATCATTATATCCCCAACACCGTTTGTTTTGGTGTATAAGGCATGCTCATATGGACATTTTATGAACTCATTCTTTTGAAAGAATTCATCGATGCGAGTGTTCCATGCTCTTGGTGCTTGTTTGAGCCCATACAATGCTTTCTTTAATCGATACACACATGCCTCTTGACCCTTTTTGATGTAGCCTTCCGATTGCTCTATGTACACTTCTTCTTGAAGATAGTCATTCAAAAATGCCGACTTTACATCCATTTGAAAAATATTCCAACCATTTTGGGCAACTGAGGCTATAAGGAGCCTTATAGTATCAAATATTGCAACTGGTGCAAACACTTCTTGATAGTCAATGCCTTGACGTTGTTTGTAGCCTTTGACACCTAGCCTCGCTTTGTATCTTTCAACTTCACCTTCTTGATCCTTTTTTGTCTTGTAGACCCATTTCACTCCTATCGCCTTTTTTTCTTTTGGTAGCGTGGTAAGCGCCCATGTATCATTTTTTTCTATTGCTTTGATTTCTTCATCCATAGCATTTTGCCATCTACGATCAATAATAGCTTCTTCAAAATACAACGGATCACAATCCGCAAGAAGACAAAATAAAGTGAAATCGACCACCTCCGTTTGATCATAGATATCATAGAGACTTCTCATTTTTTGAGGTGCCCTTGATTCACTACTTGATGATGCAATATCGGCCAACGGAAATGATGATGGTGAATAAGGAGTTTGGGGAGGAGTTGGAGGAGGAGTTTGATTCTCCTTATCATTCTCTTTGATGACTTCTTCATCAACTAGAATTTTTTCTTTACTTTGTTCTTCACATGTGTTTCATTCCCAAGATGTTTCTTCATCAAAGATAACATCTCTAGAAATAATGATCTTCTCGGTTACACAATTGAATAATTTGTAACCCTTTGTAAGTTCATCATATCCAAGGAAGATGCATTTTTCTCCCTTGTCATCAAGCTTCGTTCTTCTTTGACTTGGAATATGTGCATATGCAATGCACCCAAACACTTTGAGGTGCCCAACTCCGGGTTTGTAGCCACTCCATGCTTCTTGAGGTGTCATGAACTTGACACTTTTTGTGGGGCTTCTATTAAGACAGCACAAGCAACTGCCTCTGCCCAAAACTCCTTTGGCATGTTCTTTCCTTTGAGCATACTCCTTGCAATGTCAAGAATTGTGCGATTCTTCTTTTCTACGATGCCATTTTGTTAAGGAGTGTATGCAGCCATCAACTAATGTTTAATTCCATTTGACCTGCAAAATTCTTGAAACACGCTTGAGGGGTATTCACCACCTCTATCAGATCTTATAGTTTTAAGAAAATAACCATTTTATATTTCCGCCATTGATTTAAATTGTATGAACGTCTCAAACACATCTGATTTTTTTTTTAGAAAATACACCCAAGTCTTGCTGCTGAAATCATCGATAAAAGTGAGAAAATACCTATTTCCTCCTTTTGATATAACCTCCATTGGGCCCGCAACATCCGAGTGAACAAGTTGAAGAGGTTCAAAAGCTCTTCTTGATTCTCCTACCGGAAAACTCAATCTATGTTGTTTACCCAAAATACATCCTTCACATAATTGTTTTGGATGCTCAATTTTAGGTAAACCTTTCACCATATTAGTTTGAGATAACAACTCTAGCCCGCTAAAACCAAGATGCCCGTAGCGCAAATGTCATAACCAAGAGTTGTCTTTCACAATAGAGTTGAAGCATTTAACTGCATCATTCTTGATGTTTAAAATAAAAAGTCTATTCTTTGACATCTCCACCTTTGCAATGACATCATTATTACAATTTTTAATAACAAGAGTGTGGTCCTTCATGTGTATTTCATAATCCTTTTCTAAAAGTTGTCCCAAACTTAGAATATTGTTTCGCATTGCGGGAACGTAATAAACATCGAAAATATATTGATGATCACCATTTTTTAATTGAATCATAATTTTTTCCTTTCCTTTTACTGGAGTTTTAGATAAGTCGCCAAACGTCACATCACCTTTTACCGACTCATCAAACTCAGTAAACATTTCTTTTTCACCACACATATGATTACTGACCCCAGTGGTTTGATTTCTTAATTCATCTCCCTTATATGCAAGTAACACAGTGATTACTTGTTCAACCGTTTCTTCAGAGAGATTAGCTTTTTCAACAACATCATTTGTAGATTTACATCTACATTCATTACTATAGTGAGCAAACTTTTGACAATTATAACATTTGACATGTGATTTATCATACCTTGGCTTATATGATGAATTGAAAAGATCTCTATGACCTCTTCCTCTTTGGCCTCGTCCTCGTTCATTTGAAAAATCACTATGATCACCACGTCCCTTTTCATTATGGTAGTTACCATGGCCACCACGAGTAAAACCTCTACCTCGATATCCTCTGTCACGTCCTCTGAAGTTTTTTTTATCTTCTTTAAGGACCAATTTGCTTTGCAAAGCTTGCTCTACTTCATTAGAGTTTTGTTTCATTCTTTGTTCATGGGTTTCAAGTGATTCCATGAGTTCATCAATTGAAAGAGTGGACAAATCTTTCGCTTCTTCAATCGCTACTACAACGTGTTCAAATCGTTGTATCAACTATCTTAGAATTTTTTCTATCACCCGCACATCCTCCATGCTTTCACCATTTCTCTTCATTTTGTTAATAATAATCAAAATGCGAGAAAAATATACTGAAATCGACTCACTTTTATTCATACGAATGGATTCAAATTCAGCTCGAAGAGCTTGAAGACGAACCTTTTTTGCTTTATCAACTCCTTTGAATAAATTTTGCAAAATCTCCCAAGCTTGCTTAGACGATGTGGTATTTGATATTTTTTCAAAAATTGATGTTTCAACTCCTTGGTAGATTAAGAAAAGTGCTTTCTTATCCTTCTTTCGTACCTCTTTCAATGCTTCTTTTTGAGTTGCCGTAAGTGTCGCTTCCGCTTGTGGTGATTCCGGTTCATTGTAGCCGTTATCGACGATGTCCCACAAATCTTGCGATCCTAGCAAAACTTTCATTTGGATGCTCCAATTATCATAGATTTCTTTTGTTAAGACTGGAACTTGGGGCTGAATCATATTCGCCATCTTCCTTAATCGAACGGGGCTCTGATACCAATTTGATAGAGATTAAATAGATCAGCTTCTACTGCTGCACTACAAAGGATTTCTTTATATTAAAAGAGCTTGCTAGCTACTAACACTTTAAACTTATTTTTCATTTAAAAAATTCAACTTGTATCTTGCTACTCGGTTACACCAATATATATAAGGATCAAAGTACATTGAAAAAGTAAAAGACACTTTGAAATATTAAAAGACACCTAGAACCTTGAAAAGACACCTAGGAAATGACTTCTAGGCAATGACTTCTAGGAAACAAAACAAAACAATTATTTCTCTCTTGACAAATGAAAGGTCTTCTTGACAAATGAAAGGTCACCTTGTAACTTGAAAAGTTACTTAAAGCATGTCCCAAAATAGATTTTCAAGGTGTGCAACCCATGACCCACTTTACTTGGGTTTGTATTCCAACAAATCAAACTTCCAAAAGCATGAATGTTATTTGGATAATCAACAAATATATTTTCCTATTGGACTCAAGTTTAAGGCCATTACAGAGTGCTGGTCCCGTACGCACGAGGTGCTGGGAGGAGTGGATGGGATACAGACCTACTATCTGGATTGTTACATGCAAAGTGGCTGATCTCTGGAAGCCCGAGACTTTTACCATCACACCAAGCACTGGCCCCTTATTGGACTCATGTTTAAACGACAAAAAACGGCTGAGTTGAGTAGACCATCGGACAATTGATGGAAAATGCATAAACAATGTCGGCTTGAGCAAATATGACTTGGGAGTTGCTTGCTCCTATACAACATTGAGCACCTAGTGTGCAATTCGCAAAACCAAGGTTACCTAAAACACTCAAATCCATGAGAATCGCAAATTGGTTTGTAGTTCGGCTTAGTCTGGTTTGTGAACCAGTTGGTGATCTGTTACACATCAGACAAGGAAAATGGAGAGAACATGATAAGCAAGCAGAGGCCTTTACATCATAGATTAATAAATAAGTAAATTACGAAAAAAAAAACTAGAGTATATCAAGTAATAACTGGAAAAGTCATCATATCTACGATCACAATGGAAACTTTTATACCATAGATTCCAATTCACTCATTAATATAACAAATAAATAAACAAATTCATAAATAATTTGTCAAATGATTAGGATTTAACGCTGTAAAACCTTAGAGACGAATGGATAAAAGTAATATTTTTATTGGCTCTATAATTAAAAATAAAACCTCAAATGCTATAATCATAAACAACAACATAGATAGACATACCTTTGGGTGAGTGATCACTACCACGAAGAATGGACCTTCTTCTTCTTCAATAACCACGCTAAACTCAGAAGGGAGGTGCACAAGAGAAGGGATCTAAACCAACCTTTGGAGATAGATCTAAACCAACCCCTGAACATATCTAAAAAAACCCTTGGAGACAGATCTAAACACACTAAACTCAGAAGAATGGACCGTCTTCTTCTTCAATAACGACCGGCTTCTTCTTCATTAACGACCGTCTTCTTCTTCAATAACCACAAACACAACTCTTTTCAGAGTTTGGGAGCTGCGCAGGAGAAGAGAAGGTGGGAGCTGCGTAGGAAAATATAGAAAAAAAACCCACCGTAAGCTTCTGAAGTACCCTTTATAGAAGGGTATTTCAGTAAAGTTGTATGGAGTCGATTAATCGCACGTGTGACTCTTTTAGCAATCTCACGGAAATTTGAAGTCCGAAAAACAGCATATGCCTGATCCTCTAAAACGTTTGAAGCCTGGATAATAGGCTAAAACGTTTCTTTTTCAGGGTTGTTTTTCTAAAGTGCCCTAACAAAAACTTTAGAATTTCATGGCTCTTCATTTCGTCATTGAAGAGAATAATGGTTTGTGCAAACTCTTTGATAATATCCTATTCAGTCATTCTTGGAGGGAGACTAATAGTTGTGCCGATTATTTAGAGAGGAAAGGCTTGGACAACAGTTTTTTTATTAGGTGGAGCCAAGGTACCCTTTCAGGCTCCTCTCGCAATTTTATTTGAGTACGTAAATTTTATCTTCTAAGGTTGTATGCTTCTACGTTTTTAGCGAAAGCCTGAGGCCAACCACACTTAATTATTGAAATAATAATAATAATAATAATAATAATTGAACACATGTTCCCATTGTTGTAATCTAAATGGATCTAACAATCTGACCATCCAAAATAAGCCCTAGGATTTAGGAGCATGATCAATCAAAAATAATAAACCAATAATTCATTAATTAAATATATGTGCGCACCTTGAGTGTGAGCCATTAATGGTAGGTTGCCGATCTTCAACGATCTTCTCGCTTTCAATATCTCCTAGCATAATGGGGATGCTTTTGCTAATAGGGAGGATTGAGTTATTTTCGAGCAATCGTTAGGACCAGGCACCCTTTATATTTATAGCCAAAGAGTCTTTTCCCATTAAAGACTTAAATTACTAATTATATTGTGATTAGAAATCACAATCATACCATAACTAAAAGACTTACCTATTAGTTGTTTATTCTCTTCAAACTCACCGAATTAGCAACTATACATCTCAAGATTGATCTTACACCATTCACTGGTCAATGGGTTTACCATAGTGATGGCCACCAAAATAGAAACTTCTAACAGTCTCCCACTTGGCCAAACTATGTCAATAAACTCCGATTATCAAATGTTAATTAACTTTCTTTAAATGGAAAGTCCTAATCAATCTCAATCAAAGTCTTTATAATCAGTCCGATCCAGTGAGAATTTCAACACAGAATTAATGTAGTCAATATATCATGTCATCGATACATGAACGTTCATTAGTTACCGTATTGGAAGTCTTCACCGACATGGATTCCAACTACTATGATTTCACATAGATTGCAAGTTTACAAACTGAATGGTGATTACATGTAAACTCAATCTATTATTGGTCCTACTTTATTGCCATCTACTGGCACCATATGTTCCAAATTTTATTTGCATAAAAATGAAAAAGCAAATAAATAATCTTTATTTCTGAATCAATTAAACAAATGTATTCACTCTCATATATCTACTCTCAAAGGCTATCAAAATTATTCGTTAATCTCATTTGCACAACATGCTCCAAAAGAGCTTGGAAAATAAGTGTTTAGTGAGAGGGTCAGCCAACATGAGTGTCATACTAATCTTTTCAACAGATACAATTTGATTCTGAACTTTCTCCCTTACAACAAGATATTTTATATCAATATATTTGGAACCCCCACTAGTCTTGTTGTTATTGGAGATAGCTATCACAGCAAAATTGTCACATAAGATTCTCAGTGGCCTTGAAATACTATCAATAACTCGAAGCCCTGAGATAAAATTTCTCAACCATATCGCCTCACATGTTGCCTCAAAACATGCAACAAATTCTGCTTCCATAGTAGACGAAGTAGTCAGCGTTTGTTTAATGCTCTTCCAAGATATAGGTCTACCTGTAAGCATAAAAATATAACCCGATATGGACCTACGAGTGTCTTGACACCCAGCATAGTCAGCATCTGAATAACCAATAACTTCAAGGTTATTCGACCTTTTGTACGTGAGCATGTGTCCTTTAGTCCCTTGTAAATAGCGAAAATTCTTTTTAGTTGCTTTCCAATTATCCAAATCAGGATTACATTGTTACCTACCAAGCATGCCAACTATATATGTTATGTCCGGACGAGTACAGACTTGTGCATATATGAAACTCCCAACCGCCGATGCATGGGGAATTGTCTCCATCTGCTTTCTCTCCAGATCGATCATGGGACTCTGAAGTAAACTAAATTTATCACCCTTAATGACAGGGGCAACAGTAGCAAAAAAATTATGCATGTTAAACCTTTTAAGAAATTTATCAATATAAGCTCTTTGAGACAATCCCAATATGTCACAGGCTCTATCTCGATAAATCTCAATTCTTATCACGTAGGAAGTTTCACCAAGATCTTTCATATCAAAACTCTTTAATAAAAAGTTCTTTGTCTCATGTAACATGCTCAAATTACTACTCGCAAGTAATATATCATCAACATATAAAACAAGGATGATAAACTTACTCCCACTGATCTTAAGATATATGCATTGATCCACAGTATTTTCTTTAAAACTAAAATTTGAAATGACTTCGTGAAATTTTAAATATCATTGTCGAGATGCCTGCTTTAAACCATATATAGACCTTTTGAGTCTACAAACTAAATTACTCTCCCCCTCAACCTGAAAACCTTCAGGTTGTGTCATAAAGACATCTTCATGCAAGTCACCATTCAGAAAAGCAGTTTTAACATCCATTTGATGTAATTCTAAGTCAAACTGAGCTACTAATGTCATGACTATCCGAAAGGATTCCTTTCTAGAGACAGGAGAAAATGTCTCTTTATAGTATTCCCTCCTTTTGAGTGAAACCTTTAGCGACTAACCTGGCCTTATATCTTTCTATATTACCTTTGGAGTCTTGTTTGGTTTATATACTCATTTACAGCCTACAGGCTTAACTCCTTTAGGTGACTCACAAAGATCCTAGACCGAATTATGTTTTATTGATTCCAACTCATCTTTCATAACTTCGAGCCATTAAGTGGATTTTTCGCTCTTCATGGCTTAGTTAAAGGAAACAGGATCTGATTCTTTTCCAAAATCATACTCACTCTCATTGAGGTAAACTATATAGTCATCAGAAATGGTTGGATTCTTTGCTCTCTCTGATCTACGCAATGATTGATCATTGGCAGTCGCCATGGGAGCAAAAACCTCCTCAATGTGGGGTGTTTCAATAGGCATAGCCACAGGTGCATCAATATTTACTTAAAGAACTAGTGTTGGTGCCACTTTTTCTTGGACAAAAGAGATAGGAATTATAATCCGATTTTCCTCAAAAGTAATTTTCCTAGGCTCAACACTCCCACTGTTCTCACGATCTTCAAAGAATTTTGCATACCTAGTCTCAACAATCCGGGTACTATGAGTGGGGCAATAAAATCTGTAGCCTTTTGACCTATCAGGGTAACCAATGAGATGATAACTTATAGTTTTAGAATTCAATTTCCCTAATTATGAGTTGTACACCTTTGCTTCAGCCAAACAACCCCAAATGTGTAAATATCCTAAAGTCGGTTTTCTTCCTACCCATAGCTCATAAGGAGTTTTGGAAACAACCTTACTAGGAACCCGATTCAGAATATGCACCGTTGTTTTCAAGGCTTCTCCCCACAAGAATAGAGGCAACTTAGAGTTGCACAACATGCTTCTCACCATATCCATAAGAGTACAATTTCGTCGCTCAACTATACCATTTTGTTCAGGTGTTCCCGGCATGGTGTATTAAGTAACAATGTCATGCTCTTGTAGATATAGGGCGAAGAGTCCTGGATTGCGACCTGTTTCAGAGTATCTACCATAGTACTCTCCGCCTCTATCAGATCTCACAATTTTAATCTTTGAATTGAGTTGTAACTCAACTTCGACTTTATAGATTTTAAATGTATCCAGGGCCTCAAATTTCTCATGGATGAGAAATATATAACCAAAATGAGAATAATCATCAGTGAAGGTAATAAAATACCTTTGACCACAAATAGTAGTTGAAAACGGTCCACAAATATTAGTGTGGACTAGCAAACTCGTGCTCCTGATAGCTCCTTTCTTATTAGTTTTTGTGAGTTTCCCTTTAACGCAATCAACACAAGTATTGAAATCAGAGAAATCGAGCGCATCGATTATATTGTCTTTAATTAACTTCTCCATTCTATCCTTAGATATATAGCCTAAACGTTTATGTCATAAAATGGAGGAGTTGTCGATTGCTCATTTTCATTTCTAACTAATTTTATTATCCACATGCATAGAAACTAAAGGTTTAGCGTAAGATGAATCTAAGTTCAACTGATAAAGATTGTCCACTAATGAGTTATCACCGATAATAACGGAATCAAATAAGAGAGAAAAAATATTATGTCTAAATTTAAATTCAGAATCTAATGAATCCAATTTAAAAATTGAGATAAGATTTTTAGTGATACTTGGAGCGTAAATAGTATCAACTAAATCCAAAATGAAACCACTATCTAAAATAAGACGGAGAGTCCAATGGCCTCCACGTATGCTTCTACTCCATTTTCGAGTTTGATAGTACGCTCACCTTTACTTAGCTTTCTACTGGATCAAAATCTCTTCATTGAATTACTTATGTGAATAGTTGCACCAAAATCTATCCACCAAGTATTGCGTAGAGCATCAATATAAAGTGATTCAAAACACACAAAGACTAGGTCATTACCTTTCTTAACTAGCCAATCTCTGTATTTCTGATAATTCTTCTTAATGTGGCCCTTCTTCTTACAGAAGTGGCACTTAATGCCAAAAGTAGATCCACTAGCTTCTCCTTGTGTAGTTTCCGGTAGAGAAGCTTTCATGTTCTTTCCTTTATACGATCCCTTCTTTCTCTTGAAACTTTCTTTTGATGGTCCAAGAGCGGCGTAATGAGTATTTTCATATTTTTTAGCCTGAAGTCTTTCTTCTTCTTGGACACAGTGAGCGATTAGCTCGTTCATCTTCATTTATCTTTCTACGTGTTGTAATTAATCTTGAACGAGCCAAATTGTGCAGGAAGAAAAGTCATAATAAAGTGAACAAGATAACCCTCAGAAAAACTCATATCCATTTCTTTCAATTAAGTTGCCATACCACTCATTCTCATAATGTACTCCTGTACGTCACTATGACCATCATATTTTATGGTTTCCATTTTAACAATAAGACTACTGGCAAGTGCTTTAGAAGTCCCCTGAAATTATTCCTGAATGGCTTGCATGTATTCCTTTGCATTGTGCGAGTCAGGAATACGTCCCCGGATCGCATCAGTAATGGAACACTTTATGATCATGAGGCTCATACGATTGGATTTATCCCATTTTTTTCAAATTCGTATTGTTCGCTGCCAGATCCTCAACTGAGGCATCAGCGGTGAGCACCTTGGATTTATCAGATCGTATAGCATAGTCAAGATCCATGCAGCCTAGAACAATTGCAACTTGTTCCTTCCATTTGTCATAATTTAAGTCACTCAAAAGTTTAATTCCACCAATCATATTAGTAATAGAAGACGGGTTCAATGTTGCATAATTATTAAGGGCTTTATTATGTCCACATACAATTGAAGTAGCTATCAATTTCACAAGGTTATAATTATAGTATGTGACGCAAGACTTAAAATATGTCAAGAAATATAATAAAAATTAAAACCAATGTGGTTTTATTAAGAAACAATTTGTGTCATTATAACCCTTCGTTGGGTCGAGTCATAACACACTAGCCGCTTCCTCAATCTATATTAATGATTGTGGTACTAATTTCGTCGTTATGACCCTCCGTTGGGTCGAGTCACAACACGCTAGCAGTACCCACATACCAAATAATGAATAGTGAAACACAACCATCATACAACATTAAGTGATTCATCACCGTTGGACAGAAGAATCCCTTATGTTGTGACGCCAACGTTCACTACACACTTTCACTGAATTTGTAACACGGTCTTGGACAAAATTAAACCTCACTATGAAAACTACGACACTAGGAAAGATCGTCACCGTTGGGCAGAAGAATCTTTCCAAGCCATGCTTTTTATTTAGGTTTGATAATATTTTAGATGGTCACAAAAGTGATATTTAAAAAATAAGTCACTTAAGAGATGCAAATAGCCAAAACTAATTGATGTTGAAGGTAAGTGCCAAAAATTAACAATAATCAAGAGTAATAATATGGAAGTACTAGCCTTGGTGCTAGTGCACAACCTCCAAAACCTAACTTTAATTAAGTGCACTCAAATATCCAATAATTATGTGATAAAAAATAATAAAAAAGACATCAGGTCATGTCAAACATCACAACAGAGAGCTCATTTTAAAAAATAGACTTCAAAATTAGATTCGAAATGTTCGAGAAAATCAAAATTCATATATAATATCCGAAAATCGGACTTATAAATAACCTAGAAATGACCCGAAAAGAATTAGAAATAGTACGGCTCATTATTGAGCCTTGTAGACAAACGGGCCGTGTTTAACGGGCCAAATTATGTCATAAATCATGAGCCCAATTAAGTGATGGACCGAATCGAACCATGGGCTGGATCGGGCCGAATTACAAACTAAGTCGGGTGTAGGCCTTAATAAGGGTCGATGGGCCAGGTTACAAAGTGGGTCGGGTCAAGCATGTATAGGGAAGTGCACGACTACAGGTCGAGTCTCTGAGCTCATTTGAACAAGGGACCTAACTAACTAGCTTAATGTTATCCACCGTACTCACCAAGCAAGCAACATGAATTAGCACATCTTTAAAACAAGGGAGCTCACTAAAAGACAAAATAAATTAAAGCAAATATATGTGGGCAAATAAATAAATTAAAAGTCCTTCACATGCCAGTATGCCACAATTTTTTTTTATTTTTTTTTAGTACTTAAAGGATTTATCTGACCTTTGTCCCCAAACGCACGTTCTGAAAAAAAAAAAAAAAAAAAAAAAAAGTACTCCTGCCGATTCCACAAGTGTTTTTCACTCAATTGCCTTCCTGGCTATTACTGACATTGGGGCATCTATTAGTGAAATAGTACTGAAAACTGTACGAAATCAAGTACAAACAGAATAGTCACATCATCTGAAGCAGCAGCTTCGATTTGAGACCTAATTTAATACGGGATTTGCGACTGGAATTGAAAAAACTACTTTTACTGTTTACGAAAGGAATACTTGATCCCTCCAAAAACAAAATAGATCCTTAATATTCCGGCAGCCCAAAAATAAATACAAAAAATAAAATTCATATTTTAATGCTTTCACTGATTAAATACCAAACTAGCTCCGATACCAATTGTTCCGATCATCCAAAATAAGTCTTAGGATTTAAGCACATGATCAATCAAAAATAATAAATTAATAATTTATAAATTAAATATATGTGCGCACCTTGAGTGTGAGCTATTAATGGTAGGTTATCGATTTTTAACGATCTTCTCGCTTTTAATATCTCCTAGCACAATGGGGATGCTTTTGCTAATAGGAAGGGTTGAGTTATTTTCGAGCAATCGTTAGGACCAGGCACCCCTTATATTTATAGCCAAAGAGTCATTTCTCATTAAGGACTTAAATTACTAATTATATTATTATTAGAAATCACAATCATACCATAACTAAAAGACTTACCTATTAGTTGCTTATTCTCTTCAAACTCACCGAATTAGCAACTATACATCTTAAGATTGATCTCACACTATTCATCAGTCAATGAGTTGACCATAGTGACGACCACCAAAATAAAAACTTCTAACACCCATAATTATTCATACATACATCCTAGGAGGTTTTGACCTACAGGACTCACTACAAAAAATGTGTTTATTGGAGACGGCTTTTGGCCATCTCCAAAAGTGTATAAGCCTTCTCCAATAATATTGGAGACGGCTTCCATGTAGTCTCAAATAATCCCGTCTCCATTGTCTTTGGAGACCAAATGAGAGCCGTCTCTAATAGTCAAGGTTATTGGAGACGGCCATAAGCCGCCTCCAAAAATATGTTGGAGACACCTTAAAGTAGTCTATAATTAGTCATCTCTTGTTATTGGAGACGGCTTTTGGCTGTCTCCAATAAGTGATCTCCTGCTAAATATTTTTTTTTTCAATGCTATTTAATTATTTTTGCTCCAAAAACCATATTGCCTAGCAGTACAATTTATAACCTGTATTTTCTTTTTTATGAAAACCCGCAACCTACATTTACATACTCACATTTTCATCTACATTAACATAAACACATTAAAGTTACTTTTCTAAATCCCCAGTATTTGTGTAAATATCTGATAGACCCCTATACTTTCTAGAAAATGAGTTGGTCGGTTGGGTCACTAGGCTAGTAAAAATTACATTTAAAAAAAAAAAGTAAAAAGTGATTTTTTTCACACACAAAAAATAAATAAATAAATAAATTCAGTAAAAATTCAAAAAAATGGAAAAACTCTGAGAAACATAATTAAAATATGTAATATATATATATATATATATATATATATATATATATATATTTATATATTTATATATTTATTTATTTATTTATTTATTTAAATAGTATTTAAAATGTAAATATTAAGATGGGTATTAATGGTTGAGGGGCATTTAGGTAACTAAGTTTTAAGTACGGTGGTTTATTAGATATTTAAAAAATATGGGGAGGATTTAGAAAAGTAACTTTAAGGAAGGGGGGGGGGAGGGGGAGATTTAGAAAAGTGCACTCGATCCGACTGACTTTTGAGTTGGGTCTGAGTTTTTGGGTTTTTGAACTATGATCACAATAATAAATATCCAAAATGTTCACAAGATTCCTCACAAAAGTTACAGGCACATCAAAAGATCATAGAATCATCCAAAAAATAACTGACTCAAAATTAATCCATCATTTACAAACAAGAAAATAGGCCTTATTATTGTAAAAGAATGAATAACTGTCATTACAAACATCACCACACTACAATATATATATATATATAACAAAAAATTGAACCTATTCCTATTTTTTGACTATAATGTATCCTTGCTCTATTGGAGCACCAATTACTCACAATTGAAGCACCTCGTCATTGGTGGATTTTGGGAGACCCCATTTTTGTGTGGTGGGCAATGGAACACATATGAATGGATGCATAATGTACTCAGCATCCACCACTCCGACATTTTTGGTTCGATCGCCCTATCAAAATTGTGCATGAAAATATGAATCTCTAACTACGATATATAAAAAGAGTGTTGAAGTGATGGGGATTAAAAGGTTACCTGTGTGCAGTAACCGAGCTTCATATCCAGGCCCCATGCATATATCAAGTCATTCTGTGAATTGAATTTAGAAAAGTAACTTTAAGGAAGGGGAAAAGTGCACTCGATCCAACTGACTTTTGAGTTGGGTCTGAGTTTTTGGGTTTTTGAACTATGATCACAATAATAAATATCCAAAATGTTCACAAGATTCCTCACAAAAGTTACAGGCACATCAAAAGATCATAGAATCATCCAAAAAATAACTGACTCAAAATTAATCCATCATTTACAAACAAGAAAATAGGCCTTATTATTGTAAAAGAATGAATAACTGTCATTACAAACATCACCACACTACAATATATATATATATATATAAAACAAAAAATTGAACCTATTCCTATTTTTTGACTATAATGTATCCTTGCTCTATTGGAGCACCAATTACTCACAATTGAAGCACCTCGTCATTGGTGGATTTTGGGAGACCCCATTTTTGTGTGGTGGGCAATGGAACACATATGAATACCCAGATGCATAATGTACTCAGCATCCGCCACTCCGACATTTTTGGTTCGATCGCCCTATCAAAATTGTGCATGAAAATATGAATCTCTAACTACGATATATAAAAAGAGTGTTGAAGTAATGGGGATTAAAAGGTTACCTGTGTGCAGTAACCGAGCTTCATATCAAGGCCCCATGCATATATCAAGTCATTCTGTGAATTGAATTTAGAAAAGTAACTTTAAGGAAGGGGGGAGGGGGGGATTTAGAAAAGTGCACTCGATCCGACTGACTTTTGAGTTGGGTCTGAGTTTTTGGGTTTTTGAACTATGATCACAATAATAAATATCCAAAATGTTCACAAGATTCCTCACAAAAGTTACAGGCACATCAAAAGATCATAGAATCATCCAAAAAATAACTGACTCAAAATTAATCCATCATTTACAAACAAGAAAATAGGCCTTATTATTGTAAAAGAATGAATAACTGTCATTACAAACATCACCACACTACAATATATATATATATAACAAAAAATTGAACCTATTCCTATTTTTTGACTATAATGTATCCTTGCTCTATTGGAGCACCAATTACTCACAATTGAAGCACCTCGTCATTGGTGGATTTTGGGAGACCCCATTTTTGTGTGGTGGGCAATGGAACACATATGAATACCCAGATGCATAATGTACTCAGCATCCACCACTCCGACATTTTTGGTTCGATCGCCCTATCAAAATTGTGCATGAAAATATGAATCTCTAACTACGATATATAAAAAGAGTGTTGAAGTGATGGGGATTAAAAGGTTACCTGTGTGCAGTAACCGAGCTTCATATCCAGGCCCCATGCATATATCAAGTCATTCTGTGAATTGAATTTAGAAAAGTAACTTTAAGGAAGGGGAAAAGTGCACTCGATCCAACTGACTTTTGAGTTGGGTCTGAGTTTTTGGGTTTTTGAACTATGATCACAATAATAAATATCCAAAATGTTCACAAGATTCCTCACAAAAGTTACAGGCACATCGAAAGATCATAGAATCATCCAAAAAATAACTGACTCAAAATTAATCCATCATTTACAAACAAGAAAATAGGCTTTATTATTGTAAAAGAATGAATAACTGTCATTACAAACATCACCACACTACAATATATATATATATATATATAACAAAAAATTGAACCTATTCCTATTTTTTGACTATAATGTATCCTTGCTCTATTGGAGCACCAATTACTCACAATTGAAGCACCTCGTCATTGGTGGATTTTGGGAGACCCCATTTTTGTGTGGTGGGCAATGGAACACATATGAATACCCAGATGCATAATGTACTCAGCATCCACCACTCCGACATTTTTGGTTCGATCCCCCTATCAAAATTGTGCATGAAAATATGAATCTCTAACTACAATATATAAAAAGAGTGTTGAAGTGATGGGGATTAAAAGGTTACCTGTGTGCAGTAACCGAGCTTCATATCAAGGCCCCATGCATATATCAAGTCATTCTGTGAATTGAAGTAGCACACAATTCAATTTGAAGGGCTTGAGACAGAGCATACTGTCACAGGGTCGCACTTCCGCAACCTCAGTCCCGTGCGGCACCTAACGCACGCTTCGCTAGGTCAGCCTACTTCTGATACCAACAGTCGCGGGAGCGTCCTTCGACGCGCTTTCAACCCGCGCGGTGCTTCGCTACCGCATGCAACGAAGCCAACCCATCTACACATCAGCTCTGATAGCACCCGCCTAAAGGACGGGAACTCCCCCAACGTGTGGTTACCTCTGTTTCATGGCCTACCACCCGTCTCATCGTGCCCCTTACGACACGCCAACTGCACCACTATGCTAAACTTGGTTTGCTGGCATGCAGCCTCATGCCACCATATCGCTCAGTGATACAACTTTTACCCATTTCAAGCCACCAGGTGCCTCCACGCGCTGTCCCACGCAGCGCTCTGATGTTCTCACGTGAGGTCGCCCAGCCGTATGCACCGCGACGTATAGTCCGAAGCCATACATCAACCTCCCTTGAGTTCCACACGGCATCGCTGCGTCGACGTCCTACGCCCACCCTTTCAGGCCTAGGAGACACTTGCGCCCCCTCTGGCAACGCAAAGCCCCGTGTGTGGGGGAATAGCTCTCTAGCTCCCTTCCCCTATATAAGGGTAAAACAGTCATTCAGCCAGAATAGCAGGAGAACCTCAAACCCCTTGGTTTGACATACCGCAACTGTGACAGCCCGGATTTCGGCACCCCGAAACCCGTGCCATCAGGACGATCATCTTGACCGTGCCCTTAGCTAAGCACGGAACACTGGTATATCAAGCATTGTAATAAAATAATAAACGAAATTGCGGAATTTAAATCTATGTTAATTAACTCTCCAAAAGACAGTTCTACCCTCATGCCTCTACATGAATGGAGAACCGATCCGAACCATCGATGATAGCAATCATCACGAATGGTTCGTCCCAAAAGAGAAATCTCAACTCCTTATATACATGATTTTAAACCAAATAAAGGCTTGACATACCAAGCCGTACAAAACCTCTCCAAGAATCTCTCAAAGTGGCACAACGGAGTCCTCTAGAAGAAGTCCTCTGGAGGTGGCTCCAACTCTTCGCCGGCCGCAAGGTCCGACTCACCGGGGTCAGCGTCTCCTGAAGCCTCGGCAGCTGCTAGTAGTAGACCTGCGACGTATAGTCTATAGGGTGAGCTACATCCTAGCTCAATAGGGAACAAACACAGTTGAACATATAAATTATGACTCACATATATTCCATGATATGTCATGCATGATGTGTCTATGCAATTATTGATGAAACAGTTAAAAAGCATTTCGTTTTACTGTTGATTACTTATATTTTTATTTACTCATGAATGATGCTGAGAAGGCCTAAAGCAAAACTTAAACTTTCAACTTAAGTAATCCCCGAGCAATATAGCATCGAGCCCCAATGAGATACCCATCATCGTCATCTATATAGACAGTTTTAACCGTATTCCCTGGGAATACAAATAGTACCCAGGCCCCTTTCCCCTGGGGATTGGTGGCGGGGTTTCACTTTTCTCAATCAACACCCCTAGGGTGTGCTTACTATGTACGGATAAGCCTCCGCACTGGCCTACGGGTTCGCCGCCGTATCGGTCACGGATATCCTGCCGTGTCAGTCGTGGATATCCCGCCACGTCGGTGGGGTACCCTATCAAACCTCAAATAACAAAAATATCGGTGCCTTACATATAGTTATTCACCGTGTAATTGTGCTATCTTATATCAGTTAGGCCCTATCAAACATGATTCAATCCTTGGATACATCCCTGGGATGTATCCATTTACTTGCATCACACCTGATGCGCTCATCTCTTTACTTCTTCATCCCCTGGGGATGGCTTATTAGAATTTCTCTTATGGATGTCATACGCACACACACTTTTCACAATTCTTAAGCAATTAAACATTTGAATGGAAATTTATATCACTACATACATGCTCTTGTAAAATAAAGTACATGTTCAAGGTGTTCCCTACCTCAAGTCTTCATTTGATCAATGCATCAAGGTCCCACATGGCTCCTTGTGCACGAGTCCACACGTACCACCTATGGTACCATATAACAGGTAAAACACATCACAAAGGATGCAATAAAGAAGGTATAAGACCCTCCAAGAATCTTAAAGTCAAACCCAAAAGTCAACATAATTCATGTCAGTCGATTAATCGAACTCCAAAATCGATCAATCGAATCTGATTCGATTAATCGATTTCCAAATCGATTAATCGAAGGTCAATATCGATTAATCGAAGTAATTTCGATTAATCGAAATTCTCCTTTTCGCAAAGTAATTTCACTATTCGAACAGTCGAGTTTTCATTCGATTAATCGAATCCAATTTCGATTAATCGAAATTCCTCTTCAAAAAGTAATTTCCTTTGAGCAATGAGTTTTCATTCGACTAATCGAATCTAATTTCGATTAATCGAAATTCTTCTTTTCGCAAAGTAGACTCTCAGTTCGAACAGTCGAGTTTCACAAGTTGTTTAATCGATCCCCAATCGAAAACTAAAATCGATTAATCGAAATCCCATTTCGATTAGTCGATTTTTCCTCAAGTCATTTCCTCCAACCCCTGGGGTCCACTGGAGGTTCTCAGTCGATTAATCGATTCCCAAATCGATTAATCGAAATCCAAAGTCGATTAATCGAAATCAAATTCGATTAATCGAAATCAAATTCGATTAATCGAAATCGGGGTCCTCAGACCTTTCAACTTCCTGGCCAATTTCGATTAATCGAAACCCAATTTCGATTAATCGAAACCCAATTTCGATTAATCGAAATTGTCAGATTCAGCCCCTTTCGAGCTGTTCTTCCCAATCTTCTTCCATACTTTTTCCTCTATTTTTCTAAGCCATTATCCTATGATTTAACCCACATTTAACACAACTTAACCCCTATAATCTATGCATCTTATTTACAAAAAATTTTACCTTGGATAGATCTCAAGTTGATTTCTATCAAATAGTTGGAAGGCTAGGGTTTCCAGCTTTTATTCTAACGGATCCCTTGCGTTGGATCAGCCTCTTTAATACTTGAATCCATCTTCCAATCACCCACAATAACTCCTTGCTTAATCACCCTCTTTACTCCTCTCTCTCTCTTCTTTACTTCTCTCTCAACTACCAAATATCTATTTTAAGGTTATTAAACCCTTTTATCCCTCTCCTAGTTTGTGTGTTGAGCACATGCACCTCAATAGGTGTATGCGACTTCATATTTACAACACACACCACGCAATAATTCAAACTATCACATCTCGTCCGTTCATTTCATCCTATACTAACTCTTGATCTCCTAATTGGTCAAACTTGTGACCAATCGGGCACGGATCCCGAGGTCATAGTTTAGCATGATTTTTCAGGCTATTACAGCAACGCCTCTTGCATCGCTAGCCCACCTTGACTATGTCGCATCCGTGTCGCGACCGTGACGCTCCGCGTCCTACCCTCATGCGACCGTGTCGCGTCCTCACAGCGCGACCACGTCGCCAAGCCCACTTGGCCCCATGTCGCGCCCTCCTGGCACCACATGTCGTGTCACATGCACCATGCTGCAAGCTCGAGTATTAGCCCCGTCACAATACGGCGAAGAGAACAGCCATCATATGACCTTATTAGTTGCTGATAACCACAAATGTAATACTCATATCTAAAAAACATTGAAAATTTTAAGATTTATCGCTACAGGCTTTAGTTTACCCAGTGCTTAAAAATGGATTCAGCTCAAATTTAAAATGCCTAAAAAGAATACAGATCTAAAAATAACCAATAAAATATAACATCACGACATAAAAAAAAACTTGCCCTGATTCAATAAATGAAAACCACATTGCAGAGGAACCCAGAGACCCTCCAACAGCAAGTTAAAAATGACTTGATCAAACTTGAGCTTACCAAGGTTCAACAAGGAAAATGAACTCACCTAGATATGTTAGTTATCTCAAGGTCACTAAGATTATTTTCCCTCAGATACCTGTATAGAGATAAATCAAAACAAAAAATTCTCTAGACTTGCATGAAATCTAAGAGTAAAGCAGGGATTTTTATAAGAAACTTAAGAAATATGAGAATCCCTCTTTCGCTTACAGTGCTCTAAGCATTTTTAAGTATCTAATTTCTACGTGAATGGACCCATGTAAGCTGTTCTGGCGAAGTGCTCTGAGAACAAAATAACAAGCCGATATAAGTCCAAGCAGAAAGAAGATTCAGAAGAAAAAAACTCAGCAATCTTTCAAGTTTTTCAATACTTGGAGATATAACACCCTCCGATCAAACACCCTTTTATGGTGGCCGTATTGAAAATAATAATAACTTTTCTGCAAATAGAAGTTGAAGGCATTCGTGTAAAGGCACCTTAAGCCGTACCGGAATGACTTTAGGAAATGTCAAATATTAGTGTGAAACCAGCAATAAGTTTCAGAGTGGCATAATTTCCACTCTTTCAAGCATTTCAAAATAATTCAAATTGTCTCAATATCCAAAATAATCAGTGGACGGCCATGGACTATATAGGATTCCTCTGCATCCAAGGGTTTTAAAACGGTTGGACTGACCATTTCTCATTGTCTGAAAAATGGCAAGGGGAACTTGTTGGACCTGTTCATTTAGGATTTAGCTAGATGACTCACAAAAACTATGACCTCCCACCTAATAAAATATTACTGAGCTAGTTAGTATGGGGTAAATGGTGGCACTAAGAATTATCTATGTTTTAGTCAGTTTCTTTGGGATCTATGCCATATGGAATACAAAACTGATGGTACACCCATGGTGTCAATATTAATTGTGTAGAAAATTGGGATGAAAATCAATCTCCATCATCTGATTCAACCCAATCAACAGTGTAAGCATCCTTAGTTAAATAGTGAAGCTAGGAGACATTATAAATAGAGAGGCTCACAATGATTCTAACATCGTCTAATCCATGATTGGACTGCTTCATGGAAATAGGATCATGGGTTAGATGGTGCTTCATGCACTTATATCTACTTAGATACAACTTCTCTATCACATATAACGAAAAATATAAAAGACTAAAATGAAGATAACCACAGCCCTGGAAGATTGGGATTAAACTAGATTATAGAACTATGAAGCATTGCATTAACTAGCAGAAGAGGCTAAGTTAGATCATATACAGAAATAGGATGGTGAGACCCACCTCAGTCATCCCCATAAAAGGGAGCATAAAGACTATCCATTACAACATCCTGCATGTTCTCCGATGGCTTACAGTGGTGCTTCCGTTGGTTGATAAACCAATTGTTTATTTTCTTCTGATCTAAGCCTGTCAATTCATCCAATGAAATTTTATCAGATTCCTGAACAGTTAGCTAGAACACAGTGAGATCCTAAACCCACAGATATCAATAGTAACTGCTGATGCACTTCAGCTAACATAAAAGCTTAACTATGGTACATAGACATGGCGAAATTTGAGGCTCTTAAAGTAAGAACAAAGAGGAAAGTAAACCACCTGAATTACATTATAAACTAAATGTATGAAACATGGTAACAGTTATTTGTATCCATTAAAAATCACCAAATGGGATACAATCATCTTTATAAATAATACATTATGAACTGTACCTTCTTGGATTTTGCTGAACCAGTATAATTTGCTGCTTTCCCAATCAGGTGTGCAATTTTGTTAGTTGAATCCTTCCCAGGAGCATGGCTGTCCTCAGGCTTATGAAAAAGATTTGTTAAAACTTTTCGAGGTGTTTTCTTCAATGATTTCTTTTTGTGCCTCTTAAAGTGTGCCAAATTGAAATAAGGGTCTTCTCTTCGATCCTGATTAAAATTAATTGCAGAATGAGCTAATAATACCCTGCAATAATCTAAAAAGTGGAAAAGGGGATGGGTAAAAATGGTATATTATGAGTACCCAGTAATGTGGCATAACTCCAAGAATTGATTCTCTAAATTCTCTGCATTCAAACTGCAAGTTAACAAGCTTCAGCAAACTTGATGGCTTGGATGACTTTGAATATGTCAATCATATGTTCTATCCATGCAGTAAGGAATAAGTTCGAACAGATTACAAATGCTATGTAGTAAGTTATTCATTGTCTCATTTGAAGCACAAGTGAACTACTAACCATATAAAAACTTATATGACGGACGGTATAAGATCCAAACACAAATTGGGTACAGATTCTGTTGATGTGAGATTGAATTATAAACTTCAAAATCACAATTGTTAATAGAAGTACCAATCTGCACCAGAAAACTAACATTTATATTTCAAAAGACCTCTCAGACCTATTATGAAGACGCATAAATTTGACAATTTGAAATGACTACTCTTGATGACTAGGTTGTCTAAACCAACCTTCTTCATTAATGTCAACTTAAGGGACAGTTTATCAAAATCACACTGCTGGATTCTTCACTTGGGGTGACTAACTCCAAATCCGACACTTGTCGGATTCGACAACATGGCAGAATCTTTGGGCACTTAATACATATTGCTTAATTATCATAAAATAAATTGATACAGGCACAAAATAGCAATCAATAATACAACTATTACAATAGCAATTAAAAATATATGCAATTAAAATTATATTATAAGCCTTTTTGCAGGGATTTAATCTCCTTTTTTAGTACTCAAGTGAACTTTCTTCTTGCAGGACTAACACCCTTATGTTTTTTCAGGTCCTTTTGCACTCACTTTTTATATTTTACTTCTGGAAAATTAACTCCGCAAGAGAGATCAATAGAAAAACTTCACCAATATAAATTTTTCATAGAGAACTTTGCAGAGAGATCAATAGAAGAACATCCAAGATAACTTATAAATCTCATATTATTTTAGACAGATATATGTTACGATAATAACCACAAAATCTGACAAATCGCGGAAACCAAACACATATATCATCAGTTGGAATTCAAAAACCCCAACCCTAAAATTGCAGAATCTGAAACCCTAACCCTAAACGTACCTCGCTTCGACATTTCTGATGTTGGAAAGCTCTTTGCTCTCCCTAATTTGGTAGGATTTGTGGAGAGGGTTTTGGAACTTTATATGGGTTCTTGAACTAGGGTTTCCCATTTAGGACCATCCACAAGAAAAATGCAAACCTAATGATCAAATCGATGGTGATCATTTTCATCGAAGATAAGCTTGTGATCGAACCAAAAATTAGGGATCGAGGGACACTATGAAAGAGATCGAAGCATTTTTTTGGCAAATCCATCAGATATCATCACCGCGCTGCTCCCTGTTCGAGGGGTTAAAACTTCTTTTTTTTTAGTGAGAAATAATTGATAACAACAATTTATTAAGAGATTAAGAAGGAGATTGGAATCTGACCTTCGATTGGTGAAGAACCCTAGTGATTTGAGCGAGAGGAAATCTCAGTGACGTTCGAAATCGAATCAAAACCCTAAATATCAATGCGTTTTGAACTAGATTCAACATCAGCGAGGTTCAAAATAGAATCAAAACCCTAACACAGCATTGAAACTCGAGCACACCATTGAAATCAAATTGGAAATCAGTCAGATCTGAGGATTTGAGCGAGAAGAAGCTTTGAGCGAGAGGAACTTAGGGTTGAGCGATGAAATGAGGGAATGGGTCGTGGGGAGTGGGTTGTCTGGTTTTAAATAGGTTGATGGCGAGTCATCACGATTCCTTGAAGAGCCGCTGCGTGGGTGGCCCAACGCAATGGCTGAATGCCGAGCTCGCGGAAAAATGTCGAAATAAAAACAGGGGTCTCCATGTCAATAGAGACAGGGAGATGCTCGCCAACTTTTACGATTTGTTAGAGACGGCATGAAGCCGTGCCTATTGGAATGATGAGACTTTTAAAGACGGCTTTTTAGTTCGTCTCTAAAGTTCTACCAACCATGGGGTGAAACTTGGGGAGACGGTTATAACCGTCCCCATGGCTTTCCGCGAGGCCATCCCTAATTAAAGGTTATTAGAGATGGATTTAAAAGGCTGTCCCTAATATCCGTACCTAAAAGTAACTTTTTTTGTAGTGACTTAATTCGCTCATTCACCTACCGAACCATGCATGAATTGCACACAATCAATCAGTTATGCGTCAATTCAGTCGGACTCAGCATGACGTCAACAATCGAATTTATTGGTTAATGCTAACAGTTTTATTTTAAAATGAAATTTATGCTACGTAGAGAGAGCATTTGAACCTCCGACTTTATGATTTTTAAATTTTATATCTAATCAAATGGTAATTTGCCTTCCTTTTGTAAAAGAGTACAAATTTATATTATAAAACTAGTACAAATTTGTAGAACTCATTCTACCGGAAGCAAATCGGATTTTTATTATAGTAGCAAATTTTAAATTATGAACCGAAATTTGAACCAAGCAAACTAACGAACTGAGTAACTTTGGTTTTGACATGACTCCTAGTAAAGTTAGCACTTCCACGTACCCACCTATTTATTGTTAAATGGATTAGTTAATTTCAAAAAAGAATAGGCATCTCGTATGAATAATAATTAAGCCCACCAGAAGTATAATAAAAACATGGAGAATTATAGATGTAAAAAACGTAACAAATTATAAAGTACAAATTTAGTGACCATTATAGGTTACAGATCTATCCTTAAACATTGACAATGAACCCCAAAACATTGGTTAAGTATTCCACTACAAGCTAGGGTAATACAAACTATGCGTTTAGTTGCTACTCTCAAAATAAATACTGATCGAATACTAAAAAGTTCCATCCCAAAGAAGAATCATAAGATACTTTTGCATTTATTTGTTCTCCGGAAGGGGATGATGAGAATTCTAAAATTTTCTGCAACCAGCTGAGGTGCAACTTGGCCTTGGTTCTCTAATAGGAGGATTTCTAGTGCTACTAGGGCCTTGAGGAGGGCCCAGAGGAGGAACGGTAACGGGCCGCATCTGCTTCATGTCACCAATCCAATCAGCTGGCATCCATATAAAAAATGATAAATTTTATTAAATTTTATTTTCACTATAAAAAGAAGGTGTTTCAGTGGCAGTCAAAATTGTTGCTATTAATAAAAAAATTGCCGCTACTAGTTGTCATTACTGAAATAATAAAGTTTTTTATTAATAACGGTAGTTTTAATTGCCGCTAATAGTCTTATTTTTTGTACTGATTAGAGAGATTGAAATAATAGCCGTAAGGTCACAACCTACATATATCATCCAGTACGACGGGATAAGCATTAATTATTATGTATGAAATCTCATAAACCTAACCTCAAGGGATTTGACATGATGGCAAGGTACCCCACCTCAAGAAGAGGGATATCTGAGTTTGAATCCCCCCTTGATGCCACCATAGGATTTATATTCCGTGCTGACCTGACACATGCTAACATGGGGCATGCACGTGCCCTTGAGATTAGTCGGGTGCGTTAAAAGGCATAGACATGCAAGTTATAAAAAAAATCATAAACCTGATGCTTACTTGTTTGAGACTTTTTTTAACTCACTAGAGGTTGCTTGTGATCCCACCAGAATTAAAAAGAGAACGGTGACCACAAAAAGGAAGGATTGCTGAGCCATTAATTCTTCTTGTATGAGCTACGAGTAGTTGACAGGGTCATATACCCTCCACCCTTGTTTTATAAGAGAGATGCCATAACTTTCAAAGTCGTCTTTAATGGTATTCTTTAATGATACATTTTACAATATTTGACCATAACTTTCAAAGCAAGCTCATTAACGGTCTCTAACTTTATGCGAAAATAAATAAATAATAATAATAGTAATAATAAAATTTTAAAAAGGGATAATTGTCTGACTCACATTTAAACACCAAATTGGTTTTTGAAGGATCTTATATCATTAACATTAGAGCTTTTATCTCATACCTTTCAAGTACTATATATAACTATGCCATGTAGCACAAATTAGTCTAAAGAAACATGCTGATAAGTAGATATGAATCATCTGATTGATGAAGTTTCATATCAGTCACTAAAATAAAAATAATGGTTGATATTATAGTCCAAGATGATTTAGATCTCTCTAAATGGCCTAAACACTATTTTTGGGCCTGTTGTACTTGAACCTGTGATCTATCATTTTGACGGTTCAGATCACCCAATGTATGCCCTAACCATCAATTCCACCCCGCAATAAATATTTACTTACCAGGCATCCAATCTATGGGATATGGTATTGGTAACCCGCCTGTTCAATCTTTAGTGTGAACGGTCCAATCCGTAAGAAGTATATAACAACCAATTTATAAGCATGCAGATCAGTCAAAGTGCGGGTTTGACCATTTTTGTTGACCATAAGTAGACCCATTCACACTCAAAGGGCCCATGTGCTATATACATCCACACGTTTTCCGAAAGTGCCAATATCCCAGATTCCTTGAAAATCATTGATTGCTTCGGATTAGATAATAGAGATCGCTTATCACCCAGATATTCCCAACAATAGATCTTGAGATCATGGCGCACGTATCAAACAATCAGTTTGTGATTCTAGATGTCATGGATCCCACTTTTTTTGGGATCTATGACATGTGGATCACAAGCTAATCGTCTGATAGGTGCGCCATGATCTCAAGATCCATTGTGAGGAACATCGAGGTGAAAAACGATCTCTATCATTTGATCCGAAGAATTCAATGATTTTGAAGGGATTTTCAATGTTAGCGCTTTTAGAAAACATGTGGGTGCATTTTGAGATGTTCATGCTTAGGTGGATGTTTAGATGCGACATGCTATCAGTCTTATGAACTTACAAATCTTACCTTAAAGTCACTTACAATTTCATTTCTTATTATTGTTTTCATCTGTCGTACAAATCCATATGAAAACTTATGCCTCAGTCAGCCTCATCGGGTGGCTATTACACGTACATTTAACACGTCGTCTTAAGTCGAAACTCTTAATTATGGATCAAAATATCATCCGATATCAATATCTATCGAACGATACATATCGGTATCGGATCGGACGTGAACGATACGATACATTAAATGTACTGTATCTTTAAAATATATGCTATATATCGAACGATATATTCAATGTATCGAACGATACATTTAATGTATCGTTCGATATAGACTGATACCGATACGTATTGGTTTTTTGACCGGACGATACGTACCGATTTTCCGGCATTTTGATCTATACTCTCAATGTCTCCTTACGTCAAGACACTATCTTAAAGCTTATAATATTCATTAGGTCCGGCAGCCTTTGTTGAAGGCATTGTACTCTTACGGTAGCTGACGTAAGGTATGCCGCATATGGACTTACCTATTTTAAATATGGCTGGCCTTGATAGTAGTATTTTCTTACCAAATTTTCAAGCTTTCTTATGTCCCTTAGTGGGGTTGTGCATTTTTTGAACCCAACCGACTAAACCGAACCGAACCGCCGTGTTTGGTCCAATTTGGATGGGTACCGGTTTGGATTTGATTTGGAAAAAAGAAAAATCGAAAAGTGTAGTTTGGTTTCGGTTCCAAGCCGAAACCAGACCGAATCGAACCGAATATAGTTTGTAAGTAATTTTATATATATGTGGGGATTTTGATTAATTTTAAAGGGCATTTAAGTAAAATATATATTTTTATATAAAACCCTACCCTTGTTTTAGCCCATTCCTAAATCCGAAAACATCAAAGTAGAACTTATAAAAAAATCGGCTGAGAAGTTGAGAAAATTTTAATGTGCAAGTAGAACTTATAGGAAAACCGAAACCGACCGAACCAAACCGAACCGAATTGAATCGGTTGGTTTGGTTTGGTTTGAAAATCTAAAAACCGATTAAGACCGATTTGGTTTGTGGTTTTGGTCCTAAACCGATCAAACCGAACCAAATACACCTCTATCCCTTAGGTCGCGACATTTTCTTATTTTCTTAAGAAGTTCCCTTGGGTCAGGCCTGAAACCTGATTTCTAGGCCCAAATTACAAAAAGAACTGCTAGGTCTTTGTCCTGATGGATCTATCGATCCAAATATATGTCCTAAGATCTAGGCGCATAATCAATCAATACAATAAATCAACAATCCATAAATTAAAATATATGCGCGCACCTTGAGTGTGAGCCATGAAAGGTGGGTTGTCGATCTTCAACAATCTCCTTGCTCTCAATACCTCCAAGCACAATGGAGATGCCTTTGCTAATAAAGAGGGTTGAAGTGTGTCATGCAATCGTTGGGACCAAACACCCCTTATATTTATAGTCAAAGAGTCATTTTTCATTAATGACTTGAATTACTAATTATATTGTGATTGGAAATTACAATCATACCTTAACTAAAATACTTAATTATTAGTTGCTTATTCTCTTCAAATTTACCGAATTAATAACTATCACATCACAAGATTGATCCTACACCATTCACCGGTCAACGGGTTGACCATAGTGATGGCTACTAAAATAGAAACTTCCAACAGTCTCCCACTTGGCCACACACTAAGTCAATAAACTCCGATTATCAAATGTTAGCTAACTTTTTTTGAATGATAAGTCATAATCAATCTCAATCAAAGTCTTTATAATCAATTCTGTCTAATGAGAATTCTAACACAAAATCAATGTAGTCAATGCATCATGTCATCGATACATAACCGTTCATTAGTTACCGCATTAGAATTCATTACCAACATAGATTCCGACTAGTATGATTTCACATAAATTGCAAGTTTACAAACTGAATGGTGATTACATATAAACTCAATCTATTATTGGTCCTACTTTATTACCATCTATTGGTGCCATATGTTCCAAAATTTTATTTGTATAAAAATGGAAAAGCAAATAAATAATCCTTATTTTCGAATTAATTTAAACAAATGTATTCACTCTTATGCATCCACTCTCAAAGGATATCAAAACTATCCTTTAATCTCATGCGCGCAATGTGCTCCGAAAAGAGCTTAAGAGTTAAGCCTTTAGTGAGAAGATCAACCAACATGAGTGTCGTACTAATTTTTTCAATACATACAATTTGATTATGAACTTTCTCCCTCACAACAAGATATTTGATATCAATATATTTAGAACAACTACTAGTCTTGTTGCTATTAGAGATAGCTATCGCAGTGGAATTGTCACATAAGATTCTTAGTGGCTTTGAAATAGTATCAACAATTCGAAGCCCTGAGATAAAATTCTTCAACCAGATTGTCTCACATATTGTCTCAAAATATTCAACGAACTCTGCTTATATAGTAGACGAAGTAGTCAGCGTTTGCTTAACACTCTTCCAAGATATAGTTCCACCTGTAAGCATAAATATATAACTCGATGTAAACCTATGGGTGTCTTGACACTCATCATAGTCGGCATCTGATTAATCAATAACTTCAAAGTTATTCGATCATTTATACGTGAGCATCTATCCTTTTGTCCCTTGTAAATAGCAAAAAACTTTGGCTGCTTTCCAATGGTCCAAATCAAGATTATATTGATACCTATCATGCATGCCAATTATATACGCTATGTCGGGACGAGTACAGACTAGTGCATACATGAAACACCCAACTGCCGATGCATAGAGAATTGTCTCCATTTGCTTGCTCTCCAAATCGATCATAGGACTTTTAAGTAGACTGAATTTATCACCCTTAGTCACAGGGGCAGCAGTAGCAGAATAATTATGCATGTTAAACATTTTGAGAACTTTATCAATATAAGCTCTTTGAGAAATCCCAATAGACTACAGGCTCTATCTCGATGAATTTCAATTCCTATCACGTAGGAAGCTTCACCAAGATTTTTTATATCAAAATTCTTTGATAAAAAGTTATTTGTCTCATGTAGCATTCTCACACTACTACTCACAAGCAATATTTCATCAGCATACAAAACAAGGATGATAAATTTGCTCCCACTGATTTTAAGATATATGTATTGAAATATAATATTTTCTTTAAAATCAAAGTTTGAAATGACTTCGTGAAATTTTACGTACCATTTTCGAGATGCCTATTTTAAACCATATATAGACTTTTTAAGTCTATAAACTAAATGACTCTCCTCCTCAACCTGAAAACCTTCAGGTTGTGTCATAAAGACATCTTCATGCAAGTCACCATTCAGAAAAGCAATTTTTACATCCATTTGATGCAATTCTAAGTCAAAATGAGCTACCAATGTCATGACTATCCTGACGGATTCCTTTCTAGAGACAAGGGAAAATGTCTCTTTATAGTCTATTTCCTCCTTTTGAATGAATCCTTTAGCGACTAACCTAGCCTTATATCTTTCTATATTACCTTTAGAGTCTTGCTTGATTTTATATACTCATTTACAGCTTACATGCTTAACTTCTTCAGGTAACTGGCAAAAATCCCCAGACCGAGTTATATTTCATTGATTCCAACTCATCCTTCATAGCTTCAAGCCATTGAGTTAATTTTTCGCTCTTCATAACTTGGTTAAAGGAAACATGATATGTTTCATTTCCAAAATCATACTCACTCTCATTTAGGTAGACGATATAGTCATAAAAAATGATTGACTTCTTTGCTTTCTCTGATCTACGCAATAGTTGATCATTGGCGGTTACTATAGGAGCAAGAGCCTCCTAAATATGGGGTGTTGTAATATGTATAGCCTCAAGTGCATCAATACTATCTTGAATGACTGGTGTTGGTGCCACCTTTTCTTTGATAAAAGGGACAAGAATTATAACCTGATTCTCCTCAAAAGTGATTTTCCTAGGCTCAACACTCCCACTATTCTCACAATCCTCAAAGAATTTCGCATATCTAGTCTCAATCCGAGTACTACGAGTGGGGCAGTAAAATATGTAGCCTTTTAACCTATCAGTATAACCAAAGAAATGATAACTTATAGTTTTAGGATTCAATTTTTTTAATTATGGATTATACACCTTTGTTTCAGCTAAACAGCCTCATATGTGTAAATATCTTAAAGTCGATTTTCTTCCTACTCATAGCTCATAAGGAGTTTTGGGAGCAACCTTACTAGGAACTCGATTCAAAATATTCACTACTATTTTCAAGACTTCTTCCCACAAGAATATAGGCAACTTAGAGTTGCACAACATATTTCTCACGATTTTCATAAGAGTACGATTTCACTGCTCAGCTATACTGTTCTATTCAGGTGTTCCCGACATGGTATATTAAGCAACAATGTCATACTCTTGTAGATACAGGGCGAATAGTCCTGAATTGCGACTTATTTTAGAGTATCTATTATAGTATTCTTCGCCTCTATCGGATCTCACAATTTTAATTTTCGAATTGAGTTGTAACTCAACTTTGGCTTTATAGATTTTAAACATATCCAGGGCCTCAAATTTCTTATGAATTATAAATATATAACCAAAACGAGAATAATCATTAGTAAAGGTAATAAAATACTTTTGCCTACCAATAGCAGGAGTTGGAAACGGTCCACATATATTAGTGTGGACTATTTCTAGCAAACTCGTGCTCCTGATAACTCCTTTCTTACCAGTCTTTGTGAGTTTTCCTTTAACGCAATCTAAACAAGTTTTAAAGTCAGAGAACTCAAGCTCATCAAGTATATCATCTGTAATTAACCTCTCTATTCTATCTTTAGATATATGATTTAAAAGTTAATGTCAAAAAATAAAGGAGTTGTCGATTGCTCGTTTTCATTGCTTATTAACTTTATCATCCACATACATAGAAATTAAAGATTTGGCGTAAGATGAATCCAATTTCAATTTATAAAGATTGCCCACTAGTGAGCCACCACTCACAATAATGGAATCAAATAATAGAGTAAAACCATTATGTCCAAATTTAAATTCAAAACCTAATGAATCCAATTTAGAAATTGAGATAAGATTTCTAGTGATACTTGGAACGTAAATGGTATCAACTAAATCTAAAATGAAACTATTATCTAAAATAAGACGAAGAGTCCCAATGGCCTCCACATCTGCCTCTACTCCATTTCCGAGTTTGATGATCCGTTCGCCTTTATTTAACTTCTTGCTGGATTGAAATCCCTGCATTTAATTATTTATATCAATAGTTGCACCATTATCTATCTACCAAGTATTGGGTGAAGCATCAACATAAAGTGATTCAAAACATATAAAGACTAGGTCATTACCTTTCTTAACTAGTCAATTTTTGTATTTCTGACAATTCTTCTTGATGTGTCCCTTCTTCTTACAGAAGTAACACTTGATATCAGAAGTAGATCCGCTAGCTTCTCCTTATTTGGTTTTTGGTGGAGAAGCTTTCACGTTCTTTAATTTATATGATCCTTTCTTTCTCTTGAAATTTCCTTTCGATGGTCTAAGAGCGGTGTAATGAGCCCTTTCAGGTTTTTAGCCCGAAGTCTTTCTTCTTTTTGGACACAGTAAGCGATTAACTTATTCATCTTCCATTTCTCTTTCTGCATGTTATAATTAATCTTGAATTGGCCAAATTATGCAGGAAGAGAAATCATGATAAAGTAAGCAAGATAACCCTTAGAAAAGCCCATGTCCATTTCCTTCAATTAAGCCGTCATGCCACTCATTTTCATAATGTGATCTCGTACGCTACTATGACCATCGTATTTCATGTTTCCCATTTTAACAATAAGACTACTGGTAAATGCCTTAGAAGTCTCCTGAAATTATTCATGAATGACTTGCATGTATTCCTTTGCATTGTGCGAGTCAGGAATACCTCCTTGGATCACATCAATAATGAAACTCTTTATGATCATAAGGCTCATACGATTTGATCTATCCCGCTTTTCCAAATCGTATTATTCACTTTCAGATCCTCAGCTGAGGCATCGACAGTGAGCACCTTAGGTTTATCAAATTGTATAGCATAGTCAAGATTCATGCAACCTAGAATAATTTGGACTTGTTATTTCCATTTGTCATAGTTTTAGTCACTCAAGGATTCAATTCCACCAATCATATTAGTAATAGAAGATGGGTTTAATGCTACACAATAATTAAGGGTTTTATTATGTCCACATACAATTATAGTAACAATCAATTCCACAAGGTTAAATTTATAGTTTTTGACGCAAGAGTTAAATTATGTTAAGAATTCTTCCAAGTCATGTTTTCTATTTGGGTTTGATAATATTTTAAATGATCACAAAAGTGGTTAAATAATAAAATAAAATAAAATAAATAAGTCACTTAAGAGATGCAAGTAGCCAAAACTGACTCATATCGTGGGCAAGTGCCAAAAACCAATAATAATCATGGGTAACATTATGTAGGTATCATCCTTGGTGCTTGAGCACCTCTAATACCCAATCCTAATTAAAGGCACTCAAACATACAATAATTATCTGATTAAAAATTATCGAAAGGATATCAGGTCATGTAAAACGTCACAACAGAGAGCTCCATTTCAAAAACAGATCCGAAATATTCGAGAAAGTCAAAAATCATATATAATGTCCGATAATAGGACTGATAGATAGCTCATAAATAGCCCGAAAAGAATAAGAAAAAATATGAGTCAAAATTGGGCCTTAAGGACAAACGGGTCGTGTCCAACGGGCCAAATTAGGTCATAAATCATGGGCCGAGAATAGACCGGACCTGACCATGAGCTGGACCGAGTCATGACCCGAGTTTTCAGTTATCGACCAGGCCGGGACACAAAATGGGTCAGGTCAGGCATGTGGCCAAGTCGGTTCACCAGCCGGGTCGTGTGCAATATGGGTCCATGGGCTTATATACCCATGAGATCTCGAAGCCGTCTTCTTCAAGAGCCTCCAACTTGATAAAATTGTACATTAAAACGACTTGTCATTTTACCGGAAGGATCGAAACCACATAGGCATTCAAGTCCCTCTGCTATTCCCACATATTTAGGATTTCACATTTGAACTACAGCTTGACATTATCAAGAAGTATAAATACCATCAAAACCCTTTCTATGCATCTTCAAAAATTATATTATTCCCATCCTTCCAAACTAGTCAGGGAAGAGCAAGATTAACCTGTCTTCCACAAAATTTAACCTCTCCCACGAAATTCATTTGAACTCAGAAATCGATCCCTCCGCCGAAGTGTACGTTATGCACAGGGTAATTGGAAACCAGATTCTCTTATGCACTATAGGACTACCCACTTCAAAGTTCAAAGAGGTTTTTTTGTGGAGGGTACGCTCATCCTTGAGTGTTTAAGTAACATATAAAAAATTAGCATAAACATATATGTTATGATCAATCATATGTCAAATCTGACTTTGATACAAATTGATGGATCTATTGATCCGACCATATATGCCACAGGATCTAGGTGCATGATCAAGCAATACAATAAATCAACAATCTATAAATTACAATATATGCGTGCATCTTGAGTGTGAGCCATGAAAGGTGAGTTGTTGATCTTCAATGATCTGCTCACTCTCAATACCTCCGAACACAATGGGAATGCATTTGCTAATAAAGAGGGTTGAAGTGTGTCGGACAATCGTTGGGACCAAGCACCCCTTACATTTATAGCCAAAGAGTCATTTCTCATTAAAAACTTGAATTACTAATTATAATGTGATTGGAAATCACAATCATACCTTAACTAAAAGACTTAATTATTAGTTGTTTATTCTCTTCAAATTCACCGAATTAGCAACTATCACATTACAAGATTAATCTTACACCATTCACCGGTCAACGGATTGACCATAGTGACGGCCACCAAAATATAAACTTCCAACAGTCCAATTTGCATCCCTGCCCATTTCCATCATACATAAACGACCATTTCCAAAATACTAAAGTAAGGTGATATATCTGCTTTTTGTTTTCTTTTATTTTTTGGTTGATTTGAAGGCTATTGGATCTCGATCACACAGTCATCATGATAATTAACTCTGCAGTCATTTATTCATCATCTAGATATTATTTCATCCCAAATTGTGAATTTGTGTCGTCTGATCAAGAGCCAGCAAATGAACGATTAAAGTGAGAACAGCAATGAGCTACATTAAGTGAATAAGAGTGATTTGATGAGCATGATGTTTGAATCACCACTTAGATTCGTGTACTATTTTTGTTGACCCCTGCTCTACCTGTTTCTAGTGCATGTAGGGCTGCTGCTGCAAACAAGTTGGGGCCGACCTGATTATGTTCTACACTCAACCTGAATCTTATCCGCCCCCACCCAATTATTTCAGAGCTCAAGTAGATCCCGATCTTGAAGGATTCTGAAATCCGTGCCAAATACCGCGATCAAGAGGGCAACGGTGTGGCTAGACTGGTGGTCACTTATCGCGACTCGTCCGATCGATTTAGGGCATATTCCATATATCCAAGCACATATTTTCTCTATACTAAGCATTACTTATATAAGCTAGCAAATACTCTAATTGGGTCTGATTAGGTTAGGATAAAAGGTTTGAAATGGAGTTTGGTTGGTTGAGATATCCCAGTAACCAAACTAGACTCCACATGTTAGTGAGCCAAACCCAAGTCAGGGGGGTTTCGACTGGTCGGATTGGGGCTGTCAACAGACCCGGCAGGGTTCGAGATGGGCTTTTGATACACCAGATTATTTCGGCCCTGAAAATTGGGCTCGAACCCAGCCTGAATACATTTGGGCTCAAGCTTTTTATTTAATCCCGAACCCAGCCAGAAATGGGTCTGGTCGGTCAAGATTCTGATGAACCTAGCCTTTTCCTTTAATATAATCAGGCTTGACCGGTCCAGGCCAGGTTTAACCGTTCAAGTCAGTCTTCGTTTGGCTGATTATTTTGCACCCTAAATGGTAACCCCAAATCCGGCCCTAACACATAATCGGTCCAGGCTCAGCCCGAGTGCTTCCTGGCTCGTGCTTTTTATTTAAGCCCAAACCCAAGTGGGTCGGATTAGGCTCAGGCTGAAGCTCGACCTGTTGCCACCCCTAGGTCGGATGAACCCAACATCTGATCTAGGTGCATGTACCCCATCCACCTAACACTAAGGGTGGAACTTCAGTAAACCAAACCGAACCGAACCAAAACTGAAATTTTCAGTTTCGATTCAGTTAAATTAAGAAAGCTTGAACCCGGCCCAAACCGAACCAAAACTGAAATAATGGTTCGGTTCGATTCAGTGTTGGTTGATGCTTTTTCAGAAAAAAAATCATTTTCTATTCACTCTTTTTCATTTTTAAGATTTTGCATGGGTTTTCTAAACCTACCCAACCGGTTATTTATTTCGGCCACCCAAAACTGAAACTGAACCTATTGGGAATCAGTTTCAATTTTTACGTTTTAGGTTAGTTTCAGTCTCGTTCGGCGGACCAGGGTCATTTTTGGTACAAAACTCACATCCCTACCTAACAATAAGGTCAATATATATTTACAGGGTAATGGCTCCTAACCAACATTTAAACACCAAATGGTGTTCAAATGATCTTCCACCATTAAAAGGTCATTTTTTATCTAACACCATTGAAGTGTGATTTATGATTGTGTCATGTGGCACACATTTATGATCAATCTAAATTGCCCAAGTAGCAATCCATCGTTGGAACATGTCCTGGCCACATGCCCCAATGGGTTTCATGTGGAGGTCCGGTGCATTATTTAGATTAAGTCTATAAAGAAAAAAAAATATCAAAAATAATTTGTTTAAGGCAAAAGTCATACATTGGTCTCAATTTCAAGAGTGAAAAAAAAGGTGCAGATGAGCTTTTGAAATGAAAAAACAAAATTTAAAGATAATCTAAACAAAACAACCCTATTCACCAAAACAATATTTTGAGTTTCATGTGAAGCTCGACATTGACCATTGGGGCACACTATTAAGGCACATACCGGCTATCCTATATATATATGGCAAAGGGGAAAATATGCTCGGGCGTTGAGATATCTCTCTACGCTCCCCCAATGGGGAGCGGACACAAGGAAAGTTCATTTGCACTAACTCGGGTTAGCCCACAGCGGGTTTCCCTACTGACAGTGGTAGGTACTAGTAGTAGGGACTAAAAACAAGGTTATACCTGACGGAAAAAGGAAGGAGAAAGTGCCAAGGGGGGTCTTGTCATGACATGGGCAGTAGATGAATTCAAAATATGGCGCTAAATATTTTGGTGATAATTTTCCTTCTCTCTCTCTCTCTCTCTCTCTCTCTCTCTCTCTCTCTCTCTCTCTCTCTCTGGAGCTCTGATTGAAGCGCAAGCGCAGTCTCTAGCGCAGAAGAGACAATCGCTTTGTCAACTTTTTCTCTCTGTCCCTCTCACTCTGGAGCTCTGATTGGATAGAAGCGCTAGCACACACGAGAAAACTTTTTCTCTCACTCTGGAGCTCTAACTGGATAGAAGCGTCACTTTGTCAACTTCCTCTCTCTCTCTGGATCTCTGACTGGAGCGTCGATCATAAGAGTGTCTGATTGGAAAAAGCGCTAGCACACAAGAGAAAACTTTTTCTCTTTCACTCTGGAGCTTTGACTGGATATAAGTACCGCTTTGTAAACTTCCTCTCTCTTTCTCTCTCTGGATCTCTGACTGGAGCGTCGATCATAATAGTGTCATTTGACTATTTGAGGTAAAATTATAAATGAAGTAAAGTTAACAGATTAGAAAATATTTTAAATATATTCGACGTAGAAGCAGACGCTTCTTATGAGAAGTGATACAACGTGACGGCACAACCATTTACAAACACCATCGCCCTTAAGTTGAAGCGCCGGCGTTCTTTATGGTCGCGTCATCGCATAGTTATGAATCGGTTTCCTTTTTAGCTCATTGTTGAAGCAGACGATTTCATGCGAAGCAATACGAAGCACTGTCGCTTGGAGTTAGAAGCGTCATCGCTTCTAACTTGAAGCGCAGACGCTCTTTATGGCCGCGTCATCGCATCGTTATGAATGGTATGGTGATCATAAAATTAGTAGCATTCGAAAATATTTTGAAATTATATTTGAAGCTTGTCATGCGAAGTGATATGAAGCGACAACGAGAAGAAGTAGAAGTGCCATCGATTCTAAATCAAAGCGTTGTCACTCTTTAAGGTTGTGTCATCGCTTCGTAGAAGCAGACACTTGTTATGTGCAATTTCCTTTATTTTTCGTCTAATGCAGGTGTTGTAATGGACTCAATTGGAGGATTAAATGTAGGTGATGTTAATTTAAATGTCACTCCTGAGACGGTTTCTTTAGAAGTTGTTTCACTTGGTTGTGATACGAATATCGAACTGCTCCATAGTTATGGAGGGTCAGAGAATACTAGCAAGGAATGGTAGCCATGTATCGGCTTGAAATTTCAATCCGAAGACGAGGCATATAACTTCTATAATTTATACGTGAGGAAAGTTGGTTTCAGCATTATGAAAAGTAACATTTACAAATCTGCAAAGGGAGAGATTATAAAGAGAAAATATGTATATTCATTCGAAGGGTTCAAGCAATCTGATAAGCGCAAAATACATGCCGATATAAAGTGTTCAAGAGATAACAGGTGCGGATGTGAGGTAATGAAATTTATGATCAACGACCAAAAGTTGTAGGAAGAGATAATGAAATTTAGAGAGCCGCATAATCATCAGTTGTATATACCTACGAAGGTGAAGGAACTCCGAAAGTAAGCGAAACAAGTAAATTGTTGATTGGAGCATTTGATGGCATAATTCTTGCTTCCAAGATTTCTACTGTTTGGATAAAGAGGCTGACGTGACGGTAATCCCTCAACAAACTCGATATTACCTAAAGAAAATAAGAAAGGAGAGTAACATCCATCCGATGTGCATGACGTTCATCAAGTCCTTCATTGATAGGTAAAGAATATCGTATGTGTAGTATATTTTGGGCTAATCATAGGTAGCGCATAGCATATCAACATTTCAATGATGTGGTGGTATTCGACACCACTTACAAAATAAATAAATTGTTGCTACCTTTCGCCCCATTTACGGGGGTCAACCATCAAATGACGCTTTTTAGATATGCGTTGCTCATGGATGAAATGGAGGAGACATTCATTTGATTGTTTAACACGTGGCTCAAGTGTATGGGTGGTAAGAAACCTAATGCAATCATCACCGACCAATGCAATAAGATGAGCAAGGCCATCTCTAAAGTTCTTTTGGGGACCACGCATCGCCTCTGCATATGACACATAGGGAGGAATGAATTGAACCATCTCTCTCAACTGAAGGTAAAGTTTGAGAATTTTGGGAGAAAGTACAGTCAGTGCAAATTCAGTCAAACGGATGATGATTTCGAAAGGAGATGGACAGAACTCATGGGGAGTTTCAATTGCAAGAAAATGTGTGGTTCAAACAAATATACGCTCTTAGAAGGAAATGGATTCCATGGTACTTGAACGATACCTTTTGTACCGGCATGACCACTACGCAACATGGTGAGAGTATAAATTATTTCTTCGATTGCTATGTCAATGCCCAGACGAGTTTGACAGAATTTGTCAAGCAATATAATTTTATAGTCCAATCTCGTTGCGATAAAGAAAGTAGGGAAGATCATGTCTCAATGTCTACGACACCAAAGCTCTGATTCAAAATTTCAATCTAGAGGCATGCAGCTACTATGTATACGAGAAGCATGTTCGATAGATTCCACTTTGCCTCTTTGAAGTCCCAAAAGGTAGTCGAAAAAGAAGTCGAGTCGATTATTGTATACCAAGTGCATAAAAGTGGTGGGGATGGCACGGAGAATAGCGATCAAACATTCAAAATTAGTTTCGAATGTGGAGATGTCAGGACCACTTGTGACTGCAAGCACTTCGAGACCGAGGTTTGTTGTATTCTCACATCTTTTATGTTTACTTTAAGGAAGAGGTAGAGCAAATTTCATCTAAGTATGTTCTATCTCGATGGACGAAAGAAGCTAGATACAGTACTATATCTTTGGGGGTCAGTGAGAAAGTAGGTTCTAATTATGTTTCTACGATGAAAATGTAGAAGTTGAGAGAAGCGAGACTAAAGTTAATTCAGTTGGGGATAGATTCGAATCGCTTGGTGGATTACACGTTGGAAGGGATGGCCAAACTATTAGAAGGCATAGAGGCCATTAGAACGGAAGTGGACAATGAAAGATGCACTACCGTCACATCCTCTCCTTGCGGCTCCTCTCAGGCTAGTGAAGGAATTTCATTACAAGATCATGCAAATATTACAGTGCGAGATCCATTACGATGTACCACCAAAGGTAGGTGGTCAAGCAATAACGATAAAATGAAATCTGATATTGAGGTTGGTTTTGAACAATCAAAGAAGAAGAAACGTCATTGTAAGGCCTGTGGTGAGTTGGGTCATAAAATCACAACTTACCCCCTAAAAAAGGCAGGATGATAGCTGCTAGTGTCGGACAGAGCCAACCAGAACAGGGGATGATGAAAAGTGCAGTATCACAGAGACAGCCTGATTCAATTATATGAAAAGCGTAATCTTTTTCATCTTGGAAGCGCAGCCACTTCGGTTTCAAAGTGTGGCCGCTTCGTTTCCGAAGGAGGGAGCATCGCAAAAGTTCTTTAAAGCATTTTTCGAGGCACTGGCGCTTCTTCACGTTCATTTGTGCTTATCTGATGAGTGCTGTTGTATTATGATTTCTAAATCATGTGGATAGCCTATGATAATCTTTCGATTTAAGCATTGATTTCAATATTTCATGACCATCATTCTTAAGCGACGGTACTTCGTAAATGAAGCAATGGCGCTTCGTGAATGAAGCGACGACGCTCATGAAAGAAGCGTCGGAGCATCTAGAAGGCAGTGACGACGTTCTTGTTTAGAAGCATGGGAGCTTCATTTTTGAAGCGTTGGTGCTTCATTTTTGAAGCATGGGTGCTTCATTAATTTATATTTGCTCCTATTAAATCACAGGTGTATTTGCATTCCTCTAGATTGAGTATGGAAAGTGTGATTTCATAGAGTCACACCGTTTAAAATATATGAAAGCGAATTGATAAGACTTCTTTAAAAGTACGTTAAAATATTTATTCCTTCTGGATTTTATAGCATCATAGCGACGTCGTCGCATACTTTACGCGCTGAGGCCTCGCTTAGGAAGCGAACTTCCATCATTTTGGTGCGGTTCAACCTGAAACTATTGACTATGTTAATTTTTCGTGAACGCACTCATGTGGATTAACATTTTCATATACTGATGGAGCTTCATATTTATTACTCATAACTATTTATGAAGTAAAAAGAATTCACTAATCATGCAAAAAGATTTCATCCTTAAACCAAAACTAATTATTTACACTGCCTTTCTTTACACCGACTTCCTACCAAAAAAAAAGAGAATGAAGGGAAGAGGAGCAAGGGGAAGGCAAAGGGATATGGTGGATGAGTGGATATAGTGATGGCGGGGGTTGGTTGGGGGAGAATGCCAGATTTTATGGAAATGTTAGAGGTAGTGGCGGGGAATGGGTCCCGAGTGGATGAGGTAGAGGTGTAGGCGGAAGTGGGGAGTTTGTTATGCTGGCAGTGGAGGATGAGGAAGTGGAGTTGGAGATGGTGGCGGTGGTTGTGGGTTGGGTGGAAGGGGAAGAATAGGAGGGGGAGGAGGTAGAAGAAGAAGCAGTGGCTCTCGAGCCGGGAGAAGAAGTATCGGCTCTGAAGCCGGGAGTAGGAGGGGCTCTTGGTCTCCACCACCGCCAGTGCAACGGCAAGGTCGTCATTGTCCAAAATGACGATGACTTTACCAGGGGGAGGTGGAACTGCTTGCTCAGGGACGACAATCAACTCGTTGTCGTTGGGGATGTCGATAATCGAACCATTGTATGAAATGATAAAACATCGGCAAGCGAGCCGGTTGCTCCTCCTCAAACCGTTGCGACGCATTTCGGTACGGGCTGAAGCAGAGGCAAATGAAATTCTAATCTAAGGAGATCCACAAGATGAAAAAAATTGAGCACCATGGCGCCCTTTAAATAAGAAAAAGTCATACAACTACATTATGGTGCACCGCTGCCAAAATGAGATTCTGTAAAATTATCTTGAATTATTATAAGTATCGAGTCGCCATTTGATGTTCCCCATGGCTTTTAATGTTAGAAGCGTTAGTGCTTCGTCTTGGAAACGTCAATGCTTTAGAGGGAAGTGTCATCGCTTCTTATTCGAAGCGATAACACTTTAATTTGAAGTCATCATTTCTTAAATGAAACGCCAGCGCTTCGAATAAGGGCCATGACGCTTCGAATAAATTTATATTCATTTTTCGCGCAATCTTTTCCAACATTATTTTAGTAGCGGCTATTCGTATTCCAATGAAAAGCGTCATTTAGCTTTCCGATAATTAATCTTCACTCGGAAGAACCCAACATGTTCGAGATTAGTAAAATCCTTGATTGTCTTATTGAAAGAGAGAAGGCCGAGATTCTTGTGCTTCTGGACGAGTAAATGCTAATTCAAGGATACCTATCATCCAAAGTTATGGAGTCTCCATACATATATAGAAGTTGTGGAATGTAACTGGTCTGTACCAAACGGCTCTACCGGGGTCTGTCTATCTGTATATTTTCATATTTTTGTTTTCTTTCTTCAATGGTATATTTCTGTAAGTAGTCACAGTTTATATGAATACAATGGAGTATAGTTTAATTTCATGAAGATAGAGAATACTGTTTATTTTAATACAATCTTTACTTTTCTCGTTCTTATCGAAGTGCTAGCCCTAATATTTAAAGCTTATGCGCTTCGTTTATCATTTGGTAACAACTCATTTGTGAAAAGGCGCTCTCTCTTCTTACTAGAAGCGACAACACTTCAATTAAGGTCTATAAGACTACAATTAAGAAGAGACAGCGCCAATAATGAACGCAGGCTATAATATGTAAACATTTCCTACTTTTAAAGGTGCTATTTCTTCTTAGTAGAATAACATAACTTTAGCTTTTTGCACCTGAATAATATAAAATTAACTTTTTGCACCAATTTCTAAAATGTTTGTAGTCTCGAACCATCTAAATAAAGCGTGAGCACTTCATTTTTGAAGCGATGGCGCTTCGCTGTTGAAGGGTGGGCGCTTCAATTTAAAAATGTTGGTGGTTCGTTGATGTAGCATGGGCGCTACAATTTTGATGCGATGGCGCTTCGTTATTGAAGCGTGGATGCTACATTTTCTTGAACACTCCTGTGGATTGACATTTTCACATACTCATGGAGATTCGTTTTTATTATTCAGAATTATTTATCAAGTAAAAAGAATTTACTTATCATGTAAAAAGATTTCATTCATAAATCAAAACTATTTCTTTACACAGTCTTTCTTTACATTGTCTTTCTTTACACCGACTTCCTTTACACTGACTTAAATATCCAAAATGGGTCTGATGAAATTGAATATGGTACTAATGCATTGAACCATCTAGCAGATCCTGATTCAGCCCTTGACGAGGTCATCGCAAGCATTCATAGGAGCAAGGATTACACTATCGATAAAATACTACAAAAGATACATGGAGACAGTGGAGATGGAGAGGGTGAGGCCAAGGCGAAAGAAGGAAAGAGAATGAAGGGAGGAGGAGCAAGGGGAAGGCGAAGGATATGGTGGATGAGTGGATATGGTGATAGCAGTGGTTGGTTGAGGGAATAAAGGAGAAATGAAATGAATGAAGAACAAGGGAATGAAGGGAGAAGAAGAGGGCAAGCGGAAGAAGCAGAAGGGGCTCGAAAGTAGCGGCTGTTATTATTCCAATAAAAGAAATTGGTATCGGGAGAGGAAGAGGGTCATCGCAAGGGGAAGGCAAAGGAATATGGTGGATCAGTGGATATGGTGATGGTGGTGGTTGGTTGGGGGAAACACATGCTCGTTGGGGACGACAACCAGCTCGTTGACGTCCGAGATGTCGATAACCGACCTTTGAATGAATTGATAAAATGTTGGCGGGTAAGCTGGTGGCTCTTCGCGCTGTCTTGAATGAACTTTCGCAAACCGTAGCGAAGCATTTCGGTATGGGATGAGGGAGATGAACAAACTGAGCGCCATGATGCCCTTTAAATAGCAATTTATCATACAATTTTATTATATAGACTGTTAAAGTCATAAAGGAATTTCATCAATTTTTGCTCCGCTTTTTTATTTTTCCCATATTGCTTATTGTTAGAAGCGTCCATGCTTCTTTAAGAAAAGTCATTGCTTCTTATTCGAAGCGTCATCGCTTATAATAGGAAGCGTCAGTGCTTCAATTACATAATGTTTCATACTTTCATTTATTACAAATTTTGAGGCTTTTGAATGTATGGTCGTATTGTCTTTTCGCGCTGTCTTTCTAACTTTATTGCAGTAGCAACTGTTCTCATTCCAAAATAGTACACTATAGCCAAAAATCGATTTCATAAATTTTTGCGCTTCATATTTATTTCATCGGGCTCGAATTATTATAAAAAGCATAAGACATTCGAGAAGCGTCAGCCCTAATGTCTAAGTAGCTAGGGCGAAGTGCTAGCCTAATATTTAGGGCGTTGTCGCTTCTTATTAGTAGCATTGTTACATGCGTTGGTACCTTAAGTCAATTAGTAGCCCTAATATTCAGGTCAATTTACATTCCATGCGTCAACTTTTTAGGGAGATGCGTCATCGAAATTAGATAGAAGTGTCAGCGCTTCATTTAGACTCGTCATGCGTCAGCGCTTCAGACAAGAAGTATCAGTGCTTCATTTAAACTCGTCACCGCTTCTTTCTTGATGAGTCAGAGCTTCCAGCTCTTCATTTAGACTCGTCATCGCTTCTTTATTGATGCGTCAGTGCTTTACTAAAGCAATATCGCTTCTTAATGACAAGCGTTGGCATTTTGATTATTACGAATTCGTAGTCTAATAAAAAGGAGTTTCGTTTAGGGTGATGTCAATTTATTCTTCATCCATATATCACTTCCAATAAAGGGCATTTGCGCGTCGATAATAAAGGATATTAAGTCATAATTTAACAACACTTCTTGTGAATAATCTCGTGTATTATCAACAGTTTACATTGTATTTATCATGTGTAAGTCTTGTGTACATTGTATGAATCTAATACATGTTATGTATATCAAGAAATGTGGAGATACATTTATGGATAAAAAATATTTTTTTTTTAAATTTATAAAAGAGATTCAACATCGTCTCTGGCATCTCAATTTTCTTTCACGTGCATAGCGATGGCGTGCCCTGAAACGAAGGATATCTTTCTGCTCAAATGTAGGCAGGAGGCCTACGCTAAAATAATCAACATATTACATCACGAAAACCCCACAGTCATGACTATTTTCTTGGCGCAGCGCCTTGACACCCCGACATTTTGAAGGATATTTCTGAAAAATGGATTCAGATACACTATGGATATGTAATAGGGCTAGGAGGTAATGCGTCTATCAATAAAAAAAAGTAAAAGAGAAGTTACAAGCATTTATAAAATATGGGAGCGTTGAAGCCTCAAAGAAGAAGCGTTGTCGCTTCTTATAAGAAGCAACAACGCTTCTACTTCGGGCATCAACGCATTTATAAAATATATTGGGGCATTGACACCCCGAAGTAGAAGCGTTGTCACTTCTTATAAGAAGCGACAACGCTTAGATAAGGACGCACTAGCACTTAAGAAGCGACAACGCTTAAATAAGGACGTGCTAGCACTTCTAACACTTCTAACAACGATTTTTGAACTTACCAGTGTCTTTATCTCCTAGCGAAATTTAGTTTTCAAAGATTTATCTGGGCACAGGTCCAGGATAAGTATAGCTCTTTGTGATCAGAGTGCCACAGCAAGCGCCCAGTGGGGTGGGTTATTGATATGAATCAAAATAAATAATTCAAAACAATCAATCGCGTTAAAGGGGCGATTTTTATTTATGAATAAATGTTGCAATGGTTTCATGTCATTCTGCGCCTGAAAAAAATCGACATAATGCATACTCCGTCCCGCAATGTCGGGTGGCAGATAAGCTGAATTGGTTTCGCAGTCCTACTGGAAAGTTCTAAAATTTGTGATCATGCATTTGAGTGCAAGGGGGACATTCGGAAAGCCTTCTCTTTCTTATTCTCACCAAGTTACATGTCCTCCCGCTTGTCCAAGACCCTAAAATACATGGATATTATCTATATACGAAAATAGATTATATCAATATGGAATCAGGGATGCGCGTGATTGCTGAGGGATTAATACTCACTGGGTCTTCTATTTCCCGTGAGAATTTCAAGCAGTGCAACAAGTCGACGATAATACGTTGGGACCCAAAAGTCAAGATGACAATCCGACTTTAAAATTAAGACATAAGGGGATGTCAGTAAAATATGGAGCGTTGGTGTTTTGTAGTAAACGCGCTTACGCTTAATAATAGACACGCTGGCGCTTTAAGATATTGTGGCACTAACGCTTCAAGATGGTGTGATGCTAGTGTTTTCACCTAAAGGTGACTACGCATCGACTAAGACGCGTTGGCGCTTCGATAAGGGTCATGGGAGGATATACTTACTCGTTCTCCTAGTCGGGCTTTTCCCAAATAGCCTTCATACAGATCAAGGTTGATACGAGCAGGGAGCCCCTCACTTTAGCCTTCTTTTTGCGAGGCTGAAAGATCAATTCTCCCTTTCTTTTAGTAAGAGTTTGTGAGGGAGGAATCGCTGTCAGGGCTTTACCCTTGTTTCTTTCATTTCTCCTGAAGACGACTGAGCCTTCATCTTGCATCGAATATTTCTCCTCGGTACAAGGTTGTGTAAGGGGCATCTTAGGACCATAGTCATGAGACGCGGTAGGCAATGGCGGTGGAGGTTGTGTTTTGAACTTTGTAGGAGGTTGGGACTGGGATTGCGGTTGGGGTTGGGGTTGGGGTTGGGGTTGGGGGAGGGGCTGAGACTGGGGTTGAGCCGGGTTGGGGTAGTGGTCAGGGCTGGGGTTGGGTTTGGAGTTGGGGTAGGGGCTAGGACTGGGGTTGGGGTTGGGGTTGGGTCTGGGGCTGGGGTTGGGACTGGGGTTGTTGGGGTTGGGGTTGGGGTTGGGGCTGGGGCTGGAGCTAGGGTGGGGATCAGGCGATGGTTGTGGTTGGGAGTATGGGTGGGGCTAGGGCGGTGGTTGTGGTTGGGACTCGGGGGGCTGGGGCTGGGGTTAGGTCTGGGGCTGGTGGTGAGGTTGGGGTTGGGGTTGGGGTGGGGCTCGGGAGATGGTTGTAGTTGGGGGTATGGGTGGGTCTCGGGCGGTAGTTGTGGTTGTGGTTGTGGTTGGGCCTCGGGGGGGCTGGGACTGGGGTTGGGTCTGGGGCTGGTGGTGGGGTTGGGGCTGGGGGTGGGGTTTGGTAGGGGTCAAGTCGTATCATTTTTGTTTAGGAGAACTGGAGGCCTGCAATATGAGGATAATAACAATTAATTTTTAATAAATAGTTAACATGTAGAAGAGATCACGCTTCATATCCATAGCATTGACTATGATGTGTCAATGCACCTACACTTCATAGAGGCATCATCGCTTCAGACTACGAGGCATTGGCGCGTCATATAAAGTCGATGACGCTTCATCAGAAGGCGTCGACGCTTCATATACAAAGCGCTAGCGCTTCTTCTTTAAATTTCATTAAGTTCAACATACGAAAATACATACTTTAAAAGCATACCTCGATTATTTTTTCATTGCCTGCTTTAAAAGCTTATGATCCTTCTGAAAGAGGGCCAACTGTTGCATAATAAGACTCTGATCCTTCAAGATCTTGGCGTTCTCTTCCTTCAATTTTAGGTTCTCCTATTCCAGCTAGAGAACCTTACGACTGAGGTCGTCAAAGCCTTTGGTCCGTTCTCTTATTGACTTATTGCAGTCTGAAATTCTTGAATTGACAGACTGCTTTCATTTTTCATCAATCCAAGGTTGAGCGAACTTACAGACTTTAGGAGTTTTTCATCTTCATCGTCTTCTTCTTCTTCTTCTCCTTCTTCTTCTTCCTCTGATAACAAGTGAATAATATCAATGCCTATTTTCTTTCTCGGCAAAGTAATGGGAGGGATTACAGGTCCAACACCTGCTTGCACAGGTCTCTGCCTTAGTTACAGTAGGGTTGCTACCACAAGCCGCCTCATCTAAGAGATTGTGGATTCGAGTACTCGAACGCCCTACATGATGATAGATATTTCATATTATTTTTTACTGATAAAGAATTTATGAAAATACAAATGTTACTAGATGAATCAGTTCGTTTGAAAGTGATTGCGCTTCCACATAGAGGGCATTCGCTTCGTTTGGAAGCGATTGCGCTTCTACATGAAAGCAATTGCGCATTTACATGGAAGCGCATTGGAAGCGACAACACCTTTTTTAGAATTTACCTTGTTCTCAAAATTCGGGATGTAGTACTTTGACTTATTGTCGTTCGTTTCCCATTTCAACAGCCTTGGTAATTGGTGGGGCTCAAGACCCTCGGCTGGGACTCACCTGTGATTAATCTTCTACGCCCATATCTGTAAAAAATAAAATAAACATTTAATGACTATTTTAATAGGCGGCCTTCGTAAGAAATAAAACAGGACATTCTGATAGATGATATTACCCGTAGGGCAATAATACAGCTGTAAATATTATAAACTTGCTTTCCCTTTGCCTTCTCAGCTAGATTCATGTTCCTCTCTGCTTTGTTCACGCACATTAGAAGGTGAGTGTACGCGTGATCGCTGATGAGTACTGAAATATGATGATATTTCACCCCTAAATACCTATATTTAGCTGTCCGATGAAGGCTATCTGATGAGAATGATTAGATTTGAAGTGTTTCAGGTAAATACAAGCCAAGTATAGAAAACAGCCCAAGAATTCTGAATATAATGTCAAAACACTGCAACTTTGGGTAATCGAGAACTTGGTGTGACTTGCGGCTAAAGTTGGACCTTCAAGACGGCCGAATTATGCAATTGTCAAAACATGAAAGTTATAGATCTTTTCGTCAGCTTTCCAACAGCATACAAATTACCACAATCCAAGTTCGGTACACAAAGTTATGGCCAGAATACCGAAGCTGTGTCTGATACAAAAAAGGTGCTGAAATTCACGGATTTCTAGGGGTCGATGCATCGACCCTGTAGGTCGATTAATTGAGGACAAGACAGTGTCTGACACGGAACTAACACTTTAAAGCTATTTTTTTGGACTTTTTGGAGGCTCGATGCATCGACCATATTGGGTCGATTACTCGACCCTGAATTTACGGCTTGGGAGACTTCTGCGACGAGGGGTCTATTTAAAGCGACTCAAACACTTCGGAAAGAGATAATTAATTAGAGAATTAATTTTATGAGAGAGTTTTAGTTTTAGAGTTTTTAGTTTTTAGCCTTTATTTTTCATAGTTAGACATAGAAATAGGGAAGTTTTATTATTCCTTTTTGAGAGCTTTGTTCCCTTAATTTTTCAGTACTCATTCCTTCAGTTTATAAATTTTGTTCAAAGTTTATTCCTGCATTAATTTCGTTTCTGAAGATCATCGTACTTTTGGATCAAAGTAAGTTCTTTTGAAGTTTGAGGTAATTTTAATTTATTAAATTAATGTTATTTTCCCTTCTTTATTTATTTATGTCATTTAATTACAATATGTGTGGCTAAATTTATAGGGATGGGGATCTAATGATTCCCATCCGAGGGATGTACTTTTAATAATATAAATTTAGGATTAAAATATGAGATCTTATTTTATGGTCGTTGTGCTATCATGAACGGATGAAATTCCCACCACTAACCAGGATCGCGTGTGCCTAGCCATGCTCGGGATCTCAAATCTGTGACGGTAATTTTACCCAATCATTGTTATGGTCTTTTTGCTTTCATCGTGTGGATCTAATTACGATTATGTTCTGGGATCGAGTGTGCCTAGCCATGCCCTGGATCTTGGATCTGTAATGGTAATTTTATCTTAAATACTCCCTAATCTGAATAAAGTGTGCCTAGCCATGCCCTTGATTTCAGATTTATAAGTGGTATTCTTGTTAGAATTTTTACCCACTTTGGGGATGATTTTTATTTGAACCTGAGATCATGTGTGCCTAGCCATGCCCTTGATCCCAGATCTATATATGAAAATCATCTAAGTCCTGATTGCAGGGATGCAACGTGGAACCTATTAGGGTGTTGACCATTGATCTTCCATAAAAGATGTTTGTTACCAATGGAATATCTCATAATTTAATTCTTAGATTTATATTATAGGAAGAACGGACCAAAGATGGGAGGATTTAGCATCTTCATCTTTATCATCATCTTTACCTTTCCTTTTGAATTATCAATTAAGTTTTATTTTTGTAGTCATTAATTACCATCTCATCAATCGTTTAAATCATAAAACTGGTAGAATACTGTTAGATCTTCATAGATTTCTAGAATTGCTTGTCTCTTTTAGATCTTTCAAAATTAGTCCTCGTGGGAACAATCTCGTACTCCGCACCCACTATATACAAATCGATTCGTGCACTTACGAGTAAAACATTACATTAAAAATACACATCAAGTTTTTGGCGCCGTTGCCGGGGATCAAATTAAGAAAATCTGAATTTTTGGTAGACAATAAATTTTAGGAATTTTCGAGGATTAAAATAGTATTTCTGCTTAATTAAAAAAAAATTATTGGGAGTCGATGCATCGACCCCCATTGTCGATGCATCGACCTTGCCTCGAGTGATCGAGACTCACACTCGATCAATCGATCTCTAAAAAAAAAAAAAATTTTGAGGTTTTCCTGCCTGAAACCTCCACTCTGTGCATCATTTGCATGCACACTAGGTCTTCTAAAGAAAGAAATTTAGAATCGTTAAATTTTGAGATCGAACGTGCCTGCCGGTCAAATCGTAAGGACGCTAGATCAAGGCAGAAATTTTTAAGTGAATCATCCACTGAAGTCAATATGACTGACAACATGAATGGGCAACTCGAACAAGAGGAAGAACCAACATTAAGAGAACTGTTTTCTCCGATAACTACAAATACCCCATCATGCATTGTATACCCCGCCACACCTGGTGGCCGGTTTGAAATTCGTACAAATGTCATCCAAATCCTTCCAATCTTTCATGGCATGGAGCGAGAAGATCCATACCAGCACGTTAAAGACTTCGTCGAAGTCTGCTCATCTGTTTACCAAAATTTCAGTGAAGAATCTATTAGGCTGCGCTTATTTCCTTCTCTATAAAGGATAAAGCAAAAGCATGGTTAAATTCTCTACCATCGGGATCTATAACCACCTGGGATCAGATAGTCAAAAAGTTTCTGTCAAAGTTCTTCCCTATGGCGAAGACGAATGTCCTTAGACGTGAAATCACGGATTTAACGCAAGAGGAAGATGAGAGATTATATGAAGCTTGGGATAGATTCTCTTACTCAAATGTCCGCACCATGGATACTCAAAGTGGAGACTATTCCAGTGTTTCTACAATGGACTGAGTCAACCAAATAGGCATCTGGTGGAGTCAATGAATGGCGGAGGATTCCTGAGCCTTAAGGAAACCGAATCTTATGCTTTCCTAGAAAAGCTGGCTGAGGATTCTCAGCACTGGGATTTCACAAAGACTCGGGAACAACCAGTCAAAGCCCGTGATCAAGCCGGGAGTTCAACCAAGAAAGGAGGACTATACGTAGTAAAGGATTCCCCAGATCTGATGGCTAAAATTGATTTCCTCACTCAGCAAGTGGAGGAATTGAAATTAAAGAAGAATGTGCATATGGTAAATACACAACCTGAGCCATGTTCAATTTGTGCAAGTCCAATGCATATGGCAGATGATTGTCCTTCAATACAGAACTATCATGACGACACATCTGAACAGCTAAATGTTGTGAATAATTATGGGCGGAATCAAGGAAACGTTTTCAATGAGAATAACCCAAATAGCTGGAGAAACCACCCAAATTTCTCATGGAAACAAGATAATCAAATAATGCAGCCCAGGAAACAGGGGACGAACTTTTATCCCCAACAAAATTTCAATCAAGGACCGCAGCAGAACTACGGTCAAGGGCAATTTCAGCAGCAAGGGTTCAATAACCCGAATCAATTTCAATACAATCAAAATCAGGTTGGGCAGCCACGGCAAATGAACCAGAATTTTCAGTTTGCACAACCAATGGGAGGTTATCAAAACCAATCACAACAAAATTTTGTGCCGACATTTCCACCACCTGGATTTAACAACCCACAGGGAGATCCTGCCCAACGTCCTCATACACAAACTCCTTCTACTGAGGACCTGATGAAACTCATTCATTCTCACACGTCCTCAATCTCTAAAATAGAGACCCAAATTGGGCAATTGGCAACTTTTCTATGTGAAAGAGAAAAAGGTTCGTTTCCAAGCCAACATGTTCCTAACCCAAGGGCCAAATGATTGTTGAACAAACATCAACGTCAACACAAGAGGATGATCAACAACAAATTCGAGCAATCACAACGTTGAGATCTGGAAAGCAGGTCGATAACAAAGTAGTGTTGCCAGAGGAGGAGGAAGAGTCTAATAGAGAGAAGCAATCTGAAGAGAAAAAAGAAATTGATGACAGAGTACAAGCAAAAGAAACATCAGAAGAAAAGAGTGAACACAAGAAAAGTTTTGTTCTGAAAGCACCGTACCCGCAAAGATTGATGGCACCACTGAGAAATCGCGATGTGGAAGGAATAAATGAGATTTTCAAGCAATTAAAAATTAATATTCCCTTCCTGGATGCCATCCGTCAAGTACCTGCTTATGCTAAAATTTTGAAGGAATTGGTCACAATCAAAAGAAAGACCAATATTCCGAAAAAGGCTTTCTTAGCCGAGCTGGTTAGTTCAGTGTTGCAAGCAAAGCTCCCAATCAAATACAAGGACCCAGGTTGTCCTACAATCTCGATCATCATCGGCGATAATCGTATTGATCAGGCCCTTTTGGATTTAGGAGCAAGTGTCAACTTGTTGCCTTATTCTGTGTACAAGGAGCTCGAATTGGGAGAACTTAAGACCACTGCGATGACCCTTCAGTTAGCTGATCGGTCCGTAAAGATCCCTCGAGGAATTGTGGAAGATGTCCTCATCAAGGTGGATTCTTTCTACTTTCCTGTAGATTTTGTTGTTCTAGACACTGAACCGGCATCAAATTTGAAGAATAATATTCCAGTGATTCTAGGAAGACCATTCCTAGCAACCTCCAATGCGCTGATCAATTGTCGAAACGGGATCATGAATCTGTCATTCGGGAATATGACAGTGGAACTCAACATTTTTAATATTGCCAAGCAGCCCATGGAGGATGATGAACATGCACAAGCATGCATACTCGATGAAATTGTAGAGGAAATATTTCATGCATCTGAATCTGAAGATCCTTTAGCAGCTTGTCTTGCGCATTTTAGAGAAAATTTTGATGTGGATCAACTAATCCAAGAAGTAAATCACATGTTGGACTCCACTCCACGTGAAATAGAGTGTGGAACTCAAATTGAATTAATCAAAGAAAAGCCGAAAGAGGAGGAGAAAGTGTCCTTAAAACTTAAACCTCTTCCGGAAAATCTCAAGTATGCCTACCTGGGGGAGAATGAAACTCAACCCGTTATAATATCATCAACACTGGATGCGAATCAGCAAGGCCAACTCATGAATGTACTCAAAGAGCACAAAAGTGCCCTCGGTTGGTCGATAAAAGATATCAAAGGCATTAGTCCGACGGCGTGTATGCACCGAATCCATTTGGAAGACAATGCTAAGCCTCCTAGGGAACCACAAAGGAGACTGAACCCTATAATGCAAGATGTGGTCCGAAATGAGGTAATAAAACTTTTAGATGCTGGAATCATATATCCCATCTCGGACAGTAAATGGGTCAGCCCCACACAAGTGGTCCCTAAGAAATCGGGAATCACAGTGGTGAAGAATGACGAAAACATGCTGGTCCCTACAAAAATTCAAACAGGGTGGAGAGTGTGCATTGATTATCGGAAGTTAAATTTGATGACGAGGAAAGATCACTTTCCACTTCCGTTTATCGATCAGATGTTAGAAAGATTGGCCGGACATGAGTACTATTGCTTTCTCGATGGCTATTTCGGGTATAACCAAATAGTCATTGCACCGGAGGATCAGGAGAAGACCACTTTCACATGTCCTTTTGGTACTTTCTCCTACCGACGAATGTCGTTTGGGCTTTGTAATGCACCAGCTACATTCCAAAGATGTATGCTGAGTATTTTTTCGGATATGGTCGAGCGATTCCTTGAAGTCTTCATGGACGACTTCTCGATACATGGAAACAGTTTTGCTGACTGTTTGAATCATTTGTCGCTAGTGCTTGCACGATGCCAGGAGAAGAACCTTGTTCTTAACTGGGAAAAATGTCACTTCATGGTTAAAGATGGCATTGTTTTGGGACACATCATATCGTCTCAGGGTATTGAGGTCGATAAGGCTAAAGTTGATTTAATTACCGACCTGCCACCACTGAGGACAGTGAAGGAAATCAGATCTTTTCTGGGCCACGCCGATTTTTATCGGCGTTTTATTAAAGATTTCAATAAGATAGCGCGACCGCTATGCAGCTTACTTTCAAAGGATGCCCCATTCATCTTTGATGATAAATGTTTGCGGGCCTTTAAAACCATAAAGGCCGAATTGATAAAAGCTCCGATAATTCAATCTCTGAACTGGGCCTTCCCGTTCGAAATCATGTGCGATGCCTCTGATTATGCACTTGGAGCTGTTCTGGGACAACGAATAGAAAAATTACCGCATGTAATCTACTATGCGAGTCGCACTCTCAACGATGCCCAGCTGAACTACTCGACCACTGAAAAGGAACTTTTGGCAGTAGTTTTCGCGTTGGATAAATTTTGATCCTATTTATTAGGATCTAAAGTCGTGGTATTCACAGATCACGCCGATCACAAGCTATTCTGTTCGCTAAGAAAGACGCTAAGGCACGTTTAATTAGGTGGATCTTGTTGTTGCAAGAGTTCGATTTGGAGATCAAGGACAAGAAAGGCTCCGAAAATGTGGTGGCCGATCACTTGTCACGAATAATTATTGAGAAACCTGACGAGCCTGTTCCGATCTTGGAGCACTTCCTGGATGAACAGTTGTTCAGGATTGATTGCCCACCTTGGTATGCGGATCTTGTCAATTTCCTAGTCACCGAGAAATTACCTCACCATTGGTCGAAGAATGAGAAATTCATTTTCTTAGCTCGGGTGAAACACTATTTTTTCGAAGATCCGTACTTATTCAAATATTGTCCTGATCAAATCATACGAAGATGTATTCCTGAATCTGAGCAACCACGAATCATCTCGTTCTGTCATGAGTTAGCTTGTGGAGGTCACTTTAGTTCCAAAAAGACTGCAGCAAAGATCTTTCAAAGTGGTTTTTACTGGCCGACGATATTTAAGGATTGTCATCAACATTGTAAATCCTGTCACAACTGTCAAATGCTGGGCCAAATCTCAAAGCGCAACATGATGCCGCTCAATTCAATTTTAGAAGTTAAATTATTTGATGTTTGGGGGATCGATTTTATGGATCCTTTCCCGAATTCATTTGGAAATACGTTCATTCTTGTCGGTGTTGACTATGTTTCGAAATGGGTAGAGGCCGTGGCTTGTAAATCAAATGATCACAGGGTAGTGATCAAATTTATCAAGGATCAAGTGTTTTCACGTTTTGGCATTCCAAAGGCGATAATCAGCGATGGTGGAAAGCACTTTTGCAATAAAGTGTTCACCCAATTAATGAAGAAATATGGTGTCACACACAAAGTTGCTACACCATACCACCCTCAGACAAGTGGCCAAGTTGAAGTCTCTAATCGGGAACTTAAGCGGATTTTAGAAAAGACAATCAATCCTAACCGTAAAGACTGGTCGTTAAAGTTGAATGACGCTCTATGGGCGTATCGAACTGCATTTAAAACTTTGATTGGCATGTTGCCGTATCGATTGGTCTTTGGTAAAGGATGTCACCTCCCGGTTGAACTGGAACATTGAGCATTTTGGGCCGTTAAGTCATTGAATTTCGATCTCCTGAAATCTGGTACCCAAAGGGGTTTCCAAATAAATGAATTAGAAGAAATCCGTGCTGATGCATATGACTGTGCTAAATCGTACAAGGACCGTATGAAACGGGTTCATGATCAATCTATTCTGCGGAAATCGTTCGTTGTTGGTCAACAGGTTCTACTCTACAATTCCCGACTTCATCTATTTCTGGGGAAACTAAAAACCCGTTGGAATGGTCCTTTCAAAATCTCTCGAATACTCCCCAATGGGGCAGTAGATATTATCAACCCGAAACACGGGAATATTTTTCGAGTTAACAATCAGCGATTGAAACCTTTCCTTGAGAATGCGATTGCATTCTCTGACACTCTTTCTTTGAGTGAGCCACTGGCTCACCCTGACTAAGCGATTCCCAAGGTCGAGCTATCGACTTTAAACTAGCGCTCATTGGGAGGCAACCCAATTGTGTAGTTTCCGTTTGATTTTGTTTTATTTAAAAAAAAAAAAAAAAAAAAATTTGAAATTGGGGAGTCGATGCATCGACCCTCCAATTCTCGATTAATCGACCATTTTGGTCGATTAATCGCCAGTTTTAATGGTGTCACCTTTTTCTAGGTGACTGCATTTATGACAAATGTTGATTGTTCTTAGTCGATTAATCGACTCCTTGAGTCGATGCATCGGATGCTTTTTTGAAAATTGTGTTGTTTTGAATATCTGTCAGTTTTTGTTTTTATTTGGTGTCGATTAATCGACTCTTTGTGAGTCGCTTAATCGACTTTTATTGCGGGGCATGCGTTTTTGGTTTTTATCTGCCTCGATTTATGTCGATTAATCGAGGAACTGCGTCGATTAATCGACTTTTCCACTTCCGGACGTTGCGTCTTTTCACTTAAAGACGTTGCGTGTTTCCATGCGTCAGGACTTCTGACGCGCCCGTTTTCAATGGAGTCGATTAATCGATTATTTTGCGTGTGTCCGTCCCGAGAGGACGCCTTTGCGCCTATTTCAATGGAGCAGTCTCACTCCGATTTTCATTCTGTTTGTATCCTATTTTTTGCCTCGCATTGACAAGGTGCAATCATGGCTTCGACCTCTGCCGCGCCGCAAAGACTTGCCCAACGTCCTGCGGGTCATCCACGTGATCAGCCAAGTGGTCGCTTCGCGACCCGAGACCTGTGTTCCGAATATATTTTTGATCTCGCGGCTTTTCAAGCACTGCCTATCTGCGCCGTTTCCCTCACCTATGCGATGGCTCTCAACGCCCATTTTCTCCTCACTCCGCCTGTGATCAAAGTGTCCGAACGTGTTGTTCGGTTATTCTATCAGCACATGGCATGGGTGCCCGCCTCCGTGGAGAATCACGTCGCCGCCCACCTCACTGTTTCAATCAATGGGTGGTCGCGCCCGATTTATCCGCACACCATTGCGGAGGTTTTTGACATTTCTGACACTTTAGGTGAAGAACTCGACGACTCTCAGGAGGATATCATCAACGAAATATGTCGCGGCATATTTTCTTCTGGGATCACCACTAGGCGATCGGCGTTGCCGCGCCCGCTTTTGTTTTGGGATAGTGTGGTCAGTAGCAATCTCTACCCCCGTGACCACGTTTCTGAGTGCACCTGTGATCGGGTTCAAGCGCCTTATGGTGCCCACCAAAATTCATGGATCAACGTGCCCAAGATTATTCATGATGGCATGTGGCGATGCCATGACGAACTCACTAAACCTACCACTAGTGAAGCCCCGTTGATCTACTTCCCCCATTATGTTATGAAATTGCTTAATTTCCTTCGTTTCCCGTTCTACCGGGATGATGATATCGGGGACCTTGCCTTCTATCGTTATGGTGCGTCCCAATGGAACCGTAGTATGCGTCTCTTGGGAAATGTCCCTGATGCCCCTGCTGATGCACCGGCCCAACCAGCTCCACCACGCCAGCGCCGCCGCGTACGCCAGGATGACCAACATGAACCTGATCAAGGTCCCGAGGAGGGTGTGTGGCTTGGTTCGCTCTAAGCCCAAATTAACTCTTTACAAGAGGAGCAGCAGCGACAATATGGTGCACTCATGCGCCGTAGCCACTATGATCGTTCCTTCCTCCATTAGATCGGGCAGCGCATGTGGCCTGATAGTTATGATGAGATGCGCGCCAGGGCCCGCCAAGCCGAGGAGGATGGAGATGATTAGTTTGATTAGTCTAGGATTAGGATTTTTCGTTTTGTGTTATTTTTCTTTCTTTTGTTTAAGCTGTTTATTTTAGGTGTCAAATCAGAAGTGTCCTTGTAATCATCGTATTTATCAATAAAAAAGTGTGTTTTCTAATCTGTGTGGGATTGCCAAAATTTTGCTAATTACCTGTTGCCTTTAGAGTAGTTGAAAAGCACCATTAAAATGCCATTTTTTGAAAAAAATTCAACTCTCTGCCAAGATGGTGTCGATTAATCGAGGGTTATACTCGATTAATTGACCCAATGTTTGCGAAAAATAAAAAATAAAAAAAAATTATTTTTTTTAAGAGTCGATGCATCGACCCCAATGTCGATTAATCAACCCCCAAAGGGTCGATGCATCGACCTTCAGGGATCGATTAATCGACCCCACCTTTTTTTGTTTTTTTTTTGTTTTTTTTGCGACCGTACTCCTATTGGGCCTCTAATTTGCTTCTTTTCTCACGTCCTTGGATTCCCTTAGACGTACTGCCACACTTTTCATTATTTCTTTTTTGCAGGACACCTCTTTCCACTCCTACTCCAACTCTATATATTTTTTCCTTTATATTCCCCTTTAGGCTCACTTTTCATTAACTCTGCACAATCTTTCTCATGGCCCGAAGATTATATCTCACCAGAGCACGATCATCAAAGATGGAGGAGACTGCTAAAAAGCGGGAGCGCCGCTCTCATCGAACGGCCCCTTTTGTGCCAACCAATGTTGAAATCATCGACCTCGATCTGATGATCATTCCTTACTGGGGAAAACCATCTAGAAAGAAGGTAAATCGTTCCAAATCTCCTACACCGTGCATCAATACTGATATCGAGATAATTGATGTGATGCTGTCACCGTCTCCCCCATCTTCATTTCCTACTTTCGCCTCCCCACCTCCATCCATACAATCGGCGGTGTCTCATCAATTTCCCCTTGATCTTTGGGAGAAATTATTCCCTATGCTTAAGAATATCAATTTAAGTGACCCGAGGTGGATGGGTCCGCCTACCAATGACTAACAGAGTTGGATTACTGTTTAGTTTAGGATTTAGGATTTATTAGTTTTTTTTTTTTTTCTCCTTTTTATTTTATTTTGTTTACTTTAGGTTATTTTTCTTTCCCTAAATAGTGTAACCATATTCCCTTCAATATATTTTGTCATGTTCCAATTTGATGCACATATTCTCTGCACCTGATCTTTGTGTTGAGGTACTTTTTTCAAACAGGTTTGGGGGTGCACTACTTCTTTCAGTTAATGCGGACATTGTAATCTTTAGGTTTGGGGGTATAGTTATTTATTTTGCGTCACTTATATGTTTTATCTGAAAAAAAAAAAAAAAAAATTTAATTAATTTTGAAGTCATCATGCACATTATACGATTGTTTCAAAACTTTAATTGATGATGCATGTGAATTTAATTTTGAGAATACTAGTGTCATATTTTGATTACTTGTATCTAAGATTATGAAGCTTAATGTGATATTTTATGGATAATTTTGATATTCATGCTTAAAATTTTTACACTTATACCAAGCTAAGACTTAGAAATCGATGAACTGTTTTGAATGTTGAATCTTAGGATCTTAGTGGAGACTAAACCCGGTGAGCTTTAGAGCTAATTTCCCGTCATTGATGAGTGAATACATAAACTCAGAGTTTTCTTTGAATACGACTTATATTGCATAATCTCATACACTTCATCTTGACTTGTGACTTTGCATGAAATCAAATTCATATCATTATGTTAGAATGTACTGTATATCTACTGAAGACAAATAGACAAGGTTACTATCTTTTAAGGACATGATTGAAGGCCATCTTTGGCTCGTTTGTGCTTTAAAATGCCCCACCTCAAATAAATTTATCTGTCTAGTACCCCTTTGAGCCTATTGGAAAAATTTTCCTTTATACATTCTTTGATAAGCCACGTTAACCTTTAACCTTTCACCATTTCTAAAAATTCAGCTTTACCCTTCTTATTTCTGAGAAATTAGGAACGAGGGATGAGAGTGAACGAAAAGAGAGTAAGTAGAGAGATACTGAGTTGTGGTGTTTACTGAGAGTGTATGGCAAAAATAGAAAAAAAAAAAAAAAAAAGGGGGGAGAAAAAGAAAAAAAAATTTATGAAAAATAATGAAAAATATGAGGTGCTTCAAGAAAAAGAAAGTTGAGAAAAATAGAAAAAAATTGAGAAAAATAGTGAGACATTAGAAAAGAAAAAAAAAAAAAATAGAAAAAATCAAAAAAAAAAAAGTTGTTTCTTTTCCAATTTCTCAGAAACTTTGAATCCCAACTTCTAATTCTTTCTTACCCTTTCCTGAGCCCCATTACAACCCTAAAAAGACATTCATGATCTGATCTTGCATTAGTAACTGCCTTGTGGAGAGTAAATATGTGATACTTATGACACTTGATATGACATGCTTAAGATATACAAGTATTTTCTTATGAGATTTATTTTTTTTCATTGATTGCATCGTGTTTCATTTATCATGTGAGACCTTTTTATTTGTTTTGTATTGACCTCTCGCATATGTGCGAAAACTTATCCATCATCGGTGTCTTTATATTTTGAGAGTATACCTAAAGTGAGGATTGAGTCAAAACAACAGATCCAACGGTTTTCCGTTTGAACTAGTTCTGAGATGAATGAATTTTGGTTTGGTTATGCATACACTTCACGTTTAGGCATGAATGGATGAGCTATCTAACGATTTGAGCATTAGACTAATTTGAATGGATATTAGTATGATTAGTATAACATTGTTATTTAAAATTGAGAATTCGCATGTTGAATTGATTAATGATTTTTGTTTTTGAATGGTATATATGTTATCAAAATCATGTTTTGAAAACTCAATTTTATCGGTGATTTTAAAAATGTATTGAAGTTTGTGGGTAACTTCACTGTAAATCCTCAGGAGACACAACTCCTCCACTAGGGATCACCTAGGGGTTTAAAGGCTTGTTTCACATGCTAAGTGCAATCGTATTCCCTACGAAAGTGGCATTTATTTTCTTTAGTTTGCTTTGCTCAAAGACTAGCAAAGTGTAGGTTTGGGGGTATGATGAGTACTAAAATATGATGATATTTCACTCCTAAATACTTATATTTAGCTGTCCGATGAAGGCTATCTGATGAGAATGATTAGATTTGAAGTGTTTCAGGTAAATACAAGCCAAGTATAGAAAACAGCCCAAGAATTCTGAATATAATGTCAAAACACTGCAACTTTGGGTAATTAAGAACTTGGTGCGACTTGCGGCTAAATTTGGACCTTCAAGACGACCGAATTATGAAATTGTCAAAACATGAGAGTTGTAGATCTTTTTGTCAGCTTTCCAACGGTGTAAGCATCACCTCAATCCGAGTTCGGGACAGAAAGTTATGGCCGAAATACCAAAGCAGTATCTGATACAAAAAAGGTGCTGAAATTCACGGATTTCTGGGGGTCGATGCATCGACCCTGTAGGTCGATTAATCGAGGACAAGACAGTGCCTGACACGGAACTGACACTTTAAAGCTATTTTTTTGGACTTTTTGCAGGCTCGATGCATCGACCATATTGGGTCGATTAATCGACCCTGAATTTACGGCTTGGGAGACTTCTGCGACGAGGGGTCTATTTAAAGCGACTCAAACACTTCGAAAAGAGATAATTAATTAGAGAATTAATTTTAGGAGAGAGTTTTTAGTTTTTAGCCTTTATTTTTCATAGTTAGACATAGAAATAGGAAAGTTTTATTATTCCTTTTTGAGAGCTTTGTTCTCTTAATTTTTCAGTACTCATTCCTTCAGTTTATAAATTTTGTTTAAAGTTTATTCATGCATTAATTTCGTTTCTGAAGATCATCGTACTTTTGGATCAAAGTAAGTTCTTTTGAAGTTTGAGGTAATTTTAATTTATTAAATTAATGTTATTTTCCCTTCTTTATTTATTTATGTCATTTAATTACAATATGTGTGGCTAAATTTATAGGGATGGGGATCTAATGATTCCCATCCGAGGGATGTACTTTTAATAATATAAATTTAGGATTAAAATATGAAATCTTATTTTATGGTTGTTGTGCTATCATGAACGGATGAAATCTCCGCCACTAACCGGGATCGCGTGTGCCTAGCCATGCCCGGGATCTCAAATCTGTGACGGTAATTTTACCCAATCATTGTTATGGTCTTTTTGCTTTCATCGTGTGGATCTAATTACGATTATGTTCCGGGATCGAGTGTGCCTAGTCATGCCCTGGTTCTTGGATCTATAATGGTAATTTTATCTTAAATACTCTCTAATCTAAATAAAGTGTGCCTAGCCATGCCCTTGATTTTAGATTTATAAGTGGTATTCTTGTTGAAATTTTCACCCACTTTGGGGATGATTTTTATTTGAACCTGAGATCATGTGTGCCTAGTCATGCCCTTGATCCCAGATCTATATATGAAAATCATCTAAGTCCTGATTGCAAGGATGCAACGTGAAACCTATTAGAGTGTTGACCATTGATCTTCCATAAAAGATATTTGTTACCAACGGAATATCTCATAATTTAATCCTTAGATTTATATTACGGGAAGAACGGACCAAAGATGGGAGGATTTAGCATCTTCATCTTTATCATCATCTTTACCTTTCCTTTTGAATTATCAATTAAGTTTTATTTTTGTAGTCATTAATTATCATCTCATCAACCGCTTAAATCATAAAACTGGTAGAATACTGTTAGATCTTCATAGATTTCTAGAATTGCTTGTCTCTTTTAGATCTTTTAAAATTAGTCCTCGTGGGAACAATCTCGTACTCCGCACCCACTATATACAAACCGATTCGTGCACTTGCGAGTAAAACATCATATTAAAAAATCACAACAATCGCCCCATGAAAATTCGTTGAAATTGGGGAAATAATCAATGAGCTTGAGGTAGAGCTCATTGATGGTGTATTTTATATTTGGGAAGAGGACGGTGGTGAGGACAAACAAGAGACATAATTTCAGAAAGTCGTTGTCAGCATTCAGCGGGAGGTTGTTGATGACAGTCAGGATGTGTCACCGCTTTACAAGGTTAATTCCCATGAAAAACCTATCTCTAATGGTATGTTCTTTGGGAAGCTTCTTGGGGGAAGGGTAACGAGAAGGGGCGGTCATTCGAAGACCAGTTATTAAGGCAAAATCAAGAGCCCAAAATCTGATATGGCCTTTCTCAAAATCCCAAACGTTGTCCTTAACTTAGAACTTGATCATCATGTCCAGGAGGTTGTTGATGCTTATCGCGTCCTTTAGAGTCAGAAAGAATGCCCCGAAGACCGACTCCTCAAGTAGTTTTTTCTTCTGCATAGATGCCCCGTCATAAATAATCTGACACTTTCCAATAGTGCACTTAGCTATTGGAAACTTGAGTCATCTTCAAAATATGTCAAACAGAAAAAGGACAAATTTAGAGAAGAATATAATAAGATTCGGAGCGTCAGCGCTCCTATACGAGGCGCTAACGCGTCTTCATTAGAACAATGATGCTTCTATTTAGCATTTTATAAAGCGAAATGAAAATAGAATGAAACATACCTTTTTCTTTGATGCAGGGAAAAGATTTTGTTGCTTTAATGTTTCCTACTGCGCTCTGAGAAGATGAAAATTGGGAGGGCAAAGGTGAAAAGTAATTTGTGAATTTGTAATTCACAATATTGCCGCCTTAAATATTTTTTTTGAATCGAAGTGATGGTCATTACAAAACACGATGTCACGCGCCGTAATCCCATTTGTGGTGCCCCACTCCTCATTTAATGTTCTGAGAATGATAATAAATGACATCAGGCCAGGCATCGCTAAGGAAACATGGTGCTACGTGTCATATACGGGACGCTACCCTTCATTCACGAAGCGCTAACGCTTCATAATAGTCGCACTAACGCATTTAAATGGAGCGATAGCGCTTCATCATAGACGCACTATCGCCCGTATACGAAGCGCAATAAGTGACGCAAAAAGAAGTGTTGCGCTACATAATAGAAGCACTAATGATGGCTATATCATTCTCAGTGTTTTGAAAATGGTGCCGAATTTAAAAAATGATTAAATTTGGGTATTACAGGTCTTTTGGAACTGCTAATGGTGACCATGCCCGAAACCATAGTCACAAAAATCGTCGATTTATTGAATAATTTGCGATTTTTGTAAAACACAAACAAAACACGAATAGTTCGCGATTTTCTGAAAAAATCATCAAAATCACCGAAGTTCGCGAATAATTCAGCAAAATCGCGAAGTTTGCCGAGGTCGGCTTCCTTTGCAGGCAACGCCTATTTTTTTTTTCTAACACTTTTCCATAATTTCACATTTTTCGACAAAATTTCAAAATTTTCAATAAATTAGTAATTAATGGAGAACCCATTATATAAATGGTAGAAAATATAGGTCGATGATAACAACTTGGTACCGCTAGAAGGAGGGCTTGAACCTCCGACCTTGTGGTTAACAGCCACACGCTCTAACCAACTGAGCTATTCCAGCTGATTACAATAAAATATTATAGTATATTATAATTAGCTGAAATTTTATAAAGGTATCTTTATTAAGTTTTTCATCCATTTATGGAACAAAGAAATATCGTCCGATAAAATTCCGATCTAAACCCCTTTTTTCTATTATAATATTACTAGCTAAATGCACCACCGCTCATGAGCATTCTATCCATGCAAGCAAGAAACTTTGGAAAGGATAATAATTATAGGGTACCACTATTAGCACTCGCACAATCTCCGAAAGTGCCCGAGTTGGAAACCCCTTTAAAATCATTGATTATTTTGGATTAGATGCTGTAGATCGTGTTTTACCATGATCTTCCACACAATCGATCTTGAGATCATGTCTCACCTATCATACGGTCAATTTTGATTTCATACATCACAGATGTCCAAAACATACCCTAAAATTACATTTGAGCGTGATGCGTGACATAAGTTTTGAGAGGCATTTTTGGAAATCTGACATGTGGAATAAAGAATTGACCGTCTCATAAGTGTGACATGATCTCCAGATCCATTGTATTGAAGATCGGGCTGAAACACGATCTTCATCATCAATCAATATTTTTAAAGGGCATGTACAAATGAGCTAATTTTGAAGGGGTTACACACGTCGGGGCTTTCAGAGATTACGTGACCGTTAATAGAGGTATCCATAAGGGCATTTATGCTCTTTAAAAAAGGTTTAATCCTTCCGATGCAACTTCCCTTCTCGCCTTACCTATTTCCATTTCTGTCAAAATGTTTTTCACTGATCCCATCTACCCTTATATATCATCTATTTTGTCCCTATATGATTATGATACAATTGGAAATATAATATCCATTTTTAAATATTGACCACCATTAGAGAATTCATGGTTATTATTATTTTTTGGGAAAATAACATCGACCTTGTGGCTGATTTTGTAACGTTTGGGTGCCACGTGGCACTAATTTGAAGTTAGACAAGCGTTATTGGCTGGTCCAAGGTCCAAAATCTTATCCCACAAAAGAGTTATTCTCCAAACTAAAAAGAGTTATTCTCCAAACTAGTAAATATTAATTGGAAAGTGTTACATGGTGGACAGATTTCATGCAGGCAAAGTGCAGGAGATTAATGTGGCGCCCGTGACAATTGACTGCAAGTTCGATGGGGCTCAATTAACGTAGGTCGGTGCTCAATTAGTACAGCCAATCGTATCAGCCGCCTGTACTTGATCTACATCAAATCTATCCATCCTTTATAACTTTCCTTCTTAGCTTTTTCTCTTTTCTCCTTGCTTTAAAGCTTTAAGTTCTCATTTTCTAATAACTTTAGTTAAAGTAATTGAAATCAGATATTTCACATCTTTTTATCATAGAAGAGTTATCGCTACTTGAACTGAAGACCTTTTGATATAATGTGTGTGCTCTGTTTCAGGTTCATCTATGCTTGCCTAGTCGCAGCCATTGTTGTGTGTTTGAGCACTTTATCAGGCCATATGGTTGCGACATGCATTAGTAACACCGCACTTTTCATTGTCGTATCCTTTCTGATACAATTCGGGTGTTATGCGCAAGTGAAATTTCTCAGAATTTATTTCTAGAAGCATCTAATTGTATATGTCAGTCCGTGCACGTATGTGTATGCGCACCTGTGCACACTGCACTCAGTGCACGACAGTGCACCTAATACCAACTCTACATGCATATATGCATGATTGACCTGATATTAAAGAAAGTGATAAGCATAAGAAAATTAGAAGAAAATAGAAAGATAGAATAGAGAAATTTCTATAAACGATTACATTATTTACCGTACATTTAATTCTCTGATAAGAAAATATATAAGTAAGATTACAAATATAATCGTTAGCGATTATCTAGAAATGAGAATAAACCTGGGTAAGTGGATAGTTATCTAAAAGTGGGAATGATACAGTGTTGAACGTTATTATCTAATATTCTCCCTCAAGTTGGAATGTGAACGCTGAAAACATCCAACTTGGAAGATAAACATAATCCTAAAGATTCCCGATAATGTTGTCGAAACTCGATCTTGCTTCTTGGTGGTCACCGCCTGTCTATGAAGTCTATCACTATCGCATCCCGCTCATCTTGGAGTCTGTCGGAGCCGGTGGCACACTAGATCAGGTCTATCCTGATCTCTCCCAACAACAATTGAAGAAGAATCATATGACAATTCTCTTGAGTGTTCATAGGAAGGATAAACTCTAAAAATTATTTTTTTTTTAAAAGAATGGATCGAAAGAGGCGTGAGCCATTAGGGCTCTCATACCATAAAGAAAGAGATAATCATAAGAAAATTAGAGAAAGATAGAAAGATAGAATATAGAAATTTCTATAATCGATTACATTGTTTACCGTACATTTAATTCTCTGATAAGAAAAGTATATAAGTAAGGTTAGAAATATAATCGTTAGCGGTTATCTAGAAGTGAGAATGAACATGGGTAAGTTGATAGTTATCTAAAAGTGAGAATGATACGGTGTTGAGCGTTATTATCTAATAGGTATTAGGTAAGCTGCACCAAGTGCTGTGATTTGGTTCATAGGTCACTTTTTGGGACATATGGATTCATCATGTGAGACATGATTTGACGATCATGATCTAAAAATCTATGGTGGAGAAGAATAGAAAGAAAAGTACATCCATCATGCGATTTAAAGTAGTCAATGACTGTTAAAACTATTGACCTCACTGAATCACGCGATAAAGATGGATGTCTTAAAAAATGACCGATCAACCAAGTCACTTGGCGATTGGGCCGTTTAATTAATGCAAACTCATGCATGGTTACTACTAATCTCACTCCTACATTTTATCTGTTTTTATCATACTTGCCCTTCAGGGTGCAGTGATCGCAAGGATTTTATTCATGATATACTGGGAAGCTGTAATCCTGGCTAAGGCTTGTATTCAATGCTACCTTAGTTCGTGAGTTTGGTCCTTGTAATCTGGTAATGTCTTCGTAAGAAGTTGCATGGCCGTAACGAGCTTTTGATTTCTTCTTTGGTTTGACAGAAAATTGCGAAAGAGTTCAGTGAGAGACAAAACGTTGAACTAATGATATTCTATACTTTTGATCTGACTGTCTGCCGTTGGATTGGAATCATGATCCTATTTACACAGGTGACTTCATATTTATGTCATCCTGACTTTTACGAAAAGAGAGGAAAAGAGAGGTGTTACTGTCACACTCATTTTTTGTTACAGCCACATCACTTAAGCAAACCAAAAAATTGTTGACTACTTTGAATCAAGGATCAAAATTTTGGATTTTGTTTCGGTTTCAGACTGGACCGAAAGCAAAATTTTGAACCGAAATTTCGGCCGGAAGCTTCAAACTCATACATTTTAAACTGAAATTATGGGTTTTCGGTTTTGTTTCTATTTCGGCCAAAATTTTGAACCATGCTTTGAATAATACCATTAAATGGTTTTTCATCTCAATCTTCCACAAAATAATTTTTGAGATCACGAGCTTACCATCAGACGATCATGTGTTGGTTCCATGTGGCACACATCTCAAAGTGAATGTGACCATGACATACCATCAAAAATGGTTCATATTCACTTTTTGGGATATGTGCTACATAAATTTGACGGTTGACCTATGATCTCAAAATCTATTGTGTGAAATTTTGGGACAAAGAATAATCCTATCGTCTAATTAAAGCAGTCAAATGTTTTTTCTTTGATTAATTAATGTGGTTGTAACAGAAAAGGGTTTGCCAATAACACCTCTCTATAGAAAATAATCACAAAACTCGAGTGAAGGCACTCAAGCATCCATTGACAGCATGCTAGATATGCAAACATTCGATTCTCGAATCACAACATGACTTGATTTTTGCTATCATTACAATTATATATATATATATATATATATATATATATATATATATATATATGAAAGGGTCTGGACCATGAATCAAAATATCGTTTGATACCGATATGTATCGAACGATACGTATCGGTATTGGAGTAGGACAATACGGTATATTCGTCCAATTGATATGAGAAGGCCCGGACGATACATTCAATGTATGGTCTGGCAAGTTACTATTCCGATACGTATCGTCCGATACGTATAGGTTTGGAGCTCGGACAATACATATCGGAAAGCCGGCATTTTGACCCATGGTCCATACGTCTTCGAATGGAGGACGGTCCTCCAAGATCATATATATTGAGGCATTGGATCCGAAAATTATCCTTTTAAAAAATTTGAATCATCCGTTCTATGCACTCTAAATCAAATCACTCTTAGTTTTCATGGCAAATTTAAAAGTTCTCCATAAAACCTGTTTTAATGATGGATTGTTACTTAGACAATTTTAATTGATAATAAAGACGAGCCACACTTAATAATCTCATTTAATGGTGTAAGATCATCTATCACATTTTAATATTTAAATTTCTGTCCAACAGAATTTATAATAAAATAATAAATTATTAAATAAAAACTATAGACGACCAAACTCTTTAAAACTAATGTCCTCTCTTTATAATTTTCATCTTTAAAATTGAGTACATCTAAGAGATATATAGGGATAAGTTTTAAGACTGTTTGAAGTCTTGAAGCATAGAAAGAGAGATTGAGAGAGGAGCTATATGAAGAGGAATCAGCAATTATAGACACAAAGGCAGGCATAATCCGTAGCTGCAGGGTTGGCTTGACAAACTCCATTGCCATTCTTCTGTTGGCAGCATTCTTGCCTGCATTTGGAGAGGACACAGCCTGTTGCCTCCAACACCAATTGGCATCTCTTTTGGGCCTCCACATTTGGCACCATCAGTGCAACTGCACCAGTAAATAAAACAAATAATTTAATTTAAATCTTCTTTATCTATTGATTTGTTCATTTATTGCTCAGATGAACTGTGGGGTCTACGTACAACTCTCGTGGTAATAAAAAAAATATAAGACAAATGTTAAGTTAAAAAACAAGAGAAATTTGGTATATCTGATGCTAAGATTAGGAGGACAAGGAGGAAGCCATGAGCAAATGAAAGTTTAGCCATCTGATCTTACTACTCCAATATTACTACTCCAATATGTGAAAAAGCAAGCCTTTTGATTGTGTGCGTGTGGATTAATTGAGGGGTAAGGGTTGGTGATCTCTTTGTATTTATAGCCTTCAATTGGGTTGCTACCTTTTATTTCACCATCTTAAAATGGTAAAAATTTTATTGCCATACAGCATAGATACCAAGGTATCAATCGATTAAAAAAAAACAAAATCAAGATATCAAATATCGGCTGATACCGATACGTATAGTCGATATATATTAGTTTTTCGACTAACTAATACGTATCGGCCCTATACAGTATCAGCCGCAGATTCAAAAATAATATATTGGCAAATCAAATCAAATTTAACATATTTAATAGCATATTTGGCAAATAAAGATAAAAATAATAAGAGCCAATCAAATCAAACTATAAATAGAAAAGTCACTATTTATAAATATGTCAATGAGAGAATAGGTGGCAATGATCAATTTGATGAAGACAAAGATGTAAGAGGAAACTTCAAAATTGATACAGATGGCAGTTTAAAAAAACAAATGGCAAGAATCAATCAAAATCGAGTATCACTCCAACCAAATTTGGTAGGCAATCTCACGGACTGTTGCGTCCACAAGGGAAGAGTAAAGTTAATCTATTGCTCAACCGGTGCTACTCTTATTCTAGATTTTTCTAAATGCCATTTATGATCATTAAAAATTTGAACAACTCATTCAATGCGAAAGAGCATCGATATATATATATATATATATATATATATAGATAAAAGAAAAGGGATTTATCGATCCTCCATGGGAGTACGGTTATCGTCGTCCTTCAACCTTCCACGTGGAGCTCCACGTGGCACCCAAAATATTGTTTCGATGTCACGTGGACCTTGGGTGCATTGCTTAGTTCATCTTTGAAAAAAAAAAAAAATTTAATTCATCTCTACCGTGTATTTTTTGAACTGTGAAATGTGGACCAATGAAAATTATCAAACTTTGACTTGTGGGTTTAAAATCTTTTTTTCAATTTTTTTTTTAATATTGATCTAAACTGTCTACCTATGCTCCACGTGGCACCCAAAAAGTGTTTTGGGTGCCACGTGGATCTTGGAGGACGGTCACTGTCCTCGATTGGAGGACCTTATATATATATATATATATATATATAGGGAGCCGGTTAGGTCCTCCAATGGAGGACGGTGATCGTCTTCTAAGATACACACGTGGAGCTCTAAGTGGCATTTGAAACAAATTTTGGATGTCACATGGAATACGGGTGTGCTGATTAGATCAATTTTTTTTAAAATAGTTTTAAAAACTATTTTTAAAGCACAAGTCAATCTTGGACTAGTTTTAACGGTCCAAATTTTGTTGCTTGAAAACTACAATGGTAAAGATAAGTTTTCAACTATATCTTTTATTCAAAGATGATCTAAGTAATGCACTTGTGCTCCATGTGGCATCATAATAAAAAAGTGAACCTATAAAACGGAAAATGGGCCGACTGTGGACCTGATTTCGACCACCAAATGGCAGGGGTGATCTTGGTTTTTAAATCTTTTAAAAATAGGATACCTTTGTTCGCCTTTACAGATTTACTGAATGCATGTCACTCCGCAACCCTTTAAATGTTTGGTATCAGATGATGGAGATCAATTTTCAACCCAATCTTCCACAAAATGATCTTGGGACCATGAGTGTACCTTTGGATTCCACATGGCACAAACACCCCAAATTGTAGCGCCCTAAAATCACATGGCGCACATCTTGCTCAAAGGTAATTTTAGATCTATTGTTTTGGGATCTATGCCAATTGAAATAAAAAGTTGTCCGTCTAATGGTAAGATCATGATTTCAACATTCATGGTGTCAAATTGGGGTGAAAAACATTGAGGGTTGAGGCTCGTAACTCATTTCGACCATGCCCATCTAAAAAGTGTTTTAACGGTGGAGATCGTTTTTCGCACGAATCTTTGACACAATAGATCAGATTGATTTTTAAATTATGTTCCTACCATTAAATGGTCAGATTTTGATTCTACAATTCACACAGCCTAAAAAGTAATTAAAGAATCGAGAACCATGCATTATAATGTTCATTTTTTAGATGTGTGCGACATGGAATCAAAATCTGATCATATGGTGAGATGCACATCTGTCTAAAAATGGAATGAGAAATAATTTCTATCGTCTTGTAAGCAAGTTGAACCTAGGTTGAGAAGGAAGAATCTTGGATTGAAAACAAAGGTTCCCGGTCTACGGGTTGGATTGGAAAACTATAATGAACTGATGTAAGACAACAGATCATTCAACTGATGCTTATGTGGTACAGTATAAGTGGTTGCCCTGACATGCATTGCTGATCTCACTGTGCTTTCATTGCGCCACATCGGCAGTCCATTGAATGGTCTGCCGTTTCATAGGTAACATATTGGGTATGGGCGACACCTACCAAATCTGAATCTTTATTTTATTTTTTAAAACAAAATATTTTCTTCTTATTAAAAGAATCATCTAATAGTATAAATATTAGTCTTTGTCTCTTTGATGATACTTTTAAGATTAAGTCATTTTTTTCAGTTTTTTCCGGAAAAAAAAATAATAATAAAAATACACTATATTGGCCAATACCGATATGTATTGGAGATATGTGTCGGTCTTCTAATAACTGATACCCGATACCGGTACCCAATTTGCTACTTCAGACCTTAGAGTCTCACACAATGCAGTAAATAAGTCTACGACCATGTCTTCTGTTTACTATGAAACCAGCCCATTATGGTTATCATGTGAGCATTTTATGCAAAATAGAGTGGCAATTTAGGGATTTTGGGAGACTGATATTGTTTCACGGGGAGCTTTATATGGCACCCGATTGTTTCGATGTAACATAGAGTTCGGGTGCATTGCTTAGATCATCTTTAGAAAGAAAAAAAAATTGAAAACTGATCATATACACCGTGTGATTTTTGAATTGTTAATTTATTGTTTTTTTCGAAATTTCTCTATTTTAAAAATTGATCTAAACCATTCACATGTATTTCACGTGACACCCAAATAGTGTTTTGGGTACCATGTGGATCTTGGAGGACGGTGACCGGAACCGGCTCCAAGGGTGCCACAATAAGAAAGGGGCGTGATTTAAATCAATTTTATATATAAAAAAAAAGGTTTCAAATTTTATTTTTTTTAAGTACAAGTCAAAATTTGACTAATTGCAATGATTAATATTTCACAACTCACAAATCACATGGTGGAGACCAATTTTCAATGTTTCATTTTCTTTAAAGATGATCTAAGCAATGCACCCGAGCGGTTACCGACCGTCTTCCCATGGAGGATGGACACATTTTCCTCTATATATATATATATATATATATATATATATATATATATATATATATATATATATGGAAAAGGTTTTGTCCTCCCGTGGAGAGCAGTGAGCGTTCTCGAAGACCCTACATAGAGATCCATGTGGGACTTGTAACCAAGGTGTCAAATCGGGTATTGGTCCATAGAGGACCAATACGTATCTGCTGATACCGATACAGAATGATATTTAAGAATAATAATAATTAAAATAAATCAAAGAGGTATCTGACAAACTTATAATAAATTAATATACCAAGTATGGAGGGCGGAACCCAATATTTGACCATGTGACATGTGATCCGAGCACTAGTGTAGTGTTCAAACGCTAAACCTCTAATATAGGGATTCCTTAACCATATATATATATATATATATATATATATATATATATATAGTGACCCGGCCTATGACCCACACCAACCCAGCCCTATATATATGGTCGGGATGCTACCAATGGGCATAGCATTTTAACTCTACCCACTAGCCAAGTGAGTGCCATGTGGCACCCAACCCTGGTGACACGCTACTCACGAATCAAGTGAGTGTCATGTGACACCCAACCCAAAAATCAGGTGACATGACAACTTAGAAGAGATCAATCATGTTCCACCCTAAAAATTGGACAAGATTCGATGCTTATCCACCGTTAAAAATGCGATTAAAGTTGAAAAAAATACAATGGCAATTTTATATATAATGCCTAGTTAACTGCCGTTAGGGATGCAAGTTTGGTGTACCGAATCGAACCCAATTTTTTTGGTGTTCGGTTCAGCACACCTCAAACTGAAACCAAACCAAAACCCCTTCGGTTCGGTTCATATTGTTTTTCTAAAACTGAAACCGATTCGGTTCGGTGTAGGTAAAACACCTACTTTTTTATTTTTTAGGATATATTTTTCGGTTTTTTTAAGTTTTTTTTTTTCAAGTTTGTTTCGGTTTACTCAACCTACCCCCTCAATTTTCGGTTTTGAGCCAACCAAACCAAACCAAACCAACCGAATTAAGGTTCGGTTCGGTTTGTGTCGGTTTTCGGTACAGTTCGGTCTGAAATCCCAGTTTTCAGTTCTGTTACGCTGTTCGGTTTAAAACTTACATCCCTAACCTGCCATTTAACGACATGTGGTATATATAAAGGAAACATAAAAGCAGGGGTTGCAGCGTTAATAGGCATAATTAGGGGGTTTTAATAAATTTCAGCATAAAACGAGGAGGTATTTGAATAAAATCCTAACAAATTATAATAAATAAGCAATAATAAGATAGAAGAAGAAGTGTACAGAGTTAACAAAGTCACAACGCAACCAATTTTAGATTGCCTATGAGCAATTTTAGATTCACCACCAAATTTGGTTGACGTGACACTCCTATCCCATTTTGATTTGCACTTGCCATTTTTGGTTTAGACTGTCATATCTGTCAACTTTAAAGTTTCTACTTGTAGCTTGCTGTGGCTTCGTGCCATCCTTCTCTCATCCAGTAGAGGACTGCCAACTTGATTAAAGTTTGGGTCTTGGTCTGGTATGCCGATGAAGACCCAGACCAGAACCCGACCCAGACCCAGTCTAGACCCCAATATAAATATATATATATATATATATATATATATATATATATATGATTACTATATATGTCTAACTTTTCAAAGTCGAGAAAATTATGTCATACATACATGTACAGTGTATATATATATAGAGAGAGAGAGAAAACCGAAGAAGAAGAAACTCCCACGTTTCATTCAAAGGAAACATTCGGGCTTCAAGAAGAAGAGGAAGAAGGCTCGGAGACCTATAAGGTAGCATCTAGTGATATTTTCGAATCAGTAGGGTATCACATGGCACTCAACCCGATAATCAGGTCTCATAACATGTCCAAGGTCAATGTTATCATCTAAAACTAAATTAAAAAGGTTATTCCTACTCTTCAAGTTTGGGAGAAGGTAAAAATTGTCGCTGGATAAACTTGAGTGGGAAGGTCATATCTTTAACTTGTAAAATAAAGGGCAAAATTAGTTGGAAAAATTGCACTTTCGGCCATATAAGTTTGCATGTTTGCAAAAACGGTCTTATAATTTTAATCTTTACAAAATAGACCAACTCCAAGCTAAGTCGTTTCCACGTCAACGCCGACCTCTGAAATGTCTAAAAAACCTTTGACTTTTAAAATCTTTTATATATTTAAACTTTATTTCAATTTTTACTTTTTACTTTTAACTTTAACTTTTATAAAAATCGAGAGAGCATCAAGAAAGCGGCAACAAAACGGAAATATAGCGGCAAATAATGTCCAAGTATTTATTTTTTTACTTTTTATCAAATTTACCAATTAGCTATCTTTCCCACACTGTCCGCTATTGTGCCGATAACATGCCGCTACCTTAAGATAGTACCACTATCTTGCCGACACCTTATCGGCAAGATAGCGGATTGATTATATCTTTTTTTTTTATTGCTTAATTGTTCTTATGTTATTTGCAGTTCTCACTAACTGATTCTAATATGTCAAAGTCTCTAAAGTCCTTCGGAAAGTGTACAGGAGTTAATGTTAGAAAATTTTATATGCATTGCAACCAGGAGAGGAAGAGGATACTAGATGAATCAATTTTCGGTCATCTATTTAGGATTTTTGATAAATTAGTGTTTATTAGAAACTTAATTGACACGATTTTGAGCTTCTGGGTTCAAGATAACATGTTCAACGTAAAGAACACCAAAGTAGTGTTGCTTGAGTTCGATATATCGTTGATATTAGGCCTTAACATGTTAAGGAAACCTGAGTCCGAGCTTATGGTTGTGCTAGAGCAAGAAACCATTCGATACAAATTCTTTCGGGGGCAGCCGGCTAAAAGGGCTCGTATTGAAGAAATAGTGGATAGTGGTCAACTCTCCAACAATGAATTTTTAAAGCTATCGTTGTTGTTTCTCGTATGCTCCTTACTTCCGGACACATATCAGGAAGTGAATAGTCAGCACTTGAACTTAGTCGATAGCCTCGAAAAGTTCAACGAGCTTGCATGGGAGCTAATAGTTTACAAAAATTTAGTAAAATACATATCAAAAGCGATAATTAGAAGAGAAGCGGCAAAAATATCGGCAAAGGGGCAATATAACATCTATTGGTGCACTATCGCCCTACAGATTTTGGCGTTAAAGCACTTTCTAGGAGTCGACCCCGCTTGTACTCAACTGAAAAATTCATTTTCGGGGCTGACGAAATGGGAAGCCCTGAAATTCAGTCGGACTCTAAATTATTTTCGAGAAAAAATTCTTAACTCTTCGGTCATCATAGATCTCGATGTTGAGAAACACGAATTATAATATCGATTAGTTCGACTCTTCTTCAGGTAAAGAGAGATGGAAAGGGAATGGGAAAGAGAATACCTGACCCAAAAAAGAGCCCATGAGCTTCACGATGATGACGATGAGGATAATGGCGATGACGATGATGAAAGTGACGATAACAACGAGTACGAGGTCGTTATATGTCAACACTCAGAATCAAAGGGCAAAAAACCGAAAAGTTGGCAGCAGCCAACCTAGGAACAGCCGGATAGGTAACCCCAACTTATCAATGAAGTAACTGAGCTGAGGAAATAGTATGCATCTCTCATGATGGCGGTTAAAGAGATGAAGGGCGATTTCAAGTGCGCCTTTACGATTCTAAAAGGACAAGCTCTAACTATTAAACAGCTCGAGAGAGACAAGAAGACCCTATAGGAGCAAATGGGGTCTTTAGAAGATCAGGTAGCCTACTTAACAAACGAAAATGTAGTAATGAGGAAGGACCTTGATACTGTCAAGGCTCATTTATCAAAGGTACTTATCCTAACTTTAACACATTTAATTTTTTTAAATAAATATTTTAAGACAAATAATAGCTAGCTAAAAATAAGGTTCCGCTATGGTAAGATAGTGGATCGTTATCTTAAGATACCGTTAAGATACTGATCCGCTATCTTAAGATAGCGGACCCTACCTTAAGATAGCAGTCCGCCAGCTTATGGTGTTGAAATTCACTTTTTATTTAGCCCTCAAATTTTAATTTCATTTTTTGTACTGATGTAGGATGATATTCTTTCGTTGGTTCTCTTTGATTCCTTCGTTGCCCTCCAACCCCCTGCCTCTCAACCTTGTGCCCCTCAACCCCATGCACCACAACCTTGACCATCGAACCCCTTCCCCAACCCCCGCCCCTCTATACGCCTCAACCTCTGCACTGACCATTTGCCACTCAACCCCCTACCTCTCCAACTGCCGGTCGAGGGCTTCGACCTAGTGGTCGATGCTCCACTTACCCAACCTTCTTACGAGTCGCAACCGACAACTCTTAAATCCTTACTAATAAAACTCTCTACATCAAAGAGTAAGACCGACGGACAAGGGAAGGCCACGGGATATGACCTGCGGGCAAGGAAGAAGAGAAAGACGCCGACAAGTAAAGCTTGTATAAAATGACCAAAAGTGGACGTAGTGGAAGAGGTTGAGGCACAGTCCATAGAGTATAAATTCATGGGCAGTATGTGGAACCGGCATGCGGACAATGATGCTGTGATCGTCCATACTATCTCGGGTATTGACGTCATCGTCGGGAATTTAAGGGTCCTCCAGAGACGGACATGGCTTGACAATGAAGTTATGGACGCCTACTTCAAGGTCCTTGATAGTAAGAACGACTATGTTTTTTGAAAAGGTTGATAAGAGCCGGTTCGCATCTGTCGCGGCCCTGATATCGTTTCTTTCCTTTATTATTTTCTTCTTTATTTATCTGTGTTTACTTATTTACTTCATTCACGCTTTTCAATTCATGACTTATTTTAATAACCAATTTCAAACCCTGATTATAGCGAACCGCTCAAAATTTAACATTTTGTTTGTGATAAAAATCTAGGACCACTGAACGACTTCGATAGGTGGCTAGCCTATTGTGACAGGTGGCAAGTTCGACACCATTGCAAGCCTCTTGAGGCCCAGCTTAGGAGTACGACACGCGGTATTGATGTTGTCGATTGTGTGACAGTAAGTTCTTTTTTAAGTCACGTTAACGCTTTTTATATTTTTTAATTAACACAGTATTGATTAGATCTCTGGTTATACATAGATTTATTTCTCGATGCATAGCCAAAAACATCACCATTGGGCCATAGCTATTGTGTCCGTAGCGGATCACGTTGTTAACCTGATAGACTTGGCCAATAGAGAGTTTTCACGAAAGTTCGAAGCGCACAAAGAAAGTTTGTTGCATCATCTATTGCGACTTCTTCACGTTGTCGGCCTGAGTTTTGCTCTCGATCAACCGTGATGACTAACAGTGATGGACAATGTCGATTTTTTGCGCCAACACAACGGTTGGGACTGCAATGTTTTTATACTAAAGTATGTCGAATACTTCTCCGAACAGCGGACAATCGATTTCAAGGAGAAAGATATACAGCAATTTAAAGCAAAAATCGGACATTCATTGTCCATGTTTAGTTCTTAAATTTTTGTAACAAGTTAAAAATTGTATAAATTAAATTATATAATTAAATTTTGATTTGTGTAAATTTTATATATTTATTTTTGTTAATTTTGGAAGATACCTTAGCGGACCGCTATCTTACAATAGTGGACCAATATCATAAATTAGTGGAATCATTGGTTACAAATTACTCCACTTATAAGTTATAAATTAAGGCAGGAACCATTGGTTCGTGCATCCAAATAAAGATGCATAATATCATGGGAAATGATTGGATTGGGACGACGTTGTGCAAAGAAATAGGCTCTATATTCTAACAAATTTACACGAGCGGCAGTTATGTCCGTATTCATTGCAATTTTTACACCATAATGGTCGAACTTCGCCTTTAGATCTTATCGTCCTTTTCTTCGAGCGATCGGTTTGACGTATCTTGTGCGGAAGCAAAACCTCGATGTCTTCCCTTAGAACGGTCCATTGACGTTTATCAATAGTCGAAACAAAGTTTTCTTTATAAGCTTCCCTAAATAAAGCACCGGTAAACCAATGCTTACAAATCTGGAAAATCTCTCTTTACAAGTTCCTGCCCGATAATGTAGCGATCGCATGTAAACATGGTAATCCAAGGATAGCCCAACGTCTATAGGTACATGATCATTTCTCTATATCAATACTGTGAGTATATTGTCCCCGTTTAACTTGAAATATATCGCGACCATAGGGAACAATGTTCTTTAGACGGGCCTATTCTAAATTTCGTATTATGTGCTCTTCCGACATCGATGTCAACATGTGTGTTATTTTATTTCCTTCCTCCTGACGCTGAAGATAGAATTCAGCTACCTTTGTGTGAATGATTTCTAACATGGTCACGATCAGTTCCTCCCTAGATATCTTCAACACACTGTTAATACTTTCAGTTATATTCGTTGTCAGCATATCATAATGCCTCCCTGAAAAATATGTGCACGCCCAGAAATAGTAACTGATTTCTTTAATCCATGTTGTACATTTCGGGGGGGCCTCGTCTTCTATTTTTCATAAAATTTATTTAAATTTTGTCTCCGATAATACATGGACAGCAACCCAGAATAACAATCGGGAGATTTTATCTTTATATATATATAAAAGATTCAAAATTTGGTGTCGCATATAGTAGTTGTGAAAGGCGTTAGGGGAATATTATACACAGTTTCCATCAACCTCTTCTGCCTGTTTGATATCAACACAAAGTGCTCTTCAAAGTTCTCGATTATGCGACTCCATAATAGTTCAAGAAATCATATCCAATGATCTTCATTTTCTTTGGGTACAACGCCGAACGCTATGGGGAATAAATGTCTATTCCCGTCGCTATTAATAGCACTCATTTGTATTATCCGCGCAAATGTGTCCCATCTACCATAATTATTCTTCGCAAAGTGTTACAAAAGCTCTTAATATAAGGTTTAAATGCCACGAAGAACCTCTGAAAGACATTATCATACTCATGACACAATTCGGACTGTACGTCTGGATCGACCCGCTAAAATTCAGTGATATAGGATGATAACATCTTAAATTGCTCCTTCCAACTACCTCGGATGTCATTCAACATCATTTCTTTCTCTCTCCACGCTTTTCAGTAATCTATTATTATACCGTATTTTTTTCAATATAAAAAATTATTGAAGCAGGACTCTTGTCAAAGTCCTTTAACAGTTTATCCCTCACGAAAGAAGTTATTCACGACGTCGTACACTGGCAATATCTGCTTTCAAAAGCTGGCCTTCTGCATGTATGTTCCGGGCGAAAAGTTTTCACAACAAACATGTCCACACCAATTAATTTTGATGCATGTATTCGCCAAACACACTACTTCAACACACCTCACCGTAACTCGAAAATGACTGATTTTTATTGGTTTAATTTAGAAATTATTTATCATGACAAACTCTTTAAGGGCTTTTTGAAATGATTTATTATTTCTGAAAGTCTGACAAGCAGTTAATAACTCTCCTTCATGCAGTTCCTCATCATCCGAATCTATGTACTCATCTTTTGAGTTATTAAGATCATAGTCTTCGTCCACCATAGGTTGATCAATTCCCCTATTAGTGTCGACACGCGAAGTGGACGAAGGCGGTGCTTCATTATTTTTAGGATTACTATCACCGTAATCGATTAGATAATTATTTCGTGCTTGGGGTTGAGTCCGTTGAGGTACGGTTGGTTGAGGTGCAGTTGTTTCGGTTGCGATTCGCCGAAGTCGGGATGTTTGGGGTGCGATATACTCTTGTGTTGTGGGCTCGATTCCTGTTGGCTCCAAAGCTATTAGTTCGAAAGGTCATTGGTATGGACTAAGGCCTCCCAAAAATATTTCTCACTGATTCCAATCGAATGTATTGTTTATCGATTCGAAGGTATGCTGACATGTATCATGTATCGGATTCATTTGAGGACAATATCATTGATCCTCATCGCCATCTCTCATTGGAATGTCTGAAAAAGGTTGCTCCAATGGCCTACGGTATGGACAAAATTCTATATTCATATTACTATCATCATTGAAAATCATCGGTGCAGCAATGTTCTCCTCTTCAAGCCGTATTCCTTCATTTTCAATCAAATATTCTGGTTTCATACTATCATCATCTCCTAATATGGCGTTTTCCTCACATTCTTTATGATTTTCGTTTGTTTCCTAGAACGGTTGAAATTTCGAAAGACAATAAAATTTCTGTGATGGGAGTAACCAATGATTTTTTTATATAAATATTTATTACACCATCATCAATACGATATGCTCTGAATAAGTTTGCAAGATCATCGGAGTCCGACAATTCAGCAAACACCAACTCCTTCCCTATGTGCAATGAAACCGATAGTGTAATAGAATGTTCTTTCGGTCGAGTCCTACTGACCTTATATATTTTTTGCATAAATTGATTAAATGATATCTTCTCTGTGATAGTGACAATCCTCTTATATTCACCGTTGTAAGTATTATCGCCGACACGAACACCATCAATATGGCAAGTAGGAGAACATCCATTTTAACCAAAAATATCAAAAATAATGAAAATTAAGAGATAAAAAATGTCATGTCATACTTAACATACAATCTAAGAATCACTCGACCGCTACCTTATGATAGCGACCCGCTATCTTAAGGTAGCAACCGTTATCTTAAGATAGCGATCCGCTACCTTAAGATAAAGGATTTTTCTCTTGTGGCGTTATCTTACAATTTCTAATATTGAATATCAAAAATTTTATATTACCACTCCTTGATTGTCGTTCACAGGGCTACAATATAGTCTGAATTGGAAATAGAGAAAGCAGGCAATAGAAAACAATGATATATATATATATAATATTAAAAAAAAAGGTCGATGCTGACGTGGAAACGGCTTAGCTTGGAACTGGCTTATTTTGTAAAGATTAAAATTATATGTCTGTTTTTGCAAATACGCAAACTTATAGGGCCGAAAGTGCAAATTTTCCAAATTAATTTTTAAGAAAAAAATTCTAAAACTCGGGGGATATAATGAATCCTTTGAGGATGGGGTGTAACTCACGATGACGTGGTACGTGATCTAACACTCAATTGTAGCATTTTCACACTACCCTGCTGTCTTATGATGCCCTACGAAATGCTTGGCTTAATGGGGCTGCTGTTGGCTCACTTCGAATTGCTCCGGCTTCTCATCTTCTTCATCAGTTTTTCCTATTGCGCTCGACAAGCTAAAACTGATTATCCGATTATTTCTCAGGCCAATGTTGCAATGGTTGCAGTGATTCTTTGCGCTATCGGGTCTGAAATTAGGAAGCACTGTTACTATCCAAACCCACCTGATTTTAGACCGCCCTTTCTGGTGAGTCCTGAGTCACAAGTGAATCTCCCTTTACCAGCATCCATCATGAGCTTGTTTGAAGTTACAAATGGAGTGTAGCAACCACAAATGGCTGTGCAGCTAACCAGCAATCAGAGGCCATGAAAGACTTGATCAATTGGCGCCTGCTGAGGCATGATTGTGGGGTACTCTACTTGAGAAGAAACGAGAATGGGATAAGAGAATGGGAATTTGAGCAACAAACTTGACTCGAATGTACAACACTAGCTCCAGTTAGAGCCAGAATTTGGGGTGCTGTTATTTTTGAGCTCTGCTAAAACCCGTTCCCCTTGTTTAAATTTTAAACTCTGCTGAGTTAATTCTTTCGTTTTCCTTTTTTATACTATGAAACCTCCTTAATGCAGCAGTCAACACTTTGATTTACTTTTACTGTAGTAAATTTTTTTGCAGAGGATTGCTATGCGTACACCACTTTTTTCTTCCTGCACACCACCACTTAATATGTTATGATTGCACTTTTTTCTTGTGAGGCAAGATAGCCATTGTAGGAGGGATAACCTCTATTTGAACGCACCGACCTTGCAAAGTAAAATGCTTTTACAGTTTCAATGGTTGCAAGCAACCTATGCAAAGGATATCTCTATTTGCACCCACTTTGCAAGGTGGGTGCGTATAGAGCTATCCCTTCTACAAAGGCTAGCTTCCTTCACAAGAAAAGTGCAATAACACCATATTATAATCAGAGTTAGTATTAAAAAGCTCGGGCTGCCACGGCCCACTCTTCTTCTATTTGGTGTTTTGTTGGTCTCCTTTCTCTTGTTTCTGCTCTCTGGTTGAGCTTCTCAATGGCCCCTCTTTTTGCATTGTATTTTCGTCTTTTGAAAATATAATCTCATCTTTAAAAATAATAATAACAATAAATAAATAATATATCAGTTAGACACCAAGAAACGTCTAGGTTCATTCATAGTAACCAAGTTCGGATTTGGCAATCGTGCAGTGGGGTGTCACTTCGAAGGTCGGGAAAGATTCAAAGATTTTGGAAAAATATAAGAGATTATCAAATATGCATGCATAGTCCGCATGCATTAAAAATTTATAATCATAAAAAAACAATACAATGAGTATTATTATTGTAGCATGTATTTCAATGATTTTAAAAAAATCAGGCAATTATGGAAAATTGACGAATCACGCAAATAGAATTTTGATAAATTCGGAGACTTCTGCCACAAGAGGGTTCATCAGGGATGTCTCCTAATCCTTCCACCAAACAATCATCCCGTATTCGTAAGGACAAAGACTACTAAGAAAATCATATGAGAATGGAAGGTGGAAAATAGCATAAAGAATCATAAACTGTCAATTCAGTATAATTTTCAATTTTCCAATCTTATTATTAAAGGATGACGTACAAAGCTTAGACAAATGAACAAGACAGATTCCAAGAGAAAATAATAACAAAGATGTAGAATTTGCACTTCTATGTAAAATGTTATTATACAATATGTTCAAAATATCCTTCCCAAGGTTAAACTGAATGACAAATGGAGGATAAGAATGAACATTGGGTAACAAAAGCACACTGTTAACATTCGCAACCCGAGGAGGATCTCTGCTGCCGCCCTCCGGTGGCCACATCGATGGTGTCAGGAAGGTATCTTCAGCAAAAAGAATAAAAGCACCAAAAAACCCAAGTCAAGCAACTGATTAACCATTTAAATTCGCGGGCTATTGAGATATGTTTGCACAATGATTTGAGAGGAAAAGAGGAAATTATTTTAGTTGGACTCCAACTGAGACCGAGTCAACTCAGCTAAAAGGCCTTCGGTTTGCTTCAAGAAAACTGTTAGTGGCTTAAGATTCCAAATGTCAATTTACTTTTCGACTTTCTGAGCTTGTTTTTTAAAAAGGATGTTCAACGATCTTTCCTAAGTTTTCTATAATCTGGGAAAAAAAATAAACTTCCCAAGTTTTTGCCAGGTCTATTCTAAAGCAAGATGTTAGAAAGGAAAACTCGATCATGGTCTAGACTCATTAAAAAAACAATTGATGAATTGAGCCTAGAGCAACAGCTACAAACCCTTCAGCCATCAATTTCAAAACAAGGAGCAACTAAATTAGATAAGATGAAAATTTAGAAGCTTTTTTAACACCATTCGCATTAAATAATTGGCCTATTGAAATATGTTTGCACAATCATTTGAAGAAAAGAAAAAGAAGAAAAAAATTATTTTAATTTCACTCTGACCAAGTCGACTCTGCCAAAACACTTCTGGTTTGCTTCAAGAAATTATTGGGTATAAGATTTCCAAATGTCATTTACTTTTCCACAATTCAACCCGAGTCTTTTGAAGTTCAATGAGCTTTCCTAATTTCTATAATCAAAAAAAGCTTTCCTTAGTTTTCGCCAGGCTCATTCTAAAGCAAGCTGTTCGAAAGGAAAAGCTAATCAGGATCTTGACTCATTAAAAAACCAGATGAATCGAATCTAAAGCCGCAGCTACGCCACACCAGGAAAACAAATATAACATAACAGAAAATTGATGGAACACTTCTGGAAGTCTTTCACCATCAATTTCAAAACATAATAGGGTAGCCCTATTAGCACCTACCGATTTACGGAGGGCACCTATGCTGAAAACCATCCAACTGCTTTGAATCAGATGATGGAAATCATTTTTCGTCCCAATCATCCACAAAGGATCTTGAGACCATGGGCATACCATCAGACGGTCAATTTTTTATTCCAGGCAGCCCACATCCCCAAAAGTGACCTGAAAATCACGTGAGACGCATCATGTTCAATCGTGAGTTTCAGGTCACTTTTTAGAATGTATGCCACCTGGAATCAAAAACTGACCGTCTAATGGAATGCCCATGGTCTTGAGATCTATTGTATGAAAAGATTTGGATGAAAAACAATCTCCATCATCTGACTCAAAGCAGTCAATGGTTTTCAGTGAAGATTCCCTCGGTAATTCGATAGGTGCTAATAGAGCTACCCCACATAATAGTGGTTAACGATCAATTATAATATACAAGAATATGGAGCAACTACATTAAATAGCACAAAAATTTAGAAGGTTTTTAATACTACTCACATTTCTTCCTCAGGTTCATTCTTGAGAGCATTTTTGGCTATACACTCGAAAGCAGCTTCCACATTAAAACCCTCTTTTGCAGAAGTCTCAAAGTAGGGGATGTTCCCCTTGGAAGCACACCACGCCTTTGCCTTCTTCTCCGACACCTGAAATCCAAATGGAAAACAATGCCAATCCAAATTTACAAAGAGAATAAACAGATAGAACAGATCCAGGAAGCCTATCACAACTTTTTTTAAGAGAAACTGTAACAAATTGCAAACCAAGAGAACATATGCTATTAAAATGAAAGAAAAACGCCTCAGCACTATACCACTCGGCTGTTGCCTCCATCCACATCTATCTTGTTCCCCAACACCACAAATGGAAAATTTTCGGGGTCAGAGGGGCTGGCCTATACATTAAACCACCAGAAAGAGAGTGAAAATATTTGGTTTTCTAGAACTCAAGGCTCCAAAGTTCATATTTCAGAAAGAATTATAACTACCTGAATGAGAAACTCTTCTCGCCAATTGTTGAGGTCATCAAATGACTTCATGACATTAACATCGTAGACAAGAACGCAGCAATCAGCCCCTCGGTAAAAAGCCACACCGAGACTTTGAAACCTTTCTTGCCCAGCAGTATCCCATATCTAGTCATATAAATTACGGCCACAAACTAAATCAGCCTTATAAATGTTTAGAACAAGAACATTTCCACAAGTAAAGTTCTCACATGGTGGTCGATTAAATTGGATTAAGCCAAACAACAAACTTTTGGCAATCTGGCATTCATAATAATGCTAATCAAGACCCTGATCCAAGCTTCCCAATAATCACTAAATATAATTTCAAATGCTAATCTGCTTAATCTCATACAAAAACAAATAATTCTACTTATACACAAGCATTCACCTTGAGTTCTAAATTCAAGCCTTAGACCAATTACTGGCCTCAATTTCAAAGGATTCAGAAATTCTCATCCATGCGTTCCTTAGCTTACTATAAAGATAAATCATTCACTAAAGCAATATTAACACCCTAAAATAACAGGTATAACAAGCAACTATGACTTTGGAGTTTAAGGCTCCATAGACTATAAATTGGCTCACGAACAAAATGGTAGTCTGGGCATTATTTCTCTTGATGTAAATGTCACAAATTGTTCAGGAAATGTCTCAATAGCATAGCAAGGAAAAGGTCAATATCAATTAATTATAATGTGTAATCTATAGATATAATCAATTATTCCTCATGAAGTTGCAACCTAGGGGACACGCAATGATGGTATATTTGCATGTGTCGAGAGACCAACATTCATCGAGTGTAGAGTGAATGTTTTAGTTCTCACTAATCACTTTCCAAAGTAGCACTCTGTACGCACAACTCTGCAAGACTTGCTCCCAACGGCACCTGGTTTTCCTTATTTGAAAGGTCAACCTCATTTATGTAGAAATAAAGTACAAAAAGTGCCTTATGTTAGAATAGGTGTCCTAAAGAGTCAAAGCATATGCATTTTATCTCTTTCATTAGCTTTTGATTATTATGAATCCATCACTAAATGTATTTCATTATGCAGTTATCATTTCTACTTCCCAAATGTTTTTTTTTATCAATAACAAATTTATTAAATAGAGAAAAAAGAGAATACAAACCTGGGCCCCAGCAATTAGACCCAAAGAAGGAAAAACCAGAGGCAGCAGTGAGAAGCTACCACCAAAGCCACACCCAGACCTCACCCCCCAGCCTAGAAGGACAATCCAAAACCAGACTGGGCAAACCTCCCACTAGCGGTAGGAAGACTTAGTTCCTGCGCTAACTTTCCCACTCATCCAAAAAAATCCTGCCCTAACCTTCCTCCATTACTACCAGCCAATCTGATCCAGCTCACAACGAAGTCTCTAAAAGATTTCAAGACCAAGTACACCAGTCTCCTCCTAAAAATCCTTTCATTTTTTTCCAACCACAAAACCCACATGACGGCAAAAACTACTACGTCCCAAAAGGTCTTTTAATTCCATCCAGTTTAGCCCCCCTCCATTCAGTAAGCAGCTGCCACAGTTCTCTAGAAAAACATGGGACATTTGAAACGATTGAAGCACTGCACTCCAAATCTCTTTCGCAACCTAACAGTGAATCAACAAATGATCCACAGATTTCTTATCTTGCAGACCAAGGATAAAAATTTCGGCCGAAATGACAGAAATTTCAGTCCAAATTATCGGTTTTGGTCCCCACCGAAACGATAATTTGGACCGAAATTTCGGTCATTTTTGTATGGGACCGAAATTTCGGCCAAAATTTCGGATTTCAGTTTCGGTCTTGCCCGAAACTGAAATTTTGATCCTTGTAATGCAGACACATCACACATCTATATCAACTGATCAATCGTTAAAAAATCATTCCCCAAGCCACACTCCACCCAAAGAACTTAAATTTTGGACAGAATCTTGACCTTCCAATTTTTAACCCAATAGTGTTTTTTCAGAGGTCATCTACAGAGAAAAGCATAGAAAGATTCAATCAAAAACTGACTTTTAGTTGTCCAACTCCACACTCTACAATCTCTGTTCAGGCAGTTCCCTCTAGCCATATTCAGGAGCTCCATCAGACTAAGATATTCATCAATCTTATCCTCCTTCAGTCCTCTCCTCGTATAAACTTTCCACGCAGTCCCCCCCTCCCCCAGCGGACATCCATCATCCGTGAAATTTTGGCCCTAGGCAGAGCAGCAATCTGAAATACCATTCGAAAATCTTCTTTTAGAGATCTATTCTCCAGCCACTTTATCTTCCAAAAACTGATCCTTTCCCCAAGCCCCCAATTAAACCAGATGCACCGATTGAATTCTTGGCTGACACTGAATGCCTCTCCACCAACCAGACCCCTTTCTACCATTATCAGAGAAACTCCACCCAAAGTCATCCACCCCATTTTTCCACCAAAGCTTACCCTTCTCTTTCTCATCCTCCAATCTCCAGCCACTTTCCCAGAACGGCCTTGTTCATTTGGCCCAGGTTCTTGATCCCAAGCGCCCCCAACTTCCTAGTTTATCAAGTGAAATTTTCGATATTCCCCTCCTTCCCATAGAAAATGTATAACAATCTTTTCCAAATGATAAATAACTTCTACAGGGGCTTGGAGCATAGAAAGATCGTACACCAGGATCGTAGAAAAGGTGGACTTTATAACAGTAAGCCTACCTCCACTGCTCAAGAATTTGCCTTTCCACATGGCTACGCGCTTTTGAAACCTTTCAATTATAGTATCCCAAAGCCCAGCTCTCACCTTTCCCACCCCTAAAGGCAGCCCTAAATACATCATAAACATCTCAGTCAAGCAACCAATTCTCATGGCCAAAGATTCCAAACTAACGTTGTCCATCCAAATGCCAGCCATCTTGGATTTGTGCAGGTTCATCTTCTGTCCCCAGACTGCTTCATAAACTGTTAGAACATCTGAATAGCATCCACATCTTTCTCCTCGGGTCCCCATAAGATTATCGTGTCGTCGGCGTACTCCAAGTGAGTGACCATCGTGCCTCTCCTATCAACTTTGAAACCAGAAAAGAAGCCTAATTTATAATTTTTTTAGTAAAAGGCCACTCAAAGGTTCCCCTACTATATTAAATAGAAGAGGAGATAAGGGGTCCCCCTGTCTCAGCCCTCTGGAGCTTCTAAAGAAGCCTTCTGAGTGTCGGTAACCATAACTGAGAAACGAGCAGATGATATACATCCCTTCATCCACTTTCCCGACACCTCTCCAAAACAAATCCCTATTTGCATATAATCTAGGAAGACCCAATCAACTCTATCATATGCCTTCTCTATGTCAACTTTGAAGATAACCCCAGATTTTCTACCCTTGTGCATAGAATGGACAACCTCATGAGCAATCACCATGACATCAAGGATATGCCTGCCTGGGATAAAATTCCCTTGCTGATGCGATATGAACTCCCCGACTACCCTTCTCAACTGATTAGCAAGAACTTTAGTAAGAATCTTGTAACCCCCCCAACAGACTGATCGGGGGAAAATCCTTCACATCCACAGCCCCTTCAACCTTTGAAATTAATTATATAAAAGAGTTCAAACTTTTAGTGATCAGTCCACTGTAATAAAATTCCATGAATAAACCCACAATCTCTTTCTTTATCACCCCCAGAAGCCCTTGAAGAACTCCATAGTGTATCCTTCAGACCCAGGGGCCTAATTTTTACCAGAATTCATCACAGCATCTTTGACTTCTTCATCTAACTCTCTTTCCAGCCAACTTCTCTGATCAGCTGAGATAACCTTAAACTGCAGACTTCAGTATATTCAATACCTTCTACCACCACTGTACAAACATAGTTCCTTTTTCTTCTCCCATTGGCAACAGCGTGAAAAAACTGTGTTGTTATCCCCAGCTGCCAGCCAGTGAGCCTTTTGATTTCTGTTTCCACATGGCTTCTTCTTCAAGGTGTTTCTTACTAAAATGCACTTTGATCGTTGTTCTCAATTCTGCCTCCTCATCCGTGAGAGCTCTGGTTTCTTCAATAATATCGAGAGACTTCACTTCATTAAGCAAATGTCTTTCGAGTTGCTGACCTGCCCAAACTCTTCCATGTTCCACTTTCCGATCCACCCCTTGAGGTTTTTTAATTTTCTGGAGAGGATGTAAGAATCAGAGCCACTAACCATATCTTCAAGCCACCACTTTTCTACTCTCTCCGAAACCCTCATCCAAAAGCCACATGTTCTCAAACCTGAAGGAAGAGGGGCCTAACCCTTTCAGCTTGCACGTTTTTATGAAGAGTTGGGATGTGATCTGAGGTGGGTCTAGGGAAACCTTCTATGACCAAATCAGGGTAATCCTGCATCCAATCCAAATTGCACATAAACCCATCCAACTTCCATAGAGTCAAATCCTCCTGCAGATTAGACCACGTGTACTGATACCCATTCTTAACGAACTCGAACAAGCTACAGTTGCTGATGAACTGCTCTGCTCGAACTGTTTCACTCCTCTGTTATCGACTGGGCCCCCTTTCTTCTCTCCATCCAATCTGACGTCATTGAAATATCCCCACCCCTAGACACCAAGCTCCTCCCCATCTGCTTGAAAGACTGGCCAATTCAAACCAAAAATCCTCTCTCCAGCCGTCATTCAGCTTGTAGACCCCCGTGAACGCCCATCTTTTTCCTTCATCCAAATTCTTAAGGAGAAATGAGACAGAGAAAGAACCGACCTTCGTATCAACCATCTCATATCTCAGGTTGTTCCAAGAAACAATAAAACCCCCTGGAGTACCAACAGACTCCAAAGATTCCCACACCCACTGTTTTCCTCCCAGCACCGACCACCCAATCTTTCTTTTAATGACATCTTCACATTTAGTTTCTTGAAATGAAAGCACATCCGGGTTAATCACCTTGACCATGGTTTAGCTATAGCCCACTTGTCATGGTCCCCCAAGCCCCTAACATTCCAAGATAAGATATGCACCAGAAGAACTCAGATGCCCCATAGATGCCCTCCGAGAAACAGCCGGATCACTCTGCATTGCCCATCTCCCTTCTTCCCCCATGTTCCTGCTTTCCATATGACATTCCCCACTATAACATACCTAATTCCCTCTTCCCTTTAACTTTAAGGTTTGACTTCTGTTTCCCCCTCTCCCTTTCAATTCCCTCAAAGACCTCTTCTAATGCCCACCTGATCCTGAGAATGTCAAACCGAGCGCTTTCTCAAAGTCCACAATTTACTTTTGTCTGACTGAATCTATACATGCCCCTCCCTCTTACATTTCAATATATAAACCTTTAACCCCGTGGCTCTGCCCCCTTTCGAAAGTATTCATTTCAAGAAACCCATCCTCCAACTACGCCACCACCATACTGACATCATTCTCCGATGAAGGAGCTGATTTTTTCTTAAAAAAGGTGTGGATCTACAAGCAGATTTCTCCCTAGTAGTGAGAAAGCGTCCCAGTAAAGGTTTCGGACAGTTAAAAGTGTTAGGTAAAAAGAAAAAGAAAAAGGATGTGGCCCAATACATATAAATTGAACCACATTATTACACCGAAAATAATTATCTAAACCATGATCGCTAAGTTGGGGACCAAAAGAAGGAAAAACCATATTAAGCAGAGGCAAAGTTAGGTATCACCATGGTAGAGTGATGATAATCGAGTTTAAAGATGAAACTTCACGTACCAGAATATCTACGATTTCCATGTGCCGACCGTTTGCACTGCGCTCTCGTCTTCGTCGATAGATTCCTTGACTACCTCGTCTCCCGAAGCCCTTGAGATGAGTGGCGAATCGAAACTTGGGGTCTTATCCAGATATCCATGGAAACATTTCCTTCTTGCACACCTTGAATAGGTGATGCAGGGTTAGGGTTCTCAATCTTTAATTAAAACAAAAAAAAATAAAAAAGAATAAGATAGAAGATCTTCGGATTCACTCCAAAAAGCCTTGTCGGCTTCGCACCAACGATAGCTTTGAAGAATCACTCCTCAAAGGCAAAAACCCTTTGCAAGTTTTCTACGAAAGATTCACTCTTTCACAAGATGCACAAAAGCAACCTTAATTTTTCATTCATCATAAACTAAAATAAAGTCTTTACATGCCGTTATATAGGCTTAGAAAACTCAAACTAAACATAAAGTTCGAAATAAAAAAGTCTTAAAACAATTAAAGCTCTAAAGGACAAGTTTTTGCATAAAATTCGTGTAGTCGCCAATTTGCAAACGACTTTCACGAACGTCCGTCATATGACCATGGATGTTTGTAGGCACGGATGTCCTTGCCTTAATTTTCATAATGCCTTTATTTTCACAGACGTCCGATCTGAAGCCACGGACATCCATCATATAACGACGGCTCTTTCACGGGTCGTTTGACAGCCCATTAAGGGTCCACTTTCTCTTTGATTTCCTCTTCTCGACTTTGCCACGATTCCAGCATGCAAATCTAAATTCCGCATCAATCCCCCTTACTTTGAAAAAGTTCGACCTCGAACTTTGGCCAAAATTGGTCTTCTGCGCAGAGGTCAAGAACACTTTGCTAGGAATCTCAATCGGACACAACTTAGACAAATAAACCGGATTTGACTTGGGTGAGATCTGATTTATCTTTAATACGCCAACGAAAATCGACGTCAGCACACAACCAACACGATCCTAAGACCTGGGGGTCATGGGATCGATAGACATTATCACAGATACTTGCCCTTCATCGATCTCAGACTTTTCAACAGTCTTAAGCTCAGAAGGGCCTATCGCGGATACTCGAGCTTCGATGCACTCGGGCTCTTCAACAATTTCGGGATCGTCAATGGCCTCATCAATCGGATGTTGTTCAGGCACACTGTCAATAGGAATAACCGAATCTTCTGAAACAATGGGCACAATCAGGTCTTCCATAGGGATGGAAGTATTCGGATTCATCGTGGGTACGATATCTTCCACCGGTATAGGTACTAGCATGGGCACATGTAGAGGAACTTTAACCCGTAAAGGTTTTCTCACGGGTACGGTTGTGAAGACAAAACTTGTAACCTTCGGTCTCAAAGCTTGAATCATTGCCAATACGACTTCGGATAAATCATGAATAAAAGCTCTGATAAGTATCTTACTGATATCCATTGGTCAAAATCTGGTCCGATACCGATACGTATCATCCGATACGTATCAATTTTGGACCTCACCAATACAGTACATTCAAGGTACCGTATCGGTGCCTCCCATACAAAAACCCAAAATATCGGACGATACATTGGATGTATCGTCCGGAATCAATACGTATCGTCCGATACGTATCAGTTTTGGGGCTGGAAGATACGTATCGGTTTTCCGAATTTTTGACCCATGCTATGCAACCACTATCAGACTCGACCTTAGCAACTCGCAGTAAACATTGTTAAGAAGTGCCATATGCTTGAATATGGAACCATATTGATCGGGTGATCCACCTTTCTCCTCGCACCCTATATGTTTCACCGTTGCCATCTTTTGACGCACAATCGGAATGTTCCACCGTTTCACGAACATTCTCATGGAAACCATGTAATCATTCAAATCATGACGAGCTTCGAGAATTTGATCTTTACTCATGATTTCACCAATCCACTTGCCGAGGGTTTGAACTTGCTTTGATACCAATTTGATGCAAGAAAAAACGATGCTAACCCTAAAATAGCATAAATCCTGCACGATAGGGGTTAGGGTTCTCAATCTTTAATCAAAACAAAAATAATAAAATAATACACTAAAAGATCTTTGGATTCGCTCCAAAGAGACTTGTCGGCTTCCCACCAACGATAGCTTTGAATAATCACTCCTCAAAGGTGAAAACTCTTCGCAAGTTTTCTACGAAAGATTCACTATTTCACAAGATGCATAAAAGCAACCTTAATTTTTCATTCATCATAACTAAAATAGTCTTTACATGCGTTTATATAGGCTAAGAAAACTCCAACTAAACATACAGTTAAATAAGAAAGTCCTAAAACAATTAAAACTCTAAATGGCAAGTTTATGCCTAAATTTCGTGTAGCCGCTACTTTGCAAATGACTTTCACGGACGTCCGTCATATGATCACGAATGTCCGTGGACACAGATGTCTTTGCCTTAATTTCCAGAACACCATTATTTTCATAGAAATCTATTCTAAAGCCATGGACGTCCATCGTATAACAACTATTTCACAGGTCGTTTGAAAACCCGTTTACGGGTTCACTTTCTATTTGATCTCCTCTTCTTCCCGACTTTGCCACAATTCCAACATACGGATCTAAATTCCGCATCAAAAGGTCCCATAGCCTTTAAAGCTTGGATACCCACAAAGCCTCCTTTGCGAGTCTCTCTGATGAAAACGTCATCATCCCCCTTTGTACTCGTCCCATCAGCCTTATCCCTTTCATCATTTGCCTAAGAGAGGGAATTCGTTACGCCCATAAAAAAGTGACCCTTGGCTCGGAAGCTTAGGGAGGGTGGATCCCTCTTAACAGTTGAATCGTGAAATCTCCTCAAGATGTTGACTCTCTAGACATTAAGCCTCGTCAGATGGCATTAAATGCCCCTCAACTAAGAGAACAATCCTAATTTTGATTACACGGTTTACCTTCCGACACGTCATTCAGAAGTTCTCGAGCAGTATATGTTGTCTTTAGTCCCTATGCAAAAATTCTTCCATACCCCTCAAGAATCCAGCTCTTCTACATTCCGCAATTAATGCATGCAACATTCTCGCTTGCTGACACAATCATTCCTTTCTAGAATTGGGAGTATCGGTGATGGCATAAAAGATAATTGGATGTAATGTTTTTAATAGCGAAAAGCGCATAGCATCACGTTCAATCCCTTCTCAGGCGAGGCGTAAGCCCCACGATTTTCTAATTTTTTAATTTTAAAATATATAATAAATAAATCAAATTAGATTTCCTTCTCTGAAAAAAAGTGTTCAGAATTTTTGTGTGCAGATTTCCTAAAAAAAAGTACAAAAATATATAGATTGCACAATTAAAAATGCAAGCATATAGTTTGCATAATACAAAAAAGTGCACAACATATAGGGTTGTGAGCTTCTCGCTCTTCATTTTGTTTATCTCACTCTTTTCTTTTTTTCCACTTGCTATTTGAGATTTCTCTCGAAGATTCTTTGATGGGGACATCAATCGATAAGCCATATCTAAAAAGAGCAAGGAGAATATTCAAAGCTTTGGAATGTCTCGAAGACCTACGTGTACAGATGGGACACGTGAGAAGACCTCGTTGCAAGCAAGCATGCATGTGGAAAAGGAGGAAAATAAGAAAAGAACGGAAAGGCTAAGGCAAGGAAGGGCCAAAGATTGCGAGCTGAGATGAAAGAGTACAAAAAAGATCCTGAACGAATGCAGTTCTCAATTGATCAAATTCGTCCAGAGGGTTCGTCAAACGTAGAATAAACTCGATCGATCGAGTTTCAACTTCGATCGATCGAATTCACGCTAAGAGTTTATGATGTAGTTCTGAAGGAACTTGATCGATCGAATTCCAATCTTGATCAATCAATGTCGCGCACAAAAATTTTGTTTAGATGCGAATTTTAGGATTTTAGTTTCCATTTTAGATTAGGATTCTTTCTATTTTCGTTTCTTAAGCTTAGTTAGGTTTTCTGAGCCTATATAAAAGCATTGTAAACACAATTTCAGAACAAGTGTTAATGATTAATGAGTGGTTTTGCTTTGAGCGAAATTTAAAGAACTTGAGATGAGTTTTCATTGAAAGAACGAATATTTCAAATCGAAGAGCGATTCTTCTTCCGCATGCCGATTGGTGTGAAGCCAATTATCTTCATTGAAACAATTCCTTGGCTCTTCTACCTTTTCTATCTAATTTTCTTATTGTCAGGTAATTTAATATAGTTTGTTTCTCCCATCAAAGACCCATAAAAGCTAAAATATCTTTTCTTCTTGTATTGTTGTTGGGATTTTGATTTCTAATTCCCTACCTAGTCTGTTAATTCCCTTTGAGCAATTTAAATCCTTTAGGCCTTCAATTATTCAAACCCTAGAAAGGAGTCAAGAGACACATCGAGATTATCGCTTGGTGCTCTAAACTAGATCAAAATTAGAGACTATCATTAGACCCAATTTTCTACATCGGGAAAGATCATATGCTAACGGGCGCTAAATCGGATCAATCTAATTGCCCTCATAAAATTATTGAATATTTCTATATCTTGGAAGGATTTTCTTGAATTTTCGCAGCTCAATCAAATCTAAAATTGATTTCAAATAGCATAATTAAGGTTGAGCATTTGTCCTGCATCACTTTCCCTTTCAGTTAAAAGGCCCTAGAGTCTCTGCTCCTAACGAAAATAAGTTTTGAATCCCTTGGGTTTTAAAACCTAGAGACAGTTTTATAAAAAATAAAATAAAATAAAATAACTTTAAACTAATATATTGTAGCCAAGGAAGCACGGCTACTCTATTTTTGGCAACGTATCCGTATCAGATACCGATACTTGAGGTATAAGGTTGCATGCGTATCCTAGGCGTATCTGAAAAAAATTTAAAAGACTCCCACTTGGCCACACTATGTCAAATAATCCCCATATTCCAAATGGTAGCTAACTAGATATCAAAATCGTTGATGTCATTATAATCTTCACCTTTCAGCAATCCATTCAGCCCAGTGATAGTAGTAGTACTAACATTGAATCAATGTAGCCAATGCATCATCTCATCGACACATGACCATTTGGTTTAAAATTCACCAATGACATTGATTTCCAACCAGCATGATACTTTGTAGATTATAAATTTGCAACCTGAATGGTGACTTTGGGCAAACTTTATCTATTTTGTCGTTTATTGCCACTCACAGATATTTTGCAATTTGAGCATCCATTTGAGCTAAAACATGAAACAGTAAATAAAAATTAATCCTATTTCAGAATAAAAAACAATGCATTCATTCTAACATCCATTGTCCAAGACTATCAAAATTCTCCTCTTTGGTTCTTTATCCTTTTGGAGAAGAACCAACGAAGAGAGGATTGAAGAACTAGCGCAGTGTCAACTCTGATGACCTTCAAGCAAGTTGAGTTGATTTATGATTACTTACGTATATTTATTTATTTATGAGCCTAAATATCGTGTTCCTGCTTTCAGCGAGATCAATCAACATTAACAGTTGGTATCAAAGACTCCTAGGACACGGATTTATCAAAACAATACAGTTTATTCTATAATCTCTTGAATAAAATATTTGATTTGATCTTGTGTTTATAATCCATTCATGGACTTTTGGGCATCAGGCGATGTATCATCAATAACGTCAATTAACACCATGAGTCCTCTATACATGTATGGAGTTTGGAGCCCTAAAGATTTGGATGGTGTTGCATGTTTAAAGATCGAACGAACTAACCCACACAATACGTCAGCCAACTGTCACTCAAGGCTGATGATACAACCTCCGGAAGGTTCTCCAACATCAAGCGATCCATCTAATGACTCACCATCAGCAATGTCAACTACCATTATGCAACGTCGAGCCAAAGATGGGCCTTTCCTCTATTGCATTCTTTTTCCCTTTCTATAAAAGAGAGTTAGTGAAAAAGATGAGCGATTATGGAGCGATTATGGTGTACAGAAGTAAGAATGAAAGTTGGTGCTTCCCCACTAGAAGACAATAAAAAGACAAAAAATTGAGGTTATCTTCTATTAAATTCTCAATTTTTTTAGCCTTAGCTATTACATAGATGGGAAGCATCATTCATAGTGCTCTTCCCCCCCAACCCACTTAAAGACATTTTATTTTGTACACGATTTTGTAGGTAATTGGAACTCGTAAAGGTCAATGCATTGGCCATTTTGTGCACGAATTTATGAGCACTCAGGATACTTGAATTCAATCCATGCAAGGAAGGCAAGATATTCTTTCAAGAAAGCAAGCGGATCTGCTGATTCCTCTGCTTATCCTGGTTTGCAAGGTTGATCCACCACACGTGATTGTCATTTAGTGGTTGCCACCAGCTCAGGACTACATGACGCTACACTGTTGGCAAAATTCCACCGTTCCCTCAGCTTGAATCTCATTCAACACATACAATCTCGTCTCTAACTAACCCGGCTTGATTAATCTCATCCACTTGAAAATTCTGTTGTCCAGCTCCTCCAAACCCTATGAAGGCAAACCAGAAGGGTGTGATTCAATCCCTCCCCTATATCTCTAGATTTGAGCCAAATAACCAGAAAGGGCAGTAGAACGGGCGTTCACTCATGAGCTACCAAAATGGCTTTGGTACAAGTAGCAACAATCTTGGTGGAAGGGTCCCTATGGAGACGTGTTCATACCGCTTTAGTTTAGTACATGGTTTTAAAACACAGAAACTCGACTCAACTCGGAAATCATCTGAGTAGAGTCAACGCGGAAAATCCGTCCGACTCGAGTTATTTAAAATTATATATATATATATATATATATATATATATATATATATATATATATATATATATATATATATATATATATATATTCTTCTTCATATATATATTCTTCTTCTTTCTTTCTTTGCTTCTTTCTTTCTTACTTTGCTTTCTTTCCTTTTTTCCTTCTTTTTCTTTCTTTCTTTTTTTCTTTCCTTCTTTCTTTCCTTCTTCTTTCTTTCTTTCTTTCTTCTTTCTTCTTCTTCTTTCTTTCTTTCTTCGCTTTCTTTCTTTCTTTCTTTGCTTTGCTTTGCTTTCTTTCCTTTTTCTTTCTTTCTTTCTTTCCTTCTTTCTTTCTTTCTTTCTTTTCATTTCTTTCTTTTCCTTCATTTCTTTCTTTCTTCCTTCTTCTTCTTCTTTCTTCTTACTTTCTTTCTTCTTCTTCTTCTTCTTCTTCTTCTTCTTCTTCTTTCTTCTTCTTCTTCTTCTTGGGCCATTAAAGTTGACTCGCCGAGTCAACAAACTAGGTCGAGTTTTCGAGTCAACTCAGCGCGTCGACCGAGTCTCAGCCCAAATTGAGTCTGCAGCCGAGTCGACCCGAAACTGGATCGACTCGACTCACCCGAGTTTCGAGTCGACTCGGCGAGTTTTAAAACAGTGGTTTACTGCTCCTCTTTTGTCCCTCCCATATCAAACCGAAATAGGGATCCAAGTTACACTAAGGATTTAGAAGCTTTCCAACTTCAGATAGTTGGATATAGGTGATATGATGGTCCTTCGATTAATGAAGAAAAATCCACGAAAAAGGAGTTGAAGCCTTTCGCCTCGTCAGTTTGACTTACTTAGCCTTCTCACCTGCTGATCTGCGGGATCAATCCATGGCATAATCCTTACCACTCAGATGATATGGATGGGGAAAGGTGTAACGAACTAGCTGTACTGTATTGAACCAGTATATCTACTTCTCATTATACACCGGCCCATAACTAAGTAGTCTACTTCTAACGTATACAATAAATAACCTTAGACAACTTTTATGCATCCTGAATGCCTAGAAATTCATGTATAGAATAGTCAATGCACTGAGCATTACATGTTCAAATTACCCCAAAACCATGCAAGGAACATAGAGTCTTTAAGTGGAAGAAGTACCAAGAATGGTGCACTCTATCTCCACAATAGCTAAGGCCATAACAATATAGGAGGAAATCTAAATGAAGACAAAATTCATTTTTTTGTCTTCTAGTGAAGAAGCACTAACTATGACGCTACCGTACACACAATATATATCCTATCTTCTCTATCTTTTTCAAAAGAGAAAGAACACAAGAGAAAAGGGCCATCTTGGGCCCACCAATGCACTGGCAGCAGCTGACCTGGCAAAGATGCAAGTCACAGGATGGATCAGCTAATGTCGAAGCACCATTCAAAGGTCATACCGACGGCCTCTAGCGAGAGTACGTCAGTGTACCGACAGCCAAAATATGCCCAAAAAACTTTCCAAAAAAATTGTATGTTCTTTTGATCTTCTCCATGTGCACCAACAAAGCCTTAAAGGATCTAAACCCCATGCACGCATAACGTAGTCCTCATGGTTTCGACCTACTTCGCAAGTGATACATTGGTCGATGGCCAAAAAGCCATGAATGAATTTAAAGCACTAGATCAAAGCAAATAATACATTCAAGGGCATATAAAACAAAAACTCTTTAGTGTTTGATTGATCTATAGCCTAGGAGGCTCTGATACGAACTGTAAATATCGATTAATCACGCTAAACGGAAAGTGGATCCCTAGGCTATGAAATAATCAAAAACATAATTAATCATAAATAAACTCACCTTGATTGAAGGTCGCCGCAGTCGACAGTGCACTAGTCTTTAATCATCTCCTCTTTGGCTCTTCTCCACACAATGAGGGTGTGGTAACCGATAAGAATTAGAGTGAAAAATGAGACCTTGCACCCCTTTATTTATTATTGATAATTGGATGGTTCCTTCTCAATTCATTAACGATTTTCTCTCTCTAAAGAGTTTCTAGTTATGTGCATACTTAAATTATTAGAAAAAAACTTAATGCCCCTGGTTATTCTCATCACTTAAAAAAGATACTAATATAAAAATTAGTTGCAATCCTATAAGCAGTCAATGGGCTAAAAATTGAAATATCCAACAATGAGAACTTGGAAAATAAAAAACAGCATAGTTACAAATAGGAAGAAAACTGAAATGGACCAGGCACGTATCTATAAAGAGTTTGAAAGGTGCGCCCTTTCAAATAGGGGTCACTAATATATATAAATACGCCCTTTAATGAAAAGGACGATCACTGAGATCTGATGGAGAGCAAAAAAGGGCAGGTGTCGGGCTGTTATCGACATAAGAGTGAGGCGAGAAGGGGCTGGAATGGAATTAGAAATCTAAAGTTTCAATGGGCTGAAAAGAAGATATAAAAGAGTCTTACAGTAAAGACTCAATAGGCCTTAAATGTGGGGGCCAAGAGGGCCTGGAGGGTGACCTAAAGAGCAGCGAACATGATCACTTAAGTGACACATGAGGAGTTCACGAGAATCACATTCTCGTGTTCGCAAAGCAAATTTTTTTCGTCTCTAATATTCTACCCTTTAGATCTGAACTCATGGAGGATTTAACATCCTAAGCCTCACCTATCTTTGTTTGAGTAATAGTATATTGTTTAGTTTATTCTTCTTTTACATTCATCGAATATGTTAGGCTAGATTAATATTGTGACAATTCTAGGGAATTCTGTGATTAGTAGTTTATTCGTTCTTAAAAATCTATTTAAAATCCTTGTGGGAATGAACTCATTTAACCCTGATATTCGTGGGGCTTTAAGTCCATTACTGGTCAGAAATTTCAAGGGTCATTACCCTGGTTTTCTGTCAGACTTTTCAGTCTCTTTATTTTGTGATAATCAAGGATTCTGATCCGCCTTTATTACTGGTGCTGAACTGGGATTGAACAAAGTGTGCTGCTCGGAACAACAGTCATTTAAGACATTATTGCTGCTGCTGGTATTGCGACATCTAGTTCAGATTGTAGGACTATAGGCTGAAAATTTGGGCCTCTGGCGTTGAAACAACAGTCTTTTCATATCAGTTGATTGTTGCCAGACAACTTCTACAACCTCTAATATTTCAGTTCAGATTTTGCATCGAATCTACAGCTACTCATATTCTAAAATTACTGCCATGTTAAGGTGCATTATTGTTTTTTAATCTACTAGTAGGAAACCGTTGTGATTCACCGTAGTGATGCAAGGAGGAATCCTCGCAATGCACAGGAGTGATGAAAGTAAGTATGGCTGTCAACGGGTCAGTTGCCTGGACCCAAATCGAAGGAAAATTGGGAAGGCGAGGGGGGGGGGGGGGGGGGTGTTAATCGTGTCAGGTCAAGTTTTCGGGTCGGGCACCAGGTCGGATCGATTTTTGGGTTGGGTATATGTCCTTGACCTGTCGAGTTTTGTCGGGTCAGGCATATGCCTTTTACCGGTCGGGGGGAGGGGACAAAATTTTGGTCAGACCCCAACCCATTGACAGCCTAGATTAAAAGAAAAAGCTGTAACCCACTTTTGAGCGCCAAATCTTTACCATTTGCTTGGATCAGTCTTGTGCATCGCACCAGAGTGAACAATGGAAGAACCCATCCAATGCACAAATTTTTTGAGTGCTAAATGAGTGAGATTCACCCAGATTGCTCCATGCATTTCTCAGAAGTGATCAAACGAAGGACCCATGCAATGCACAACTATTTTTAGGGCCAAATTAGAGAGGCTGACCCAAGCACCATTGAGATTGAGGATAGACCATTTTGGTAAATGAGATTGGCCCAAGCACCATTGATAGTGCTTGCGTAGGGTACCTAATAAAAACTCAAATGTGAGAGGGGACCACGTATAGAGAGAGGGAACCATGTCAAAAGAAAGAGAGAAAGAGAGAAAAAGAGAGAGAGAGAGAGAGAGAGAGAAGAAAGAGGAATGTGGGGACCACATGTATAATTGAGAGCTTATTTTGTTTATTAAAGTTTAAAAATAATAATATTAATTTCGTCTGATGTGCATGTTCCCAACTCGCCTCGCATAATATAGTAAAGATAATTGCAATAAAAATAATAATAGATAAAATAAAAGTAACTATTATAATAAACAAAAAGGCATTATGAACCTCATTTTCATAGAGCCTCTTAAGCAACAAATAAAATATTATGTGTCATATTATAACACCACCACCAGCTGGAGATAAGCTTCATATGGGTTACTGAACTACCAATTCCATCAATGCATAATTTCAATGATAAGAAATAAATATTTACATTAAAATGAAGAATTACAATACAACACAATAGTAACTAATCAATGAAACGTGACTCCACTGAAGGCGAGTGGTAAAGCAGAGCAATCACCTATTTTTAAATTTATCCAAAAAAAATTAATTAATAAATATCACCAGCAGTCTAATATTGCATCATAGGTGCATAAAAATTTGATGCACAAATAGAAAATTATAAAATAAATATAATATAATTTGAAAAAAAAAAAAAAACTAATTTAGGATGGCCATATGAGTGAAATAATGGATAATAATGTTTTGACTTAGACCAAATCCAAGTGAGGGTCCGACCATTAACACATGCAAGCGCTGGTACTATATGGCTTGTGCACTATACAGGTCAATCTCACTCCACGAAAAACATCGAAGCATGTTTTTCACAATGAAAGCTTCTAAATATATAAGCGTCCCTCAAGGTTTGTCCGGTTCCGTGGAAGGAATTGATTTGTGCACTATCAGGAATGTATGAGTCGTGCAAAACATGCAAAAAAGATCATAGTATAATTTCGTAGATTTAGAGCCTCTAATTTGTCCATATCTCACAAAGGTTTGATTTGCTGGAGGGAGATTAACCAACGCATCAATGGTGATACATAGGTTGTGCATCGCACCAGTCAATCTCACTCAGTAAAATAACTCAATAATAAAATTTGATGGATGTAATGCCTCCAAATCTCTACATATATCTCAAAAGCGTGCGATTGATGGTGCTATGTTGTGCACTGGACTGCCAATCTCACTTGTTGAAAGTTGAAACAATAAAAGCGTAAGCATATTAAGATGCATATGTACTCTAAATCTATACATTTCTCCCATGGTTCCCTAAAGGTATGACTCATTTGGTGGAGGGAAATTGATGTGTGAGCCCCTTTTTGTGTAAGGAAGAACACAGACATATATAATACCAACTCCTTAAGGAGAGAGAGAGAGAGAGAGAACGAGAGAGAGAGAGAGCGAGATGTGACTCAAATGGGGAAGGTGAGAGACAGAAAGATGGCATGGTGGTGCAGTGCCACCAAATGATAGGCTACCATGCCACTGTCCAAGTTCATTTTAAATGGATGGTTAACACCAGCTCTTGCACTCCGAGATCAAGGCCATCGACAAGACAACATCAACAAATAAAGCAGCGTGCAAGTATTTCATAATAAGTTGAGATGCCATATAAAGGCAATAGAGTAATAAGTTGCACATCTAAGAGTTGCATACATGTTTCATGAATCTACAGGATCTACTCCCCTCAACAGGTCTGCAACTCCCTACTCTGCACTTGTTTTATTCTTTATTGACATGTAGATTGAGATTAATTTTGCTCTTCCTGTTCACCTTTTATAGAAAAAGTGATTAAATGGATGTTTTGAAGGGGGAAAAAAGGTAAACAAATCTTGCCTTCATCCAATATCCTCTTGCAAGAGAAAATTCTTCTCCAGTATCTAAAGAAATATTAACTTGTATTGTGTTTTTTTTAATCATATAATCCATATTAATGAAACACACAGGGTCAAGGTGGGGAGAGAGAGGGGAAGAGAGAGAGAGAGAGAGAGAGAGAGAGAGAGAGAGGAAAGAGGTAATTAAGCATTTAAGCATTTTTCATCTACCTTGCCATGTTTATAGTTGTGACCGTAGTCACCAAGTCGGAATTCGGGAATTATTGGGGAAGAGATAGATTTGTAAAAAATAGCTAAAAGTGTGAAAGTTACAAAAAAGTACCTAAAGTTTCTATATTTCAAACCCTAAGTTGTAATTTATAATCCCCTTGCTTTTAACTTGGTTTTTCGAAAGAAAAAAATAATAATAAATAAGAGATGCATTTTAACTTGGTTTTCAATAATTTAAATTAAATAACGAGAAAGAACAATTTGTCTTTTAACCATTAAAAAAATGAGTAATTGAAAATATCATGGGATTTTTCTTTTTAACCCTTTAAAAAAATAAAAAAAAATGAAAATGAAAATTCATCTTTTAATTGATCAAGTCAATAATACAATTCGAAGTTAACAAAAAAAAAAGCCAGGAATTTTTCAATAAAGCGAATAAATTGTAAAGTGAAAAAATATGTTGGCGGTTAATTCGCACCGTTTTAAAAAGTCAAAGAATTTGGTGACAATGGTTGAGTATGACACTCCTACCAGAGATCTCATTTAGATTGTTTTAAGTAGCGACATTATTGATAAGTAATTCAAAATTGTCTTTTTAACCATTAAAAACAAAAAAAAAACAAAAAAATTGAAAATATCGTGGGAATTTTCCTTTTAACCCTTAAAAAAAAGAATTGAAAATTCATCTTTTAATTGATCAAGTCAATAATACAATGTGAAGTTCACAAAAAAAAAGTCATGAATTTTTCATTAAAGCGAATAAATTTTAAAGTGAAAAAAAAATGTTGATGGCTAATTAGCAAACGGTGCGAATTAACTAGCAAATTACCTTAGTAAATTAGCCGTTGATAGGATTCTGTACCTAAAAAGGTGCTTCATCACCTTCATAACCTTAGTAATCCCACCGATGCCCAAAAATCCAACATAATAACAAAATCAGTCATAGAATTAGGGTCAGGTGGGGCCAAAAGTTTGACTGCCCGATAGGAAAGAGCATATGCCTGACTCGACCCGATGGTGCTCCGATCCGACCCGACCCGAAAACCCATCCCAACCCAGTTAAAATATCGGGTTGGGTCCACCCGACCTGACCGGGCAGATGTCTCATGCCCGACGTATGTGCCTGACCCGGTAAAAAAGCCGGGTCGGGGAGTCGGGCATCAGCTGACCCGCACTGTTGACAGCTCTATATAAAATACTTCATTCAACTACAAAAATGACACTCAGACCTGGAATAAATAAATAAATAAAATAACAAAACGAAACAAAAAAAAAAAATCATTTAGCCCATAACTCGATATAATAGTTATTACCTATTAGTAAAAGGAAACAAAAGAATCCATTAAAATTTTCATAGACAACAACTCAATGCCAAAAGATAATACTCACACCTGCGTAAGAATTTTGATCCAACAAACATAAAGGAAAACTTGACATAATATCAAAATAAAAAGACAAATTAATCACAAATTGCATGTTGAGTGCATAAATCATAAGTAAATTCAACACAACATCGAAATATAAATTATAAGGACATGACTCTGTTACAAACACTGCATGGATTGGGCTATGACAGCCAAGATTTGCGCCACATGAAACACATCTTTGATCAAAGTGGTTCAACTTGGAGCCCAACCTTGGAATATCTCAACCAAAGAAGCATGCTTATGAGAGGATTGCAACCCTCCAATCTATGAACTTTAATATGCACCTTTCCAAAAATATGCATAACCATCCATGTTACAGTGCATATATCAGACTGTTCAAATTCTCTAATGAGTGATATTTAGGCCCAATGTAGCTCCCAATTGGAGCTACCACTTTGATGACTAGCCAAGTGACCTATAAGCGTATTAGACACGCCACAATCTATAAAATATCTGTCATTTCCCATTTATCCAAATTACAAAGAAAATATAAGTCAGAAGAAGAGCTCGACTCCAACAACCACCTTCAAACAGATAGTGGCATGACCGTCAACTTTCACACCACCTGGCATATATGTTTGATCAATCCAAGTAGTTCAACTAGCAGCTCACAATTGACAGTCTTATCCAAAAAATCGCACCTATTAAATTAAAGAATTATAACCATCCAATTGGTGCACTTTAATATCAACTGTTAAAAGAATATGAACAGCCCTTCATTTCAGAATGCATAGATAAGATAGTTCAAATCCTCCAATGAATGTGATTTTTGGGCACACTTTAATTCAATATATGAACTACCATCTTGATGACTTGAAATTGATCAACACCACATGCCACCTGGCTTAATAACTTGACGATCATGGCATAATTTGTACAAAAGGTGGTCATGTGCCATTATTCCTCAAAAGAATCACCTGTAAGGTAAACAGCCTATCTTCAAATTGTACTTCCTTCGTCAAAAAATCTGCACCGATGGTTGCTTTGTATTGATTACTAAACTTTCTATTAACATATCTAAATGCGAAGTCGGTTAAGGTCATCACATCCAAAACTAAGTTGTACCATACAAACATTTATAATTTGAAAAGATAAATTAATTAAACAAAATAAAAGATAAAATAATAAATAAAGTCATTCATCAAAATATATATATATATATATAATAAAAATAATAAAGTCAAGGATACTGATTCATCAAAGATGTCTTTCCAACCCTGGAAAACATCGAGCAAACGATCGCACGCGTAAATTAGAAAATAATTAGTAGTAAAATAAATAATACAACAGAGCTACATCATATGGGAATTAAATAGTATGTATCATAAGAAATTAGGGTTTAGGAACAAAAACGCTTCGCACAATCACCAAAAAAAAAATATTTAATTATTAAAAAAAAATAGAGCCTCACCCACTGTCTCCGAGGATTATGACCTTTAGAAGCATTCTCCGTCGAGATGCCATGGAACAAACCCTTTAATTAGAGAGAGAGAGAGAGAGAGAGAGAGAGAGAGAGTATTCACTTTGGGAGGTAAAGATGAGCGTAAATTCGTAATTCACGAGTTTCATAACTTACAAAATACAAATACGGTAGCTTACGATTATACATATGAGTTGGTATTAGACATTTGACCCTTCCAGAAGAGTCATGCGCGGGTCAATCTCTTTCCGCTAAAACAATCAAGTCTTCTGAAACGCATAACTTTAGTTTTTTCTTAATTATGGGAAAACGCATAACTATTTAAATATATATCCTTCCCATGGTGACTGGAATTGACACGTGGCTGCACTTCTCAATTCTCCTATTACAAACCTCCAAAGTAGATCCTTTATATCCAAAAAAGAACAACCCGCAAAGTAGACAAATGTTTTTGAACCATACACACGTGTCCATCATAATAACCGTTGACTGCCTTCAATAGGATTGAATTCGTTTTCCATTCCAATCTTCCATATAATAGATTTTGAGATCATCGAACACCTATAGGACAGTCACATATTGACATACCACACATCCCCGAAAATTACCATATGATAACTATGCTTATGATCATGATCACTTTTGGGGATGTGTGCCCCAGGGAATCAAGATCTGACTGTGTGATAGGGATGCCATGATCTCAAAATCTATTGTATAGAGATTGGGACGAAAACGATCTCCATCATCTAATTGAAGGTAATCAATGATTTTTTTATAGTGGACATGTGAGTGTTTTTCACAAGTTTAACGGGCGTATATAATGCTATCCTATTTATAATCACATATTCTTTCCTTCTCATAGTGCTAAAACTGTTGATTGTTTTGATTCATATGATCATCTGATATTTTTTTTGTCCAAATCTGCCTCACAATAGATCTTAAAATTTAGGATATTGATTCTACACGGCACACATGAAAAGTGAATATTATCGTGAGGGTACATCAAACGTGATTCTTATAATAATATTTGAGATGTTTGCAACGTAGAATCAAAACTTGATCATCTGATGGCGAGAATTCTTATAATAATTTTTGAGATGTTTGTCATGGACAATCAAAACTTGAGCATCTGCTGGTGGGAAGATGAACTCAAAGTTCATCTCATTTGAATCAAAGTCTTTAACAGTTTTAACAGTTGTTCAATGCATATTGTGAAAAAAAAAAATCTATGGTTGCAAACAAAGGTACCTATCAACTAAAGGTCAAATATGTAGCAGTTTCACACCGTCACTTGTGTAGTCTTAAATATTTTTTAAGAAAAATCTCTAAAATCTCCACCCTTTAGAGTTAATTTTTAAATGCACCCTAAATTTTTGTAAATATCTAATAACATCCTTTATTTAAATCTTAGTCCTCTAAATGCCCCCCTCAACCATAAATATCTACTTTAGTACCAAAATTACTCTTAACGGGAGAATATTCTAGAAAATGGGTTGGTCGCTTGGGCCAATAAGCTAGTAAAAATAACATTAAAAAGTAAAAAAATCATTTTTTTCATGCAAGAAAAACTTAAAAATATTAAAAATTCAATAAAATTCTAAAAAAATAGAAAATTTTGGAGAAAACTAATATAAAAATATGTAAACAATTCTATATATTTTTTTTAATCTCAAGAAAAAATAGTAAAAATTGCATTTAAAATGTAAATATTAAGGCGGATATTTGTGATTGAGAGGGCGTTTAGATAATTAAGTTTTAAGTTCAAGAGTTTATGAGATATTTAAAAATATATAGGGACTATTTAGAAAAATAACTTTAAAGGGGGGGAGATTTTAGAAATTTTCCCTATTTTTTATGCATCACCTAAGGGAAAAGCACAAGTTAATCTCCCTCCCCAAAACTGAAGCCCTGTTTTGCGACCCTTTTTCAAATAATGTTTCTCAAAAAGGTTTATTACATGCTGAAAGTAGTGGTGTGTGAGAAGTAACATGAGGAAGCACTACAAAATATAAGACTATTAGCAGCTGTTTTTTTAACAAAAAATTGCCGCTATTAGTATTGTCACTACAAAAAACTGCCGCTATTAGTTTTGCCGTAACCAAAAATTGCCTTAAATGCAAGTGTCGCTGAAACACCTTATTTTTGTAGTACAGCTTCCTAACACAACACCATTTTCAACTTTTCACCCAAAAATTTTCCCTTGAAAAATGTTTTTTTAGGAAAAGGGTTGTCAAATACAATTTCAATATCAACATAGACATTTATGAACATATGAAAGCATTTTTCTTGCCCTTTCACTCTTTTGGTGCTAAAAATATTATAAATCTACCGAGGTTAACAAAAGAAGATTAACCTATGGACCACCCTTGGTGACAGGGAACCCGTATACTCATTCTATTAATATTTTGAGAAATTGGAAGATGAGTTTGAACGAAGCTCTTAAGGGTTGTAATCGGAAGCCAGATTTTTTTTATTTTTATTTTTATAGGTAAGCATGGGATTTGAATCCCTGACCTCAACACTAAACAATAACACCAGAGGTGTAATCGGAAACCAGATCACACGCCACGTGTCATGATCAACCCAAAACAACACCTGTTTTGGGTTGGTCAGCCATAGGGCATATAGTTTTTTAGAAAATAAAATATATAAAAAATTACTTTTTTGGGTCAAAGATAAGCTAACGCCGAACTAACTTGGTGTATTGATTTTGGACACATTTGACTATATTTTCAACGGTGAATATGCATCGGATCATGTCAAAAAAGTAGATGATATTTGATCGATTTTGTCTACATTGTCATGGCACCGGATCCTCATGATGGTGCACATGGTGCCCAACTAATCTTCATGCAGCCCTCAGGGTTGCATCCAGATTCTTAATCGCAGGCCTCATATTTTTTATAAAGTAAATGATTTTCTTATTTTATTTTTTTTTATCAGTGAGAGTAAATTATCTGCTACTCCATATTTTAGGTGGTCTTCACTTTATGCCAACCATTGTCAAAAAATTCAATGAATTTTACTAAATATTTCGTAAAACCTGTCAAATGTATTAGTCACCAAATTATTCATTTTATATAATCTGCTACCAAATTATATATAAAGTCAATGAAAATAGAGGCTTTTAAATCGAGTCGGGTCATGGGTCATTATGGGTTTTCAAGTCGAGACGAGCATGTATCTTTGATCATCGAGTTAGGTCATGTTGGGTCGGATATGCCATTGGATCTGGTCGGGCATATATTCTTTGCATGTCTAAAAGCAAAAAAATTTGACCCGACCGCACCCATTGACAGCCCTAGTTGCATGCTTTTATTTATTTCTCTTTCCAAATTAAAATTTTGTTTCGTTCGTTCATATTTAAGGAGTAAGTTTCATTTTTTTCATAATCATTATTTTTACATTTTGATCATTCTCCATAACTTATGCATAGGTTATCACACTCTAAAATTCACAGCATATGAACTGATGGGGTGTGAAATCAAATATAATTAATCACATGTGAATGCAACTAAGAATAAATTAATCATTGCCAAAAGAAAGCACAATACATGTTCAAAGGAGCTTGACATAACACATTTCTACAAATGGACTATATAAGATTAGTCAAAATTTAATGTGGTGGATATATGCAACTACAAAAACTTGGTAAGATCTTGTTTACATTTACAAAAGCAAATATTATACAAATCCACCTTTCTTCATTGTATTGAAAATTACTAATTCTCTACCAACATATCAAAATATCATCAACAATAATACTTTTGTTAACATTCTTCTTGGGGGAAGAACTAATTTCATAATTCAACAAAACTCATTTTCAAGGTGTTGACACTCTGGTGATAATATCATTTGCGTATTCTTCTATATTTAAACGTAATTACCAATTTGGACAACTTTACCTTCTAAAGTTGACAAGTCGTACCTCTTGACACTCGCCATGTTTTGTTAATTGCATTGAAATAAAATCATAATAAACAAATAAGTTTAGAGGTTGAGTAGATAATTAATCATACTATTTAGGATGATTAATAATCCTTAAAATTAAATTGCACATCAATATTCCACTAAAAGAAAGATTAATTACCCACGTCCAAATGGAATTTCAAATCTTCTTGCCATATATGCTATCAATGTTTGGGTATTCTATTCAATGTTGTTAATATAATTAATGCCATTATTATTATTTTAATATTACGATTATCATTATTATTATTACTATCATTATTTGATATTACTGATATTTTTTTATCTATTATGACTATTTTTTTATATCATTATTATTGTTATGACTTATGACTTTAATTTAATTGTCATTATTATTATTGTGCCTTGTTAATATATTATTCTTTTGATTAATTACTACTATTAGTTCATTACCAAAATTATTATTATTATTACTTCAATCATCGTTATTATAATCACATTTTAAGTTATTATAAAGAATTTCTTACTAGTTATTGTAAGGTAAGTAATTAATATTATCATCTTCATATTGTATCATTATAAATATTTATCATTATTGTATTATTATTATTATTATGTTTGAGGGATTAAGTCAGACTTGAGGCTTGATGTCGATGGGTTAGTTTTCCTTTCCTTCCTCAAGGAATGAGGATTGACTTCATTCGCTCCATCCAGTCTACTTGCTTGATGCAGGAGTCGAGTTTCACTTTGATCGCTGAAACAAGTAGAATTTATATATAATCTTCCTTGATTGATGATATTTGATTCTCATACCTTTAACGTGCTTGAAATAAAGAAGTTGTTCCTCCAGTGCTCGAGGAAGATCTTTTTCAGTAAGACCTAATTGATTGCTCGATCAAGTATGTCTGATTGCTTACTTGGGTAAATCGGACTTGGTTCCTCACTAGCTTCTTGAAAGGTTATATAATTATCATCATTCTCGTAGTATTATTTATGACTAATTACCGGTGTAGTAACCTACAACATGCCTCTCTCTCTCTCTCACTCTAAAGACTTTCGTAAACACTTTACTGGTTAACCATTCTTCACGTGGTAGCTCTTGGAATCAAGGAATCTTGCTCACATTGTTTAAAGTCGTTGGATGTAACAAAGGAGGCAAGTAACTTATCACTTTATGATTAGTGTTGTCAATAGGACGGGTCGGGTTGGGCCAGATTGTTGGTTGCCCGATGGGAAAAAAAGTATATCCAACCTGACCCAATGGCGCACCTATATGTCCGATCCAGCCCGAAAACCTAATCCAACATGATTCCCAACCCGAAAACCCAACCTCGACCTGATTAACAATCCCCAATTTAATTTCCTTCATTTAAATATAAGTTATTGGGTTGGGTCAACTTGATTCGACTTGATTTTTGGCTGAGCCGACACTACAGAAAATAAAATCTAATAACAAAAAACTTATTGTTTCAGTAGCGACATGACTAGTAGCGGCAGTTTTTTTGTTAACAGTGACAGTTTTTGGTTGCCGCTGGAACACCTTATTTTTGTAGTGCGACTCGATCGTTTAGTTTATGTACCTGATCAAGTTAAATTTAACAGTCTGATCAATAAAAATTATAGGTTTGGCAAGTAAGCTATTGGGTCAACCATCGACCCATTGACAACCTTATTTATGATTAGTGTATGATTGTTATATTATATTGCAAATTTGATCTCTTTATGCATATTATACTTTTAGGTATTGTTGCTCAATGATGACTTAACCATGTTATAATCGGGATCATGTGTATGACCTCAAATGCCTTTATTTTCGAGAATGTAGGTTGTGATAACAATTATCAGTCTATGATCAGTCCGTATCCTGACAACCTGTCTATCTCCAACTTACTCCTTTGATTGCCCAACCCAAAACTGACCTAACAATGATCGGTCTATTATACTGCATATTAGTCTCTAGTGCATAGTGAACTCTTATGTATTGTTGTAGAATAGTTTGTGCAATCATGTTATAATCATAATGAAGTGCATTTTCCGTTCCAAGAGAGACTCTATTTTCACATGGAAATAAAGAGTCCTTATCTCTTTAATATTGAAGAGAGAGAAATAAGGTTTTTATATTTGAAATATTATTTTTTATTCAAATGTGAACTAATTGCAATTAAAATATTATTTTGATTCCGTTAAAATAATATTTTAATAAAATAATGAAAGAATAAAAGATAATAAAAAATAAAAATAAAGAGTCTTGTTGGAAAAGTGCTTCAAGAGACACTCTTTATTTTTGTCACTCTATTACTCCCACTCTTTATTTATTGTTACATAACCATATATAACTGGTAAAAATAAAGAACCTTGTTGGAGATGCTTCTATAGAATGTATATTATGACAACGATGAACAACGATCTTTAATGATTTTCATGTAACTGAGTTAACTCTTTGTAAATTTTATAAAATATAATATATGGGTAGTGAACCTCTAACTTGAGCCATGGAGGGATTTTTCAACACTCGAGTCCATATTGGTCCAAACCATCAAATGGGTTGAATTTTTATTCTAATAAAATATAGGGAACCATTACTTGCACACGCTTTTTAAGTGACTGCACCGAGGTTAAAGAAAGACTTTTTATTTTAGGGACATGCGACATGTGAAAATGCAATCTAGGCCGTCTGATTTAAAAGTTCATGATCTATGGATCCTTAGTGGATAAGATTAGAGCAAAACACGATATTTATCATATGATCTATTGTTGTTAACCGTTGAATCAAATAATAGCCTTTGACTATATTTAATTACATGATTAAGATTATATTTCATGCCAATCTTATTCACTATGGATCTATAGATCACGAACTTTAAATCAGACGACCTAAATTGCATTTTCACAAGTCACATGTCCCTAAAATACAAAGCCTTTTTAAAACCTCGGTGCAATCACTTAGGGTACGCTTGGTTCATTGTAATTGGTTCCTTGTAAAAATCACTTTACTTATAAAATGATGCTGACTGGATTACATGTAGATTTTACTTTTTCTAATGTAAAATACATGTTTGTTTCACCATAAAATTTTGGTGTAAAGTTCACTTTTTATAAAAAATAGAGCCTTTGGGGTTTGCTTTTCACTTTTGCAAGTAATATTTTAATATTACGAGCCATAACCCTCGTAAGTTAAAAAAATTACAGGCAATTTTTATGGCACAATCCACGAGAAATTACGATGAAACAAATGACTATTGGTATAAAAAATAGAGCTGTTGAGGTGATATTACAAGCTTTACATGTAATATCCCCCCTTTATATTGCAACGAACGTACCCTTGAGAAACGAGTGCAAGTAATAGCTCCCTAAAATATATGCCCAATAACCGATTAAAAGGAATCACTATATATGCTCAATAACGGTTAAAAGGAGTCTAGCAACTAGGTATGTGAACAGTTTAATGACTGAGTCACATCCCTTAAACTCTCCTTCTGTCTCTGACACACTGACATATAGGCTGAGTAGGTTGGTATATGTAGAGGTTGCTAAGGATTTTTTGTTTGCACCTTTTTATGTTTCGACATTAAAAGAGTGGACTGTCTTGACTGAGATGATGAAGATCATTTTTCTTCCCAATTTTCTATTAAAATAGATCTTAAGATCATGGACCACATATCAAACGGTCAGATGTTGATTCCATGCGGCACACATCCCCAAATGTGATTCGAGAATCCCCTCGTCATTGTATACCATAATCACAATCAGTTTTGGGGACGTGTGCCAGTGGAATGGACATCTTATCGTTTGATTGGTGAGTCATGATCTCGAGATCTATTTTGTAGAGTATTGGTATGAAAAATGATCTCCCTGTTCGATTCAAGGCTGTCAACTTTTTTAACGGCGGAAACCCCTAAATGTGTAAATATTCAACGATACACATGTTCTCTTCGTATCTTACACACTATAATTTTTATGTTAGTGGTGTTCAACTCCCATAGCCAAGCATCATCCATTCATTGAAGTTCATAAATAAGAAAAAAGTAAATATGTAAAACAAATATGGCCAACTTGTTCATTGATAACCCTCCCGTCAATGAGCTTATTGGTGTCATGATCTACCATAAAAAAATACACAAGAAAATAATATTAGATAGGAAAATGATCGTGTGAAATAATGTGGGAAGACGAAAATGGGCATCTTTCAAATTAAAAACCATTATCAAAGAAGAATATAAGTAAAATTATACAAAACTCTATTTTTTTGCGTTTGGTCAAGTTTTGTAAATTTTGTTCAATCTTCACCCTTCACTGAAAGGAAAAAAAATGGACAAAATGTTTCCATTGGAGGTATTTTAGTGACGAAAAGAGAAAGAGAGATGAGGCGTGAGACAACAGAGGAGATAGACTTATGACAAGAGACAAATATCTTTTAAATGTTGTACTTGTAACTTTAACAAAGAGTCACCCAATTAACCTGTCCTAGGCACATTGTACTTGATAATATAGTTTCTTAAGGGGTGATGTAAACCAGTAGAAGCTCGAGTATAAAAATCCTTCCATGACTTGAGTTAAAGGATCATATATATATATATATATATATATATATATATATATATATATATATATATATATATATATATATAATCCAATGTAGTTAGGGGATAATTACCATACTTATATAATTATGAGTCAGAGCCCAAATTAGTGTGCATAGAATGTAATTTTTTGTGAATCATTTGCTTGATGAACTTTGATATCAGCCATTAAAATTAAAAATAACAATTAATATTATAATCAATAGATCAGATGGTTCAAATCTCTCAAGAAGTTTAATTTTTGGGCCCATTATATTGCTCTTCAATGTATGATCTATTACTTTAACTGCCAGATTACACACATCTTTAAGCCTTAATGGTGTAAAATCATTTACCAATTGAGTGGTAAGGCGTAAAATCATTTATCAAATGAGTGGTAGCTCAGTTGGTATCCTTCCTCCTTTGCGAGGTTTGAGAGTACCAAATGTTTGAGTTCACCCACACTAAAACACATTGACTTGGTAGAATCAGATGAAGGAGATCGTTTATCCTCCCAATCTTTCACACGATGGATCTTGAGATCGTGGGCCTACCATCAGACAGTTATTGTTTTATTTCTCGTGGCACACATCTAAGAAAAATGACGTTAACATCACGTGTACGCTCAAAATTGGTTTTAAGGTTATTTTTTTAGGTGCATATCACATGAAATAAAAAATCGACCATTTGATGGTACGATCATATTCTCAAGATCTATTGTGTGAAAGATTGGGACGGTAAACAATTTCCATCAGTCTAGTTTAATATAATCAAGGACGATTGCCCTAAAATATCCCCTATTATCCCGATTTATCCTAATCGAACCCCTTAAGTTAGAAATACCATAGCAAGGCTTTTTCTTTTTTTTTTGCCTAAAATGCCCTTCATATATAAAGGGTTTAAACTTAGACTATCCCCTTTTTCCCCTTTCTTCCATTCTTTCTCACGTTGCTTCCCCTTCTTCGTGCAAACCTCGCCGACTTCCTGCCAACCTCCCCGACGAAGAAAACGGTAGGGTTTCTCTCTCTCTCTCTCACTGTAAGTCTCTCTACCTCTCTCAATGATTCTTCTTCCTCTCATTTTTCTTCTTTATTTCTCTACATCAAAATCAGAAATGAGGGTGGCGCTGGTTCCCCTTCTTTATCTTTCTTCTTCTTTGTAAACTGAGTTAGGGTGGCGCAAACTGACCTAGAGTGGCGCAAACCGACCTAGGGCAATTTGAAAATAGAGAAATAAGTGAGAAAAACTACCCTAGGTCAGTTTGAAACTACCCTGGGTCAGTTTAAAATGCCCTAGGTCAGTTTTGGTGATCACCGACATCTTTCTTCAGAATCGATCTAGGTGGCGCAACCCGACCTAGAGTGGCGCAAACCCACTAGGGCTTGAAAATAGATAAATGGGTGAGATAAACCTCGGTCGGGTTTGAAACAACCTCGGTCGGGCTTTAAATGCCCTAGGTCAGTTTTGGTGATCACCCAGTGCAGTCTACTCTGTAAACAAGCCTAGGGTGGCGCAAACTGACCTAGAGTGGCGCAAACTGACCTAGGGCAGTTTGAAAATAGATAAATGGGTGAGATAAACTATCCTGGGTCAGTTTGAAACTACCCTAGGTCAGTTTAAAATGCCCTAGGTCAGTTTTGGTGATCACCTGATAGAGTCTACTCTGTAAACTAACCTAGGGTGGCGAAAACTGACCTAGAGTGGCGCAAACTGATCTAGGGCAGTTTAAAACTGATAAATGTGTGAGATAAACTATCCAGGGTCAGTTTGCAACTATCCTAGGTCAGTTTGAAACTACCCTAGGTCAGTTTTGGAGATCACCGACATCTTTTCTCAGAACCCACTAGAGTGGTGCAAACTGACCTAGGGCAGTTTAAAACAGATAAATGGGTGAGATAAACTACCCTGGGTCAGTTTGAAACAACTCTGGGTCAGTTTAAAATGCCCTAGGTCAGTTTTGGTGATCACCTGATACAGTTTTCTCTATAAACTGACCTAGGGTGGCGCAAACTGACCTAGAGTGGCGCAAACTGACCTAGGGCAGTTTGAAAATAGATAAATGGGTGAGATAAACTACCCTGAGTTAGTTTGAAACTACCCTGGGTCAGTTTGAAACTACCTTAGGTCAGTTTAAAATGCCCTAGGTCAGTTTTGGTAATCACCTAGTGCAGTCTACTCTTTAAACTGGCCTAGGGTGGCGAAAACTGGCCTAGAGTGGCACAAACTGACCTAGGGCAGTTTAAAACTGATAAATGGGTAAGATAAAGTACCCTGGGTCAGTTTGAAACTATCCTAGGTCAGTTTAAAACTATCCTAAGTCAGTTTTGGAGATCACCGACATGCCTTCTCTCAGAATCGACCTTAGGTGGCAAATGGGTGAGATAAACTACCCTGGGTTAGTTTGAAACTGCCCTAGGTCAGTTTAAAATGCCCTAGGTCAGTTTTGGAAATCACCTAGTGCAGTCTACTCTTTAAACGGGCCTAGGGTGGCGAAAACTAATTAGAGTGGCGCAAACTGACCTAGGGCAGTTTAAAACTGATAAATGGGTGAGATAAAGTACCATGGGTCAGTTTGAAACTATCCTAGGTCAGTTTAGAACTACCCTAGGTCAGTTTTGGAGATTACCTGATACAGTCTTCTCTGTAAACGGTGCAGTCTACACTATATGGTTCAGTAGTTATACTAGTTAATTTATGATATTAATCTGTTTCCCCTTGTTTTTAGGTCTTCATAATCCAAGGACTAAAGCAATGGTAATATAGTTTAATATTATTTAAATTTTTTTCAATCATGCTATCTCTTCCATATATGTGAGCATAACCTTCTGCTTTTATTTTTGCTTCTGATAGGCTCATCGTCGTGCCAGATGTACTCCAAAATCAACTGTCTCTCGCCTTGAGAGATGTCTAAAATATTTATGCCCCGATTGTGAAGAAAGTATTTCTAATTCTTGCTTTGGTCAATTTGTAGACATTAGTGCATTCAAATTTTCAAGTTCCATTTTTACATGTGTATTAAGGAGATATAGTGTTCCGAATTTAGTAACAATTGGTGAAATTATCCACCAAATCGATCCCATAGACATTGCGTTGATTATGGGATTGAGAGTTGTCGGGGACACTTCAATTAAGTTTGACCTACAAGCCATAGAGCCCACGTCTCTTATTTTGAGATTTTTTCCTGGGCATGCGACCTCGGTTAACGCTAATGACATAGAGGCTCTTTTTGACCGAGAACTTGGGGTAGAGGACTATGTGAAATTAAAACTCTCCCTCGTTCTTGTAGTTTTTTTGCTTTCTAATACATCTAATTCATTAGATAAAAAATGCATACATCTCGTAGACGACTTAGATAGATTTAATAAGTATCCTTGGGGGCTAGTCGTCTACAACACACTCCTCTCAGAGATGCAAAAGGCCAGTAAATTCAATTTGGAGGCCTTCTACAATATGTATGGATGTGCCATTGTTGTGCAGGTGAGCCTTATATCCTTTAATGTTTGCCAAATTGAAAGTTTTGTCATATTATCAAATTGAAAGTTTCAATTATTTTACCTTTTGTAGTTGTGGGCATATGAACATCTAAACTTTACTGCCCCGTTTGTAAGAGATGGACCACAGTTTCCTCAATTCAAGCGATGGGAGCACTATCTATTTCCTCCACACATGTGGCAAATGGAGTTAAATTTTGAGAAATGCAAACTGGTATTAAGCCTTACTACAATTCTTGATTTCAAGAATGCAAATTTGTGCTCTAGCATAATTTACTTCCCATTTGATTTTGTCTGTGTTAGGCGTCCTTCCAGCTCACCCCTACCCAGGAGGAGTTTAAAATTCAGTTCATTCGTAAGGCTTGGGATAATAGACATCTCATGGTAATTTATTTTTCTTTTAATATCTTTCATTTGACTATTTAATGCACATATATTTTATCATGTGTTAAAAGCTCATAAGAAGGTCTTCTAGGTTCCTTTGGAGACGGCCGCCCCACTTCTTCCTCCTTCACCAGCTTCTTCACCAGCTCGTTTGTTGGAGCATAATGTAAGTATCCGTTTAAGTGATGTTTTGTTTGTTGTGTTAGCTATAAGTTATAATACATTATGCTTACTGTCATTAGTAGGTGGAAGTCAGAGGTTTAAAAAGAAAAGAGAGGAAATAAGAGGGAAAAAAATTAGAGGGAGAGGGGGAGGAAGGGAAGCAAGAGGGACATCAATCCAGAAGAAAGAAAAGACAAAAGAGAATGAGAAGTTCAGTAGCTCAATTGTTTGCTGAAAATGTTTCGCTTAAGCAAACTCAAAAATCTTATGATGAAATCTTACGAAAAAATGAGGTAGAAATGAGAGAGCTGCGGGAAACAGTACGAAAAAATGATGTGGACATAAGAGAGCTGCGAGAAATTGTACAAAAAAATTATGTGGAAATGAGAGAGTTGCGTGACAGGCTCACTACGTTGGAGCAAGCAACGAGTGTCAAATCAGTTACTATGCCTGCAGATAAGAGCCCCGAGACCGAACACACGGTAGGTCTAAAGGTTATAATCTTTTCACATAAATTTTTTGCTACTTGAAATTCTATTTGGATGTATTCATCTGTTCGAAAATAATGATATTTTATTTTTCTTAATTTTGCGAAGCTGGACCCGGTCGTGCAGAGCATGTTAGATTTGAGTGCTCCTATTACGGTAACACATATTCACATAGTTGATTCTTTTATATAATGTCATCAATTATATTACACATTTTTATGTTATACTTTTGATTTCATTAGTATCCAGCCCCTATGGCATCGATAGTGACACCTCATGTGCTGGCAAAGGGGCACAAAGTTGTTGTGATTACCGACTCGAGCACAAACCATCAAAGAAGGTTAGATGTTCTTTTATGGCCTATTCTAGTATAATTTACTTTTTACGCATCATCCTCATCCAGAAGATAGTAGTAAATAATATATTTGCATCGATTTCAGACCGAGGGAGAAGTTCTAAAGGAAATTGAGGGGTTAGGCCACCGTCAAAATATTTGAGGCCCCCTTTTGTGAGCATCGACGGTAGAGGGAGGATTGTGCAGGAGCCAACATCGACTTCCACCCTTGCTGACCACACCCCCCTTCGGCCTTTGACAGATGAGGAGGAGGTCTTCCTATCAAGCCTGATTAATATACCACACCCTCCAACGTAAGTAGCACGATATCGTTAAGAAAGTTATTTCTACCCTTAAGAAAGTCATGCCTAAGGAAAGATCCCAATCATTGTAGGAAAGGATGCATACGTATTGGGGGCCATAGAGTTCAGTATGTGGGCTTGCAGTGTACTGTTAGGGAAAATTGGTTAAGCAGCGATGTAAGTCTCCCTCTTTGTAATGTATTCCTCCTCTTAGTAGCATCTATTAAAATTTATATGTGTATATGAACTAATTAATAATGTTGACTGATGTAGGTTCTAAATCCACTTATGATATTAATGAAAAATCGGGAGTGTGAACATCCAAATCTCTTCAAAAGATGTTGCTTTATGGATTCATACTTTGTGGTAATGGGCACACTATCGGCACATTTTTCCTTTTCTGAACACCTATTTTACTTTGCATGTTAGTAATGTTTAAGAATTTATCGTAATGCAGAATATGCTACAATCAGAGTTATTTTTATTTAGAAAAGTGGGCAAAGAAACAAGTAGCCGGTGTTACAAATCTAGACCCGCTTACACTCCTAGAAGCTTATGCCTGGTCTATTAACCTTTGGGCACTACTAGAAGATGTTGAGTTTCTAGAGAGCGATATGGTAAATTTCTCCATTATATGTATGATTTGATCCTGACGTTTCACATACCCTAATTTCTAGAGAATAACTTGAGCTACAAATATGTCTAGGTATTCATATGCCTTAATAAGCATGCTGCGCACTGGGCTCTAGCTATTTGTAAACCTCGCTCCCACACGATCGAAGTTCTCGATAGCATGGAAAACAACGTCTTACAGTATTGGAGAACCGAGTTAAAGTATTTGGTAATCCTACAATCTTTGATTAACTAAACTTTTCTACTACATACGTCCATAATGATTAATATTTTATATTTTGGTATGTTATATTATATGTAGAAGGACGGTCTCTCCAAGCTATTATTTATGTCAAAGCGAGAAGAATTTTCTGACCCATCGCCTGATTGGTGGGAGGTGAGTCAGATAAAAGATTGGCCCATGCAGAGCATCCGTAATAAGCATGATTGCGGATATTTCATGATCACGTACATGGACTACCTATGTAGGGGTTTACCTTTCACATTTTCTCAGGTAAATTCAATAACTATTATAAACGAATTAAATTTATCATCATTGAACCTTATGTTCGTTTCTCTGCATACAGGATGACATGCAATATGTTAGGAAGAGGGTTGCAGTTCAGATTGGAAAGGGTGTGGCGTTGCAATAGAGGTACCCAATCCCTAATCGAAACCAATATTTGCGTTTCTTTTGAGAACGATGGTTCTAACTTTCATATTAACATGATTTTTGAGCCCTTGCTGCCTGCTGAAGGTTTTTCATCCTCTTTTGGCTATGAAAGTAGTCTTTCGAGACTGCTATTAGTCCTTAACAATTTATTATAATTTTATGCTGATTTCTCTGATGTTCTCTTGTATTTAAACTGCTATGTTCTCTTTCGTCTTTCTCAAGTTTTTTAATAATTGCAATTGATCAAATATTGTAGAAGGGAACCCCAAAAATACCATCGAAAAATATCTAAGAAATGTGATGCTTTGTGTAGATTTTTGTTGCTCCTCAATGGGGCATTGGATGATATTGCTACTTTAGATATCTCATTTAAACACATTAGAAGAGAGGCATATATTTTAGTATCTCCATTTATTGTAACATCATTTTGTAAAAAAAATCTGCTAATTCTTTAGCTACGGTATATAAATTAGTGATGAAATATGGGATACTGCTGAAGAACACTGGCTGGAGTATGGAAAAGCTAGATATTGGTAATATATTCTTTATAAATGTGATCAGAAAACTTTGGATTCAATGTACTTACATAGTCATAGGGTCCATTGAATAGCCAAAGATGTGATATTTATGGTTGATTTCTCTTCTTTTATGCCGCCAAATAACATCTTGGTACACATTAAGGTCATCAACATCAACCAGACAGTTGTGTTGTTCTATATTCATCATGTAACTTATCAGTCATCATTCATACTTAAGTGCCACGGGTAAATTCTCTTCATGCAGGTGCATATTAATGTTGTTAATAATATGAGCGGAGTCAGTAATTTTCTGCCAGACATTGTAGAACAATCTAGAGCAATTAGTCCTCTACTTCTCGACTCTGATGGTGGATTATCAAATTATAAATTGAAGAATATCAACCATAGAAAAGGCTCAAATGGAAGTGTGAACTTTATGATTGAAAGCTCCCAAGGTAATGAAAACAAGGCAGATTTTACATTGAAAGCTCCCAAGCTCCCAAGCGAAGGCTAATGAAAACAAGGCAGATTTTACATTGAAAGCTCCCAAGGTAACATTGTATTGGAGGAATGGCAGTTGTGTGCCTTATTTGAGTGTACAGTAACTGCACTTCTACTTTAAGATGAACTTTATGATTTTAGATTTACTTACAGAACCATTTGGAGCCAAGAACACTACCAAACTTCGAATCTTTCATCATTGGGGAAGAAGAAGGTTCAAGTACTGACACATCATTTTCTATTGATTTTTTCCCAGGTTCCATTAACCTATGATGGTAATCATCTTGTCTTAAATTCAACTTCAACCAGTTTGATGAAAACCCTACACAAGTTTTTATGCTCATAAACAATGAAAAGCAGGTTCATTAGTATTGAGGTTTCTAAAGTTTGTTTGATATTTTAGCATTCTTACTACACATAAATTTATAGTACAACATAAAAAATCATGCATATTGGAATTTGGTTTACTACACATTCAATGCTTTTTAGGCCTTAGCATTCATTTGGGGTCTTCGCCTAATGGCTTTCTAGTGTTCCAGTTTTGATCACCCAAAGACACATTTGAGAAAGATTTAAAAATTTTCCGTTCTAAAATATCATTGCTTCAACTGATAAAAAAAAATATATCATTACTTAAGAAATGAATTAATGGGTATTTAATTCCCATACTCCGTCTTGGTGACTATGCACACAACTAAATAAACATTAGTGATTTTGTTCGGGTCTTATTCAGATCTCTGCATCAAGGCACCAAGGTTGACATATGGTCTGCGGGAGTTGTCAGGTTCTGTGCAAAGCTGAAGCAAATTATCTGGGGATGTTCCTACCAGCTCTCCGAGTGAAGTGAGCCAGTATGAGGGAATAGTTGAAATGTTGACTACTCTTTTTCCCGTGTGGGTATGTATAACTTGCACACGTTAAAATGTTAGTGAGGAAATCTGTACTTGTTAAATTTTGGCAATTTAAAATCATTCAAGTTTAAATATCATTTAGCCGAAATAATTTTTCTGAATGTTCACTTGTATATTTGGCAGGTCATGTTGGGCACACTTATTGGATGAGGAGTTTAGCTCGAGATGTGCTGAATCCTGTCAATGAATTTGTGCTTGTCATCTCATGATCTGCATTAAATCATCAATCTAGAAATCTTGAACAGATTGGTGCATACATGTATTTCACACAACCAACTAGTCTTTCATGTGAATTTAATCTGGTTCTTTTCATGCATATGTGCAAGAGTTTGAAGATTCTATCATTAAACTTTGATGCCAATTGATGTGAAAATAATTTAGTGTTCTAGATTTTTCCTTTGCTTTTGTAATGTTCTCTAAGAGAGCATTCCGAGTTTTCCTCTCATCTATACATGCTCTTAATTGCTTCCTTGAAGTCACTGAAGGAAAATGTTGTAATGGTAAATTCAATTTTACATATATTGGTATCAACTTTGAGGATTTCGCAAAAAAGGAAAGATATATCAACCACATTTTACGTTATCAATTGATGGCCTAGTCTCAATTTCTATTGCTTTCATTTTTTTGGAAATTCAATACTGCTGATTTTCTAATGAATACTAGGTTCTTGATGTTCCTTCTCAGGATAGTGTAAAATTTTCAAAGCTTGTTACATGGGCTATCTCTCTTTTTCGGTCAAACTCTGCGTACATCTCGCTAATGAATCTGATCATCTGACAATTTTGTCAGAGGAAGGAAAAAGTGAAGATTCTCTGATTTCTAAGCTTTTACGTTGGGTAACAAAAGGATTTCAAGCATATCTAGAGGAATAAATGCCTCATTTCCTCCAAAAAGATCAAGGATAGAGACTCTACAGTCCCTTTTGGAACATGTCAAGAGACGGGGCCAAAGGTGGGAGAACAATTTTAATATTGATGAGGTACTTGCTGTTAACATTTTGTACTTACAGCAACTTCTTGGGATTAATTGTGGAGTGCTTCCATCAGTCATATCAGCACTTTGTCTATTGTTTCTCTCCAATACCACCAATTTACAAGGTACCAAAATTTTGTTATTTATTAGAAGTTTTGATTTTCTTTGAATGATTCCATTAGAGCAATTTATGGAACATATCAACTAGTTGCTCACATTCACCTTCTGAACCCTTGTTGACAATGTCCTAAAATTTATACACCACTAACAAACAGTATAGCCAATTTTTAAATGTTGAGACTCTGCCAAGTTGTCACGTTCTGAATCCAGCTTGAGTTGGGTTTGACTCTGCCAAATCATTTGCTCTGGATGCATGAACTCAGTCCGCATTTATTAAACTTGGCTAAGCTTTTACTGCTTCATGAAACAAAGTTTCGATGTAGGTCAAATCCCTTGCAGGACTAAGATTTAAAATCCTGAGTATAGATCCACTCAATTGGTGTATTCATTACCTGAGTAATTTTTTGAACAATTAGTAAGAATGATTTAACGTACTGAAAGTTGCATAGCATCTGATATTATTTTCTCATTTCTTTTTGTGGCAGGCCTATTTAAAGTTGGAATTATAACTTTTGATATGTCCTTGAATATAAATTACTCAGGCCTGGTGCCTCACACAACAGAACTTGCAGAACACATAGCACACGAGTTAGAAGTTAATCCACATCAGGTGACGTAATTTCTGTTCCGTTTTAAGGAATGTTGGACATTATTACGAATGCTCCCTAGTTGGTTTAAATTTATTGTAGTAGCCATGGGTATATAATTTCTTTAGTTTAGTCCATGTTGAAGCTAGTCATACTTATTGATGCTGATAACTAAATGTATGGTTCCAGGTCCATTTGTTAAATTTTACTAGCAATGGTAATGGTTCTTTCATAAGATGGGTCATATTTTCAGAAGTGTCTGCTGATTACATTTCTTGGCGGTAATAGTGGGAGGCAGTGTGGCCGTGTTGGTCATTTTTTCAACATTTATAATATGATTTGTTTGGAGACAGAAACAGAAAGTTCTAGGGACATACAAGCCAATAGACACCAGAGTCACTAAGCAGGAACTCCAGCCGCTGTAACTTGGTCGGTGGTGGCCGCCGAATGGTACAAACTAATTCTTCGTTACCTAGCAACACTGCAGTGCTATGATTAGAGACCAACGAAGCTGATAGTCTCATAGTGCAAAGAGTCGGGCGAAGAGATTGTGAATATGTTTTCATTTTATATGCATTTTATTTTTATTATTGTACAAATTTATCTTGGGTGCAGAAAATACAGACAATGCGCTTTAGTCTTGTTGAACTATGTATGTTAAAGTGGCCTAGCCATCATTCTTTTATTTTACAATGATGATTTTGAATTCTTGGATTGGTTAGTCCAGCGTTTAGTTTAGTCAGTTTTTGAGCCGCTAGTGGGAATGATGAAAGGGCAATGAGAAGGCAGTACTCATGAGTTGCAAACATCAGCGCATGTCAGCTACTTTAGCTAACTAATTAGACAGTGAGGCAAAATAAACAAAATATAATGGAGTTGATGTTCGGTAATGGACCTGAGCATTGATGCTCTTGGACCTGGGTCATTTGTGGGATGCATACAATGTGGAACCCTCATTTGATCCATGTCATTTGATGCCCATGACTCGAACTATGATCCAAAATTGGGCCGAAAGAGGATTTGCTTCATTTGATTCGAAGTGGTCAAAGGCCCTCATAACTTGATGGTACGTTGGATTTATTGAGTAGCTGTTTAATTGTAGTGGCATTTGACTGTTTAGCAATGAAACGTACACTAACGAGTTTCATAATTCTATGGATCACTTGTAATGCACATATATTGTTAGCTTTTATTAGAGTTAATCTACATTGAGTGTCCATCATGAGTGGTCATAGTAGTTCACCCGTCTGTGTGACTGATGTGCAGGGACTTACTTCCAATGCATGGAAGTCGCACAGATGTGTGGGCTGCTTTGATGCACATGATAGACTAACTGTTTATTTTATAGACTACAATCAGTCAAAAGTGTAGTTAGACAATCAGATGGACTGTAAGTAACTTCCAAATATATTAAATTTTTAATTAGGTTCTTGAACCCAGCTTCCAAATATATAGAACTGATTGGGCACCATTGTTCACACTTCACATGGCATGATTCATCACTCTATCCTGTCGATAACTTTGACCTTCCAATCGATGGCTTAAAGTGGATTATTAAAATATCTTATTAACAACAGTTGCCATTTACCTGCAAAATATGCATATGATCGGTTGGTTAAAGATTTTCTGATCAACACACTTGTGGTTGATAAGTAGACATCAAATTCAACATTTGAGACCAACAGATGCTTATAATAGTTGGACTGAGAGGATCATGTCATTGAACCACCTCTCCATACACGTGGAAAAGACACATAAATCTAGACCATCCACTGATCAGATGAATATTCATTTAATCGATTGTCATTTGATAATCCAAATTCATCCCTACCGTAGAAACAGGAACTTTAGTCATCAATATCAACTTTGATTGTAGTTTTAGGAACTTAATTGTGACTATAGTTTATCATATACCTTTTAAAAATAGATCTGTTAGCAGGTACTATAATTGTGACTTAATTTTGCAGACTTTTTGCTCATATTGATTAAGGCTGCTAGAAATCCTAAGCCTCATATGACAGCGAAAAAATTCACAGTTGTAACATAAAAAAAGGAATGTAGCATTTCGGTCAAAGACATCAACAGTTCCTAATAAATACACATAATATCCTAACAGGACACACCCAATCCAGGATTTGGCTAAATATTGTCAAAGATCCAGATCATTGACCAAACAATTCAGATTGATGGGAAGAGATGGACTAAGTGGACATCATCTTAATTCATACAAACTATTTTGTTTAATGGACTCAGTCAATCAATGCCCTAAAGAGAGCATACGCTTGTCTCCTTGGAACTGGCCACTTCATACCTTGGGGCCACTTTGGACAGTTGCTAAAAGCACTTTCCCACAAAATCACTTTTGTATCATTAATCCATCAGCTCCTTCTAATCATTGTGATCATCACCAAATTAAGAATTGTAGCCATCTAACCTGCATGAATAAAATAAAATTTGAGAATGACATTTCAGTTAGTTTGAGCATGAAATTATTTAGCTCCTAATCACATGACAACTGTTGGGGAGAACAGATGAAACTTTGAACACATTCTCATACCTGTAATACAATATTCAATGAAGTAATAAATTTAAAGTAGTGCAAATATTGATAAGAATAACATATATGCATTTCGCCACCATAGACTAGTTCGAAACTGAACCAGCAGACATTATAGGTAGCAGATCATAACTGCACTAGCGATAAAACATCATACGTAGAACTAAAATCCTGCTCTTTGCAGTCCCTGAGTAGATCAAATAGGAAATAACTTTTTCAGATTGGGTATCCGACCTCTAAGAGAACCTAACTAAGTTCTCGGGTAATACCAAAGATCATTATGCACTTGTAGGTAAGTAATAAAAATCAGGATTAAATATCTCAACTTTTAAGTTTCTTCATCTCATAGCATATTAACCAATACATGATACTTGATTGAACCACCAACTCAGCCCTCTAAAGAAATTACCACTTGGGTCGTTAATGTAAAAACTAGGAAGGACAACATACATCACTTTCACCAATTCTAAGCATCTCTTCTATATGCAGTTAACTCCTCACACAATGATTCTCCTACGGATGATCCTACATGGCATCATCAATTTACTCCTAAATCTGCCTTTCCACCACAATCAATTCTTATGCCATATTTCTAACATTCTAAATGATTCACCTGTAGTAACTAGTAAGTGATTCAAGAACTTAGTAGCATGTCTAAATACCTGGATACTTTCGTATAATAATTTTAAATACCTGGATACTTCTATATGCTAGTTTCAAATACTCTGTTCCAGAATTTAACCAGTTTAGAACTAAACTAGTTTCTGTTCAGGTTGCAGTGGCCTTTAGAAGCGTGGCTATAGAACCTGCTCAACATGGCTAGTCCACCAACCCATCACATATGATGGAGTTTATGCTATAAGCTTGCCATGCTTTATGATTTTAGTATGAATCTAATTTTAGTAACTTGAACCGAAATAGAAAATAAAATTCATTATTACTTTTTCTAAAATTCAGAAATACAATAAATGAGAGAGAAAATGGAATATAAATCTAAATGGAAAGCTTTAAGAAAAGGAAATGATACGATTTGGAAGTGTTGATGGCCTGGATCTTTGGACACCCAAAGAAGTAAGGTGAATTGCCTTAATTCGCTGAAATTTCTGCAGGCCATGCATATTAAAAGACACATACTCACAAATTACCTGCTGATAATATCAAGAGGAATTCCTGCATTATGTATATGATAAAAGTAATTTGGGTCATGATCTGCAATTCATAGTATTAAAAAATAAGTTCTTCAATTCAATTTACTGTGGACCATTTTTCAGCTTGAACGATCAATGGATCTTCATAAGCTTTGAAGCATAATTTAGTCCCAAGAGAAGATATTATCCCAAGAAATTGGGAGAGCTGCTCATTGCATTCAAAGAGCAATCCAAAACAATTAGTGGAGCTGCTCCTTGTCATCTGTTAGTATGTGACCGTCTTATTAGTAAGTTTAAGACTGCTACAAACGACCTTATTTAAACACGTAAAAAAATAGTCTTATTTTATATCTTTTTAGAGTCTTTTTTACATAGTGCATTACTTATAACTCCACACAGATTATAAGATAGTAGAAATTTTATTTCTATGGAAAGAGAAGTACATAACCGAACAGTGCATTACATAATGTTTCCACTACATTAGTTTCAGGAGTTTGCACTAACGGCATATGTTTTAAACCGATTTGCCTGCGAACATATCCAGTTATTGGCTCGAATCACGAGTAAGCTTGAAATTAATTCAGGTTCATCTTCCATGGACATTTCTGAGGGCCCAAACCAAAATATGAACTCGTCGCGAAAGATGAACTCTAAGGGGCCGTGAACCCACTGTGCGTAATGCCAAAGATCTTCGATCGCCATTATTTCTAATATATTGTAACCAATTCGACCCTCTCGCACCGCTATCATGGTGGTTGGAGGGGGTGGAAACCATAGGTCATCTCCTTCGTATTGGAGAGCACGTGCTTCACGAGCATGGAATGTACTTTCGATGAGATACATACCATAGAAATCATCGTCCAACTGGTATGCTAATTCTTTTAGACGACAATACTTACGAACTCTTTTAAGCATAAGACGCCCAGCCTCTGCCATTATTGTGTTGGGGATGGGATTCAGCATATTGTTGTGAATTGGATGACCGTAAATCAAGATCACGACCATACTTATAGATAACTTATTTGGCCCTTATGTGTGTTGTCAACTCGTAGAGGCTACCATTGCTCTACTTATGAGTATTGTACCATAGTTTCAGCAATGTCTATATTGTTAACTCCTACAGGCTAGCACCTACCAGTGAGATGGTTCAGGTCTATATACGTATTGTCCACTCACCATTGAATCTCGATAAGAGAGACCCTCTTTTAGCCGCGTGCGAGGTATGTGTTGTCAACTCATACGCCATCTCGGTGAATGCTAACTCCTCCACTCCATGTGTTGTCAACTCATACAGGCTAGTCATAGTCTCTGCCTAGTTCACAACTACGTAGGGACATAAAAGTCACTGTCCAACTTGTAGAGGCTAGCTCCAGCCGAAGAGACGATTTAGGTCTATATACATGTTATCCACTCTCCATTGCATCTCGATAATATTATTATATTTGTCTACGGGGTATGTGTTGTCAACTCACCTAAAGATAACTCATTTGATCCCTATGTGTGTATTATCAAATCGTAGAGGCTAGTATGTATTGTCAACTCATACGCCATCTCGGTGAATGATAACTCCTCCACTCTATATGTTGTCTACTCATAGAGGCTAGTAATAGTCTCTACCTAGCTCACAACTATATAATAAACACACATACAACACTTACTCATTACCTCTCAACCCCTTTTGTTCATCGCCCCCTATACACATTCATGGCAACCCTACTGCAGAGGATCCCAGCAGAAGTACTTCTTCAAGCCAGTCGATTCATTCTGAATCGGGTCCGCAAATATTACATCATGGATCAGGAGGCCTTCCCATTTAGTGATAATTTCTATGCTATGTACATCATCAAGGACATCTTCAAGCTTCACGAACCTTATTTATCCCCTTTTGAGGGAGATGATATATGGTGTATTCCACCTTACAGTACTCTAAAGCAAATAAACGAGCGATGCTTAGGGGCAATTGAGCTACTGGCAGTAAATGACCTTTCGACATATGCCCAGTGGATTATGGGCAGATTTGAATTTGCATTTCGCAATGAATTCTTATTTATGTTTGGCTCGTCGATGTGGTCCTCCGACCAACCAGATGTAATTTTCCTACGGTCTTGTATTCGTGCAAAAATAAACCTACGTCTTGGAAATCGATATAAGACATTTTGCGTTGATGCCACCCAATATTTCGACTGATTAGCAGACATGTATTTATAATATTTTCTATCTACATCATATTAGGTCTCGAACCTCCCTATCTTCTACTATTTTCTACTCGAGTAAATTTCGTTTACCTTCTTATGCATATGTAATTTAGAACTATCACTAATATGTAGTTTCATTTGGATACTATCTTCTTAATTTAAGGGTTACCTCGGTTTGATTCCTACCAAATTGATTTACTTTGCATGTTATCATATGAATGTAAGGGTTACCTTTGTTTGATGCTTATAAAAACCTAACTCCATCAATACAGAGCATAAGTTGGCCGCTTCAATAGCTTTAATACAACTCTGTGAGACCTCAATGCCCACGTGACACTGTTGCATCTGACACTGGAACCTTTAAACAAATAAATAATGGAAAACATTAAATTGTTATAGGTTATTCTAGATAAACGAATGAGAGATAAGATGCATAACAGATAGTGGAAGCAAATAAGAGTCCGTCAAGAAACTTTTAAAGTGACTATGTAGGCAATGAGTACTTCTGCAGGAAAAATGTTACCTTTAGGGGGTCTTTTGCAACTCTTTCGGTTGTGACCAGCCTCCCTACAATTGGCGCATTGCCGATATGCAACCACCTCACCGACACTCTTTCTTCTCAATTTTTTTGGTCGTCCTGTTGGTACCCTAGGAACTGGTGGCATAACTATTCTTTTCTCCTTAGGTTCGACCCACTTATCACTACTCAGAGTGGCATGAATAACAGGCTCGTAAGTCTTGCGGTACCTATCCACCGTGAACCAATCTTGAACGTATAAATAGGGACTTGTGCAACGATTATTTATGGCTGCCAATGCATGTTTACACGGGACGCCCAAAATTTCAAATTACCGACAAGAGCACGTGCATTTTTCCAGATGCACGGTATTTCTAGTATCACCAACAATTAAAAATTCATCAAAATCAGAGGGAAATGTAGTATACATGAACGACGCTCTATCATTTTCTTTAAGCAACTCTTCGGTCTTCGGCGTCATAATTGTGGTCCACTTTTCGGCCTCATTCCTTCTATTGTAAAAATATTCCATCACCTTCTTATGCGTACTTTCTATTAGACCAATGATCGGTAGCTCCCTAGCATCTTTCAGTACATTATTAAGACATTCAGACTGTGATGTGGTCGTGAGTTCGTATCTCCCAATAGGAAAATATGCTCTAGCCCAATGTTGTTTTCCAATCTGAACAATGTAGTCATACGCTTCTTCAGATATCTTCTGAATTTCACTCATTTATTTATCAAATTCAATTTCAGTATACGCGTAACATGCTTTCTTTGTGTGTTCTATTACAAGTTCATTCTTATACATACTCCTCAAATTTTTCTCAATGTGATATAAACAATACCCATGTGAAGCATACCGAAAGACTTTTGGCACTGCTTGAGTAAGACCTTTTTGTCGATCACTTAGGATTACTGCGTGTGAATCGTATCCTATAATCTCTGCCAATTCATGTAAAAAATATTCTCAAGAACTACTATTCTCTGATTCCAGTACGGCAAAACACAACGGAAATATCCTCTTATTCCCATCAATGCCGGTGGCTATGAGGAGTGAAGCTCTATACCTTCCGAATAAATGTGTACCATCAACCGAAATAAGTGGCCGCAAGTACTTCCTAAATGAATCAATGCATGGCCCAAATGCTCAAAAGACTCCTTCCAACTACCTCTAATATCATTGAGGGCGATCTCTTTTGCACGCCAAGCCCTCCGATATCCTGTATTGGTTTGAAATCGCGTTCTCATGTCACACATTATCTGCTTGGGAGTGAAGTTGCTATTTTCTTTTAGCTGGTCCTTCGCAATTGACGCCATCCAAATACTTGTAGCTTGACGATGGCTTTGTTGTCTATCTCGTGGCAACCCACAAGTATGCTCTGGAGTAAATCTTTTAATTTTAAAATAATCGGAGTCTCTCATCTTCGAAGCACGTATACGCCAAGAGCATCCATCTTCACGACATCTGGCAGCAACAACCTTTTGATTTGTTTTGGTCGGTTTAATTTCGAAGTTCCCATGCATTGCAAATTCCCGCAAAGCATTATGGAATGATATCTTCCCAGTGAATATTTGGTTTAAATTGAGAACACCGCTCACTTGTTGTGCCTCATCCACCACATATATCTCTTCAATAATAGGAAGCATGTCGTTTGTGTTACAAACGTGGGATTCTGTAATATCAGTCACTCGATTATTGTGCCTTGGTTCGCTATCAGGAGGTGTACCTCTACTTTCACTTCCGTCAAGTTCACCCCCCCTACACTCACTACAGTTCTCTGCATTGACGGTCCATATGCTGGCATCTATACTACCTCCCTTAGAGAGTGCAGTAGCTTTCTCATTCCCAACTGTACCGATATTATATGCATTGCCCTCGAACACACCTCTCAGAGATGCGCTTATATTTTCGTTGGCTGGATCAATGAGGACATGCACTAAAGGAGGGTCGACTTCATTTTCACTATCTGAAACACGTGTCACACCAATATGCCTGTTGAAGGACGGATAATCAATTATCAACTTAATAAATTTAATTTACGAGATAATCTCAATACTATTGACTTAGTAGATTGAATTAACCTTCCATGTGAGGATGAAGTAGTAGTGGGCCAAGTAGTTGCTGTTGCATTGAATGAGGATGAAAAAGTATGCTCTTCGTTCCTACATCAATGTAAATAAAATAAATTAATTCAACAAACACAAACCAACAAAGACATAAGTATATAAGCGAACTAATCAATACCGATCATAAATATATTACGCACCTTATAATATAAAGATTATTCAAGTGGGTGACAGGAGTTTGACATACAGTAGTCGATGTACTTACAACTGTGTTACGTTGAGTCTCAAACCCCTCTGATAGGCATGTAACGGGAAGGGACTCGGTGGGTGTTAAGCCATTAGAGAAATCAGTCAAAGGATCAGTATGACAATCATTGTCTTATTCGAAAGGAGCTTTTTGTACGTAAATACATATACTATACCCGACAAACTGTGGATAATGCATCATCTCATGCACGTCATTGTCATCATCAAGGTTTATCACATATTTTTCTCCCCCTACTTGTGGCATTACGTAGCTAAGCTTCAGTATTGTATCTTTCATCCGAATTTTTGTCACCTCATATATTTTGACAATTAAATCCTCTAAACTTATCTCTCTCTACAACCAATACTTTCCTTTTTCCGACCTCATACACCGGTTTTGTAGAGTCGAAATCATTTAATCGTCCATCATAAAAGCATAATAAGTAAACTTTATCTTCGGATGTAGCCATCGTTAATATCTACTAACAATGATTGTTACCAAAATAAAATTAAGTTAGACTAATCACTAGAGAGAGTCTAACTACATTAGAAATTATCAACAAGGATAACCAAACTTACAACGCAGACTACACTAGGTGACCGCCAACTCCATAGAAAGTATATTTTTCAACTCATAATACATTAAGGAATACTCAAGAATAGGTAAAACACTTGTAGGTCAGTTTACGGTCACTTTAGGACAGTTTGCGCCACTCTAGGTCAGTTTGCGCCACCTTAGGCCAGTTTACAGAGTAGACTGCATTCGGTGATCACCAAAACTGACATAAGATATTTTGAACTGACTTAGGGTAGTTTCAAACTGACCCATGATAGTTTATCTCACCCATTTATCTGTTTTAAACTGCCCTAGGTCAGTTTTCGCCACCCTAGGCCCATTTACAGAGTAGACTGCACTAGGTGATCACCAAAACTGACGTAGGACATTTTAAACTGACCTACGGTAGTTTCAAACTGACCCAGGGTAGTTTATCTCACCAATTTATCTGTTTTCAAGCGCCCAGGTGGGTTTCGCCACTCTAGGTCGGGTTGCCACCCTAGGTCGGGTTCTGAGAGAAGATCAGTCGGTGATCACCAAAACTGACCTAGGATAGTCTCAAACTGACCTAGGATAGTTATAAACTGACCCAGGGTAGTTTATCTCACCCATTTATCAGTTTTCAAACGCCTAGGTCGATTTGCCACTCTAGGTCATGCGCCACCTAGGTCGGGTTCTAGAAGATCAGTCGGTGATCACCAAAACTGACCTAGGGCATTTTAAATTGACCCAGGGTAGTTTCAAACTGACCCAGGGTAGTTTATCTCACCCATTTATCTATTTTCAAATTGCCCTAGGTCAGTTTGCGCCACTCTAGGTCAGGTTTGCCACCCAGTCGATTCTGAAGACAGACGGTGATCTCCAAACCCACCTAGGGTAGTTTCAAATTGACCTAGGATAGTTGCAAACTGACCCAGGGCAGTTTATCTCACCTATTTATTAGTTTTAAACATCCCTAGGTCAGTTTGCGCCACTCTAAGTCAGTTTTCGCCACTCTAGGCCCGTTTACAGAGTAGACTGCACTAGGTGATCACCAAAACTGACCTAGGGCATTTTAAACTGACTCAGAGTAATTTATCTCACCCATTTATCTATTTTCAAACTGTCCTAGATCAGTTTGCGCCACTCTAGGTCAGTTTGCGCCGCCCTAGGTCAGTTTACAGAGAAGACTGTATCAGGTGATCACCAAAACTGACCTAGGGCATTTTAAACTAACCCAGGGTTCTTTCAAACTGACCCAGGGTAGTTTATCTCACCCATTTATCTGTTTTAAACTGCCCCAGGTCAGTTTGCGCCACTCTAGGTCAGTTTGCACCACCCTAGGTCAGTTTGCGCCACTCTAGGTCAGTTTGCACCACCCTAGGTCAGTTTACAGAGAAGACTGTATCAGGTGATCATCAAAACTGACCTAGGGCATTTTAAACTGACCCAGGGTAGTTTCAAACTGACCCAGGGTAGTTTATCTCACTAATTTATCCATTTTCAAACTATCCTAGGTCGGTTTGTGCCACTCTAGATCAGTTTTCGCCACCCTAGGTCAGTTTACAGAGAAGACTGTATCAGGTGATCTTCAAAACTGACCTAGGGTAGTTTCAAACTGACCTAGGATAGTTGCTAACTAACCCAAGGTAGTTTATCTCACCCATTTATTAGTTTTAAACTGCCCTAGGTCAGTTTGCGCCACTCTGAGTCAGTTTTTGCCACCCTAGGCCCGTTTACAGAGTAGACTGCACTAGGTGATCACCAAAACTGACCTAGGACATTTTAAACTGACCTCGGGTAGTTTCAAACTGACCCATGGTAGTTTATCTCACCCATTTATCTATTTTCAAACTGCTCTAGGTCAGTTTGCGCCACTCTAGGTCAGTTTACAGAGAAGACTGTATCAGGTGATCTCCAAAACTGACCTAGGGTAGTTTCAAACTGACCTAGGATAGTTGCAAACTGACTCAGGGCAATTTATCTCACCTATTTATTAGTTTTAAGCGCCTAGGTCGATTTGCCACTCTAGGTGGGTTTTGCCACCTAGGCCGTTCTGAGTATCTTGCGGTGATCACCAAAACTGACCTAGGGCATTTTAAACTGACCTAGGGTAGTTTATCTCCATTTATCTATTTTCAACGCCTAGGTCGGGTTTGCCACCAGGTCGATTCTGAGAAGAAGCATGTCGGTGATCACCCGACCTAGGGCATTTTAAATCGACCTGTGGTTGTTTCAAGCTAACCTTGGTAGTTTTTTCACCATTCTCATTTTAAATCGCCTAGGTCAGTTTGCGCCACTCCAGGTCAGTTTGCGCCACTCCAGGTCAGTTTGCGCCACCCTAGGTCAGTTTATAGAGAAGATTGTATCAGGTGATCACCAAAACTGACCTAGGACGTTTTAAACTGACTTAGGGTAGTTTCAAACTGACCCAGGGTAGTTTCAAACTGACCCTCACTCATTTCTCTATTTTCAAACTGCCCTAGGTCGATTTACGCCACTCTAGGTCAGTTTGCGCCACCCTAACTCAGTTTACAGAGAAGACTGCACCAGGCGATCCAACCATAACATGAAAAAAATGACCTAGGGCATCATATCTAACCCGTTTCTGATTTTGATGTAGAGAAATAAAGAAGAAAAATAAGAGGAAGAAGAATCATTGAGAGAGATAGAGAAACTTACAGTGAGAGAGAGAGAAACCTTACCGTTTTTTTCGTCGGGGGCGTTGGTACGAAGTCGGCGAGGTTTGCACGAAGAGGAAGGGGAACCAGCGTGAGAAAGAAAGGAAGAGAAGGGAAAAAGGGAATAGTATAGGTTTAAACCCTTTATATATGAAGGGCATTTTAGGCTAAAAAAATAAAAAAGGCCTTGCTATGGTATTTTTAACTTATGGGATTCGATTGGCCTATAATTAATATGCTTTAGCATGAGTGAACTCAAAAATTTGGTGGGTAAATTTAAAGGTACTCAAGTTTGAGGTTATGGGTCCTACACTCCACATTTTGTGCTGCTCAGAACTCTCACTACTCTCTCTATGATAGGTATGATAGGAAAGAATGTGTCACACATATAAATTGTGTACGCCCCTTTCACATTATTGAAAAAATGGTGTAAAATGTGAGCTTCAAAGCAGTCAAATGGGGTTTGAGGGTAGGTGCCGTCAAAGATTCGGTACGTGCAAGTAAAGGTGGCTTGTAAAAATCTCAATAAAGCATTGATAGAGGAATCTTTACCAACAGTGAAGATAAAAACGTATGCAAAGACACAGGGACGTCAGCGAGAAGCTTTGTAACCATGAGCGATGGTCCAAAGCTCTACACCAACAAGCCTAAAAAGGGTATTTATCTATCTATGCAACCCATTTAACAGGAATTAATTCCTACTTTTTATTTAAATAATCTATGTTTATAACTATGATTCAGCTCTTCTTTCAACCCAGAAAAAAAAAAAACTAAAATCATAAACTATTCAATCACTTGCAGGGCAGTTGAAGCAAAAGACTTCAAATCTTTCTTCCAATACTAATCCTTCAATGGCGTCTTCTTCTTCATCTTCTTCTTCTGCTGCTCCTCCTCGTCCTCCTGCTCCTCCAAAGGAGTCATTTGCTAGGCGTTACAAGTTTGTCTGGCCAGTTCTCTTGACTGTCAATCTAGCTCTAGGAGGTGGGTTTGTTTTATTATTATTTTTTTCTCCATGTTTTTGGTATATGCTATAGAACCCATTTAGGAACTTGAACAATTAGTTATTTAATTATTATTATATTCCCTTATTATCACATTCAACTAGTGTAAAACCCTAGATTTTGATATAGGCTAACTTAAATTTTTGAGGTTTTTCTCCCTGGCAGTTGTATTGGAATTAGTGACACTAAATATTGAGAGATATTTATAAAATTTGGTTGCTTAGGGAAACTGAGGGTGAGAATTCTTGGACTTGGGTGAAAAAAATAATTGGAGTCAGGTGATCCACCAGAGTATTTGGCTAACTATTGTAATGGGAAAAGTTTCTAAAAAATGGGGCTTTGAACAAAAAAAACCCCATCATTTTCTTGCTATTACTAAACCCCCCAGCAGATTACAGTTATTAGAAAAAAAATTTCATTCCTGCTAATAGCTGTGCGGAAACCATTCACTGCAGTTTAATTTCAAATGGTAGCTAGCTGCATTATTTGGAAGTAGCTAAATAGAAATTTGTAGGAGTTAAAAGTAGGTAAATGTAATTTCCTTAAGCATCATCTATATTTGGTTGCAGTTGGTAAGATCTAAGTGCTTCCCTAGCTGGAACCTAGATAATTTTTGTAATTAGCTTATTCTCAGTTTCTATCCCTCTCCTAGCTGGATGCTTTATAGTTTTGCAATTAGCATGTTCTCAATCTCTAACTGTTTTCTTAACTGGGTCCTCCAAAATGGTTTTTAGTTAATGGATTCCTTTTTTTTTTGTACTCTCCATTCATCTCTAGTTAAATCTAATATATGGTTTGGCTGTCTCTTTTACTTGTTGTACCTGTTTATTTATATATTTTAATGTTGATGGATAAAAGGATGATTCTTCTCTATTGGTCTCCTTTGCATTTATTGAGACATTTGGACGGGGAGCACTACAGTTATTTAGATCAAGTTTGTGTTATCACCATGCCCTGCTTTGATCATGCGTCGAGTATGTTGATTTCTCTCTCTCTCTATATATATTATAAATATATCTATACATCTTTTGATTGATAGTAGAAAAATAAAACTTAAAGAGGAAACACAAAGTAGAACTAAAGCAAGTGATCAAAGCACCAAGAAAACAAAAAAAGAAGAAATGAATAAAGAACATCATCATAATGATTTAAACACACACACACATACATATAGGATCTCGGTTAGGTGCACCATTGGAGCATGGTGAGCGTATTACACGGTCCCCATGATTCTATGCATGGCACCCAAAACATGTTTTAGTTGCACAAATCATTTAGAAAAACGAATTTGAAAGCTCATCTTCATGGCAAAACTCAAAAATTGACTATAGTTAACAGCTCCAATGTTCAAACGGTATTAATCAAAAGGTGGAGATTAAGTTTATTTATTTATTTTAAATTAATCTATACATTGTCCCCTTAGTCCATGTGGCACCAAAACAACATTTTGGGTGCCACATGATACCTTTTTTAGAGAGCTTGGAGCATGGTGAAAGTGCTCCATTGGAACATCTTACTTTTTCTGTCTGTACATGCATGCATACATACATACATGCATGCATGCATACATACATACATGCATGCATGCATACATACATACATACATACATGCATGCATGCATACATACATACATACATATATATATATATATATATATATATATATATATATATATAGTTTAAAGGAAAAAAAATAAACCACAAAGTACCACTAAAGCAAGTGACACAAAGCACCAAGCAGACAAAAAAGAAGAAATGAATAAAGACTTGACTTTTGGCAATGGTAATATTAGGGTTTGATGAATATAGTTAGGGTTAGGTTGAAAGAAGAAGGAAGGAAGAAGGAGAAGTAGAAAGAGAAGATTAGCCAAAAATGATTTAGGGTAAATAAACCCTACTATTCTTTATATTATAATCGAAAGACATAAGTACCCTTATATTGCATACACACTCAATAATAAGACTAACACACCACTAATACACACCTATATACAATATGTACACCCAATACCCCTCTCAAGCTGGTGCAAAGATATTTATCATGTCCAGGCATCCATTGACAACAACACTCTGAAGTTGCATTGCACAAAGGGCTTTAGTAAGATGTCTGCCAACTGTCCTGAAGAGGAAACTTCTCAAAACACTCCCCCTCAGACGATACCTAGGAGGTGGATCCATGTACACTTGATCAAATTTACCATGGAGAAAAACATTTTTGATATCGAGCTAATAGCGAGATCCATGATAATGGCCAACCAAAGAGATCATCGCACAAACAAAAGTATGTTTGGCAGCTAGAGCAAAATTGGCAGTGAAATCCAATCCGGGCATTTAAGTGATACCTTTAGTAAAAAGATGTGCCTTATATCTTTCAACTGTGCCATCTTCTCTATACTTTACGTCAAGAACCCAACGACACCCTACTGTACGCTTGTCAGGAGGAAGATCACCAAGTTCCTAGATCATAATCTTCTCATGAGTACCCTTTTCTTCAGCCATAACAGCCGACTAGGAAGGATGTTTGAGAGCTTCTCCCATTGAATGAGGAATAGAAATAGTAGACGCTTTGGCTAGAGCAACAAGACATGAATGTGAGAGAGCCTAGTATGACACATACTGAGAAATGGGATGAGCATTAAAATAATTCCTCTTACATTTACGAATAGCAATAGGTAGGGAGAGGTTTCCTATATCAAAAGGAGAACTGTAATAGGAGAACCAAGGAAGTATTAGGTGCAGGTATACCCAAGGGAGCCGAGTCTGAGTGGATAGATGGCCATGGGAAATGAGGAGGTACAAACTTGCTTCAACGTCGATACATATGCTGCAAAGAAAGACGTCGACAGAGATGGAGGAGCTTCAGAAACTAAGCAGGACTTGCAAGAATATGAGAAACATGAAGCGAGGGCACAATGGAGGATTCTAAGCTGCGCAGAGGATTAAATATTTTTCAAAGATATAAGGAGTGCCCTCAAAGAAGGTGACATCCAACGAAGTAAATAACCTACGAGTCTTGGGCTCGTAGCACCTATACCCTTTAGACACTCCAGAAAGAGACATGGAATATATTTATAATCTAGTTTGTGTCTTTGAGGTCTAAAGTCTTGAACAAAAAAAGAACATCCAAAGATTTTAGGCTCAATTTCAAAAAGAGGTTAACCAGATCTAGAATGTGCATGGGAGATTCACCATTTAGGATGCGAGTGGGTGTGCGACTGATAAGATGTGGCATTGAGAAGAGCCACATGCTAATACAATTAAGGCACTTGCATTTCGCAAAAGGAGTGATCTAATCACCTTTATAAGATGCATCTTCTTACGCTCTGCAACTCTATTTTATTGTGGAGTGTATGGTCTGAAGAATTGATAAAGTTTCCAGCTTTTTGTAGATAGAAGATACAGACTAACGTATGAAGATGTGTACTCTCCACCATTCTCAGACTGAATGGTGTAAGTAAACTGAGTTTGAATTATAGTTGATAAACTAATATAAGTAGAGACTACTTCATCTTTTGACTTAAGCAGATGCACCCAAGTACATCTAAAATGGTCATCAATAGAAGTCACATAATATTTAGAACCATCAAAAGAAGACACTAGAGCAGAGTAGCCCCAGGCATCACTGTGAACAGACTAAATAAAGCATTACTCCAAGTCATATGAGATGAATATGAAGATCTAGTATGCTTTGACAACTCACAAGTTTGACATTGCAATTACGTATGTTAAATGAGGGAATACAAGACGTAAACTTTGAACATTAGCCCGTCCCTTAGAAGCACGAACCATAATTTTCCCTACACGTTTCTTATTTGAAACACCTTTCGGCGTTTCGGGAATCAGAAACGTGTAGGAACCATGATTCCTACATGTTAGGACCGCGGTTCTGCCGATTCTCGGATGCAAAAAAAAGAAATTATAAAGTAAATTTTTTTTTCCTTCATGCTCTAAAATTACCAGAAAGATGAAAAATATTACCAGAAAAAAAAACAAGCATAAATAAAAATAAAAATACAAGCTATAAAATCATATTAAAAAAAGAAGAAGCAAAGATACGATCATAACACGTCATTTAGGGTTCTTTTAAAGCTTTTAATGGTAGAAATTTAATGCCCTTTTCATCATTGCCCGATTTTAGTTTGGATTAGCATGCATGGATGCTGAGATGGATAAGATCAGATCTTTGCAATATCTCTCTCGGTCTCTTTCAAACGATATCTTTGCCTCTTGATTCTCCGTAAGAGATGAGAGATCTCATATTTTAAAACCCTATAGCAATGAATATGGGTTTTAAAATTAATAACTCTTGGTTTTCTTAACTATGGCCTTCACTTTTAAGGATTTTATAAACAATACCCTCAATTGATATGGGTTTTCATAAGTATACCCTGGTAAGCTTTGGATTTTTTATAGTATACCCTCTCATAGCATATGAAACATGGTTGTTTAGGACTTTAACTTGTAGAAAAGTTTGGATATAGTACAAAGCACCAACATCAAATAAAGTATTAGCATGAGTCACTTTTTAACATCTTGCAATATTTCTAATCAAGAGAACCATGCCTGCCATAATTACAGTGTATACACGAAAATCGAAAGGGAGCGACTCTCCTGACCGTCACTTAAACGCCAAAAATGGTGTTTAAATGATCTTACACCATCAATGGTTTAAGATGTGGGTGATCAGAACCGTCAAAGCGATACATCCTAGATTTAAGTGCAACAGGCCCAAAAATAGTGTTTTAGGGAGATTTAAACCATCCAATCTGTTGACTATAATATCAACTGCTGTTTCTAGCTTTAATGGCTGATATTAAAGTTCGTCAATCAGATGGTTCACATCCACTTATTGGCATGTTTCATTGGGCTGAGATATATTCCAATGATAGATTGCCACTAGGACAATTTAGATTGATCATAAATGTGTGCCACTAGGGCAATTTTAATGGTGTAAGATCATTTAAACACCATTTGGTGTTTAAATGTCGGTCAGGAACTTATCCTATATAGAAAAGGGCATTCTCTCTCTCTCTCTCTCTCCCCCTTTCACGTACATTCACCTTAGCATATGCTAGAAACGAAGGTACAATAATTACATTGATATCACGTGGGTTGGATTTCACTAGCTGTGTACATATGACTAGATATTAAGTTGCTTGCTATGTGTTACCGTTGGTCACACCTCTTATGCCAAGTGGTGTTCATATATTTGATTAATTTAAACAATAGCACTTAATAGCCCATCATTAGTGCATTTGTTAGACAAAAAAAATATAACCATCAGATGAGCAAAATAACCATTTTAAAATATCACTGGTATATTCATTGGTGTTCAGCCAAACACCTAATACCAATCTATTATCAGATTAGACATTTGCACTTGCCGCCTCCAACCCGAGCATGAGCATGGACAAATGTTCCAAACATTAGTCATTAAATACCATTCAATAGTTTATTTTAAAACTAAAATAAAAAGAGCTGAAATCTAATTAATAAATGCTATATCTTCATCACTACAAGCATTTAAATATAACTATTTTTAGCTTTTGCAACATTTCCAATGAAACAACTCAAGCATCCTCCTCGTCTTCTTCTTCAACCAATTAAATATAAACTAATTTGGCATTTGCAACATTTCCAATGAAACAACTCAAGCCTTCTCTTCCTCTTCTTCTTCTTCTTCTTTTTCAACTAAGCTATTTTGAAAATTGGAAAACTGCAAGTCTACAACTAAGCTAAGCTGCTCATGGATTTGTTGAACCAAATGATTTTTTCTCCTACAATTTATATTCAAAGCATCTAAAGGTAAAAGCTTGATCTTTTATTTCTTTTTTTAGCTTTATTATGAACCCTAATATAGATGAAATATGTAATGGAGAAAGTGAGGATGAGATAGATGATGCAACTATTACTCCAATGCGGAAGTATGTTACTAAGATTGTTGAAACAAAGGATCTAAAGGGGGAGGTACTTTGAAATTTACATGAGAGAAATCTTACTCTAGCTCTTATTCCCAAGTTAGTGCTCATTTGATCCGGCTTTTGCCTAATCAACCAGCTCAAGGCATTCCCGTGTGTCCAAAGGTTTCTCCAATTGAAAGGGAGAGGTTACGAAAAGAAGAGAGGGAAGCTTGAGAAGTATATGGAGATACTAGTAGTCAGGGAAAATCAAATAAATACCAATCAATCAGTGAAGTAGCAACAACAAATAGAACACCTTTGAAAAGTCGGCGACTAGCGAAAATGTTTGGTATTGGTGGGTGGGATGAAGTAGATGCTAAAATTGCACGTTGCATGTATGCCAATGGACTACCTTTCAATGTTGCTAGGTCACTTTATTGGGTAGATATGGTGAGTGCAATAAACCAAGCTCCCAAGGGTATGAACCCCCTAACTATGAAAAATTACGTCCTTCATTGTTGGATAAAGAAAATAAATGTGCAAAACTCGCTAGCCTCTCTTTCTCATGAATGGAATACATATGGAGTATTAATTGTTTCCGATGGATGAACGACTGTGAAAAAATGAAACATTGATTAACATTGTGGCAATTTTTGGAGGCTATTTTATGTTTGTAAATGCACATGATTGCTCCGAAATTGTAAAATCGGGAGTAAATATAGCGAATTTACTTTTTAAAGTGATAGATTCAGTTGGAGCATATAATGTTGTGCAAGTACTAATGGCAAATGCTTCAAATTGCAAAGCGGTGAGACAAATTATAGAGCTTAGACATCCTCACATGTTTTAGTTTGGTTGGTTGGCACATACATTAAATTTGCTAATGAAGGATATTGCATAGTCTAAAAATTCGTGTTTGACGTTTGCAGATGAGCAATACAAGAGAGGTAAGAAAATTGGGAAGTATGTCAAAATTCACGCTTGTTTCCATATATTTTCAGAATTAGAAGTGCTGAAAGTAAATAAAACAAGATTCGGGCCACTATATTGTTCATTAGTCTCTATGGTTTCAAGTAAAGAGTGGAGAGAGATGAAACTTGCTAGTAGTGGTGAAGAACATGAAGAAATTGAAAAGATCATTTTTAGTAATGATTTTTAGATGCAAATGAATTAATTTTGAAATTCACAAAGCCCATTTTCAACATACTAAGGTTTGTGGATTCTGATAACGTAGTAATTGGAGAAGTATATGAAGAGATGGATACTATGGTTGGGCATGTAAAAGAAGCTCTTTGTGCTGATGGAGTACTTTATCAGGTAGTTTATGAAATCATTGTTCAACGATGGGATAAAACTAATATTCTATTACATTGTCTGACATTTGTTCTGACGCCTAAGTCCTATTCACAATAATGGTTGGATACGCTTGCTCCTGGTGGTGAGAAAAGAAAGAAGTCTCATGTCGATCCAGTGGTACAAAAAGTTATGTAAGTGCACTGAAAAAATTAGTTTAAGATCAAACAGTATCACAAGTTATTAGAAAGGAGATAAGTGAGCAACCAAGGTGCATTTTCATGTGTTGAAGCAATGACGAATCAGGGAACATTGGATGCCATTTCATAGTCGAACCTCTATGCTGGTTCTACAAAATTGTATTCATTGGCAGTGAAGTGTTATCTCAAAGTGTGAATTCATCGCATGCAGAGAGATGTTGGAGCACATACAATTACATTCACAATGTGAAAAGAAACAAAATGAGTGGGCGGAATCTTTAGTTTATGTGCACTATAACCTTAGAGTGTTGAGTAGATTTAGAAATGATTACTTGACTGATTATAAGAATTGGGATATTGGTGCAAAAGAAGGTTACGTGGAAGAAAATTTGTTGGCACATGAGAATGATATAAGAATTGCCTTAGATAGTTTGCCTCCTTGTGTTTCTCAAGCTTCTTGTCCTATTCAAATTGGCCTCTCTTTACAGCCATTGTCTCAAAGCGAATCTCTAACTCATGAATAACAACGTTTAGAGGTGAAGATGACAAATAAGCCGCAAAAGAGTTGAAGACTTAAATTTTGATTTTGTTATTAAAGCCAAACCTTTTTGTTTTTTGAAAGTTTTTTGTATGATTCAAGTGTACGCTTTTTTTAATATATCACTAGAACTTTTTTGTAGCTCCAAATGGATGTCTTTTGTAAGAATCTAATGATTCTAATCTAAGAGACTAGTTAACCATTTTGAATGTTAAAAGTGGATGTCTCTTCCAAATTTTGTGAGTGAATATATACTCTCTTATTCTGATGGGACTCTCATCTAATTAAATATGAAGATGCAACTTTTGCAAGAGGCTAACTGAACATTTTGAATTTTTTTAAAACAATATATAATATATATGTATAGGAGTGTGTGTGTGTGTGTGTGTGTGTGTATATATATATATATATATATATATATATATATATATATATATATATATATATATATATATAGGCGTTCCCGCTTCCTTGACTTAAAAAAATCGCTGCTTCGCCGCTCCTGCTTCCACACCCGCTTCATGCAACTAAGATGTGAGCCGTCGGATTAGTGAACTTTATCATCGACAATTAACACTGAGAACAGTAGTTAGTACTAGATACGTTGAACCATGGATGGGACACGATGTTAAACCATGCGAATGATGTTCTCTATATTGGGTGTACATATTGGATAGGGGTCAATGTTATCTTATTATTGGGTGTGTTTGTAATGTAAGTTACTAGTAGGGTCTCCTTACCCTAACTAAGTCATTCTTTCCTAATATTCTTCTCTCTTTTTTACTTCTCCTTCCTTATTCCTTCTTCCTTCAACGTCACCCTAATTACATCCATTAAACCCTAATACCTAGACACATTGCACGGGTGCCAAGTGTCAAAGTGTCATAGATATTTGGCATGCCAATTTCTAAATATTCCAATTCGGTGGCACGACCAAACTTATATTTTAGATAACTAGTTAAGACTTCATTAGCCTAACAATCTTAAGGAACTATAAACAACATTTATAACATATAAATTTCCTTCTTCATCAACATGTTCGAATATTACTATGTTAAACATAGTAAAGGATGAGGTGAAGCTATAGTTTTATGAGGATGAAGGAGCTTGCCTCTATGTATAGGGTTGTGCTCATCAAATTTGTTGATTCTTGTGGGAAGTTTCGCTTCGGATCTCACTCTTGATGGCTAAGAAATAAAACCATGTATAAGACAGAGAACGAATTAAGATTTGATCTTCAATAACTCAATATACAAAGAAACATTCCTATATACGTTATTGTGAGCTTTGAAAAATAATGAGTTCTCTCTCTGAACAAGTTCCGTGATGATCGATGACAATAGTTCTCTCTTTCTACTTCTCCTTCCTTCTTCCTTCAACGTCACCCTAACTACATCCATTAAACCCTAATACCTAGACACATGGCACGGGTGCCAAGTGTCAAAGTGTCATAGATATTTGGCATGCCAATTTCTAAAGATTCCAATATGGCAGCACGACCCAACTTATATTTTAGATAACTAGTTAAGACTTCTTAACCTAACAATCTCATGGAGACTATAAACAACATTTATAACATAAATTTCCTTCTGCATCAACATGTTCTAATATTACTATGTTAAACATAGTAAAGGAATGAGGTGAAGCTATAGTTTTATAAGGATGAAGGAGCTTGCCTCCATGTATACGGTTGTGCTCATAAAACTTGTTGATTCTCGTGGGAAGTTTCGCTCCGAATCTCGCTCTTGGTGGCTAAGAAATAAAGGGTTGAGATCAAGGCAAGGGTACTTGATTCCGGGGTGTTTCAAGATCTCCAAATCTTCTAAAAATTGAGCTTCTCTTTTTGTTGAAGTCTTTCTCTAATGGAGTTACCAAAGAAAGGAAGGAGAAGATGGAGTTGAACAGTGAAATTTGTATGGCCTCTTTTTGGCCTATTTTTCTTGGGGTTTTAAGAGCCTTTAATTCTTATTTTTGAGATTTGCATGTGCCCTTAGGATAGGTGCCGCATGACAATTGATTTTTATTATTTGTCTTTGTCTTTTAAAAAAAACTAAACATAAAGAAAATATGCTAGGCACGTGGCAATTTCGAATTTTGCAAGGAGAGTGTCATGATGGCACTCTCATGTTTCCAATATAAGTTACTCATGGCACTCTCATGTTTCCAATATAAGTTACTCTCTAGGTCTCTATTACCTTTCATTTAGTACAACTTTGATCTTTCTTTTTTCTTGTGTTCTCAAAGTATGCAAAAGTCTAATATCCATTCATTCTATGGTGCGTACAGGTCTCTATTACCTTTTATTTAGTCCAACTTTGATCTTTCTTTTTTCTTGTGCTCTCAAAGTATGCAAAAGTCTAATATTCATTCATTCTATGGTGCATACAAGGTTGGAAGTCTTTTAGCGAAGTAGCATTTTGTTAATGCCTTAAAACAGGTGAGATTAGGAAGATCTAACTGATTAGGTGGTGGAGATTTATTCTCCCAAAAGGCCATTAATGACATGTGAAAGCCAATAAGTAGACTCCTACTACATCTATGGTGCATGTGGTTACCTGGTTCATTATTAGCCTTGGTAACTTGTGCAACTAGTCTTTATGGAAAAGTTCAAGGTCAAATGGATAAATGGTCTAGATGCTAGCAGAGATTGGTGATTTGGAAAAGTCTTTTAGCCAAAGGACCCAATAATGCATGTGATAGCCAGAGCTCATAATTGCTTTACTCCGATGCTGACCTTAATTTGTGTGGATCTCATTGTGGACACATCTAAGGGTTATATAAAAGGGTCACTTTGACTTTTGCCAAAGTAAAAACTTCACAACTAGGGATGGCTGAGATTAATTCCAATCGTCAATACACCTCATAATTACTTAGAGCCATCTGAACTCTCAAAAGTCAAGATTTTACTAGTTTGTGGGTTTGAGATGAATGCACATATAATGAGATACCTCGGTTCTATGAAAGTCCAGGTCAAACCTATGAAGGGCCCACATTCTGCATGAGTAAGAATTATATTAATTTATATTAAAATTACAATTTTCAGCCCTTATAATTTAGTTATTTACAGCCTCCTGCCGTTAGCATGGCTAAAGTTGACTAGCTAACACATAGTTCGGGTATTAGTGACTCTGAGGCTATACATTTGGTCAATGTGTTCCATGTGACTAATTTTCATTTGAATATAACCATTGAAATTTCGATATGAATCATTCACCCTCTAAATTAAGTTCTAATACACCTTTTACCATGAAAAATTGAGAATCCAATCTAGGGTTGGAATGATTGAGCAAGGGTTTCCATATAACTGTGATATGTCTATATCTTCATTGCAGTACCCTGAATTTTTGGGTGCAAAGCATTTTGTGAAATAGATTGATATGAGCCACAAAAATTTAGTATAGGAATTGATCAATTGTATGAGATCAATGAGATATTGTGATCGATGAATATTGTATGTTTTAATAAATATAGATCGCCTAGTTAGATTAACAAAATGACAAAAGAAAATTTCCCACCCTTTGATTTATGGGATAGAACTAATCTTTATTGCTCAAAGACACATGAGATGTGTCAGGAAGTATGAGATGATAGTGCGACACCATATCACAGTCCCACCTAAATGCCTCGAACCATTGGCCTATTGACATGGAAACACCTTGAGCCATGGGCAGACATGACGAGGCAACACCTTGAGCCATGGGCCAACGTGACAAGGCAACACCTCGAGCCATGGGCCAAAGTAACAAGGCAATATAAGAGTTCTCAACATAGTGAAATTATACATTGGACCCTTTAAGTATACCTTGCAACTCAAAGCTTACTCAAATCATATGGGCCCAAACGGACAACTATAGATGGATTGTTATAAAAATGGCTATAACACCAAAACCACCCAAACCTTCCTCTTCAAAGTTGGTATGAAATGTGGGAGAGACGGTGGCTGAAAGGGGACAAGACCATGCATAGCTGACCTTAGGATTTGCGCCCAAAATGTTGCTTACACGCAAGATGCAACCAACATTTTTAAAACCGAAACGACTATACATTGTAACCTCTTGTCAAATAATAACATAAAAAGAGACTCTCAACCAAAGCTATCGTCTCCCTTTGTCTACTCACAAAATCCCACCCAAATTCATATAAGTTAAAGCAAATTAACTGCAACAATCCATGCGTACCCGGGGACTTAGTCGGGTGCTCTAAGAGGCCGGATACCCTGCTATTAAAAAAGAGGGCAGCAATTCAACTTGAGCTATAAGCAATTATCTGAACTGGGCCTAGAGATCTAGGAGGAAAGAGCAAGAGAAGTGCTTAATCTGAACTGTCAACATTAAGGGAAGTCTCTGATCTCGATTAAATCTAGGACTGTGGTCTATTGTATAAAATCAGGAAGATTGAATGAATGCATATGTAAATTGAACCTGGAGCTTTTTGCATGAATGATTTACGTTTTATTTGATTTTGGTTTGGTAACACTTATGCATGATTAATCGAATAGAAGTGGTTGAGATTTATGGTGATTTTACATGGGCTGTGTTACAGAAGAGATCTAAGTATGAGAAGATGCTCTTGCATGTTCTTTCTTATTTTTCTGCTTGAATGGTAAGGGATTGAGTTCAAATATGATCAGCTATTTCAGAGATTAATTGGTAGCTGATGATCATGCATGCTTGCTGTAAATTAAGTTTAGCTTCAATAGATTCAATGACTTGGCTGAGTGGGCAGTGATCGTCATGTGCAAAAAAATATCCAATCACCTGATCTGATCAGTGGCCTTATAAATTGTTGAAAATGATAATGGTTTGAGAAATAAACAAATGAAAATGAAATTTAAGATATATTCTAAATTTTCCATGAAATTGCAGCTTTTTTTGGGGTTTTTGGCAATGTTCCGGCCAACGGCGGGGCTGATCAACCCCACCGATTGATGGCTAGTAACCAGCCGATTCGACTGTCGTTGGCAACCAAGCCGGCTAGCCATCCGAGAGAAAGACCTGATGGGTGGGGTTCATGGCTGAAGAAACCCTTCTCTTTGTTTCAGGAAACGAAGAAGATAAAGGGGAGTCGTGGGTCCAAATGATTTGGGCTAGGCAGGCCCAACTCGTGTGGGCGAATCTCATATCTCCTGGTTAAATCGCCGGGTACGTGTGGCTTGCTGCTCTTAATTTACAAAAACTAATACGAATTGAGGTGAGATTTTGTGGAGCTTATAGAGTTTGACTTTTGAGGCTCGGTAGGGGCAGAGAGAGGATAACTTTGGTTGGGAGGGGGACTCCCCTTTTTACATTGCTTTCTTACAAGTGGTTTTAATGTGTACTCGTTTCAGCCATCTAAATTTTTTTTGGTTGCGTGTAAGAAACATTTTAGGCCCAATTACAATGTCTGTTGTGCATGGTCTTATCCCTTTTCAGTCACCTTCTCTCCCACATTTCATAGCAACTTGGAGGAGGGTGGTTTTGGTGTTATAGCCCTCCTTATAGTAGTCCATCTATAGCCATTTGTTTGAGCCCATTTGATTTGGGTGAGTTTTGAGTGGTGTATTTGAAGGGTCTAATGTGTAAAATTTCACTAAGTTGAGTACTCTTATATTATCTTGTTACGTTGATCCATGGCTCGAGGTGTTGCCTCGTCACGTCTGCTCATGCTTGAGTCGTTTAGGTGGGAATGTGATATTGTCTGTCACACCATTGTCCCATGCTTCACAATTACACATCACGTGTGTTTGGGCCATAAAGATGGGTGCTATCTCGTAAATCAAAAGGTGGAGAAATTCCCTTGTCATTTTGTTAACCTAATTATGCGATCTATATTTGTTAAAAATATATTATTCATCTATTGCGTACCATTAATTTATAGATCACAATATATCATGGTCCCATACCATTGATCAATTACTATATTTCCATTTTGTAGCCCATTTCAAGCTATCCCACAAAATGCCTTGTACCCAAATATTGGGGATATTACATTTATCGCCTTTCTTAATATCAAAATTAAATTAATCTGATCCAAGTATTGCGAACACATTGATACAAATTTCGGGGTGTCACAAGCTGCCACTTTGATGGGCTTGGATTGGTCAAAAACGTGTGCCACATGGCATAAAAATGGGGCTGTCAAGGCTCTATCTCTAATGGAGCTGGTGATACTTCCTTATCCTTTTGCATATATGTTTGTATTAGAACAAGTCTCAATCTGCGCTTATTTTTGCACGCGATTGTTAGAGACAAGTTTATCTTCGACAATTTGTCTCAATCATTTCAGTTTTGGGCATGGCTGAGGTGTGTTATTTTTTTATATATTTTAAACCATGATCTTTTCAACACAATAAACCAATCCTAGCACTCGATGTTGTTGGAATGTTTATGTGTAGTATTAATATGAATGTTGTGTGGAGTAGCTTTCGGTGTGTGTATATATACATATAATAGTTGTCTGTTAATATAAATGCTAGTGAGGGCCTCTCTACTATGAAGCTTTTGTCATTCTTTTGTCTCTCTAATCTTATTCTCTCTTCTACTTCCTCCAAGCCTTAAACCTAAAACCACTAACCTAACCATAATACCACCTCTCTATCCCTAAAACCACTCACCCAAAACCAATGTTGTCAAAATCGAATCATCTCACAATATCGTTTTGGATTTTATGAATAAAATTATATCGCTAAATCGAGATTCATATCAGTTTTTATTAAATAAGAAAAAATAAAAAAATTATCCAATAAATCTAAAAATTTAAATGATAGCCAAATATTCTCATATTCACAAACTATATAAAATGTAAAAGAAGTATGAATTGATATAAATGTACAAAATTACTGCTGAACTCTTCCACTTCCTCCTCAATTATTAAAACGTATATATTGATTTATTTACATATCTATAAAACCTTGATCATCAAGGTTTTTGGAGACCAATCATAAATATATATATATAATTGGTCCATTACTTAAAAACATGAAAAAAAATGGTTGAGATGTGTTGTCCACTAGGGACCTTCAAACTTCAAAAGCATGCTTCCCTTTGATGGCCATCAGCATAAGGGAACTTTTGCGTCAAGCGGTAACCAAATCCATGTTCGTGCCACAAATATATTCTAAAAAAAAAGAAATTTTTTTTTTTTGAAGAAGACGAAAAAATCCTAGAAACTTTTTCTAAGAGTGAACCAGAAGAAGTTTTAAAAATATTGATTCCTAAAAAAGGCAAAATATGAAGAAAAATAGGGTTCACTCTCAATCTGTTGCTATAAAATCCCATATGAATCAAATCGTAAGATTCGCCTCTCTCAATCTGTTGCTATAAAATCCCATATGAATCAAATCGTAAGACTCGCCTGAATCATAGGATTTGAAATCGCATTATAAGATTCAATATATGAAACTAAATCGAATTGCTGAGCTTGGGATTCGATTTGAATTGTAGGAATCACATAGAAAATCGTAGGATTTTGAGAACAATGCCTAAAACCGTCTAAACCTAAACCCTAAACCCTTCTTTTGGTATCAGAGCAGGGTCCTTGTCAATTTGTAGGTGCCACGTCAATTTGTAGGTGCCACCTCATCCCCTCTGTTGATGTCAGAAGGTCAACCTAGTTGACCTTTTTGACTTGAAATTAACTTCATTTGATTCGGAATTCCCCGTTGATTCCTTTTCCCTCTTGGTGTTTTTCAGTCTGGAGCATCTAACGTGAAGTTTTGAAGGCATCTTTGCTCACTAATGGTCTCGCCCATATTCTCATGATTTGGTGATTTGATCTTCTGTGTGGAGTTTTAATCCCCAAACAAAGTTGGAATCTAAACCGGTTTTCAATACAGATCCATTTAAATCTCGTTTCGAGGGAATCACTGAGATTTGAGAGAGAAATCGTGATTATCATCTGCACCGTTGTGTCTTCGTGTCTGCTCTGTAATTTGTGGGATTCCATTTTTATTAATTTATATTTTATCTGAAATCTGATTTCTGCCAATGTTTTGGAAATTTCCACGACTTCTCTATGAGATCTTGAATGATGTGGCTCTGTTGGTGACTGCATTGATGGACTGTCCCTTGATGTCTACCATATCGCAGTTTTTAATTTTCCTTAAAAGTTTTGTTGCTAAATATTTTTTTATTTTGGTGCTGTTGAACGAGTGCAGCCGGTGTTAAAATGACTACTATGTGGCTGAAGGTTGTGTTATTGTTTTGATGATTTATGATTTGCTACTTGATGACGATGACATGATATAAGTCTGATATGCCTGATATCTGAACTAACTCTATTTGTTTGATAGAAAGTATGTCCAGAAGGGATGTTGGTAGTGTTGGCTATCTACGAATGTCGGTTAGGAGACTAGGTCTCATAATTAAAAAGAAATGGATGCTTATGTTGTTGATGATGGAAAAGTAATTTATATTGGCATAATATCCCTGGCCGACATTTAAACACCAAAATGGCGTTTAAATGATCTTATACCATTAAAGTTAGACTTTTTATCTCACACCATTGAAGTGTGATTTATCATTATGCTATGTAGCGCACATCTCTGGTCAATCTAAATTGGCAAAGTGGCTATCTATCATTGGAACATGTCTCACCCCAAAGAAACATATGATTGATGAGCTTTAATATCAGCCACTAAAACAACGGTTGATATTATAGTCCACATATGAGATGGGTTTATATCTCCCTAAAATATCATTTTTGGGTCTGTTCCACTTCAAGGTATGATCTGTTACTTTGACAGTATGGACCACCCACATCTTAAACCATTGATGGTGTAAGATCATTTAAACACCATTTTGGTGTTTGAATGATGATCGGGAAAGTCGGGTCCATTTATTTTGTGTACTTATGGGACTGTGGTGTAGCAGCTTACCTGTTTATGAGGACAAAAAAGAAAGAACAGATTGTAGAGGATGGTGAAGTAATAGTAGAGGTTTCTCCTGCACCACTTGAGAAGAAGCCTACTACGGTTCCTGAGAAACCATTACCAGAATCACCGATCACACAGCCTGTAAAGGTGGTGCATGAACCCATCCCCATAGAGGAGCAGCGCGAGCTTTTCAAGTGGGTATTGGACGAGAAGAGGAAGCAAAAGCCTGCAAATGCTTCGGAGAAGAAATGTATCGACGAAGAGAAGGCCATTCTCAAACAATTCATTCGGGCGAAATCTATCCCAACGTTATAAGTATGAAGCTCAGTTACAGTTTGACATTTCAGAGATTAATTTTCTTGGATTGTGTTGCGTTTCATTTGTTTTTTGTTTGGGTATATTGAGGGGCTTTTCGATAACGATTTTTTTCTTTTTTTTTTTTGTTTTTCTTTGTTAAACTCTCATTATGTTGTTTCTAAGAAAGGGGAATTGATGATGTGGTGCAACTTTTTTTTTGAAAAACGGGGTATCAGGCATCTTAGAGCACCCGACTAAGTCCCCAGGGGGATAGATCCCCCACGAATGGCCAGTAAAAGGTGGGATTCTTACTCGGAACCTCCGCTTCTTGAGGCGTGGTGGATCAAGTCTGACGGTGGCCAAGGGATCTGCTCGGCTTTGTAAGGCCGACCGACATGTTTAGATGCCTGGCCCTCACTTTTTCTTACTTGAAGACAGAGTGGGCTCGAGGCGACCGGTGAGTAATATTCTGGAATTGAATCCCCATTGTTTTGTGTAGTGTTAGATCCACCGTTCAATCAGCAAAATGTGCAATGCAGTTGAGTATACAGGGCAGGTATATCTTTGAATCTAAAGCTGTCGGTTTTCTTGACTTTGTGTACCCTTAAATCCTTGGAGTGCTCACATGTATGCTTGTTTTACCCTTCAATCCAGTCTTACCTGTACTGTAATTTACGAGGTAGGTGATGCTATGACTGTGAACGGGTCGGGTTGGGCCAAATTTTGGCTTTGCAACTGGAAAATGTTATATGCCCGGCCCGACCCGGCCTGGCAAACCCTATATTTTCCATGATTCTATATATAAGTTGGCTCGGGTCGACTCAACCCGACCTGAACTGAAGCTCACGTTCAACCTGACCCGACGGGTCAGGTTTATGTGCCTGACTATGTAAAAAATTTGGGTTGGGTATTGGGTCGACCTGACTCAGTTGACAGCGCAAGGTGATACCATAGGCTTATTGAGCTAGTATTAAGTGCCCACCCCAAGCACCGAGGGCAGTGAACGGGTCAATCTGTCCCATAAACATATGATTGGTGCTCATAAATATCTGTGTATGGCCGGTGGTTTGACCACTTTGGTAAAGGGTGATTGAATTGTTGCACGGCCTTGGGGCACGGGTAGGACTAGCTTCCGGCAAGGTTGTTACAAAGAGGATCTTGAAGGTACCTGTATTGGCAAACCAGGATTCTTCCTTCTCAACCCTAGTTTCGTGTGCTCAAATCATTGGCTGCTTTGAATCAGACGATGGAGATCATTTTTCGCCTCAATCTTCCACACAATCGATCTTGAGATTATGGGCTTACCATCATACGGTCAGAAGTTGATTCTATATAGCACACATCTCAACAAATGAACATGTGGGCATAATCACATAGGATGGGTTCTTGGATCACTTTTTGAGATGTATGTCATGCATGATCAAAATCTGACGGTCTTATAATAGGCTCATGATCTCAAATTCATTATGGGACAGCCAGTGGTTTAGCCATGCGAAATTAGAGTTGAGAAGAAGAAATCTTGGGTTGACAATAAATGTAACCATCTTGGATCTGATTTTTATTATTTATTTATTATAATTATTAGTTTTTCAGACCTTCGATATCCTTCACGGTATAAATATCTTATATATTTGATAGTGTGTTTATTTTATTATTTTGGGAACCTAATGTGACTCCTTTAATTAATTAAATAAGATTTAGTTTACCAGACTTCAAAATGCATGGAAGTCCGCGCGTTCCCAAAAAAACATCTATGTAGTGCGATTCAAAGTGGGTAAATGAATTTAAAATGAACAGTTTACATGCCAATACGGAAAACATTGCTCATTTTAAAGCCATTTGACTGCTTTGCATTGCACATTGAAGTTTATTGGCAGTGTATGCTTAGGCCCACAACATCTTCACATTGGGTGCAAACTTGATAACAAATGGTGCCACATGCTCAAAATCAGTGACCCGTTTGCAAACTGTTGCCAAGGGGAGCAGGTGACTTACGCTAAGAAATTTTTTCTTATTGTTTGAATAACATTTGAGATTTTATTGTGGATAGTAGGGCTATGTATGGCATAACTCTGTTAGCTGTCACGCCCCTCAGCCTCTCCCATCGCGATCCGTGGTGCTGAGCCAGCGCGACAAACGCCTTATCGTTACCAATTATTCAATTGCTTTCAAAATTATACTTTGATTTTGTAATTCATTTATTAAACTCGATTAAATCATGATTCAATTCATATATTTTACAATATGTTTTTTTTTTCTAAATTATTATAGGAAAAATCTTCTGTTGAAAACTTACCTTTCTTTTTTGATAATTTGCAGAAGCGTCTTTAACTCATTTTCAATAAATTGCGGAAGCATAATTAAATACTTTTTTATTTATTTTCCCATTCTCGCTAACATGATTGGGCAAATTCGATTTTACGATTGTTATCATAAATTGGTCCTACTTAATGCGAAATCGTAATTAAGACAATTTAAAAGAGATTTTCAAAGAGTTCAACCTTTAAAAGCCAATATTTAGAAAAGTCCAAATTCAAAGATACATTGATAGTTTTTCAAAAGTACTAGACTTAAAACAAAAACAAAAGAAAGAAAAAGATCCTATTAAAACCAAGTGTGAATAGGTCACACGTGTGCAAGGGCTAGTAGCTCTATAGGTAAAATGAACTCAAAATTATCAATCCAGTGATCGCTTCTGGATCTCTCATTGTCCAGCTCCTCTAGCTTTGATTGGGTGGCTGCTGACCGACCTCTAAAATTTTTGGGTCATAAAAGGATGGTAGACCATGAAGTTTAATAAAGTCTTAGTTAATTATGTTGTGAGTTTCAATACAAGTAATATAAAAGAATTTCATATGTGCAAGTTGATGAATCTATATGGATCTATCAATCCGATCATTCAAAAATATGCCCTAGGATCTAGGCGCATGATCAATTAAAACAAATAAATTAACAATCCATAAATTAAATATATATGTGTGTACTTTGAGTGTTAGCCATTAATGGTGGGTAGCCGATGTTCAACGATCTCCAGAGAGGATTGAATTGTGTCGAGCAATCGTTGGGACCCCTTATATTTATAACCAAAGAGTCTTTTCCCATTAAGGACTTGAATTACTAATTATATTGTGATTAAAAATCACAATCATACCTCAACCAAAAGACTTAATTATTAGTTGCTTATTCTATTCAAATTCACCGAATTAGCAACTACACATCTTAAGATTGATCTTACACCATTCACCGGTCAACGGATTGATCATAGTGACGGTCACCAAAATAGAAACTTTTAACAGTCTCTCACTTGGCCACACTATGTCAATAAACTCCGATTACCAAATGTTAGCTAACTTTATTTGAATGGTAAGTCTTAATCAATCTTAATCAAAGTCTTTATAATCAGTCTGATCCAGTGAGAAGTTTAACACAGAATCAATGTAGTCAATGCATCATGTCATTGATACATGACCGTTCATTAGTTATCGTATTAGAATTCATCACCGACATGGATTCCAACTAGTATGATTTCACATAGATTACAAGTTTATAAACTAAATGGTGATTACATGTAAACTCAATCTATAATTGGTCCTATTTTATTGCCATCTATTGACACCATATGTTTCAAAAATTTTATTTGCATAAAAATGGAAAGCAAATAAATAATCATTATTTTCGAATCAATTAAACAAATATATTCACTCTCATGCATTTACTCTTAAAGGCTATCAAAATTATTCGTTAATCTCATATATGCAACGTACTTCGAAAAGACCTTGGGAGGTAAGCCTTTAGTGAGAGGGTCAACCAACATGAGTATTGTACTGATTTTTTTAACAGATACAATTTGATTTTGAACTTTCTCCCTTACAACAAGATATTTAATATCAATATATTTGGAACCTCTACTAGTCTTGTTGTTATTGGAGATAGCTATCGTAACGAAATTATCATATGAGATTCTCAGTGGTCTTGAAATACTATCAACAACTTAAAATCCTGAGATAAAATTTCTCAACCATACCACCTCATATGTTGCCTCAAAACATGCAACAAATTCTGCTTCCATAGTAGAAGTAGTCAGTGTTTGCTTAATGCTCTTTCAAGATACATGTCCACCTGCAAGCATAAATATATAACTCGATGTGAACCTACGGGTGTTTTGACACCTGCATAGTCGGCGTCTGAATAACTAATAACTTTAAGGTTATTCGACCTTTTGTACGTTAGCATGTGCCCTTTTGTCTATTGTAAATAGCGAAAAATCTTTTTGACTGCTTTCCAATAATCTAAATCAGGATTACATTGATACCTATCAAGCATGCCAATTATATACGCTATGTCTAGACGGGTACAGACTTGTACATACATGAGACTCCCAACTGTCGATGCATAGAAAATTATCTATCTGCTTTCTCTCCAAATCACTCCTGGGATTTTGAAGTAAACTAAATTTATCACTCTTAAGCACAAGAGCAACAGTAGTAGAGCAATTATGCATGTTAAATCTTTTGAGAACTTGTTAATATAAGCTCTTTGAGACAATCCCAATATGCCACGGGCTCTATCTCGATGAATCTCAATTTCTATCACATAAGAAGTTTCACCAAGATCTTTTATATCAAAACTCTTTGATAAAGAGTTCTTTGTCTCATGTAACATGCTCAAACTACTACTCGCAAGTAATATATCATCAACATACAAAACAAGAATGATAAACTTGCTCCCACTGATTTTAAGATATATGCATTGATCCATAATATTTTTCTTAAAACCAAAGTTTGAAATGACTTCGTGAAATTTAAGTATTATTGTCGAGATGCCTGCTTTAAACCATATATAGACCTTTTGAGTCTACAAACTAAATGACTCTCTCCCTCAACCTGAAAACCTTCAGATTATATCATAAAGACATCTTCATGCAAGTCACCATTCAGAAAAACAGTCTTTACATCTATTTGATATAATTTTAAGTCAAAATAAGCTACTAATGTCATCACTATCCGAAAAAGATTCCTTTCTAGAGACAGGAGAAAATGTCTCTTTATAGTCTATTCCCTCTTTTTGAGTGAACCCTTTAGCGACTAACTTGGCCTTATATCTTTCTACATTACCTTTTGAGACTTATTTGGTTTTATATACCCATTTACAGTCTACAGGCTTAACTCTTTCAGGTAACTTATAAAGATCCTAGACCGAATTATGTTTCATTGATTCCAACTCATATTTTATAGCTTCGAGCCATTGAGTGGATTTGTCACTCTTCATAGCTTGGTTAAAGAAAATAGAATCTGTTTCTTTTCCAAAATCATACTCACTCTCATTGAGGTAGATAATATAGTCAACAGAAATGATTGACTTCTTTGCTTTCTCTGATCTACGCAATGGTTGATCATTGGCTGTCACCATAGGAGCAAGAGCCTCCTCAATGTGGGGTGCTGTAATAGGTATAGCCTCAAGTGCATCAACACTATCTTGAATGACTGGTGTTGGTGTCACCTTTTCTTAAATAAAAGGGATAGAAATTATAACCTGATTCTCCTCAAAAGTAATTTTCTTAGGCTCAACACTCTTATTGTTCTCACAATCCTTACAGAATTTCGCATATCTAATCTCAACAATCCGTATACTATGAGTAAGGCAATAAAATCTGTAGCCTTTTGACCTATCAGAGTAACCAATGAAATGACAACTTATAGTTTGAGGATCTAATTTTCCTAATTGTGGATTATACACCTTTGCTTCAGTTAAACAGTCCCAAATGTGTAAATTTTCCAAAGTCTGTTTTCTTTCTACCCATAGTTCATAAGGAGTTTTGGGAACAACCTTACTAGGAATCCGATTCAGGATATGCACTACTGTTTTCAAGGCTTCTCCCCACAAGAACATAGGCAACTTAGAGTTGTACAACATGCTTCTCGCCATATCCAAAAGAGTACGATTTCGTCGTTCAGCTATACCATTCTGTTCAGGTATACCCGACATGGTGTATTGAGCAATAATGTCATGCTCTTATAGATATAGGGTGAATGGTCCTGGATTGCGGCCTGTTTCAGAGTATCTATCATAGTACTCTCCGCCTTTATCAGATCTCACAATTTTAATCTTCGAATTGAGTTGTAACCCAACTTTGGCTCTATAGATTTTAAACATATCCAGGGCCTCAGATTTCTCATGGATGAGAAATATATAACCAAAACAGGAATAATCATCAGTGAAGGTAATAAAATACTTTTGACCACCAATAGTAGGAGTTGAAAACGATCAACAAATATCAGTGTTGACTATTTCTAGTAAACTTGTGCTCTTGATAGCTCCTTCCTTATTAGTCCTTGTGAGTTTTCCTTTAACGCAATCAATACAAGTATTCAAATCAGAGAAATTCAGCTCATCGATTATATTATTTTTAATTAATCTCTTCATTCTATCTTTAGATATATGGCCTAAATGTTTATGCCATAAAATGAAGGAATTGTCGATTGCTCATTTTCATTTCTTACTAACTTTATCATCCACATGTATAGAAATTAAAGATTGGGCGTAAGATGAATCCAAGTTTAACTAATAAAGATTTCCCACTAATGAGCCACCACCCATAGTATTGGAATCAAATAATAGAGTAAAAATATTATGTCTAAATTTAAATTCAAAACCTAATCAATCCAATTTAGAAATTGAGATAAGGTCTTTTGTGATATTTGGAATGTAAATAGTATCAACTAAATTCAAAATGAAACCACTATCTAAAATAAGACGGAGAGTCCCAATGGCTTCCACGTCTGCTTCTATTCTATTTTCGAGTTTGATGGTCCTTTCACCTTTACTTAGCATCCTGCTGGATCGAAATCTCTGCATTGAATTACTTATGTGAATAGTTGCATCATAATCTATCCACCAATTATTGCGTGGAGCATTAACATAAAGTGATTCAAAACACACAAAAACTAGGTCATTACCGTTCTTAACTAGCCAATCTCTGTATTTTTGATAATTCTTCTTGATGTGTCCCTTCTTCTTACAGAAGTGACACTTGATGTCAGAATTAGATCAACTAGCTTCTCCTTGTTTGATTTTCAGTAGAGAAGCTTTCACGTTCTTTCCTTTGTATGATCATTTTTTTCTCTTGAAATTTTCTTTCGATGGTCCAAGAGCGACAAAATGAACACTTTCAGATTTTTCAGCCCGAAGTCTTTCTTCTTCTTGGATACATCGAGCGATTATCTTGTTTATCTTCCATTTATTTTTCTGCGTGTTATAATTAATCTTAAACGAGCCAAATTATGCAGGAAGAGAAGTCATGATGAAGTGAATAAGATAACTCTCAGAAAAGCCCATGCCCATTTCTTTCAATTGATCGTCATGCCACTTATTCTCATAATGTGCTCCCGTACGCCACTATGTCTATCATATTTCATTGTTTCTATTTTAACAATAAGACTACTGGCAAGTGCTTTAGAAGTCTCCTGAAATTATTCCTGAATGGCTTACATGTATTGCTTTGCATTGTGCGAGTCAGGAATACCTCCCCGGATCGTATTAGTAATGAAACTCTTTATGATCATAAGATTCATACGATTTGATCTATCTCACATTTCCAGATCCGTATAGTTCACTATCAGGTCCTCATCTGAGGCATCGACAGTGAGCACCGTGGGTTTATCAAATCGTATAGCATAGTCAAAATCTATATAATCGAGAATAATTTATATTTGTTCTTTCCATTTGCCATAGTTTGAGCCATTCAAAGATTCAATTCCACCATTCATATTAGTAATAGAAGATGGGTTCAATGCTTCACAATAATTAAGAGTTTTATTAGGTCCACATACAACTATAGCAACGATCCATTCCACAAGATTATATTTATAGTGTTTTAAGCAAGAGTTAAATTATGTTAAGGAATAACATAAAATTAAAATCAATGTGATTTTATTGAGAAACAATTTGTATCATTATGACCATCTGTTGGGTCGAGTCATAACATACTAGCCGCTTCCTCAATTCTCATTAACGATTGTGATACTAATTGCATCGTTATGACCCACCATTGGGCCGAGTCACAACACGCTAGTAGTACCCATACACAAAATGAATACAATCATCAGACAACATTAAGTGATTCATCACCGTTAGGCAGCAGTAATCCCTTAAGTTATGATTTTAACGTTTACTACACACTTTCACTGAATTTGTAATACGATCTTGGACAAAATTAAACCTCACTGTGAAAATCACAACACTAGAAAAGATCATCACCATTAGGTAGAAGAATCCTTCAAAACCATATTTTCTATTTAGATTTGATAATATTTTAGATGGTCACAAAAGTGATTAAATAACAAAAAATAATAAATCACGTAAGAGATGCAAGTAGCTAAATCTAGCTCATGTTGTGGGTAAGTGCAAAAATTAATAATTATCATGGGTAACATTATGTGAGTACTAGCCTTGGTGTTAGAGCACAACTTCCAATACCTAACTGTAATTAAAAGCACTCAAATATATAATAATGATCCGACTAAAAATTGTTAAAAAGACATCAGGTCATGAAAAATGTCACAACAAAAAGCTCTTTTTAAAAAATAGACTTCAAAAACATATTCGGAATGCTCGAGAAAGTCAAAAAAAATATATAATGTCCAAAAATTGGACTTATAGATAGCCCAGAAATAACCCGAAAAGAATAAGAGAAAATATGGATCAAAATTATGTTTTAAGGGCAAACGGGGCAAGTGAGGCTACCAAGTTGATCCATATACATGCCCTTATATCTCTCCCGTTTCTTTTAGCCGCTATACAAAATCATAATATAAGAAATATGAAACGTTGCGTCAAAGATGATGGCCATAACTAATAAATGAGGGCTATTTCTCTTAAAAGAAAACAATTAAGCGTTAGTTTCCATAAAAAGAACCACTGACCTACGCTAGTCTTCTCCAAAAAAAAAAAAAAGGATAGAATCCTTTATTTAATAATTGCTCCCAAATCCTTTTGCCCACATATTCCATAGGACTTGAAATATGTAAACGCTAAACGCTGTTGCATTGCCTTATGAAGGAAAAGCAACATGCTATTAAATTATATATTATCCCTCATACGTTCCCACTGTAGAAAGCAAACAAAATCACAGGGCCGTCATGTAGGGATGGACCAGGGAGGGCATGTGCACCGACCGTCCAGCCTTCTCACAAAAACAAATAAGGCACCTCTACCCCTTAGCTTGAGCAAACGATTATTATAAACAGTTCAATAAGGCACCTCTACCCCTTAGCTTGAGCAAACGATTATTATAAACAGTTCGTCAGTAAAAGAAAATGCTTTCGCACCCACATACCGCCACGGAGAATCCGACCATCCAAAAATATACTCTAGGATTTAGGCACATGATCAATTAAAACAAATAAATCAACAATTCATAAATTAAATATATATGTGCACACCTTGAGTGTTAGCCATTAATGGTGGGTTGCTGATCTTCAACGAATTCCAAGGAGGATTGAATTGTGTCGAGCAATCGTTGGGACCAAGCACCCCTTATATTTATAACCAAAGAGTCCTTTCCCATTAAAGACTTGAATTACTAATTATATTGTGATTGGAAATCACAATCATACCTCAACTAAAAGATTTAATTATTAGTTGCTTATTCTCTTCAAATTCATCGAATTAGCAACTACACATCTCAAGATTGATCTTACACCATTTACCGGTCAACGGATTGACCATAGTGACGGCCACCAAAATAGAAACTTCTAACACAATTGCAAGTGAGGTTTCCAACAGTCGTGGTCAAACAATATATTCAGATTAAACTACTGCTATATAGAAATTCTAGATACAGTTTACATTAAAACAATATCTAATCATGAGGTAAGCATTCACAATACAACATAGGAATACCATTTATAATGTAAGATTTACAACTAAAGCCTGAAAATAATATTCTACATATGACAATTATAACATTACATGCACAAATATTTAAAGGTACATTAAATTTTATAAATTATTTAAATGTCGATTACTAAATTATTAAATTTTATTCCTTTATTTATTATTATTAATGACTTTTAATTAATTCGGTGCGATACTAAACACCAACCATGGTCCAATATTCAATATTCGATTTTCAATGTCGCGCAAACAGAGACTGACACTCTTCGCCATTTAGTTAATCAAGACAATGATTAGGGATGTCAACGATCGGGTTGGGCTGGGTTTTTTGTAGGCCCTTTTTTTTAATATAAGGAGGGGCTGAATGCCCCGATATGCTATCCGGGCACGGCCGGGCTCAGCCTAATTATTAAATGTTGTAGTCCGAACCCGGCCCAGAAAAACCCGACCCATTATTAATCAGGTCCAGGCCCGAGTTCAGGCTGGGTTTCTAATATTTTACATCCATATTCCAGGACCATTTGAGACTAGTTTGTTGCATATCCGAGAGCCCACATGAATCAATACAAGAGTTGAATTCCTGAAGAACATGATCATATGTAGGCAGACCACCAAATTTTTCAGAAGGAAATCTTACAGTGTTGAAATCATCCCCAACAATCCAAGGATTGGATATAGTAGGTGCAATGTTCACTAAAGAGCTCCATAATGATCCGCTATCACCCTGTAAATTTGCTCTATAAATGGTAGTGAGATTGAACTTGAACTTGTCAAGAACTCTGGTGACTTTACAATGAATAGTTTGATTTGATTCCAAAAGCTTGGTGATCAAGAAAATGCACGGATCCCACGTTATCCAAATGCGACCCAGGTGATGGGATTCATAATTGTCTAAGGTGCTCCATTCTTTGCAAATGCGTCTTTGAGCTCGAGAAACAATATCATTGGGACAATGCAGGGGATTGGATGGGTTTGCTAGACTTGGGTCTAGTAACTATCGTGTCCAGTGGCTATTTATGATCCTTTTTTGTAGCCTTCGGATTATGCTTCCTATGAAACTTATCATTCTTGATGAGTTCACTCAAGGATACCTCTTTTCTGGAAGATGAAGGGTCAACAAGTTCAGAGATATTGAAACCCGCCACAACTCGATTTGATGAGGTTTCATCGGTAGTATCCTGTAGCAGTTCAAACGGATTCAAACTTGTGATCGGAGGCGGCTGATTTGGCTCCTGAAAAGGAGTTTGCGTGGCTTGGGAGTGCTCACTTTTAGATACTTGGATCGCAAGAAATTTTTTTCCATTTTTGTTGGCACAATCTTTGGGATTGGGAGACTCGGTTTCCTGATTTGCTAGGAGATTCGCCGAGAATTTAGGGTGGGAATTCTTGCCTGTCTCGAAAACTTGCGTTCCATGAAGATTCTTTCCATTCTTGTTTGTGCACTCAATGGGATGGGGAAACCCGGTTTCCAGAGTTGGTTGGAGAATCAGTGAGAGATTATCAAGGGTTGACCTTCCTTGACTCTCCAGTGGCCTTGGGATCCATGTCTGCAATTTGATTGGTCCTTGGTTCATCTCCTTCCCTTGGATCATTTCTCCGAGGAGTGTTCAAAAGATTGACATGATTTGTAGAACTATGGTTTCCATTCATACTCCACCCGTTGGTGGAAAAGGTCACCGTTTTCTCTAGTAAGTGTGATACCGGTCGGGAAATCGAACGATGCATCGATTTCAATGAAGATCCTTGCATAGGATAATCGAGACCTAGTAGAGGTCGGCTCATCTACATGGATTGGAATGCCGAGGCTGCTGGCAATACTACCCATAATATTCGGAGACCAGAACTGGATCGGTAGCTTGTGAAATCGTATCTAGATTGGGACTGATTTAATCATCTCACATTCTGGTTTCAAATATGGAGTCCATCCACGGAGAATGAGTGGGCGTCCTGCTATGGTCCATACGCCAGTGTCTAGGATTCTTTTCAAATCTTCCTCGTTTGTGAATTTGAAAAGAAAAAATCCATCTTTGAACGATATCAGATCAACATTACCTTTGGTTTTCCATATCCGAGAGATAGCAGCCTTTAATCCAAGGTAGTAAGGTCTTAATCCCAATTCATACCCCATTAAGGTATTGTTCCAACATCAGGATTCCAATTAGATGTCTTCCCTGGGGAAGAGGACAACCCCATCTTTAGAATCGGGGAAGAACTCAAGTTTGGAGTAGTTGTTGGTAATCTTGCTATTGCCAAACAAATCTGCCCACTTTCCTTTGGTGCCACGGAGGCTTCTCCATGGAGGATCAGGCCTCCGAATGCCCGGGAGAAGAAAGAAGAAAAAAGAAAGCTCTCACGAAATTTGAGGGTCTAGATCTCAATGCATCTTGCCCCGCCCCCCGCCCCCAACCTTTTTTTTTTTAAATCAATATAAATTAATACCCCCTACTTAGAACTCAACTTTTTAATCACTATTGCATAAAAATTAGATATACAATAGAAATCAATATATCAAAATACACATTACCATGCATCAACTTGAATGATTACACCAATCAAGAACTGAAAATAATTAAAACCCCCTACCTTAGGTCCTAACCTCGCAATGGATTGAGTTGACGATCCAATTTATTTATTCGATGGTCTGCATCCTGTATCGATAGTCGATATCCTTCTTCGTACACAATGACCATCGAAATCCCGGTGATTCGTCAATGGAGAGTTCGATGATGGAAATGATTATTCTCGTATGTCATGGAAACATGAGATGGGGTATGTGCATGAATCACCAGGACATCTAAGGGGCTGAGGTGGCTTTATAATTAAACCATAGGCAGTCAGTGCCGCAAGAATTGAGTGTGCTCAACTGAACTCCTTGAGGAGATCTTGTGGGAAGAAAGATGATGGTGATGTTGAAATTGGGCCTAAAACATAGGGTTCTTCTTTTGTTGTGCGATAGAAGAGAAAGATTTTGAGATCTATTTAGTGCCCCATGAAGCCTGTAAAGAGAGAGAGAGGGCTCAAAGAGATTTTTACATATATGCAACATGATGCTAGAATGAAAGTGAGCATGATTGTCACGTGAATTGAGGCCACATGAATTTGAGAGGTAATTAACAAGAAGTTTAAGAATTTTATACCCAATATTTTTAGGAGTTGTTTTACTTGGGACCTGCCACATAGGGAAAGTCTAACGTCGTTATGAATGGAAGAAGATTTGGAGAGAATTGAATTACAGTCGGTTTCTCTCAAACTTCTCATTCAAATTTGCATATATCCCTAATTTCTCATGAGAAAAGGAGAATTATGTTGGTGATTCTAAGGAGAGAATATAAGGGACGAAAAATAGGAGAGCTCCTACGATTTGTGGGTACACAACTTTTCATAATCTTTTCTTTGAGTTCACCTAATTAGTTAGACACATATAACAAAGGTATTTAGGATCTCTCAAATTCGAGGATAAACTCCAAAGCTCTCAACCATTAGGTTAATCTATAACTTATGAAATTATTAGCAAATAATAATATATATTTTCTATTGAAAATATGTATTTAAAAAATATTACTATTTAAAATTGGGTTTTGAACCTAAGACCTCCAACTCGAGGATATTATTTCTTTCAGCCCATAAGTACAAGAGAGGGGTCGATCAAACTTTTGTTACATCTCATATGTGATGAGAAAAAGGTCCCTGAATGGGTCAATTAGAGTATCAAAAATCTTTTTATAAAAATCGAAGTGATGAAGAAGCATTTATTATATTTAAATAAATACGTTTCTATAGTATTGAGGTCAGATATAAGCCTGATTCTCCTTAAAGTAGCGAATAAAAGCTGCAAATAATTCCATCAGTTTGTTTTTCCCTCAACATACCTAAATATGAAGTTTTAAAACCTAATAGAGCTAGCGACACTATTTAGAGTCGTACTTTATTGTTTGTGTCGAGATTGGGACAATACATCCCAATGTATTGTCTAAAACTGAAACCGATACATATCGTACCGTACGATTTTAGAGCTGCCGAGATTAATTTTGATGCTTTCCACACACCACAGAACAAGCCAAATAGACCAAACTTATATTTCTTAGCTACCGTTGTCCACACTTTCCCTCTCATCTTGAAATGGAATTCACACTAGCAGATAAAACTAAATAATAACATCAGTAAATGTGAATAAATATTGTAGTATGGTGCACTAGCACTTCACCCTTATTATAATGGTTCGTCCCGCTACAAACAACAATCGGAATCAAAAGCCAGTGCTAGTCCTCTACATACGGGTGCTGAGAAAGGTGGACGGGATCGATCAATGTATCAGTATTGGTATTGGTATTAGGTTTCAGTTCATCGTGGACCGATACAGTTTCACCGATATTGAATTGGTCTTTTTTTTTTGTTTTGAAAAAAGTAAAAATAAAAAAATTGGTATTGGTCAGTATTGGCCGATATCAAGACAGTATCGGCTAATAGCTGTATCTGCCCAACAGTTATACTTTTATATATATATATATATATATATATATATATATATATATATATATATATATATATATGATGGATGGATACAAACCTAACTTCTGGCTTTTACATACAAAATGGCTGCTCTCTAGGCTTAAACCTGCCGCTTCATGCTTGACAGTCTAAGTCTTCTACCATTGCATTAAGCAATTGCCCGTTAACCAACTATCAGAATCCGTTACCCAGCTGGCTGATCCTAACTGTTTAATCGTTCACTCTCTCAGTCATTTTATGAGATTTACTGAGTAAAAATTACCACTGATCTTATCATGCCTAATCAGCCATAATATTTCCTAATTAAATTATTGGATATGCATCATTTGATGTGTATCCCTCTTTCTACCACACTAATCAGATGGTTAAGATTATTTGTTCAGTTGGATTCTTGGTGCAATGATAAAAGGCTTGGGCTGTGAAGCTTGAAGATGCGGATTTGAGTCTAGAAAGCAGCCATTTGTGTTAAAATAAATAAATCAAAGGTTAGGTCTGTACCCCATTCGGAACCAACACTGGGTAATGGCCTTCGTAGTGTGATGGGCACACGCACCGGTTTCGATTTCGAAAGGGCAAATCATACAGCTCTATATGAGGGGGACCACACTATCATCTCTGCCTTAGATGATCCCAGAAGAAAGTAAAAGATGAGACAATGAAGCAAATTGCCTGCAGATGCAACCAAAATATGGCTAGAAATGATAAGGGTAAAAAATAAAAAAATAATTCTCAAAAAACATTGTAAAGAAATATTAGCTCTATTACAAACATAAGCAGATCACCAGAAATTTGATTTCTGTTATTTAGATTGCATCTCACTTGACTTTATGACTCTTTTATGATCTAATGCTAACTAAATTAATCAAGACCAATACTAATAAAAAGAAGGCATAGAAAGAAAGAATTCAGCTATGAACAAGACCACAAGAAAGGGCCATTAACAAGATGGCTGCTTCCTTTTCGTCTTGTGGGAACACTTGGTGAAAAGCCGAATTCTCACTCAAACTTATTAAAAAATCATCGAAGCAAAGCTCTTTTCTTGTGTGCTGCATCGTGATTTTGCACCGTTTCTTGTACTGTGTTGGGATGTTTCTCTCTGATCGCTTCTCTTTCTGTACCTTGCCACTTTTCATAGATGTTTTGGTAGCGATAAGTCCTCCGGCAGCTGCGGCTGCAGCTGCAGCCATGGCCCGTCTCGCCTTCCTTTGCCGTATTCCGCAGGCATTGCAAAGTGACTGCACCCAAGTAGTAGGAGCAGAAGATGATGAAGAAGTCCATTGAGAGAGAGAGTGTACCTTGGGGCCTCTCGGGCCACCTCTCCATAGAGGAGTCTTGGTTGTGTTGCAATCTGAGCAAACTCTAACAGTGTCGTTGTGGGAATTATTGTTGTTCTCATTCAAAGACGGCATCTCCATGCTCCCGATCGCCTTATGGGCTATCCGTGGATTCGAATTCATCATTTTCCTCATCAACCTCATCTTAGAAGACATCCACTTAACAGGCCCATTTTCGCATGGATCGTCATCTACATCTTCTTGTTTACATACTCCGGATCCATCGATAAGTGGATGCAACGTGGGGTGGAGAAAATGATGTTGGCTTGATCCGGCAACCAAAAATTGCTGATGAGGAAGTGATAAAAGAGATCATTAGAACATGGAAAAACACATATGAAACTACCCATCTCGAAAATTCTTCCAATTACTAGCATAAAATCTCATGTGCTTTCTTACCTCTTCTAGTTGCTGTGGTGGGCATCCTCTATTATAATTTAGTTCTTGTTCTCGTGCAGAGTTGAAGAAGACTGGGCATGAAAAGGTACTTGTTCGGGATGACTGTGTGAAGAGAACACGATGGGGCTCGTCGTCATTGCCCTCTTCAGAAGGCAATGGTGGAGGTGAATTGAGATAAATTGAAGTCATTTTGAAAGAGAGAAAGAGAGAGAGAGAGAGAGAGAGAGAGAGGGGGGGGGGGGGGAGCAGTTGGCAAGATAGAGAGGATAGTAGGGGTTAAAAGGCTAGAAGAGAGGGCATAAGAGAAAATTAGAAAAACAATGCGTACAGTCAACTATTTTTAAATTATTATCCCGAACCCCGATATTGAACCAAAAACCGAGGATTCCAAATTGGAGAGAAAACCAAAAAACACCGAACCGGAAAGTTTAGGGTGGCAAGACCGAAAACCGAGGGGGTAGGATGAGAGAACTGAAAAATATAAAAAAACCCGAAAAGCCAAAAAAATACATTAAAAAAATAGTAAGAATACCTACATCGAACCTAAAAAACTGAAACCATTGGTGTCGGTTTTGAAAAAAAGAAGAAGAAGAACCGAACCGAACCGTACCAATTCATTTTGATTCAGTTTCGGTTTGGGGTGTTTCACGATCCAAAATTCTATCCCATCCCAAGGGCCTAGAATTTTGTATAATGACCTGTATACATCCCAGATACGCTAAGCGGACATATACATAATCAGAGTTCTCGTCCAAATATGATTCCATGAAATCCGTGAATCTAATAAATGAAGGTGGAATAAAAGGGCATCCATAAATAATTAAATAACTACTATAAAATCTAAGAAATATCTCATAATGAAAAGGAAATACAATCGAAAATAAATCCGCTATACGAGTCTATAAATCAAAATAATCGTACGGAACGAATCTCAGTTCCGAAACTAAAACTGTCAATAGTCGGCACTAGGATCGAAATCGGTACCAAGGTCCTCTTGGTACTCAACGGCGTCACCCTCCCAAGGCTCCTGGTACTTTGTGTTCATTTGGTCAATGAAATCAACATTAGTAGGATCTAGATAGCCGACGTCTACTCCACTTACGTACTCACCTGAAATAGATAAATGCCATGAGGGTTGAGTTTCTAAACAACACGCAACTTAGTTGATACACTAGTAATTTATCCCATTCTACTCAGGTGCATTGTGGGTGCATCACGTGAGTAATAATAATAGTATATCAAAATAATCGCATGAAGGAAACAATAAATTTCTACGGATCGTAAAGTTAATAGCATACCATAAATGCAAGACCATGATTTGGACACACTCATATCCTAACGTACCTCACCATATCTCATAACATAACATAACATATTTTATTATTCTCACACATGTGTCTATACATCGCATGGGCATACCTAACAAACTCATAAATCCTATACGACTCGTGTTAGAGTCGCTACTTGAGCCTACCATGTGAGGGTCACAATAGTTGCTTACCACTATATCAGAACATCTTTTATATGATACTCATATCATACACCCCATCCAGTCAGAGGGGTGGCAGACAAATATAACTCATATCATACTGTCTCCTAGAGGCTCGTCTTAACTGAAGACGTTGCCCTTACAATGGCTACGTAATGAACGACACGTACAAACTTAAATTTTTAATCTTATGCTGGCCTATATAGTGATGTCTTATTATCATACTTATAACTTATCTTATCATACAGACTCACATCATAACATACTCTTACAACTTAATTCTATGATGAGCTATAGTGGGATAACTTCACTAAATCACGCCTCCCAAGAAAAGGGTTCCGTAGTAACCTGGATGTACCTCGTATGACAGCCCATACTATCATAGAGGGATTACATTCGTACATAAAGGCCTATATTTTGAGTTTCACGTTTCACTAAAGGAACCTCACCACAGCTAAGGCCTAAGGGTCAAATCTCATATCATAACTTATATTTTATCCTATTATATTAAAACTCGGGGTGATAGGGTCACCGTATATATCACCGTATACGAAGCTACATTGAACTTGGACTCCCCCCACTCATCATGATGTCTTATACCATCATGAGTTGAGAGCCATGTGAATATGATGTATTACTCGCTTTGATACTATCTCAACAAATCACCACACCCAAGCGTAGACATTATCTCATACACTCGCATATATATGATCTAACAATTTCATAACTCATATACCATAATCAAAATGGAAGCATAGAATTATCATACTTATAGAAAAGATTTACATCCATATTTCATTATATATATATATTTATTTACATAACGCACCAATACAAATATAGAATATGATAGTTATTAGTGCGATTTCGAGAACATAAAAGTCATAGTTCAATTTTCACGAGGGCATCGAATTTCGAACAGTGATAAAACTGATACACACACACACACACACACACACACACACATATATATATATATATATATATATATATATATATATTACTATATTAAATTCTCAAATTGAAAGACATTATAATTTAAAGTTATATAAATCATGATCATTGATCAAAATATTCAAGTGATTAATATGCATTAAAAGTTTTGATCGTGATAAAGTGAAATTATTTTGGGGAATAATGTTGTCTGTTCAAACGAGAATCGATCGATCGGACTTATAATATATAATTCATACAATTCGAGCCAAAATCGATCGATTGAAATTTAGAATCGATCAATCGATATTAAAGTAAATAGGTAATCGGTTATGTCTAGAATCGATCGATCGGAATTAATGAGTCAGAAGTCATTTGATTAATTCAAAATCGATCAATAAATCTTAGAATCGATCGATCGAAATAAATGTGAATAGGTAAAGTAGTTAGGTTCATAATCGATCGATCGAAAACTCAAAATCGATCGATCGAATATGAAATGGAATATATATATATATATATATATATATATATATAATTTCTGTCCAAAATCGATCGATCGAAAATTAATAATCGATTGATTGGACATAGAAATAATATTATACAGCTCGGTCTAGATTTAATATCAATCGATCGGAAAGAATAATCGATCAATCGATTATATAAGGAAATATGAAATTTCTATTTCGGCTCAGAATCGATTGATCGGTTGTATTGATAGATCGATCGATTCTAAAATTTCTAGAATGATTTAGAGTTCTGAAAATAAAAAGACAAAAAATATTTAAAACAAATTTATATAAAAATATGGCTAGGGGTTTAGCCATCTCATTGTTTTTAATAATGATTTTTATAGATGAAAACATACACAGGTAAGATTTATTTATCTTGCTGATACGCAATCAAACGTACCCCATACGACGGGATCTGAAAAGAACAAGATGGATTGATAGGCACCCACCCACCTCTTGAAGCGTGAACAGTAGGGTGATTAGGGTTGAATAGATCGACGTTCAACGTGATAGTTCGTCCAAAATTCCTCCTTGTTCCTCTTTGATCTTGATGATGAAAATAGATCACTGTGGTTCTTGTGGAAGAACATACAAAAGAATTTAGTGAAGAGATTAGGGAGTTTTAAAAAGGGAGGAGTTGAAAAAGAAAGGTTGTGACGGCTAAGGTTTCTTAAGAGAAGAAAAGAATAAGAGACAGCTTGGTTTTCTTAAGAGAAGAAAAGAAGAATAGAGTTACATACTTAAATAAGGTTTTTCAAAATAGGGTAAATTCTAGTGTGGAGCGCTACCCCCAAGTATAGTGTAAAACACATGTAACACCATTAAATAAGTTTTAAGAAAATTTGGGCCATTATAGGTGTACAAAACTGAATACCGAAAAAATCAGTCTCGATTTGGTTCGCTACACTGAACTTGCATGCCTACATCCAAAGATCGAGTGCCACGACAATTTTTCTAAGGATGATTAGGTACCACCAAAATATTTGGGCATTATCTAATACATATCCACTATTAAAAATGTCTAAAATGAACTAGTTTTAGGCTATTATACCACTTTGATCAGTTTTGGAAAAGAGAAAATTAGAAAAAGATGCCTACTTTCCATTAACTTGGAGAAAACGTGCCCAAATTTTTTGTTTTAAGAAATTAAATGCCTACGAATTTTTAGAAACGATTTATGGTCTGCATGTGGCATGCATCTGATGCATTTGTTTTAAAAAAATTAAGTTTTATCATTTGATAGGTCAAAGAGTGTGTAACGTGCACCCAATCTGGTGCATTGGTTTTTGGCACCTTTGAACGCATTTCAAAGGTGGATATGCATCGTATCATACCTAATCTTTTGGATGATTTCTGATCGTTTTTAGGCAAGTTGTCAGGGTATCCAATCCCTTGGATGGTTGCCATGTGGAGCCACACGCGGATGAGCATCTTTTCTAAAACTAAAGTTGGCATGTAATTTTAGTTTTCTCTAGAATTATTAATGGTGGGTGGTAGAGAAAAGAAAATGAGAAGGAAAAAGGATAAAAAAACATCGGGGGCTTAGAAGTTACAAGAGCTTCACGTGACTGCAACATACAAAAAGGCCCAAACACAAAAAGTTAAAAAAGACGAAGTAAATGGCAAAAGCAGAAAGTGCCAGAATGCAACTACACATTCCAAAATGAAAGAAAGTTGTCTGCAAGTTTTACCCACAGCAGTCAAAATCCACAGATTGATATGAGGGGGGAATTTTAGGGTTTTGTGGATATGGAGAGGAGATGGGTTTTAGATTTTGCATGGGTCATGATCTCCCTCCGTTTGTCTTGCCAAGCTGCATTGAATGCTTATTTGAAGATGAGGTGCCACCACATTGAATGCTTTTGGAGGCTTGGGATTGAGACACTCCCCACCCTTCATAAAACCTCCCTTCTTTAAGGGTATCTTTCTTTACAATCTAATATTCTTCCTTCTCAGCCAGGATTTTATGTGCTTACTCTTTGACTGCTTTGAATTCAAACGACCGAGATCGTTTTTTCATCCCAATCTTCTACATAATCGATCTTGAGATTATAGTATGTTATTAAACAGTCAGCTTTTGATTCCATGTGGCACACATTACCAAAAATGAATATGATCATGACCATACAACAAACATGTTCTCATATCACTTTTTGAGATGTGGGTCGCGTGGAATCAAAATCTGACCGTTTTATGATTGGGACATGATCTCTAGATCAATTTTTATAAAGATTGGGATGAAAAACGATCTCTATTATCTGATTCAAAGCAGTCAACAATTTAAATATGTGAATTCCGGACTGTGAAGGAAGAATGATGGTTGAAAATAAAGCGTACCCTTATTTAATATGTGAATCTTTTCCTTATTGTTGGTTTGTAACTAGGGATGACCCTTCTTTAATATGAAAAGATGGTCAACTTCTTTTCTTATTTGTAACAAGAGACTAGCCTTCTTTAATATGAGAACTCCTGCTACGCGGGAGATCCATCTCTCCGGCTCTTTGATCCCAAGGGATTGGTTGTCTTTTCTTGACCCGGGTTAGAGGTTTGAGATCTTCTTTGGGACTTTCATATTTTTTTAATGGGTGATGGTTTTGCAAAGCTCATTGCACTATAAAAAATAAAACTATCTCTATTAACAAAAAAACTGCTACTAATTCACTTGCCACTAATAGTCTTAATAGCCTTTAATAGTTTTTTTTTTTTAATAGTGGCAGTTTTTAGCTGCAAAAAACTGTCGCTAATAGTCATATTTTTTGTAATGTTGGCTCGGTTGGTCCTTGGCTCCCTGGGCCGGGTCTATTCGATTTGATTTTTTCTTCTTCTTTCTTGTTTGTTTTACCTTGCGCTTAGCGGTCCAATTTGTAATCTCTTCTTTTGGAATGAGTCACCTTTTCGCTGGTAAAAAAAATAACATTTCTTTTCTTCTCAGAGAAAAAAAAAATTACTGAATGCTGTTTGGATGGCTGCTTGGAGTAATTTGGATAGCATGAACTTTACCAATACATCAAAAAAGCCCCTTCTTTGTGAACTCAACTTTACTGTTGATAATTGACCCAAAAGGTTAAAAGTCTAGGTTCTTCACTGTTAGAAATTCAAACATGGTTTCAAAGGTCCCCACAGTAACTTTAGCTGACTTCCTTTCTGGTTTTTAATGGTTCTAACTTTTTCTTTGGTTAAGTAGGCAAATAAATAGAGAAAAAAGATTCTTAAATCAATTGTGAATTAGGGATAGAAGATTCAAGGTACTAGTTGTGTATGGTTGGTAAAATATATTTTGGAATCACATTATTTTTGCGTTGACATGTCACAGGCGCCATGGGACGTTATTATTTGAGAAAAAAAGGATATAAATATCATTTTATGCAGAAAAGAATCATGTGTAGGGAGCTCAAATCATCACAAAAAATAAGACTATGAACAAAAAATCCTTGTTGTTTCAGTAGCGATAAGACTAATAGCGGCAGTTTTTTGTTAATAGCGATAGATTTGGCTGTCGCTGAAACACCTTATTTTTGTAGGGAATTAAAGTAGATTCACATCTCATTGCCCGAAGGAGTTCCTTATCCTATAGATCACATAAACGCGCCATAAGAAATCACCTTAAATTTCTATGATGATTAGGCCGGCTACGTATATGGCTTACAAATCACTCCCTTGCATATTCCTAAGGAGACAACTGTTGAGAGAGACCTAGAACTTTATCCGAAACGCTTTCGAAATAGAGGAGTCCAATAGGGGTAGTTTTCGACATGGTGCTTAAAAATCTGAGGACCACAAGGTTGACAACGATGAAGGAAACCCTCTGATAGTGAAATAACATCTCTTTGTAGATCTCTTATGGAACAGATCATACCAGCAAATATACCTTAATGTTTTCTGATAAGAAGTGATTGGTATATTTTTTCATGGATGTTATTCTTTAAGCCAAGTCTACATTGTGGGCAAATGTACCACGTCGGATAGGAAAAAGTTCAGACCCTGGACTATAAGTGATTGCGGCCGCTATATGTCATGACGCGTTTTGGGTGAAGATGACGAAACATAACGCCCATGCCAGAAACAAAACTGGGGCAGGAACTTAAGCCCAGAACCGGACAATATTGTGACATGTGGGCCTGGGTCGTCACAACAAATTTGAGAGTATGTGTTAATCCAAATTCCTTATCTGGATATGGATTTTAAGGTGTAAAATTGACTTCAAGCAAACTCGAAAGGCGACCAAATGTCAATGATAAGGACTAGGATTAGGACCCATAATCCTATCTTAATCCTTATATGATTACCATAATCATCTCTTCATTGAAATAACAACTTTGTATAGAATCCAATGCAAAATTGGAAACATCGTATCAAAATTACCGCGTGTAATCAAATTTTAAATCACCAATTTCATTCAAATATCAAAAGAAAATATGTGAAGAGAAAACATTCTTCAAACATGTTTACTGTGTTTATATGATATCAGAGCTCTCTCTTGAGTATCGATCCTAAATTGCTCATGCTAGGATTGATGAGGATATTATTATTATTATTTTTTAATAGGAAAGTTGGGCTTAACCCTGCGACCTTGAGGCTGCAATATTGTCAACCTCCCATTGTATTGTAGGCCCGAGTCTTTTTCTAGTTAATTGATTAGGATTTTAAAAATATTTTCAGAAGTATTTTTACTCATTAAAGATCTCTTAAGAAGTTCATTAAATCTAATTACCTCTATTTAAAGAGACTTCTCTTAAAGATCTTCATTAAATGCAATTACTTCTATTTAAGATACTTCCATTCATGTTAAAAACACAAAAAATATCATAAAAATGTAGTCTTTATAATTTGATCAAATTTCGACATTCATGACCAATTCCTTTCATGAGATTAAGGACTAATATTTTATGTAAGCAATCGCATATTCCTTTTTCAAAAGAATATGGCTGCGTATGGCATAGCTCTTTGCTAGCTAGCCCCTGCAACAGCAGAGTTCGCCTGCTTTAGTTGATTCCCATTCTCTTTTCCATTCTCTTTTCTAACTCCTTGCAAATGAGGATTTACCTGCTCTAGCAGCAACCTCTCTGCTCTCTACTAACTCCCTACTAGAGCAAATAAAATCTGCTCTGGCAAAGAGTGAGTAAAGAGGAGGGTAAAACTACTGAATAGGTAAATCTTACATAAAATCTTGCTATGCAAGGAGTTATCAATGAGAAGGGGTACCTGCTAAAGCAGGTAGCGGGACGTTAGCAAAGAAGATGGAAACCTGCTAAAGCATGTAAACTCTGCTATGGCAGAGGGTAGCAAAGAGCTATGCCATACACAACCTATGTAATTATGAAAGAGTAATGGAGAATATTTAGGATTGATAATATATATATATATATATATATATATATATATATATATATATATATATATATATATATATAATGAATCGTATCCTATATTTTAGGCAAGATTAGGATTGATTAGACAAGCTTCGAGATGAATGATTGATTAGGATTTCAGAAATATATTAAGAAGTATTTTGAATCATTAAAGATTTCTTGAGATTTTAATTGAATGTACTCAACTCCATTTAAGGAGACATTTATTGATAATAAGGTGTTTTAGCGGCACTTGCTGTTAAGGCAATTTTTGGTAGCGGCAAGACTAATAGCAGTAGTTTTTGATGGCGATCGGACTAATAGGAGCAGTTTTTTGTTAAAAAAACTGCCGCTAATAGTCTTATTTTTTGTAGTGATAATAAAATTATAGAGAAATTTATTTAAATGTAGTCTTTTAGAATTTACCACCCTACCATTTTTATCTACCGACTTATTTTCATAGTTTTTTCCCCTAAACTACCATCCACGAAGTATCTCTTCTGAAAATCTCAGTTCGTTGAGGCCCAACTTTAGTTGGCTGATTTCCTCGCTCACCTACAATCTTGCATTGGGACGAAAGAGATCCATAGCACATGAATGTAAAAATTGATTAATCATATTACATAAATAATCACATATGTATGGTATTAATCTTACTATTATAATTCAGGGGCAGACCTTGAAAATGTTGCCTACATACTAGGTATCAGAATATGGATCACCTCTACATCATCATCATCATTATCAAACCTTATCCCATCTGCTTTATAAGTCCTATTTTGTGACAGCCCGGTTTTCTGCACCCAGAATTCCGTGCCATCAGGATCATACTCTGGATGATCCCCGGGACAAATCATATGTGTCTGCTTGTAAAGCGGAAGCCAAGCAGACACCACCCAGCAGTGGTGGATCAAGCCAGTCACTTATCAACGCATTTAGTCATAAAGAACAATAATATTAAAACAATTAATTCTATATTAAGCAAAGAAAATGCATTCTCAAAAAGGAACCAAGAAGAACCATTGGTGATGGACATCCATCACCCAAACAATGGTTCCCAATAGTGGTTCCGAATAGAATGCGTAACTATACAATAAATAATCCAAATAAAATGTACACAAAAGTGGCCACCGGGCACACCATAATCCAAAAGAACCAAAATACAGTATAACAAACACTAGTACCCAGGCTACGGATAGAACTCGTCCGCTCAACGCCGGTCTCTCGTCGCTCGGCCTCACTGGTCAGCCGGTAGTCTGGGTCACTGTGTCTTAACGATCGTAACCTAAAAATTTATTTAGAACACAGGGTGAGCTACATCATAGCTCAATAGAAGAATTCCAATTAAATGAATTGAATATGCAGATCATGCCATCTCATAACAGAAATCAAATCAGGAGCGTACAATCATGACAAATCAAATCAATTCTCGAGCTTTTAGACAAGAAATCGATGTTATGCAAGTATATTATCGTAGAGCTTAAATTGTGTATATTTAACTTAAGAAACTCCCGTGACTATATAGCACGGAGTAAACAGAATGTCCGATAGGAAACCCCAACCAATCGCTCACATGAACAATTTTGAAAGTGCAACAATGCCTCATCTATGGAGTGCAATTGCGCGAGGATTACAAGCACAAGTGTGCCAGCATCGGATATACCACGGTCGGTGGGGATCATCCGTTTAAATCATCAACCACAGATCGGATAATGTAATCGAAGCAAGTTTTTAATGCTAATCGAAGCGAAATCAAAATAGCAGAACTCAAGATATGCACACATGTTTGGTAAAAACAGAAATCAGGGCATAGATATGAGATAAACATGGAATCATACTCAAAAACAGTTTAGGTTGGTTTTCCCCTACCTCAGGTCAATTTATCTTCTAAGCAAATCCAAAGCCTTTTCAAGGTGTCAGGGTTTGATTCCTAGATCATAAACATAGTACTTAAATGTTAGGGATGTCAGAAAGCTAACCGGCACAATGTCCGATGGTGTTTAATCCTCAAAACCAAAACAGAACTAAAACAGGGGTGATTGATCGATCACCACACTCATTGATCGATCACTACCCCTTGTTGATCGATCAATCCCTCTCATTGATCGATCAATAATCCCTCTTCTACACTCTTCTATACAGTTTAAATTGATCGATCACCACCTTTGTTGATCGATCAATGCTCCCTGTTGATCGATCACTGCCTCTTGTTGATCGATCAATGCCCTCATTGATCGATCAATGCCTAAATTGATCGATCAATGCCCTTCGGGCATTGAACTTCAAACATTTTGGGTCTCTGTTCCCCTATTCTGTCCTATATAGATTGATCGATCAATGGGCTTCATTGATCGATCACCACTGCTATTGATCGATCACCACTTGTGTTGATCGATCAATAATGACAGAAACTCTGTCATTAATGGAGTTCATCTCCAACCCTATTTTTCATTAATGGTTCTCAACTACCATTATCACCACATCTATGCACCTACTTGGGCATCTCATTTGCCCCTATTTAAACATACAAACTCACCTTTGTTCGGGCCCTTACGGGTTTGAATGAGGGTTTGGATCTAGTTTAGAAGTTTGTCGTCCTTCTGCTTGGATAAGTCGATGCCCAGTTTCCTTTCAACCCTCTAGACCATACACACTCTTAAGCTAGTGTGGAGTGTCCTAGCTCATCTCTCAATCCTCTATCTCAGATAATGTGGGATCCCCGGGTACCGCTAACTCCGTTTCTCAAGGAACACCCTCACAGACCAACCTAGCTACAGACTTCTCAGCTTCTAAAGCAAGGGAAAGAGGGAGAAGAAGAAGAAGAACTCCCTCTAGGTCTCCCTTCCTTCTCTTATAAGCTAAGAAAACAGATATTTTTGTTTTCCCCTTATTTTTGTTCCGGTGTGGAGCACTAATACGGTCGCTACGACGCGAAGTGCTACGCTAAACCTTTACCCAACTCAGACTTAAACAAAAATTCAAATGTGAACTAATCTAACCGTGGTATAACCTTATCTCAACTAATATTACTTCTTAATTTTTAAATCGGTCTCGATTTCCGTGCCGGGCACGTAGATCGAAACAGTTAGTTTCATGTTCTAGATTTTAGGGTTGTTACATATTTCTTTACTCATTTCTGATGAGCGGTATGCTTTCCGCAACCTCACAATCCATGATATCCTTCTCACGGCCTCCCTCTAGGTTTTCACTAGTCTTCCTACTTCTGTGTGCTTGTAGAGTCTCAATCCATTGAATAGGGTCTACTTCATGCCTCTGACGAACATGCCCAAACAATCTCAGACGACTTTCCATTTTTTTTCTTGTATAGGCTCTCAAATATTATCTTTTGTACTCATTGTAAATTTTCTCCTTTCTTGTACTCCACACATCCATCTCAACGTACGCATCTCACATGTACTCTATTGTCTTATTGCTTTTTCCTTGGCCCAACATTCTGTATTATATGATTTGGCAGATCTAACAGTCGTCTTATAAAAATGCCCATTCGTGGAACTCTTGGGTCACACAATACTGTGTTTGCTTTTCTTCAATTTCATCCAACTTGCATTAATTCTATTTGAGACATCCTCTTCAAATCCACCATCAGATTGTAAAGTAGACTCTAGATAGCAAAATCCATAGTAATGTGGCACTAATGATTTTTTCACTCTATGTATTTTGTCTCTTTATGCTAATTTTCAAACCCATTACCTCTATCGCTTTTCTCTATAATTTTAACTTATCTTTACTTTTTTTCTTACTTGGATAATTAATATTACGTCATCAACAAACAACATGTACCGTGAAATCTCTTGTTGTATGTTTATAGTTAATGAATGCATGACTAGGAAAAATAAATAAGACACTGCAACAAAATAGATTATTAGCGACAGTTTTTTGCTGCAACTGTCGTTATTAACAAAAAATTATTAAAGACATTAGCAGCAAGGGCATTAGCGACAGTTTTTTGTTAATAGGGACAGTTTTTTGTTAATAGCGATAATTTTTTGCTGCCATTAATAGTTTTGTTTTTTGTAGTGAGAGCTCAAGATAAACCCTTGTACGGTCAAAATGCTACCATAATTCCACGTAAGAAAAATGTGTACTTGCATAGCATTCAAATGTTAGGAAAGCAGACAACTTCCCCATTTTTCAAGCTCAAGGTTGCGAGGTACTTACATGGCTTTTGAATGCCACATGAAGGTGTACAAAGTCAATCCAGTAAAATTATTATTGTTTTTGTATTTATAACATTGCACCATTAGCGTTAGGTAACTAGTTTAAAAAATGAACGGTGAAATGAAAAATGACCTCATAATTCATGAGCACTGTTGAATAAATTTCTTTCTAAAACACTATGGGATAATGTTGTGTAATTCCTAGCTCATTTTCCCGTGCCATGTGGCACCCAATGCTTTTAGAAAAATAAAATAAACTACATCGTGTCATAAGGATTGGGGAAATGATTTCTGGTTCACATTCCTTTGCTAACTATTGACCATTGTTGATCTAACAATTCCCATTTGTTTTAAGCACCGCAAAAAATAAGATTATTAGCGGCAGCCAAAAACTGTAAAAAATAAGATTAATAATCTTATTTTTGGTTCACATTCCTTTGCTAGCTATTGACCATTGTTGATCTAACAATTCCCATTTGTTTCAACCACTGCAAAAAATAAGATTATTAGCGGCAGCCAAAAACTGTCGCTATTAACAAAAAATTGCCGCTAATATCCTTGCTGCTAAGAGTCTTAATAGGTTTTTTATTAATAGTGGCAATATTCTGCTCTAAAAAATTGCCGCTAATAGTCTTATTTTTTGTCCATCAACGCTAGGCAAGTGCATAGCACCCTCGAGCTCTAGAGAAAAGGGTGTTGATATACATGGTATTAAAATAGCTCTGAGGCACGTAGTTCACTACATTGTCCTAAAAATAATAGACACCCTACTCCGCCGGATAAATGAAGATGTAATTGGGTTCCCAACGAATCTGGATACAACAGAGTATGATTTTGTCAAAAATCGTATATTCTTTTCTAGATTGCACTTTCTAGAAAAGGAACCTTTCATATAGATTTTATGATACACAAAAAGATTATTAAATAAAGAAAATAAGAATGTAAGAAACGAGAGAGAGAGAGATTATTATATATGTTGTGTCTTTTTAATCGAGATCTTATCTCTATTTATAGAGAAAATTGCGAACCATTGTGTCTTTTCAGATGGCGGTGAAGAGATTTCAGATTTGTGCCTTTTTAGATAATGGTAAATAGATTTCAGACTTGTGTCTTTTCAGATTTACAGTGAAGAGATGTCAGACTTATGCTTTTTCAAATAACAGTAAAGAGATAAATCAAAATCTAAAAAAGTATTTCTTCAGAAAGAAATGTGAAAAGACAATACAAAAAAACTATTTAAGATCTTTTAGCCATTGTGTAGCGCCCATTCTTCTTAAAAACCGTTGGGCTTAAGACCCCCTAAAAGCCGCCCGCTCAATTTGCAAACGATAATATATATATATATATATATATATATATATATATATATATATATATATATATATATATATATATATATATATATATAGACTTAATTTTAAAATAATAAAATATATTAGGTACTAAAAGTCTGTGATGCAGGACTCAAATCGTTTTTGGCCACCAAGCAAGTGTACTTTCACTGAGTTGCTTGCTCATAAAAAACTGCACTTCCCAATTATTTATCAACTTGGTATAATAGATTGACCTTGGTATAGTAGATTTGACCTTGTATTCTTCTCTTTAAAGTAATTTACATTGGGGTGTTTAAGCCAAAATGGGCCATGAGGTACCATTTGAAAGCTCTTGATTTAAAGACGATGTATGGGCATTTTTCCAGATTTTATAATATAATATCGTAGTGTCCCTTTTGTGTTACGATCTCGCTTGATCTGAATGCAATCTTTTCGAGTAGATCAAATTCTCGCAATCCCCTTTCAAGTGGGTCAAACTCTCGCAATCCGTGTGAGTGGATCATACTAGTTGTCTTTCAACAATATTTTCTTTTCCCCATTCCTAATCAAAGTCCATATGAACAAAATATTCAACCATAGATCTATCACCTTGCAGTACTGCACGAGACACTTCAGGATGCAATTGATAAGTAACATGGGTACATATGAGCATACATTTGTGCGAGGGCATACATTTGTGAGAGTACATTCTATTTCTGTGTCGCAGTTTCAAGGAACATGAACATGTTGTAGACGACATGGTTTGAAATCTCGCCCGATATTGGTACGGATTGGATGATATATACCGGTATTGGAAGTTAGTGATATGATACATTCAAAGTATCGTACACGTGCAGCTATCCAAAAGAAAGGTTGAGAAATCGTTTCCTTATAAGTATCGAATAGCTTCAAGGCTAGGCGTTACATACAATAGATGTGAAAGGCATTAGGGAATACTTTGTGCACAAATTCCATCAAGCCCTTCTACCGGTTAGATATCAACAAAAATTACTCCTGACAGTCACCGATTATTCACATGTCCTGGTTTATCCTCTGCTGCTTCCTTGAGTAGCGAGGATCCTATTTTACTTTCCTTTATTATTTATGCATATTGGATTTCTTCTGACATACTCATAAACTTGCAGTGGAGAGTCGCTAAGGAGTAACAGACTGTTGTGGTTGTTGCGACTTCTCTTCGTCAGGACAGTCAGGTACATATAATGTCACAGATTTCATTAAAGTGTACATGAAGTCTTCTTAATCAATGGAATTGATTGGCTATTCGATTAATTCTACTTTAATCTAAAGATTACACACAAACCAACAATCACTACAACACAATATTTACGTGGAACCCAATCACTGGGAAAAATCACGAGACCGAAATCCACCAACCAATTCCACTATGAAATTACACGGAGTTTCGAATGATATACCGAACAAATGCACATGCCCTATCAAACCCCCATGTAATCTAACTTCCCATCACAGGTCGTCTCCATAGCCTTCAGACTTGAATGTTCTTCTCTATCGTTGATGAACGCACAACAATCCACCTTGAGATCTACAAGACTATCAACAACATACCCTAATCCTTAGGGTACAAAACACCGAACTCACTTGGTAAATAAACAAGAAGAAAATGAAGGAGAAAAGAAACCTTTTAAATAAAATAATTTTAGAAATTCACTAACTTTCAAAAGGAGGAAGAAGAAGTTTTAGGGCAACACTCAAGGAAGAAGAAGAATCACCAACTTGTTTAGCTCACTTGTCTTTCTCAAAAACCTTTTATTAAAAATCCCTAAAGTTATCCAAGAGGACAGCCAAAGAAAAAGCCCAAAAAGTCCCCTTTTGGCAAAGGAACAAAAATGTGATGTAACTCTCAGATCAAGGAACCGCAGCTAGCTGTGATTATAGTGACAACAAGCTGTGACCACAGCTAGCTGTCACATTTATGACAACTAGTGGTGGACCACAGTTCGTTGTGAATATCACAACAACTCGCTTTGGATATGGTTACAGAATGCAGTCACAACTAGCTGTGGACAAACCCACAGCTCGTTGTCCACAGCTAGTTGTAGACACCACTTCAAGGCATCGAGAAATCATTTTGAAAATACTATACATGTTAAAGGCATGGTCAATGATCAAGTGTGAATGGTTGCCTTGTTAACCAATACATAATGCATCCATCTTGGCGCACAATTTTCCTAAGGGAGATCTACATGATTTTTTTGAAATAGAGTGCGACGACTAGATCAAACAATCTCCCCCTTTGTCACATTCTACAACAAAAAAGTCATGTTTACATTAAATAAAATGCAGTTACATCAAGAAGGTCCCACTAATCCTATACATTAATCCATATGAAGAAACAAATAGGAAAATACATGAGTACTTAAATCTATGTCTATCATAAGCCAAGATGGGTCTTGATCAATCACTTGTAAAACAGACATACCAAACACATATATCCAAAAACAATAATAATATAATAACCAAATCAAATATCCAAATCAAACATTCTCTCTCCCTTTTTGTCAGAAGGTGACAAAGGGATGCTGCAAAAAAATTAGAAGCAAGCACAACTAAAGTGATCACATCATAATATAGGAGTAAATGATTAAAAAGAAAATATTAAGGCCCCACAATTAACTAACAATACTAAATAATGTATCAACTGCCAACAGCCAATTGCCAATAGAGAAAAATAGAAAACGGTTTAAGAAGAAAAGAAAAAAAATTTGAATTTATCTCCTTTTTTAAAAAAAACTCAAATGACAGCTCGCTGTGATATGATCACAGTTCGCTATAGGAAAAAGAAAATCTAGCCAGTGCTAGCTGTCACAACTCAGCAGCTAGCTGTGAATGACGAAACAGAGCCCCAACAAAAAAATATCTCATCCATAGCTTGCTGTCAATAGAAAAAATTTTCAGCTACAGCTAGCTGTCGGCTATGAATGACGAAACAGAGCCCCAAAAAAAAAAAATCTCATCCACGGCTCACTGTGGTGATACGACACCTCGCTGTCATAGGAAAAAAATTTCCAGCAACAACTAGTTGTGAATACCAAATAGGGAGCAACTAAAAAATTAGTAAATCAAGTTTCCAGCCACAACTAAGTATCACACCACAACAACTAGCTGTGTATATCAAACAGAGATCATCAAAAAATCAAGTTTAAAACTAATTTCAACCACAGCTAGCTATCACACTACAACAGCTAGTTGTGTATACAAAATATAGAGCTACAAAAAAATCAGTAAAAAAATCTCCAGCCACAGCTAGCTTTCACAAACCCGCAACTAGCTGTGTATACCAAACAGATAGCCACAAAAAAATAATTTCCAACTGCAGCTAGTTGTGGGTATACGACAGCTCGATGTGTGAAACAAAATAGAGAGCTGTCAAGCAAATTTATTTATTTATATATATTTTTTTCAATCGAGGGCGGCACTAAAAGAGAATATAAAAATTAAAAAATAGTTCTCGATACTTATGATGAGATGATGCATAAACCAAATCAACAATCATGAAAGAAAAACATCTAATCAAGCATTCAATGCGGAACTACTAAATGCGATAGAATTGCAAATTTATTCATGATTTCAGCATCAAAGTTGAACATTTCACCTAAAAAAAAGAAATTTCATCCTAAGATTGCAAGTTCAAACCATATACATAAATACTAGACAGTGACATATCTATCCAGAGCATTGCTTAGAGATGGTTTACAGGACGCTTTTCAACCATGTCATACATGTTGTAATTGTCTCTTCTGCGATTGTAACATGCCTATGGATACGGTGCATATGTGGGTAAGACGCTCGACAAGGCTGTCCAAGCGGCTTGCAGTGGGTAACTCTCACAATTTGATAACCAAGCTGTCATTTTTTACCCTTTTTTTTTTCTAATATAGGGAAGAAAGACATATCACTCTTTTTCTCTCCTTTTTTTTTTTTAAATCGTCACAACTAATAGAATCTATCTCAGATAGCCTACGGAGTAATATGTTAACTTACATTAATTAGGTGCTTATTGTGACCATTGTCGTAGTAAGGAGAGCTTCACATAACCACAAGAGATACTATAAGATTTAAGAGTCACTCTTAATAAACATTAAAAGATGAATTGAATAAAATTAGAAGATGAGAGCAAAAATTTCATGAAACATTTAATACAAAGTTGAAAATTAAAAATAAATGGTAAATCTAGCACATCAATAGCCAATGAACGACAACAAGAGCACAAACTGAAATCATGATAGTTAACTCAATAGATGCATTATACCAATCAATTATATTACAATAGAAATTTAAAAATTGAAGTTCTTAAAAGAGCAACAAAAAGGCAGGGACAAGAAAAAAATGAAAATATCTACAAGAGAAGAATCTATAGAAAACAAGGAACTAACCATAAACAAAATTCTACTCAATGATGCACATACCTACTCAATGATGCACATACCTAACATGATATATCCTCACCCATTTTCACCCCATTAAATTATCAAGAGCCCTCAATCAATAGATAACTATCTTGTCATGCTTTTAGCTAAAAAGATTCACTTTTCTTACAGGACATGTAAGATTTATGTGTCTTTTTTTATCACAATAGAAACAAATTTAGCCTTTTTTTCCACTAGCCATTTGAGGATATGAGAAGGTAGGTAAGAGAGGAGGTAGATTGAATGAATCTTCACTGTTTCTAGTGACAGGGAGCTTGGAAGCATATTTCAAGTTTTATTTTCCTTTATTCCCTAAAGCAGAGTATTTGACATCAGTAAAACCCAATCCGATTTTATCATTCCAACCTCTGCTAGCATCCCAAACCCTTTGAGTCCTAGCATTTTTCAAATTTTCAATTTTTCTAGGGTGACCCTTTCATTTGAAAGCTCATTCTTGAGGATTTCGTTTTCAATGCAAAGACGATTGTATTTAGAGCAATACTCAGCTCCTTCAAATTCCAAAAACTTAACTTTGTCCCTTAAACTTTTGACATCATCTTTCAAACTACAAATATTTTCAATCAAAATGTTGTACTGAACATTTTTCACATCACAAGTGGGTGTAAGTAATGACATTTCTTTGATTAACTTTATCTTGTCTTTGTTCAACTGAACACTTTCAAGATAACATTCATCATAAGCATCATTTAAGTCCAATTCATATGAAATAACCGAAATAGTGAAAGGATTATCTTGAGTCTCCTCATGAATGGAAACAACAAAAGCCTGAAACCCATGTTGAGATACATTTGACTCATCACTAATCTTCTCTTCTTTTGTGGCAGCCATGACTTTATATTTAATAACATTTTTCTTCTTGTTAGGACAATCATAGGCAAAGTGCCTATAGTTGCGGCACTTAAAGCATTGGGTTTCCTCCGATGATTCCTTATGAGATTTTTTGGTCAAAACCTTTGGTTTCTCATAAGACTTGCCACGACTCTTTCTATTTAAAAAAATTTTCTTATATTTTTTGACAAATGAGGTAATGTCCTCTCCAACATCACTTTCACAATCCTCATCACCATCTATTTTCGTAGAAGATCGAAAAGCAACACTTTTATATTTTTGTCTATCCTGAATTTCAGATTCATAGGTTTGAAGGGATCCCACTAACTCATTCATGTTGATCCGGTCAATGTCCTTGCTTTCTGAGAAGGTCGACACCTTTGGTCTAAACCTTTTAGGCAAAGATGACAATTTTATAAGGCAGTATCTCCTCTCCAAGGTAGAAGGAACCATTGACAACATCATTGAACTTAGCATAGAAGTTTATAAACTTCTTATAATCATCCATCCGAAGATTTTTAAATTGCGTTGTTAGCATTTACAATTTGTTGATCTTCACTTATGGAGTCCCTTCAAAGGTGGTCTCTAAAATCTTCCAGACATCTCTAGCCACTTCACAATTACAGATCCTACGAAACTTAGAAGCCGTTACAACACCAAAAATGGTACACAATGCTCTAGAGTAAGCATTGGCAACCTGCTTTTCTTTACTATTATAATGGTTAGTAGGTTTCATAGAGATTCGCTTGATCCCATCGAAATGGATCATCTCTTGAGATGGTGACCTACTACTCTCTACAGTAGCTCAAACCATGAGGTCTATTGATCTAAGAAAGACTCTCATTCTAGCCTTCCAATAAGGATAATTGTCACCATCAAATAAATGAGGTCGTATTGTAGAAATGCCCTCTCTAGGTAAATCAGAATTTCCCGAATAAGCTGTAAACACTCGATTAAAAAAGAATCATATCTGAGTAAAGCTTGCATTGATACCAATTAAAATTTCCTTAATAAATGAAATTGATTGACTATTTGATTAATTCTACCTTAATCTAAAGATTACACACAAGCCAACAATCACCACAACATGATATTTACGTGGAAACCCAATCACTAGGAAAAATCATGGGACCGAAATCCACCAACCAAATCCACTATGAAATTACACGGAGTTTCAAATGATATACCGAATAATAGACATGCCCTATCAAAGTCCCATGTAATCCAACTTCCCATCGCAGGTCGTCTCCATAGCTTTCATATTGAATGCTTTCCTCTATCAATGATGAACACACAACAATCCACTTTGAGATCCACAAGGCTATCAACTACACACCCTAATCCCTAGGGCATCAAACACCCAACTCACGTAGGCAAATTAAAAAGAAGAAAATGAAGGAGAAAAGAAACCTTTTGAATAAAATAATTTTAGAAATTCACTAACTTTCAAGAGGAAGAAGAAGTTTTAGGGCAACACTCAAGAAAGAAGAAGAATCACCAACTTGCTTAGCTCACTTGCATTCCTCAAAAATCATTTATTAAAAACCCTAAAACTACCCAAGAGGATAGTCAAAGAAAAAGTCCAAAAAGCCCCCTTTTGGCAAAGGAACAAAAAGGTGATGTAACTCTCAGATCGAGGAACCACAACTAGCTGTGATTATATTGATAACGAGTTGTGACCACAACTAACTGTCACATTTATGGCAACTAGATGTGGACCACAGTTCGCTGTGAATATCACAACAGCTCGTTGAGGATATAGTTATAAAATGCAACCATGGCTAGCTGTGGATAAACCCACAGCTCACTGTGGACACCACTTCAAGGCATCGAAAAATCATTTTAAAAATACTATACATGTTAAAGGCATGGTCAATGATCAAGTGTGAATGATAGCCTTGTCAACTAATACATGATTCATCCATCTTGGCACACAATTTTCCTAAGGGAGATCTACATGGTTTTTTTGAAATAAAATGCGACAACTAGATCTAATAGTATATGCTTTACTTCCCTTGTTTATCCGACACATGTAATTATGCAGGTCATTCCTGATTCTGCTTTGGAGACCACCCCTAAGGGGGTCCACCATACTTCTCCTCTTTTACGTTAGGTATAAAGTAGTTTTGTAGTTTTTTGATATTTTATTTTGCACACACTTTTTATTAGCATTCTGATAGATCCATTCTTTTCTTCAGGAGACTAAGGTGCACATGCCTCCCCAACCTACTCCTACGGTCGTTGCTGCTACCACCACTCCTCTGCCGTAGTTGATCCAGATATGGTGACGGCTGAGATGGTTGATCACCTTTAGAGGGTGCAATTGGAGATGGTATGCATTTCCCTCTTCTTCTATTTTTTGTCGCCATTCCTTCCTCTTACAACTTTTGCATTTAGATTTTGATATGATACTCGTTCATTTTTTGTCGGCTCACCAGATGGAGGAGATGTGCACTCAGAGATTGAGCGTTCACACGCTAGTCAAGAGTTCCGCTAGACTCCTCTTGATCTCCCTTTGCACTGCCCTTATGATCTCATGGTCGATCTTGCTGTTGAGCAGAGGACCAGGTCAGCAGAGTTAAAGAGCGCTTGTCAGATTGAGCGAGCTAAGATGCAGGTCTTAGTTGACCGATTACTCTATATGACCTCCAGTCCACGACCCCAGTCAATATAATCAAGAACTTCTTTGTATACCGTATGTTAGATATGTAAAATGAATCATTAAACTTCCTAGATTGAATAGTTTGAGCCATTTGATGAGCAGGCTTTTTTTTGGCTTACTGATCAACTGTTGTTTAGCCACTTGGGCACCTTGAATTGGCCATAAAAGTCTCCTATGTGACTTAAAAATTGGGATGGTGGGAGCTTTATCTTAGGCCTGAGGTGAGTGCCCATTAACCCATTTTATGTGAGCCTCATCATATTGATTTTCTGTACCTCAACATGGAGCCAAAAATGGGTGGTAAATTGGTTGGTTCAATATTTATTTTTAAAATTTTTTTAAGCAAGGTTGGTTTAATATTGATTTTCGAAATTGAAGTTTAAAGACGGAACACTCCCCTTGCGGTATCTTGGAGTTCCCCTTTTCTCTACAAGGATGTCGTATAGCCTTTGTACTCCTCTCCTCGATAAAATCCGAAACTGCTTGAAAGGATAGAAAAGTAGCTTATTGTCTTATGTCGGTCACCTTGAACTCATCAAAACAATCCTTAACAGCTACCAGATTTATTGGTCCAGGGTTTTCTTTCTTCCTCAAAAAGTCGTAAAAGAAATCGAATCCCTCTTTGCTCGATTCCTTGGAGAGGCCCAACCCTTGCTCAATCTCCGTACCATATAAGTTGAAAACGGATATGCAAATTGATAAACAAAGGCGGATTGGGGCTTCGAAGACTTCTTGATTGGAATGATACTAACCTCGCAAAACATTTTTGGAACCATGTTTCATCAAATTCTTTATGGAAGAAATGGTGCACCCATAGATATGTTACTCCGCAAGATATTTGGACCTGCAATCTTTCGAATAGCTCCTCTTGGGCTTGGAGAGGAATCATGTGAGTCAGGGAAACAATCAGGTCTCATATTCGTATCATTGTTGGAACCAGATCTAATACTAGCTTCTAGAAAGACCATTGGTTGGAGGAAGGCTCTCTTTTTCGAATATATGGGAGTAGATTAATAGTACAATCAGGCATCACTAAAGATATTAAGGTTTCCGAAATGATTCGTGATAGTCAATAGAATCTTCCTTATGCAAGTACTCTTCGCATGGCTGAGGCTTGGGAGAAGGTGAAAGCGCATGAGACCACCTCTAATCTCTTCAACGATGAAATAATATGGGATTTGACATCTGATGGAAAATTCTCTACTTCCTCTACTTGGATTATCATGTGGCCTCATTTCCCCATTGTTAATTGGCCAAACCTGATATGGAATCCGAACCGTATCCCTAAGCACTCCTTTTTTGCTTGGCTGGCTATAAACCATAAGTTGCCAACAATTGACAATCTTATTAAGAGAGACATTCAAATCCCCTCTCGGTCTGTTCTATGCTAGACGGCCCAAGAAACTCATGATCATGTTTTCTTCTGCTGCCCGGTTTCTAGATGGGTTTGGAGATCAATTCTTGTCAGACTCCTTATTTCATACAGTGGTAAGATCCGCCTTGTTGATGAGTAGTTGTTCGTCATTGAAGAATCGGAAGGAAAATCTCGTTGATCAGCTATGTTTTTCATAGCCATTTCTGCACTCATATGGCATCTATGGCATGAACGTAATCAAAGAATATTTGAAGACAAGATTACTCCCAAAATCTGCTCCTCAAAAGGATTGTTGAATATATCTCCATCAAAATTAATTATGTTGCCTTTAGTGCTCAGCCAGAATGCTTTGATGAGCTCATTCAGAAGGGTTGGAGCCTCCAACTAGTTTAGAATCATCTCCCTAGGAGTTGTCAATGGACTCCACCGGAAATTGATACAATCAAGATAAATACTGATGCCTCTTGCCTCAACAATAACTATGCCATTGGGGGCATTTTGAGAGACTTTAATGGTGAATTTATCACATCGTTTCATGGTCCTACTCGGGCCCATGACATCATCCATGCTGAACTCATTGCTATACTTCATGGACTAAATGTGGCAAAAAATTCAGCCATCTCAAGGCTTCATGTCGAATCGAACTCTCTTGGTGCTATATCTAGTATCATTGGATCCAATCATATTCAGTGGAAACATCGCATAGTTATTGGGCAAATTCGAGATATGAGTCGGTGGTTTCAATCCATCAAGTTTTCTCACATTTGAAGGGAAACCAATCAAACTGCCGATTACCTCGCCAAGCAAGGATTAAATTAATCATCTGTAGTCCGATGGAATGATAACAACGCTGGTGTGATTCCTTCACAACTGTTCTCTCACTTACGAGAAGATATTATTAAAATCTTCTATCGCCTATAATCTTCTTGTTTCTTTTATTGAAAGGGCGAGGACCCTCCAACCTCGATTACCCATAGAAAAAGAAAAAAAAATATTGATTTTCGATTCTATATTTAAATCATTAATCTCTAAACTGAGTTATTGTTTTTATGCCATAGCAAGTCTTGAACCATATATTGGAGGAAGCTGGTCTCTCAATAGATTGCACGCTCTCTCTATTTGGATGACTTCATTAAGGTTTTGTATCACTCGTTCAGGCCTTGTTTGACAACACGTAAAAAAATATAAAAAAGCTTTATTTTAAGGATTTGGATATCCTGTCCCTCTTTCTTGGGAAAATAGGTGAAAAAAGTTCGGATAAAAGTTCCAGGAAAATTTTTCCTGAAAATTTTTTTAGTCCATTTTATGGGAAAAAACCAAGGCACTCCTTTGCACCAATTGAAAAATTGGTATATGCGGCTTGAGGTTTGCATGATTAAAATCATTGATTGTCTTGATATAGATGATGGGGATCATTTTTCGTCCCTTCTTTAGCGCAATAAATTTAGAGATCATGACCCACCTATATGACGGCCACATATATGTGGATCCACGTGGCACACATCCCCAAAAGTGACAGTGAGCATGGTGTAACATATTCCAACAACTATTACGCGCACACATGAAGTTGGCCCTTGCATATAATTTAAAAGAAAGAATTGACATGGGAAACTTGTGCCATGTTAAGACTCCATCTAAGCCATTTGATTTGAAGCTCATGATCTAAAGATCTTAGGTGAAAAAGATTGACACCAAACATTATATTCATCATATTATTCAATACACTTAAAACCCATTATTTAATTCAACACTTGATTGTGTCGACTGTCGACTCATACGATAGAGATTGAGTTTTGTGTCACTCTTTTGCATAGTAGATCTTTCAATCATGACCTTCAAATCAGATGACTTTAATTTAACCCAACCATCTAAGTCATTTAATTTGAAGGCCACGATCCAAAGATCATAAGTAAAAAAGATTGGCACCAAACATAATCTTTATCATATGACTCAATGCACTCCGAAGTCATTATCCGATTCAACAGTTGATTGTATCGAATCATATGACAGAGATTGAGTTTTGCACCACTCTTTTGCGTCGTAGATTTGTAGATCATGGCCTTTATATCAGACGGCTTAGATGTAACCTCACCTAATAATTGTACCATTTATTTACACTGTAAAATCGTAACCTTGTCCCATCTCCTCCTGCCAACATGCATTGACTTCTTTGAATCTGACAAAGAAGATTGTTTTTTATCCTAGTCTTCCACATGATGGATCTTGAGATCATGGGTATGTCATTAGACGATTTTTTAACTTCATGTGGCACCCAATCCAAAAAATGACCCGTGTTTTGTATTTGAGCTTGATGTATGTCTCATGAGTTTAGAGTTACTATTTGAGATGTGTACCATGTAGAATAACAAAGTAACTATTTTAGGGTATGCTCATGATCTCAAGACCCATCTTGTAAAAAATTTGGACAAAAAATAATTTTCATGTTCTAATTCCAAGCGATTAATGTATTTTGGCCCTAGGAGATGGGGTGACGTTAGAGCTTCACATGGTGTGAATAATGGTACCTTAGGAGAATAATTTTACCCACTGTAGCCAAACAATTGAGAAAAAAAAATAAAAAACAAAACAAAACCATTGTAAAATTTTAAAAATAAAACTTCGCATGAGTTCTTTTATTTACAAGCCCATGTAAAGTTAAAAAAAAAAAACCCATGAGTTTTGCAACACAAGTTTTGCTGAAAAACTCGTAAATATATGTAAAAAAAACTATATTTTACAGATTTGAATTTTTTCCACTATTTGGGAACACGATGGGTACCACTTGCTTGGGGGAAAAAGTGAAAATAGTCCAGATAAAAGTTCCAAGAAAAATTATCCTGAAATTTATTTTAGCTCATGTGGTGGGAAAAAATTTAGGCACTCCTTTCTTGCACCAATCGAAAAATTGGTTTATGCAACTTGAGGTTTGCATCATTAAAAGCATTGATTGTCTTGATATAGATAATAGGGATCGTTTTTCGTCCCTTCTTCAGTGCAATAAAATCTAGAGAACATGGCCCACCTATCAGACGACCGTATGTGGATTCCACGTGGCACACATCCCCAAAAGTGATAGTGAGCATGATATAACATGTTCCGACAACTATTATGTGCACATGTGAAGTTGGCCCATGTACATTGTTTAAAAGAAAGAATTGGCAAGTGAAACTCGTGCCATGTTAGGACTCCGTCTAAACCATTTGATTTGAAGCTCATGATCTTAAGTTCTTAGGTGAAAAAGATTGGCACCAAACACTATTTTCATCATATTATTCAATACACTCAAAAACCATTATTTAATTCAACACTTGATTGTGTCGAATCATACGATCTAGATTTGAGTTTTGTGCCACTCTTTTGCGTAGTAGATCTTTAGATCATGACTTTCAAATCAGACGACTTAAATGTAACCCAATCATCCAAGCCACTTAATTTGAAGGACATGATCTAAAGATCATAAGTGAAAAGATTGGCACCAAGCATAATCTTTATCATATGACTCGATGCACTCCAAAGTCATTATCTAATTCAGCAGTTGATTGTATCGAATCATATAATAGAGATTGAGTTTTGTACCACTCTTTTGCGTCGTAGATCTGTAGATCACAACCTTTATAATATACGGATTAGATGTAACCTCACCTCATAAATGTACCATTTATTTATACAGTAAAATCGTACCCTCACCTCATCTCCTCCGGTCAACATGCATTGAACGTTTTGAATCTGACAAAGGAGATTATTTTTTATCCTAATCTTCCACATGATGCATCTTGAGTTCATGGGTATATCATCATAAAGTTTTTTTTATTTCATGTGGCACCCATTCTAAAAAATGACCTGTGATTTGTATTTGAGCTTGATGTATGTCTCAAGAGTTTAGAGTTACTGTTTGGGATGTGTTTCACGCGGAATAAAAAACTTACTATCTAAGGGTATGCCCATTATCTCAAGACTCATCTATTGGGTATTTGTGACCCACACACTAACCTCTTTTCTTTTAATTGCTAAAATTTAATTGAATTGGTGAGACTTTCTATACTTGGCACAATGGGAATCATCATGCAATCTAGTGGATTTCCTTACTAATTTTATAGGGTTGTGGTGATCCCTTTATAGAAGTGACACATTCTCTAGATTTAGTTTCTTTGATGGCCTAGGAAACAAATCAATGTCTATATAAGGAGGACAACGTCCCCTCTTTGACTATTCTCAATGTTATTCTCATCTATAGAGATAGAAAGGAAGAGAGGTGGTTTGTCCTAAGAGTTTTGGTCTTATAGCGAGGATTTGCCGATCAAGCTCGTCTTTGCGATCATCTAATCAGGTAAGTAGGATTTGCCTTACTAAATAAGTGTTGTATTTGATATGTTGGTCAAATGATTCCAGCCTAGATCATTGTTATTGCTTTAAGATTTCTAACAATTGGCATCAGAGCTTTTTGTTGGCCTGATTTCGTTTGATTTTCATTTTAAAAAATAAAATAAACAAATAAATAATAATAATAAATATTCTCCTTTTGGGTTACGTTTGGACCCTTGATTTGGATTTGCTTCATAAGACCAGATCCAGGCACTATGATGAACGTGCTTATCAATTTGGATTGCCCGGGGTGATTCTAAGTGTTAAATCATTCATCAACTTTTGGACTGTCAAAAGTAATGAGAAACAACCAACAAGTTCATTTCCTGCATGATTAATAGCCTTTTGGTTACATGGCCCATCCAAGAGAAGACGTATTGATCGGATGGTGCCAGTTAACGAACACACGATCAACTTTCGTTGCAGCGCCTGTTATATATATATATATATATATAATTTTTATTTTTATTTTTCCTTCTTTGTTTTGGGCCGACGGTCTGGCTCCGGCTGGAATCTTCCGGGCACCGGTTGACGGTCGGCGCCGGTTCGGTGAGGAGACGGGGTTAAGCCTTTGGGGGGGTGTTTTGTTGCTCCTGCCGGAATCTTTCAGGCACCGGTCGACGGCCGGCGCCGGTTCCGATCGGACGACACACCGGACCGTCGGCTCTAGTGATCGGTGAGGAGACAGGGTTAAGCCTTTGGGGGGGGGGGGGGGGGGATGTTTTGTTGCTCCTGCAACAACTTAAAAAAAAAAAAAAAAAAAAAATTCCTTCTTTGTTTTGGGCCGACGGTCCGGCTCCGGCCGGAATATTCCGAGCACCGGACTGGCACCGGTCAACGGCCAGCGCCGGGGCCGATCGGAAGGCACACCGGACCGCCGACTCCAATGACCAAAGAGGGGCGATGATTAGGCCCTTTAGGGGTGTTAATTTTTTTTTTTGGTTTCCTGCAACTCGCTTTCCAAAAAAAAAAATATATTCGAAGAAGAAGATGAGGGGTTAGGGTGAGGGCTTCTCGACAGTCGGTCCGATTCTGGGACCACCTAACACAGTACCCAAACTCAGTGGCCGCCCACAGCCCCGTCCACTTCGGCCCATGACTTGGCCCATGACCCGGACAGGTACCCGGCCATCCGGCCCTAGCCCATTTCGGCCCATGACTTGGCCCATGACCTCGCCCGGTAATCGGCCCTTCTGGCCTTAGCTCACTTCGGCCCATAGCCCGACCCATGTGGCCCGGTCCACTCGGCCCATGCTCCGGACCACTTAGGCCCATGAACCCGGGCCATGAACCGACCCAGTAACCGGCCCACTTGAACCAGTATGACTCGGTCCATTACCCGACCCATTACTCGACCCACTTTACTCGGCCCACTTAGGCCACTACCCGACCCCGATCCTGGCCCATTTAGGCCCATAACTCAGCTCAAGACTTGGCCCAGAACCCCGTCCACTTAAGCCAATTGCCCGGCTTGGGACCTAGCCCGCCTGATTTGGCCCACTTGGACCCATTACCCGTCCTAATTCCCATTCAAATTTTATTTACAACCACTTTTCTGAACTACTTTCGCCTGCTACAAATAAAACTTTTAAACTCAGATCTCGTTTATGCAATCAGACTGAATCCTATTCGGGCTCAAACTTTAAAATGCGATATCTGGAGTTTTACAACTTTGATTCGCGCAAAGGACCTATTGTTTTTAGTCTACTCGACGAGATTTACACTTTGGACTAATTTTTGAGACCTTTTGACACTGTTTCAAACTTGAAAATGTCACTTAAAGATGAATAAATTTATTTCTCTTTCCAAATAAATTGTTGAACCTTTTTGAATATTCTGTATGAATATTCTTATACTATCATGTCATTGTTCATAGTTACTTCATGTGTATCTTCCCTTTATGACTATAATTTTCCTAAACTTGGTATGTGAATATACTTACGGTATGAAACCTTGAATTAATGATATGATAGACTGCCTTAAGATTGGTTCTTCCTATAAAGGGGTTTAGGAAGACCGGTAAAACAGTTTTTTAGGGAAACATTGCCAAAGTAGGTGTGTAGTCTGCCCAAAGATGACTGCTCTATGGAGGTTATGTTATTCTTGAATTTTGAGACAATTGTCTTATTAAGATTGCTAGAGCATTCACTTCCGTGAGCTACTACTTCTGGCCAAAGCTGACTTAGAAAACTCACGAAAAGGGAATGGATAGAATAGTTATGCGTGTTTAGGTGAGAGAAGAGCGACACTTCTGGCCTAAGCTGATGACTAGCTTGGATCAAACCAAAACACAAATGACTAGGTCTATGCGTGTTTACGGACACGAATTAGGGAGACATATAATAGGTCAAAGCTTCTGCCCTAAGGTGGTGCTGAGACAATGAGTCATGTCTGTCCCTCAGAGTGGATGGTTTTACACATGGTTAATACACTTTAATTGATTCGACCTTGACCTCAGGTACGAACTCAAAAATATGTAAAGTTCTGTATGAACGTGTGCTGACAATGATCTATGTCATTGTAGCTATAGACGGATCACTGTTGCAATTACAGATGGCGAGCATTGAAAAGCTCACTAGTACCAATTATTTCACTTGGTGAATGGGTCTGGATTTGACCCTTGATTACCTAGATTATGATTTTATTCTCTCGGAGAACAGACCAACGACCCCTACCAATAACTCTTCAGAGTTTGAAAAAACTCTGCATGTCAAGTGGGAGAAGGCAAATCGCATGTCTATCATGATTATTCGCGCTTCTATGAGTGAGGTCATCCGTTGTGGTATTAAGACCACTGAGACATCAAGTGAGTTGATGAAAAACATTGAGAATTAGTTTGTTGGGTATACTAAATCTCTGCAATATGATTATCTTGTGGAGTTTGTTAACATGCGCTATGATGATAATGATTGTGTGAGGGAGTTCATTCTTAAGATATCTATGTTGATAATGAACCTCAATGAGCAAGGTATTCCGATTGAAGAAATAACTATAGTACATTTGGCTGTTGCATTCCTTCTCAGTCAGTTTGATACCTTTAAGGTGAATTACAATGCCCAGAAAGAAAAATGGGACTTGAACCAATTGACCTCAATGTGTGTAACGGAAGAAGAACGGTTGCAGGGCAACAAGATAAAGTTTGCTCATTTTGCCTATAACCCTGCTCATAAAATTTTTTTCAAAAGAAAGGGTAAGAAGCAGAACTATCACAATAGTAAGAGAATAAATGAAAATTCCAAGCTGCATGTTGTAAAGATTGACGATAATGATGGTTGTCACTTCTGCAAGAAGAAAGGTCATATCAAGAAAAGTTGTTACTTATGAAAAAATATTATGAAGAAGCAGTAAGGAGGGGCTAATCAACAGAAGCAGCACGAGGAGCCCCAGGTTAAATCAAAAGCTATTATTTGACAATGAAGAGAAATTCTGGACAAATTCTATTTATTGATGACAAGTTTTATTGCTAATGCTAGACTTATTAGAGTTGTTTATAGTTTTACTCCTCTATATGATAGTTTGACTATTACTTTAGATTCTATTAGTGTTGGATATGATTCTTTAATAAATAATTTATTTTAATTACAACCATTGAGACTAGTTATATTAACTTTCTTGAAGATGAGACAATTAGTAGGAGTCAGGAGGAAAGGACAACATCGAATTCACTAATGATCAGAATATTCATTTAAATTGAGGTGACCAAATTGGGATACTAGAGTCTTTTGTGGCCTCTGTTTGAGTGGGAGTTATCTCATAAAGGGGCTTCAACCAAAAGATTTCACAGTGCACGTGATCCGGATGAGAGTGTTAGGAACACTCAAGTACATTGAATGAGTGGGAGTTCCTTCCATAATATTTTTCTATTCTATTTTATTGTCGACATTCCTTATACTTTTGATTACTATTTGATGCATATTTTTCATTTGACTTTATGGTTATCACTATTATAATTATTAACATATGCAATGTTAGCCTGGCAGCATAAGTGCTCAAATAAGGAAGCCTGGGCTATCGTGATTAGGCATCAGGGTCGTATAGCCATTATCCTGATAGTTGGGTGATGATTTTCACGTGACGTATGCCGTAAGATATCAGGATAACATACCTTAGGGTATGAAGCTGGACGAATGCAGATATGCACACAAAGTGATTGCATTAAAGTGTGCATATACTGGTGTCACAAAATCCCAAGTAATACTCTTGGGTTCATTAACAATGATAATTTTTGTGACCATAGAACTGCCTTACTATCAATTGTAAAACATGGTACATTATAAGCATTTATGATCTATTATTACAGTTATTTCTTGAACTTGAGAGGATGTTGTATTGTACCAAGTTCTTTGAAAGTCAATGATTTTATAAAATTATAAGAATGGTCATCCGCTTTTCAAAAAGGATCAATTCATGAAATTATTTAAAATAATATTTTGATAGTGTGTGGATTAAGTGGGAGATTATTGGGTATTTGTAACCCACACACTAACCTCTTTTCCTTTAATTGTTAAAACTTGAATTGGTGAGACTTTCTATACTTGGCACAATGGGAATCACCATGCAACCTGGTAGAATTCCTTACTAATTTTATAGGGTTGTGGTGATCCCTTTATAGAAGTGACACATCCTCTAGATTTAGTTTCCTTGATGAGATAGGAAACAAATTAATGTCTATATAAGGAGGACACCGTCCCCTCTTTAGCTATTCTCAATGTTATTCCCATCTATAGAGATAGAAAGGAAGAGAGGTGGTTTGTCCTAAGGGTTTTGGTCCTATAGCGAGGATTTGCCGATCAAGCTTATCTTCGTGATCATCTAATCAGGTAAGTAGGATTTGTCTTACTAAATAATTATTGTATTTGATATGTTGATCAAATGATTCAAGCCTAGATCATTGTTATTGCTTTAAGATTTCTAACATCATCTTGTAAAAAGATGGGACAAAAAATAATTTTCATGTTATAATTCGAAGTGATTAATACATTTTCGCCCGAGGAAATGGGGTGACGTTACAGGTTCGCATGGTGTGAATAATGGTATCTTAGGAAAATTATTTTACACACGGTAGCCCAAAAGCTGAAAAAAACAAAACCCAACCATTGTAAAATTTTAAAAATAAAACTTCACATGAGTTCTTTTATTTACAAGCCCATGTAAAGGAAAAAAAAAAAATGCTTTTTCCATAAGTTTTGTCAAACAAGGCCTTAAGATGAAAGTCAAACTTTGATTGAATTTCAATGATCCAGATTTTAAGCCAAAAAAATTATAGTGGAGAAGATTTGAAAAAACATACATGATATCTAGCTCCACTGGGATCTTGGTGCACAGTGAAATCACTCCTTTGGAGCACATAAAGGCTGCGTTTGGGTTAGCTCTTTCAGGGCAAAGAGTAGCTCTTTTACTCTTTGGCTTTGGCAGCGAGCTGCTTTCATGTTTGGTAACACAGCTCATCGACCCATTTGCTCTAACAGGGAGCTGTTTTAAGTGATATAACTACTCTCTGTTAGAGCAAATTTTATCTGCTCTGACAGATAGCAAGTAGAGAGCTGCTTCGGCTAAAATCTGCTCTTACAGATAGTAGGCAGAGAGCTACTTCGACTCTTATAAGAGCTAACCCAAACACAACCTAAAGGTAAACCTGCAGAGCACCTAACCCGGGTCCAATTAGTTGTGGTGGGTTAATTTTTTTTTAAATTTATGCTCTTATATTAAGTGCATGGATCAAAATTTCGGCCGAACTATATCGGTTTCGGACCCCACCAAAACGAAATCCCAAAATTTTCAATCAAAAATCACGGCCTTTAAATTATTGGCCGATAATTTAAAATTATCGGCCGTTAATTTTGAGTTTTAAAAAAAAATTGGGCACCAAAATTTTGGCCTAGCTCATAAGATTTCGGCCAAAATTTTGGTGATTATAGGTTAAATATGAAAGATACTTATGCTTGGGATTTCTTATGTGTCCATAATAGGCCTGAGTAGCCAAGTGTGGAGCAAATAACTCCCCCTAGTAAGCCCACCTCAAGATGAGTGGTCTTCTATTGCGACTTCCCATGGCTTTAAGTACGAGGGGTTTTCAGAGTGCAACTAATTTATGGTTAGGGCTATATTAGGGTTACTCATGGAGTGAATTATTTCATGATGAGGTTCAAATTTGAAAAAAAATTATGATGTGGAGTGCAGCTATGTTATTTATTTTTTCTAATTTTTTTTTATGCCATACAACATAGACGCCCAAATGTAATACCTATGCAAACTTGTACGCATAAAGGATCTGTATTTGGTGCAACATACTAGGTGGAGACCTATAAAAAGAGCGGAAGCAGGTGTGAGGATTAGAACCCACAACATGTTTGCTTCCACAAGGAAAGAGGATACAAGTTAATCTATCGCCCAACAAGTCTATGTTATAATTAGGATTAAATTATGGGAGCCATTGCTTGCACTCAGAAATTTGGCCCTTGCACCGAAGTTAAAGATAAACTTTGTATTTTTGGGACATGTGCTATGTGAAAACGTAATATGAGCCGTCTGATTTATAGTTCATGATCTATAGATCCTTAGTGAATAAGATTGGAGCAAAACATGATATTTATCAAATGATCTATTATAATGAACCATTGAATCAAATAATAGCCTTTGACTATATTTAATCACATGATAAAAATTATATTTAATGCTACTCTTTTGCACTTAAATTTTTAAGTGCAGGAAGCTAAATCAAATAGTTTAAATGGCGTTTTTATATAGTAGAGGTTGCTGAACTTGAAAGTCTTTGTTTTAAACTCTAAAGGCCAAGTTTTCGTGTGCAAAGTAATGGCTCCCTTAAATTATTTTCTAAGATTTTTATGATTTGGTCTTTGATAGATTCTTCCATAAAAGAAGTTGGATCAAAACCACTTCCTTACATCCAAAATCTGTCCATCTCAAGCTGACTGAGCTATGAGGCAATGTGACATTAAATGCAGATAACGGCGTGGCCCAAGCACTACAGCTAATTACATCAAGCCACATAAGTTGTCTGTAAAATTGCCCATCATTTATAATTTTTCCTAGTGTCAAACATCTGATGTGCATCTAATACAAACTCTTAGAAACTAGCAAATTTGTGCACCTATCTAATTGCACTTGTAATGGAATGTAACAAAAAAAAACAAAATTAGGAACTCTTTGGCAGCGCTGCTTTTGGCCCACTTCCCCGCTGTGAAAACTAGAAAAGAAGTAAGATTTATTGTTTGGTAACTTCCATTGATTCTTGCTTCCGGCAACACGTTCATTGGTGTGTTTGAGAAACGTGAAATTAGAGATTTTAGGGTGAATTTTCATATTTTTTGTTTGATTGAATTTTATCAAAGAGGCTTGGGATTATGCGTTGGAAATGCATAGTGATCCATCCATTTGAATCAGTGGGGTTCACGTGGCACCCATACAAGAGATCAGGTGCTACGACAATTTGCTCGAGGACAATCAGAGGCCACCCAAAAGAGTTAAGACATGAATTTATACATATCTACTGTCTAAAATGTAGTTAAGGGAACAAAAATTCAATGCACCAGGATGTGTAGGGTGGTACCCAAACTTTGACTACCAAAAACAATTTTATTTTTAAATTTTTTTTTATAACTCACATACCACATGGCACATGATCACAAAATAGGTGTTGCTTTAGGATCATGTACCACGTGGCATGTGATCTAGGATTGAGTGCATGGGTTCATGGGATCATACATGCACTCCAACCCATATGCTAGAAAAATTATAAACGGAGGACAGATTTGTGGAGGACAGAGAGCAAGCGGTTGATATGATGCGACGTGGCTGGCTGCACCGACCTGCATTAATTGAGCCCCACCACACTTGCAACGGATGGTCCTAATACGATGGATAAGTTTGTGTGTAAAAGTGCACCACGGATCAGATGGTGAGGATTTTATGAACACTAGGATCTCGATCATGAAGGGGCATACAAGAGTTGCTAATTGACATGGACTATCTGAATTGTACATAACATCTTCATGTATGTGCCTGACACTTAATCGAAGTCTGAAACAAGATAGAAAACATCAAATAAAAACAAGGGTCGGTATTTGCAACCAAGTCTTCTTTACCTACAACTAGGGTTGTCGCGCGTTGTGAGAGTCATTGACTGCCTTGAACTAAAAGATGGAGATCGTTTTCATCCAATCCCAATCTTTCACACAGTTGATCTTCAGATCATAAGGCACCTACCAAATGGTAAGATGTTGATTCAACACGGCCCACATCACCAAAAGTGACCCGAGAACCCCATCTCATGGTATGCCCGTGACTATGGTAACATTTGGGGATGTGTGCCTTACAGGATTAACCTCCAACCGTCTGATAGGTTGGCCATGCTATCAAGATATAATTTGTGGAAGATTCCGTCGTCTAATTCAAAGCAATCAACGGCATAAAATTTTCAATCTTTGCCGGTTCTGATTTGGGTCTAGGGATGCAAGTTTTGATTGGAACCCAACTCCAAAACTGAGCGAACCAAAGGGCACCGATTCAGTCCGAACAGAATCAATTCTTGTTTGGTTGGGTCATCATCCACTTGCATTGCACCACATAAGTAGTCCGTTATTGGTCTCTAATTTGAGGTCCGCGTCATATTAAACATTTGTTCATTGAGAGATAAAGTGCCCTTAAAACCTCTAAAGGGTCCTTCAGCTGTGCATTGATGCCCTATCAAACCATGAGGCGTGTGGCTTTTTTTGTTGGCCATCCTTGTGAGATGAAACCACAAATATGAGCCACTGCTCAAAACCCAAACTAATGGTAAGATACAGAGTTTGATTAGGAGATAAAGGTAATGTATTGGGAAATTTTCTTTAATCTACCCCCTTTAAAGTTACTTTTTTAAACCACCCCATATTTTTGTAAATATTTAATGAACCTCTCTCAATAAAGCTTAGTTATTTAAAAGCTCCTCGAGTCATAAATATTTACCACTTCGGAAAAAATTCTAGAAGACGGGTTGATCGGCTAGGCAGTAAGCTAGAAAAAATTACCTTTAAAATGTTACAAAATTTATTTTTCTCAAGTAAATTTTTTTCTTTTTTAAATATTAAAAATTCTGAAAAACTCCAAAACATTAGAAAATTTTTGAGACAAATAATAGAAATATATAAAAATATAAATATTTTTTAATCTCAAGAAAAAGTAATAAAAACTTCATTAAAAATGTAAATATAAAGGTAGATATTATAATTAAGGGGGTATTTAAATAACTAAGTTTTAAGTATCATGGTTTATTAGATATTTACAAAACAATAGACGGAGGTTAGCCAAATATTAAGATTCCTAAATTTGTTTTGTATAGTTATTTAAGGGAGCCAATATTAGCAGCCCATACATAAGCCATTGCACCACTTTAATGATTGCAGGATTACGTGGTTGCACCTAACTTAAAACCAAAAAGGGTATCTCTATTCGTTCGCACGCATTTACCAAGAGCGCCCACAACAAAAACCCCTTAAAACCCATTGATTGGATTAGATAGAGATCATTTTTCATCCAAATCTTTCACACAAAGGATCTTGAGATCATGTCGCACCTATCGGATGATAAATTTTTTATTCCATGTATCACATATCTCCAAAAATTGACCTTTGCACCATATGGTACACATCACGCTTATATGTGATTTTAGGGCCCTATTTTGGGGATCTGTGACATGTGGAATAAAAAATTGACATATGATAGATGAGACATGATCTCAAGATCTTCCACACAAAGGATCTTGAGATCATGTCATAATTATCGGATGGTAAGTTTTTTATTCCATGTATTACAAATCCCCAAAAAATGCCCCTTGCCTCATATGGTACACATCATGCTCAAACATGATGTTAGGGCCATATTTTGGGGATCTGTAACATGGGCGCTTTCAGTAAATGCATGGGCACAAAGGTACCTAACCAAAAATAGGTAAATAAATAAATAAGGGAGTCATTACTTGCACACGCATTATAGTGGTCGTTGCCCCGGAACTAATCAAATTTTGTCCTTGCACCACATAACATGTTGTTGCACCTTACAAAAGAGAAAAAAAATATATGGAATATTAGCTAAACAAGACTATTGGCGAACCGTTTCAAGCTATTATACGAAGGGGTGTTATCGGGTCGGTTTTGGGGGAAAATCGAAATCGAACTGATAACTATCGGTTTCTATTTTATGAAAACGAAATTGAACCGATAAGGTTCACAACTGAAATCGAACCGATAGTCGGTTCGGTCGATTTTCGGTTTCTAAACCTCAATTTTATAAAAAATTTATTAGGAAGTCATTGCCAATTCATAAGAATCAGATAACTGAAGACTCTGTAGGTTGTTGCCTATATCGCTAATTCGCTATTAATCATCCAAAAGTAGGTGATTGATCAGATGGCTAAGAACATTTTCAAGAAATTAATGCACCTATCGGACAATACAGATCGATGGGCAGATGCACTGATTATTAGTACACACTGGTAGGTCTCGACGGCATGAATCCATACAGTATTACAGTCCAATCATCCACAGGCAGGCCACTATTTGATAGAAGGCAACCCGAAAGTAGAACGTCAAACAAGTCTAACCATCTAATTGCATGTCAAATTTTAGAAAGTTGATCATAAAATTTTCAACCATCCATTTAGCAATCCTCTGATATGTAAAATGTTGAACATTTTTCAAATGCATGAAATGGGTTGCCAACATGTATTGTCCAGATTGACCAGATTCATGACACATGATCCTTCATAGCTATTTCATATTTTCATTACATTACAACTTGTATATATATTCAGATTTTTTGCATAAAGAGATCAAACATAAATCAAAACATAGAACCTAAATGATTGAAGTATATTTTTCACAAACCAATTCAGAAGGCAATGCATGAATAAGATCCATCTAAATACATGCATGCAGATAATAAAAAAATTATATCGAGATCCCAATAACTTCACAGAACCCCAATCTCAGGCATGCACCATTATCGATTTCTTATCGGTTCGATTTCGATTTTTTATCGTTAAAATTGAAATCGAACTGATAACTATCGGTTTCTATTTTTCGAAACCGAAACTAAACCGATATGTCCCAAAACTGAAACTGAACAAAAATTTGGGTCAGTTTCGGTCGGTTTGGTCGGTTCGGGTCAATTTATGCACATCCCTAATTATACCCCTTTCAAAAGTTTTAACTTAAAGGGACTCGCATGATATTAAGGGTAACAAAATATGGAAATGACCCAGCATCTACTGATTTAGGGTTATGTGGTAAAACGAAATGGACCCATATCCCTTTAACTCAAAGGGCAAAGTTATTGTCTCGTCCCTACAGAGAGTTAGTTTCTGAAACTTCTGTTCATCATCATCTTAAGGTTTCCGACGAAGGTGCCACCTGTCCGACCAAAACTTCCACACTAAGACAACAAAAGTTGTTGATGAAGTTGGGAAACACAATCTTTACTCACTTTTATCCTAACCAGATCTGGTTAGGATCGAAGACCTTGGAAGCTCTCTGATTAGGGTTTGGGGTTCTCGGCTAGATGAAGAAGATGAAGATGGAGTTGTTCAAACCACCAGGTTTCAGCCCCCGATAGCCTTCCCAAGAGAGAAAAATGACAAGAAGCAAAAAACGTTCACAACCAACCAATCCTCGACCTGATCCGATGTTAGTCGGCTAACGGCACCTTACTAGCGTCAACGATGACCTCAACGGTGATGGATGACGCCAACGAGGAGCAACACAAGCTTAGAAAATTGGATTTTAGGCTTAGCTCTGATACCAACTTGATTTTAGGGTTAGGGTTGTAGGAGAGAGAAGAAGCGAGAGAGAGAGAGAGAGAGAGAGAGAGAGAGAGAGAGAGAGAGAGAGAGAGAGAGAGAGAATAGAATGGTTTTAAAAAACCCATTAAAAAACTCATTCAAGATCCCAAATACTAAATATTTTAGAGGGGTTTCTTTTGATTCCTTGCATAGCCTACACCCATATTGTACTCATTTACCTCCATTAATGGAGACTAAAGATATGAGGGATTCTGAAAAATTAACAAAAAAATTGTAGAGAACTTAGAGTCAAGTTTTAATGGAAAATTACTAGGAAAAATATTTTGGAGCCATTGGATATGAACGGAATGTTTGTTGTTTCATGGAAAACTAGGTTGTTGTTTTGAGATGTTAGAGAAGAAGAGGGCGGACAATTTAGTCATTTTACAAACTTAGAGTCTTTATTTATAAGAGGGTAGCAAGGTAAACTTATATTAAAAAAAAAAAAAATCATGGGCTCGAAATCTCGTGAGAATCCCTGAATCACAAAACTTTCTCTCCGAGTATATGATGCCTATACTTTTCATTTTGAATACCTTTCTTCTAAATTGCCCAAAGAAGAATTGCACAATAAGTGAACTTGGATACGCGTCTCTCTCCCCCTCTCTCAAACCAACACCAGAAAGATGTAGTATGTAAAGCCCTCCAAACAAGAATTTGATAATCGTCTGATCCCTCATCTTCAAAATCTTCCTACCAAACCGCAATGGCGGTAAATGTGGTTAAATCAATCACAAATGGATCCGACAGTAATAGATCAACAATTTCATTTTCGATCAACTTGAAAGCATCTTTCTCGATAATGGTATCAATTTCGTAATTGAAACGACATGTATTATACAAAATTTTCTCATTCTTCTCAACTATTCCCTCCATTGCCAGTCTTACAAATCAACATCAAGGAAACCAAATCCAAATCGTCTTCCGAAGGGGTAGGAAAGATGGGTCTCCTAAATCTGACTTAAAGGAAAAAAAATCTTAGATCCAGTATCGATAAGCCTACAATCGAACAGAAAAAACCCTAGATTTGGCAAGAAAACCTCAATTTTAGTTAGCAAACAAAAAAATAGCTCTAAAAAAAAACACTAGATTGCTTATCGAAAAATCTTAGAAATCGAGAAACCCTAGAATCTTGTGCATAATCATGGCAGAGAAGTTCCATGATTTTTTTTTTTTTTTTCTTTTGTCTCCGTCTCTTAGCAAATTGGGAGTGTCTATTCGTCTTCAAGGTTCTTTCCCGCTTCCTCTCCAAGCACAAAATAAGAAATTTAGCAAATTTTAGATTTTCATACGTATGATGCAACCATGAGGGTATAATTTGTAATTTAAAAAGTACTTAATATTTTCAATTATTTTATAAATCGGGGCAATGATTTATAATTCGGGTGCAAATAATGGCTCTCATAAATATAGTCAACATTATCTTTTTTTTTTTGAGATGAAATTTTATCCTTTTCATTTGAAATGGAGAACGGTCACAAAGTAGAGAGCCACAATAGTGGTAATTACAATAACTAACATTAAAATACATTGAATAGCATCTCAGACCCATCTAACACCAACACGGAATTCAAGGACCTTGAAAGTAAAGTAAAACTTCAAGAATTCACCAACATGATCCGCCGGTAACCTATACCGAAGATCCATCCGAAGAGACGTCACCACCATAAACAAACTCACGATCCACAAAATCTCCCAATACAATGAAAACAGGGGCAAAAATCACCCCACTTTAAAAAAAAAGAAAAGAAAAGGAAGGAAATCTTGAAAAGCACCCACACCAAAAATCATTGATTGCTTTAAGTCGGACGATGGAGATCGTGTTTTGCTCCAATCTTCCACACAAAGGATCATAAGGCCATGAACGTACCATTAAACGATCAGTTTTTAATTCCAAATGACACGGATCTCAAAAAAGTGGCCCTAAAGTCACATTTCAGTGTGATGTGTGCCACGTGACTGCACACTGAATCTTTTTTAGGATCTATGGAATTGCGAAAAAGATAATTACCAGTTTCTTTTAAATGGTGCAATGATTTATTTTTGGGGTGCAATTTAAATGAATAAAATTCTTTTAAGATCACGAATGAGTTATAATATTAGTAGCATCTATTTAAAGAGGTGTTTTCTTGGTCAGTTTGGATAAAATATTAGGAAAATGGTGGATTTGGATACATAATTCCTATGAATTCTGATTTGATAGGAATCCATAGGATTCCCTTAGTTTCCACTCTTTGGATAACCTGCTAATGTTTTGAGAAAATGAGTGAAAAAAGGATGAGAACAGGTGAAGTTAGTGGTTCGGATGGTAGGTCGAATGGCGGTTAAAGGCTAGTCACACCATTAGTGACATTTTAATGGGCGAGAGAAATTTCACCCATTCGATTTTCTGACGGCTCGTAAAATATACTATGAGTTTCCCCCACGCAAAATTTCTACGTTGGGACTTTATTTTCTAACCCTTATTCCCAATCCAAACAATGGCAAGGTGCATATTTGAAAATCCAACCTTTAATTTTCTGCTGATTTCCCTGAATCCAAAGCAGACCAATGAAATATATGATCAAGCAAAATGTAATATAATACACACACACACACTCTCTCTCTCTCTCTCTCTCGTTCACATTCTATAAGTGTACCTTTACATACACACACCGAATCTTTGAGGGCACCCGTGCTCAAAAACCCATTGACTGCTTTGAATAAGGCGATGAAGATTGTTTCTCATCCCAATCTTCCCCACAATGGATCTTGAGGACGTGGGTGTACCAACAAACAATCAGTTTTTTATTTCATGTGGCACACATCCCAAAAAAAGACCTTAAAATCATGTGACACTCATCACACTCAAACCCATTTTAAGGTCACTTTTTTTTGGGATGCATGCCACTTGAAATATTAAACTGAGTGTATGATGGTACGCCCATGATCCCAAGATCCTTTGTGGAAGATTGGGACGAAAAACGGTTTCCATGGTATGATTCAAAGCAGTCAATGGGTTTCAGCATGGGCGCCCTCAAAGATTCGATCAGTGTATTTAAAGGCACTCATTCTATAATACTTATTATAATATCAAATTCATGACAGCTTAGCTTCAGATCCTGTGATCAGGCGCCAGTGCCATGTGGCGTAAATCTGGTGCTTCAAGTGAGCTATCTATAAATGCTTCCCTCATCCCATTATTCCTGAAAAATCTCAGTAGTAAGGCAGTTGCAATTGAGATGCTTCTACCTTAATACCTCCAGTCCTTGAACGTGGTTTGGAGTGTGTAGATGAGGTAACCACCCCCTTACTTCGCCAAGGTACCTGATGGATAAACAGTGTCAAGACAAGAGGCATCAGCATATATGAAGTGCCTTTTAAGTCATCAAATACCGTGAAAAGCTAAATGAAATGGACTTACGGAGTCTTGAAATCCACCGAAGTGCACTTAAGCGGTATTCAGTTGCTAGATGGTACTTCATAATCTTACGATGCCTCTAAGGAGAGTCTGACCCCTAACTTGATGAGTATTATGCTATTCCCACCAAAAAATTACTAGCTATATTTTGGATGCCAAAAATATGAGAAGCAGAATATCTACAAATAGCATTGAAGAGACTAGTGTATATGGGTTCTCTAAGAGAGTAAGCATTCTATAATTATATTGTAATCAGGCATTGATGGTATAAGATTCACTTATATCTGTAACTTACATCTTTCATAGATTAGAAAAGCTTTAAATTAGGGTGTATTATCAGGTCAGCCACTAATTACAGAGAACAAAATAAATGTTTTACAGATGCTATGATTAATATCAACAAATATAAAAGAAATGAAGCAGCTATCACTACCTAGGAAACATTTGATAGAGAATTGTGGACTGCAACTGATTCCCACTGCAATCTGCAGACCCATGTTGTAACACCGAGATAACAGACGTTGCTTTGGTAATCGCCCGGTTTCTGGAAGCAAAAGATGCGGTTTTCGTCAACTGCCCAAATTGCTTGCATATGGGAACTGAAGCTCTTGGTGACTCTGATACCATGTCTCTTACAGCTTGGAAATTTCAGTCATCAACCTGAGAGTCGAAAACAAAACTTGGGAATACTGTAGTGACATCCCTGAAAGACAAAAGATACACCAAAGGCTGTGTTAACATATAGTATATGTTGGTCACTCGAGCAAAACCAATGATGCTCTTTGGGGAAAATCGAGAACAAGAAGATCAACTGTTTATGGTTATAAAAATGTTAGTTTAAATTCCAAATGAAACATTTCTTCTCAATGAACATTCTTTAAGACTTCTAATATATCATTGTTTGAGTTGACACGAAGTTTTCGGCCCAAAAAATGCATTTTGCATGGGTTTAGATCAAGTTTGGAAATGATTTCCCCAACTGGGAGGAGTTCCTAACCCAAGCTCGCGATTTTTCCCCAGAACTGGCCCAAATGGCCCGCAAGATCTGAATTTATCTTCATTTTGTGGGGATTTTCCCTTGAATTTTCGGAGCTAGAAAGGGTTGGGTAAGCTCCAACCCTATTTTCCCAAGCCATGGCCTTAAAAAGAGGTGGCATAAAGCACTAAGCAGTCCATCCCTCCCTCCCCAAGGAGAAATCCAAATTTGCATTCTCGTAAGTCTTAACCTTTCCACAAGGTAGTCTGTCTTAAAAATTTACGCTAGCCTAGCCCTAGGGGTCCCTCGCGAACCCCAAGGTCAAGATGGTCCTCTCAGTAGAGAGTGTACACGCACGTAGGCTTGAAAGCCTCCATTTGCTCTTGTTCCCCTTTCTAAATCAACTTGTCCTTGCGCAGTCATTTTGCTAGATAAAGGTGGCCTGGGGTGAGGAGCATTCTCGCCCATTCTTCCACCCCAGCTCCCAGAGCACCACAACATTCCAACAGTGAGAAATATTGATCCCGACGCTAAGGCGGGTATTGGAGTTCTGTCTCCCTGCAGACTGAGCTGATTCATTAAACAATCCTACAGTTGTATCTTCTTTGTAATCGGAGGAGAACCAACCACTATACACTTGTCTCTTGGGTCTAAATAACAAAACACGTGTGACAAGGGTATGTTGGATGATCTTGTTATTGCTAACAACCTGACGCGACCTCCTCAATCAATATCAACAACATGTTGTGACGCTTTGGTTAGGACAGACTACTATATAACGTTACATAATATAACGTATAGTAATAATACTCTAGGGAGGTTCGAATAAGCCATTGTTTTATCGAGTATGCTCCTCCTAAAGCCAAATAAAAAGAGCTATATATCTATGCTAAAGCGGCTAATGGAAGAACTATATATCTATCCTAAAGCGGAGAATCTCCTAAAAAATAGGGAGATTGGATCGATGGGCTAGAATCTTCTCTTTGGCTCCATTAAAATGGGGAATCTCAGAGTAGTGGTGCAGAAGAGACATCGTGCCTGTCCATAACGTGCCCTACATCCCACAAAGCGTTAAACCTCCTGCTCGTCCTTCCCTTACAGAAGGGGCATTTTTCGCTCAGGACTCCTAAGGGTGGTATCACTCCAAGATTTCCAGTGGAACAAAAAGAGGACTCCCCCTTTAGTCCCTACGCCATGATTGGCAAGGGCACATTGCCCAAAAGGATAGGGCCAATCACACTCAAAGTAAAGACCGGACTGACTGCAGAGGAGCGTCATCTCCACCTTAGATCCTTCAAAACAAGGATGCCATGGTCATGCCATGGAGGAGACGATTCCAAAGGAACATACAACTCGATGTAACCACAGCTCTCAGGTCCTAAAGGTGTGTGTCTTCTCCCCTGACAGGAACTACAAACGGCTGAAAAGGGGGGTGCTGCACCACAAAAAAGTCAAATCTCCATCTCTAGAAGAGGCCATGGAGGAAGACATCTCTGGAACGTCAGAGCTTACACCATGAAAGGAGAAGAAAATTGGAAGTTATACTCCAAAGAAAAAAAATGAAAGGAGTTGCATGCAACTCAAACAGCCAACGGTTGGCTTTTATAGAAGAGCATAACGCCTGGAAGGATTAGCTGCCCTACATAGAAACATGAACGAGATGTAATGTCTCTTCGGTATAACATCACAGCCGTTTCGTCCCCCAAAAGGAATGTCATAATGACAGTTACAAGGGGGCTTATCCCCAAAATGATGAACTTGTTGGTCAAAACAATACGGTCAACATAACCCACGAGTATAGTTTTCAAACCATGCTATGCACACTTACAAGCATGGGCTATGCATGCTCAAAAGCGCTTGCGTAGCACATGTTATGAATGATTTTTTCAGAGTCTTAACCTATTTATAGCTATTAAATCATATTATAAAGCACTGAGGCCACCATGGAGCCTAGTTGGCGACTGAGGGCGAGCAGTTAAGAAATAGAAGAGCATCTCCCCACGAGAAAACTCCTTCCATCCCCTTAGCCGAACAAGAAGCAGTTGAGTGCACGCCTCCACCCCATCTATAAGATAGATTGTGAACCCTTTTGAGAGATAGAGAGGGGAGAGCGATGGACATCTTTCATTCATTCAACCGGTTATTTATTCTGAAGGCCAGCTCTTCCTCTTGCAATCGGTTGAATCCTGGATGGATTTTTTGCTCTGCCTTCCCTGCATCATGCATTAGGCAGCGTCAATCTAAAACAATGTTCAGAGGGGATGTGTCCCATCCAAGCGAGCATGATAGTGGCATGCCCTATCTTTCACAGGAATGATTGAATCGGACTCATAGGGCCTGAAAGAAAGACAAGCTTTCTTCCTTCTGATCTCGGATCCCGGGGAAATAACTGAGACGACCACTTCCCTTTCTGGGGCAAGGAATGCTGATACGGGATCTCTACCTGCTATTGATGTTGGTTCCGGATCGGTGCATTAGCAGGATAAGGCCACCTCTATCTCGTTGAATTAAGTATCTTATTTAATGCTGGTTGCTAGACCAGGATCAGTAGCAGCTAGTTAATCCCTTCCTCACGGAATGCACCCACGGCCAAATCAGCTGAACCGTTATCCCCATAGGCTCGATTTCATTTATCGATGGATGCCTTTTATCATTCACAGGAACCATTGGCCGCCAGTGAACAACGGAATAGAGGGGAATGGGAACAAACTCGAACTAATCGAGTGAGCCGGAATGAGCCAGTCCCTTCTCTTCCTAGTGAGTCTGGGGCATACTCCTCACTCATTCGATCCCCGAAGTGTCCACCATTGCTGGAAACAAAAAGTCCTTCTGGGAAGGAAACAACAACTGAGTCCCATCAACCACTCCTTGTGTTGAGATCTCGCTCACTATTAGCTAGGGATAGGCTTATTTGTCCATATATAGGACACTACCTCCCAAAAATGAGGCGAGGGAATCTGTCTCTCTTGAATCATGCCCCGGCAAGGGGGGGATCTTTGCGTCCATAATCTTCTTTGGCACGCTCTTGCCGTCGACTCCTTCCACCCGTCCCTCTCCCCCTTAGAAATCAGTTCCGACATCAAGCGGAATCAAGCATCATACAACATGTCTCTCCCCCTAGGCTCTGGTGTAGGAGAAGCCTCGGAGGAAGCAGATTTCGGTAAGTAAGCCATAAATAGTCGTGACAACTTTTGGACAGACTCCATTCCGAATGGAGTATGGCACAAAAGCAATCATTCCACCCTGCATATCGACCTCTCTAGTGATGAACTGATAATTTGGATAGGATGACCAAAGGGCGGGCATGCCATCCCCATTGAATGAAAAGTGGGATCGGGGAGTCTAATATAGGTTGTGGATACTTCCAACTGGGCGAATTGATTGCTCCATTCCCTCAACAACGCATTGGTTCAATACCATCTCACTACAAATGGCCCCTTCAATAGAAGGTGTACAAATTCATTTATGAACCATTCCAATATGAGTGATGTGATTCACACTGTCTAAGGTTTAATGCAATCCTTCGTTAAATCCCCCCCCCCCCCTGATGGTTCAGACCTTTGACTCCTCTCAAGCCAAAAGCTCAACCTATGAACCCTAACTTGATCATGGTTTAAACCATGTAACCCATGCTTGACTCATGGTGTGAACCATATGAACCCTAACTGACCAAGGTTCATACCATCTCACCTAGGCTTGACCCATGGTGTGAACCATATGAACCCTAACGGACCAAGGTCCAGACCATCTCACCTAGGCTTGACCCATGGTTCAAACCATACAAATACCATGGTTAGAACCATTTGACCTAGGCATGACTAAAGGTTCGAATCGTATGAACCATAACTTGGCCATGGTTTGAACCATTTGATTTAGGCCAAACCCAAGGTTCGAATCGTATGAGCCCTAACTTAACCATGGTCTTAAGCATTTGACTTGGGCTTGACCGAAGGTTCGAACCATTTGAAACCTAACTTGGCCATGATCTAAACCATATGACTTTAGCTTGACCCAAGGTTCGAACTGTATGAACACTAACTAATCATTGTCTGAACCATTTGAGTTTGGCCAAAGCCAAGGTCTAGAGTATGAACTATCTGAGTTGGGCCAAACCTAAGGTTCGAACCATCTCAACCTAACCTACCCATGGTCTGGAACCCAAGGTCTAAACCTTTCCACAAATGATTGATTCGAACCCAACAGATCCTAACTCCTTAATGGCTCAAACCATCCATGGCGAGTCATACTCCTGGTTTGAACCAAACCAACCCTAACTTCTTAATGGTAACCATTCGTGTAGGGCACACCCCTGGTTCGAACCAAACAAACCCTAACTTCTCAATGGTTTGAACTATCCGTGTCGGGTCACCCCTGGCTCGAATCAAATTAACTAAAACTTCTCAATGGTTCGAACCATCCATGTCAGGTCGTGCCCTCTGGTTTGAACTAAACTAACCATAATTTCCCAATGGTTCTGACATTGTCGGGTCGCACTCCTAGTTTGAAACAAACTAACCTTAATTTCTCAATGGTCTAAACCATCAATGTCGAGTCACACCCTTGGTTCAAACCAAACCAACCCTAACTTCTCAATGGTCTGAACCATTCATGTCGGGTCATACCCCTGGTTCGAACCAAACACACCAAACTTCTAAATTTTTTGAATTATCCATGACGAGTCACACCCTGGTCATTGAACCATCCATGCCCGGTCACACATCTGGTTCAAACCAAACAAACCTTAGCTTTTCAATAGTCTAAATGATGCATGTTCAATCCCACCCCTAGTTCAAACTAAACCAACTGTAACCTCATAGTAGTTGAAACCATTTAACCTACAACATCCCTCAAACTCAAATCATGTTAATCATAACCATCACATATGAACGCCCCACCTATTTTATACCTTAAGGAGTCACAGTTACATGAACCAAGGCTAACCTCAACCCCATTCAGGTCCTTTCAAATCTGGCCAATGTCAATTCCTAATCCTAAGGGGTCAGAATCACATGAGTTAAGGCTAACCCTAGCCCTATTTAGGTCCCTTCAAACCTGACTATGGAAAAAACCTAACCCTAATGGCCCGTTTGGATCCTGTGACTTTTTAATCCAAGGAAAGTTTATTCCAAAGACAATGTGTTTGTGAACAATTTTATTTGTGAATTATTTTGTTTTTGTTTGGGTAGCATTTGGGCTTTCCAGTGATTAATAATTTGTTGTTTGGGTAACATTTGAGGGTGGGGGGAGGGTGTGGTGGTGCTAATGTTGGTTGGGTAGTGGTCACGAGGTGCGATGATGGTGGTTGTGCTAGTGGTGGTGGAGGTGGTGGCATGGTGGTTGTGCTAGTAGAGGTGGTAGGGGTGTTGGTGTCAATGGTGAGGTATAAGAGGTTGTGGTGGTGAGGGGGTTGTGGTGGTATCGACGACAACGGTGGTGGTGAGGTGGTGGCGGTATGGAGGTTGTAGTGGTGGGGTGGCGTCATTGGTGGTGGTGGTGGTGGAGGAGGTTGTGTTAGTGGTGAGGTGACAGAGTGTTGGTGGCGGTGGTGGTGGGGTGGTGGTGGTGAGGTGGAAGAGGTGGTGGTGAGGCGGAGGAGGTTGTGGTCACCCTGGTGGTGGTGAGGTGGAAAAGGTTGTCGTGGTGGTGGTGAGGTGGAAAAGGTTGTCGTGATGGTGGTAGGGTGGAGAAGGTTATGGTGGTGCGGTGGTGAGGTGGAAAAGGTTGTCGTGGTGGTGGTGGGGTGGTGAGGTGGAGAAGGTTATGGTGGTGCGGTGGTGGTCTTGGTGTGGTGGTGGTGGTAGTGGGGAGGTGGTTGTCGGGGTGGTGGTGAGGTGGAGGAGGTTGTGGTGGCCATGGTGGTGGTGGTGGTAGTGGTGTGGTGGTGGTGGAAGTGGGGAGGAGGGGTGTTGGTGAGGTCGAGGAGGTTGTGAGAGTGGGGTGGTAGTGGTGATGGGGGGATGGTGATCATGGTAGTAGCGCCGATAGTGGTGCTAGTAGCATTGGTTGTGGTGAGGTGATTGAGTGGTGTGAGGTTATGTTTTATAATAGAAAAAAATTTGTCTCAAATTTTGATGACAAAAAACTTCCACCTATTTTGATGGAAGAAAAAAATCCTCATTTTGTGTCAAAATGGATATTTTTTTGTCAACGAAAAAAATGCCACATACCTTATTTGATCCCCCCAAACACTATATAGAGAGTTTTTCTGAACAAAAAAAAGTCTCTGACTTTTTAATCCAGAGATCTAAACGGGCCATATGTGGTCACAATTACATGAGCTAAGGCAAACCCTAACCTTATTTGGATCATTTCAAACCTGGCCAAGGTCAATCCCTAACCCTAATTGTGTAAAATTACATGAGCTAAGACTAATCCTCACCTCATTCGAGTCCTTTATAAAATGACCAAGGTCAACCCCTAACCCTGAATGGTTCACAATTAAATGAGAAGAGACTAACCCTGACCCTATTTGGGTCCTTTCAATCCTGAGCAAGGCCAGACCGTAACCCTATTCGGTCCTTTCAAACCTGATTAAGGTCAGACACACGCTATGGGGTCAAAAATACATAAGCTAAGGCTGACTCTACCAAGGCCTATTTAAACTTGGCTAAGGGTAACCTTTACCCCAATTGGATCATCCTTGCAATTGACAAAGGTCAAACTAGATTTTCAAAAAGCCCAACCATTGAAGCAGCAAGCTTAATATTTATACTTTACAACACTCCAAGGAGGAAGCCAATATTTAATGATACAACATTTTATTTATATAAATTATAGCTTTTAGAAAGAGGTCATCATAATAATTCAATTTCATAATTGATGTTATTAACAGGGCACCGAGAGTGATACCTAAAAGTGTAAAATACACAAAATTATTAAAACCCTCTCTAAGGAGGGAAAATTTGTGACAATACTTTTGTGCATGGAATATGTTTCTCATTTTCCCTTTACGCAAGTTTGCTGAGCAGAAATTTCTTGCACACCCAGTGGGACTCACTTCTCCTCTCATCTCTAAGCTATAAAGTAAATGAAATAAAATGACTTCTTCTAAAGAAATGAATGCTCATAGCTTGTTTTGCCATGCAGACCATTTTTTACGAAGAACTCAACAACAAGCAAAAATGTTTCATCCACTTCCACCCATGTGCAATATGTGGTGAGTAGGGTGTCTCAACAGGTCGGGCTTGAGCCCAAGCCGCAATGGGCAGGATGTGGGACAAGGTAGGTACGCCAGATGCATGAATGGGCTGGTCTGGCTCGGCACAATTAGTAAGGCTGGATAGGTATGGGCTAGTCCCAAAAGCCTAATTAAAAATCAGCCAATTTAAACCGCATCGGAACTCCGCCTGACTCCATTATATGGTTATTATATATAGAACTTGTTGGACGGCCCACGGCCCATGGCCCGACCTGCCATGGGCCAAGTATGGCCAAAGATAAGGTAAGCCCAATTCATAAATAGGCTGGCTCGGCCCAATCCGATTAGTAATCGGGTCAGGTATTGGCTAGCTTCAACAAGCCCGATTATAATAGACTCGTTGCAGGCCCGACCCAATCCCACCCATTGAGACCCCTAGTGGTGAGGGCACGCCATCAAACTGGAGTTGCTAAACTCGGCTTATGGCTCGAGCTTCATTGAGGGACTCCCAGAAATGTGGAGGAACAAGTTTCTCGAAAACCTTTCTCATTGATTGAGAATCCTCTCTACGAAGATGATGACTCCATGTTCTTGGAGGACGAGTTCCTTGATGACTCCATGTTCATGGAGGACAAGTTCCCTAACATTGGGTCAGCTAAGTATACTCACAAGCCCTCGGACAACTCCTAAGGAACTTGTATCAAGCATGCACAACTACCTCGTCAAAAGGAAACTGAAATTGGTGTTACGAAACGACATCCCCGCTCACCTCGTCTAGAGGCACATGAAACTGAAATTATGACACCTTTGTCGAGTGCGTCGTCTAAAGGGAATGGGATCGATGTTACAACTTACGACATCTCCTGCTGACGATGCTCGTTCACCGAGCTCCCTTCAATTCAAAACTCGTTGCTTATCAACCGAAGCAATGACATACCCTACATATGGTTCTCCCAGTTATAATGACATCGAGCGACGATAGTACTCAAGCTCCTCTCCAAGAATAGCTCCTTGAATTGCGTTGAGCCATTAACCGGCGTGATGCTGAGATTGCTGCACTTCTCAACAAAGAGAAAGAAAGAGTAGAGGCCAAAGCAGCCTTATCAGTGGACTGGTTACAGAATATGATCACCGACCTTAGAAACTTTCGGAAAGAACTCGAATCGTACAAGCCTTATAGAGAACCTTACTCTCCCAAGAGTGATGATGTACCATTCTGATGTGGGACAACGACCCTATTAAACTAATTAATTGAACAAATAATCACAAATTAAAGCAATTCCTTAGGGTTTCGTAGAATTCCACTTAAGTGACCATGCTTGATTCATGTAGGGTCCAATCCGATGCGTGAGATCCGTTAGGAAATGTGGGAGTGGCGATCTTAGAGGTAGAACTCTAGCTTTGACTAGGTCGGGGCATTCGATCGTGATTCGTGGTGGAGTCAGTAGTTCCTCGCTAGGGCTTTTGAAAGAAGGAAATCAACAATACAAATTGAACAAGCTCAAGTCCAACAACGGTCATGGATCGACGGGCTAAGATCGGATTCGATCCACAAGGATGGGCATCAAGGTTGTTCTAGATCTAGGGTTTAAGAATTGGAGCAATCAATTAAAAGGGGAAAATGGATATAAGTGATTAGGAAGAAAATAGGAAGATTTAAACAAGATCAAGAAGTAATGAGAAGATCAAAGATAACATGGGCATTTCACCCTTGGCCTCACACCAAACCCACATGGGGAAGAAGATTCGCTCTTCAAAACTCATCTCAAGCTTAAAATGCAATGCACTTTCATTAATTTTCCACCAATGCCAAAAATGGCTTACAAAATATATTTTATAGTGATTACAAATGGAATAACCCTAAAATAGAAAAGTACTATGTTACCCAAAAAGATAACTTACAAATGACACAAAGAAACAACAAAAAAATGACAAAAAAGACAAATCCCGTCACTTGACTCACTCGAGCGGGAATCTTTACTCAAGGGTCGCTCGAGTGATAACTAAGGGTCGCATGACCAACAACCACGGATCACTCAAGCGAGTTTTGGCCTTAACTCCTGATGCTCCCTCGCTTGAGCGACAATAGGCCAAAAAGTTTTGGCCTTCATTCTGAAGCACCCTCGCTCGAGCAAGAAGGATGTTCGCCCGAGTGAACCTAGGCAGGAACTCCCCTCTTAAGGCTGCTACTCAGTCTCTCTCCAATAGATCTTGACGCTTCAAGGCTCCTCCACCGCTTCTACCGATACACCTCGTACGGCCTGAAACTTAGATCCTTGTTGGTGGCGTCCCCGTTAATTCCCCCAGACCGAAAGGGCTTCATCACCGATGAAGAGCGGTCATGGTATTGATCAAGCATGTCAGGGTCTAGGCGGCGAACTTTGTCTTTATTGACCAACGTATTCTCAGATTCTGGCTTATGGACCCATCTCACCAAATATTTTTAAAACCCTCCGCCATGGGTGGAGACCACATGATCATCTAAGTTCTTCTTGATTACATCTCTTTTTGGCTCATTTGGAGGAGGAAGTATAGGTAGCGGGGCTTGGATCGGTTCGTGATTAGAGGACGTTTGGAAAGGGTGGTTGCAAGGGGTGGGGTTGAGCCTAGATAAGGAACTAGGTCTTCCACGTTGAACGTCGAGCTAACCCCCATATCTTGAGGAGGGTGTTGTAATCTCTCTTGAAATCGAAGCACTCGGGATATTCCTCCCTCAACCGATCAAATCCAATTACCTCAGTGCTCATGGCTTGCAAAGTCGCCACCCGACAATTAAGCACATTTGCGGCTTTGTTCTCAATGTCGGCTTTGTGTTTCAACACAAATGTATACCCTTGGAGGTACTCGACCCATGTCGCATGCCTCAGGTTTAGCTTCTTTTGAGAAGCAAGGAAGCGCAAGGCCTCGTGGTCGGAGAACAAGACAAATTCCTGAGGTCGTAGGTAGTGTTTCCAATACCATAGGGATCAGACGATTGCATAGAATTCTTTGTCATAGGTGGAGTATTTTTGCTTCGTCTCATTGAGTTTCTCACTGAAGTAGGCCACCGAGTCGCGTTCTTGGCTGAGCACTCCTCCTATACCCACACTTGAAGCATCGCATGCGACCTTAAAAACTTTAGAAAAGTCAAGCAGGGGCATGACAGGTGCACTAGTCATCTTCTCCTTTATCTCGGCAAAGGCTTTCGTCGCGGCCTTCCTCCATTGAAACTCTCCTTTCTTCATACAATCGGTGATGGGAGCCATGATGGTGCTAAAGCTTCGAATGAAGCGACAATAGAATGTAGCTAATCCATGGAAGCTACGGATATCGTATATGTTCTTAGGCTCGAGCCACTCTACAATAGCCCTTACCTTTTCCGGGTCCACGACCATGCCATCGACTAAGACAATGAACCCCAAGAAGACACAGATCGTTGCATGAACGTGCACTTCTTGAGGTTCACATATAGCTTCTCTCCCCTCAAGGTCTGACAAACCAACTGAAGGTGGGTCAAGTGTTGCTCCTTGCGCGACTATAGATTAAGATGTCATCAAAATACACAAGGAATTTCCTGATAAATGGTCGCAACACTTGGGTCATGAGCCTCATGAAGATGGTCTACTCATAGAGACCATCTTTGGTCTTGAAGGCGTTTTTCCAATCATCACCTGAACGGATGCAGACTTGATGGTAACCACTTTTAAGGTCTATCTTGGAGAAGACAGTAGCACCGACCATCATATCCAACATATCGTTGAGCCTCGATATAGGGAACCTATACTTAACCGTAATCTTGTTGATGGCCCGACTATCCACACACATTCGCCAAGTACCATCCTTCTTGGGTGTGAGTAGTGTGGGTACGACACATGGGCTCAAGCTCTCTTGAATGAACCCCTTCCAAAGGAGTTCATCGACTTGCGACGCTAATTCGGCATATTCAATAGGATTCAACCTATAATGAAGCAAGTTCGGTAGGGTAGATCCGGGAACTAAGTCTATGGCGTGTTGGATGTCACACATTGGAGGGAGTTCATCGAGCAAGTCTTTCGGGAAGACATCCATAAATTCTTTCAAAATTGGCTCAACCTCCTTACAGAGTTCGTACATAGACTCGAGAGAACACTCAACGGAGATGACAACATACACCACGCTCTCATCCAAAGAAGCATTCTCAAATTCTGAAGGGTTCACAATATTAATGGTCTTAGATGGACCACCCTTCTTATCAACCTTCTTGTCCAATGGTATCTTGGGAGAGGGGGTTCAATTTTATCTTCTTGCCCTCATGCATGAACGTGCACACATTAGACTGCCCAAGAAGGGTCATGTCCATGTCATGGAGCCAAGGCCTCCCCAAGATGATGTGGCCCACATCCATCGGCACCACATCGCATCACAATGTGTCCGAATACAAGGCTAATTGTATCGGCACACGACATCTTTGGGACATAGGAATGGAAGAGGAGTCAACCCATGCGACTTTGTACGGTTTTGGGTGGGGCTCGGGCATATGCCCTAAACGGGTAAGGGTGTGTGTTGATACGACGTTCGTGCAACTCTCGCTATCCACGATGACCTTACAACTCTTCTCACCACACTTGGTGTAAGTATAGAAAATGTTATCCCTACGCCAATCGTCCTTCTCATCACGTTGAGGTTGTGCAAGGGCACACCTCACGACCAAGCAATCTTGGATGCAAGTTAGTGCACGATTACCATCATCACCCTCCTCATCACTAGGCATGACGGCCGATTCATACACTTCCTCTTCAACACCTTCCTCATTGACCTCCTCTTCAACCAAGAGATTCCTTTGGGGGTCTCTCGTAGGACATTGGGCGGCAAAGTGGCCAAACCCATGACACTTCTAACACTTGGTTTGAGAGTCACCCCTTGAGGATTCACCCATCACACCTTTCCCTTTGTCAAACCTCACAGTTGTAGGAGTGGGTTGTATAGGTTTGGGAAGTGAGTTCCCAACACTAGGCCTCCCTTCTCCGGCTCGATGGCCACCGGCATGCAGCTCAAATCGTCTCACCACCATCTTTTTCAAATACAGTTCCAGGGCTTGCACAATGGTGTAACACTCCTCAAGACTGCCAACAGGGTAGGAGATCAACTCTTTTTGCAGCTTCATTCGCAACCCCGTGCAAAACCTAGAGAGAGCGACTTGCGAATCTTCCGACACATTGACTCTCATCATTAACTCAAACTTGTCAATGTATTCGGTCATGAGCATACTACCTTGGCCAAGTTTTCTCATTGATCAAGTAGGCGATTGTAGTATGATAAAGGAACGTACTTTTCCGTAAGTCACTCCTTCATGCCCTCCCAACAGGTAAATGGGAGCACGGCCCGCATTCTCTCGCATACACTCGACGTTGACCCAAAAGAGTCGAGCTTGACCAATGAGCTTCATTTTGGCGAGCCAAACACACCGCTCATTGTCCATGTCATACCACTCAAAGTGGTGATCCATATCGGAGACCCAATCAAGGAAGACTTTAGGATCCATTCTTCCATCGAAGGTGGAAACTCAACTCGGACATTTTTTAGGAGTTTCTCATTTGGATTCTAGTCATCTCCGCGATGAACTACTTCCCTTTGATTTCGCTTCCGGCTCTCTGGTCGACCGCCACGCTCAAAACGCGGACCGTTACGATCATTGTGTTGGTCGTGGTGCTCCCTATCTCCTTCCAACCGGTTTAATCGTTCGAGAAACATCCTATTAGAGGCAGTCATAGCCATTTGAGCTTCCTCCATAGCATTCATCCTCTCATTCATGGTAATCATCATGGCTTGGATGCCCTTAAGACCATCGGCAATCACATTCGTGTCCATGGTGACCATGACTCACTAATATGGATTCTAAAATGTCACACAACTATGAAATACAAATGAGTGAGTAATTTTATCAAACACACAATGTGCACGCAAATGAACACACAAATGAGCACACAAATGCCCTAACCTAGAACCTAAGCTTTGATACCAAAACTGACGCGAGACAATGACCCTAAAATACGTGCATGCCCATGATGTGCTAATTTGCCGAAATTAAACTAATTAATTGAATAATTAATCACAAATTAAAGTGATACCTTAGGGTTTCGTAGAATTCCGCTTAAGTGACCATGTTTGATTCACGTAGGGTCCAATCCGACGCCAGAGATCGGTTAGGAAATGCAGGAGTAGCGATCCTAGAGATAAAACTCTAGCTTTGACTAGGTCAGGGCATTCGATCGTGATTCACGGTAGAGTCGGTAGTTCCTCCCTAGGGATTTGGAGGTGATCAACGACACAAATTGAACAAACTCAAGCCCAACAACGGTCATGGATCGACTGGCTAAGATCAGATTCAATCCACAAGGATGGACATCAAGGTTGTTCTAGATCTAGGGTTTGGAAATTTGAGCAATCAATTAAAAGGGAAAATGGATGCAAGTGATTAAGAAGAAAATAGGGAGATTTAAACAAGAACAAGTAAATGAGAAGATCAAAGAAAACATGGGCATCTCACCCTTGGCCTCACACTAAACCCACATGGGGAAGAAGACTCACTCTTCAAAGCTCATCTCAAGCTCAAAATGCAATGCACTTTCATTAATTTTCCACCAATGGCAAAAATGGCTTACAAAATATGCTTTATAGTGATTACAAATGGGAATAACCCTAAAATAGAAAAGTACTATGTTACCCTAAAAGATAACTTACAAATAACACAAAGAAACAACAAAAAAGAACAAAAAAGGTAAATCCCGTCAGTTGACTCGCTCGAGCGGATTTGGTTCTCGCTCGAGAGGGAATTTGTACACAAGGGTCGCTCGAGCTATAGCCAAGGGTCGCTCGAGTGACAACCAGGGATCGCTTGAGCAAGTTTTGGACGAAAGTTTTGACCTTAACTCCTTATTCTCCCTCGCTTGAGCGACAATAGGGCAAAAGTTTTGGCCTCCATTCTGAAGCACCCTCACTCAAGCGAGAAGGATGTTCGCTCGAGCGAACCTGGGAAGGGACCAGTAATGTCATATACGATCGCATATGCCATTTTATATGGCTCTGTCGCATATACCATGATGGCATATGCGACAGAAGCATGTATGCCATCGCATAAATGGCATACATCCCCAACGGTCATATTTCTGACCGTTGGGGATTTTTTTTTTTTTTTTTGCTTTTCAAGGCCTCCCCCAAGCCTATAAATGGAGGGTTTCTCTTCCTAATCCATACCACATCCATTCAAGATATGATTTGTGTCTCTTTGGTCTATTTTTTGAGTTTTTAGTGTTCTTTTTCTTTCTCGCTCTCTTTCTTAAATTTTTAATCATAATTTCTTTTGCTCTATTTTGTAGTTAACTTGAAGAGTTAAGAGGTTCAAGCTTTAATCTTCATTCTTCAAGCAAAGAGGGAGGAATCACTTCAAGAATCAAGAAACAAGAGTTAGAAACTTAAAATTAATTTCTAATTCCTATTAAATTTTGTTTGATTATTTTCCTTCCTTATTACACCTAATTTCTTTCATTTTTTTGAGTGTGGTTAATATCTACCCACCCACTTCTTTAAATTACGTTATCATTATGTCTACGTCCTCGAACGATGCTCTTAGGCCGACAAATTTGGCCGATCCGGATTGGAAATATGGACGTTACAAGAGTGTAACCGAAAAAAATAAGGTCCAATGTACCCTATGCCCCTATGTAAGCATCGGGGGAATAGGGAGACACTAGCAACATCTTGCTTGGCAACCCGGATCGAATGCGAAGGCATGTCCAAATGTCACACCAAAGATTCGAAAAGAGATCATGGAATGGATGGATAAGACTTCGAGGACGAAACATAATGTCGAAGTGATATTACAACAATATTATGATGTTGATGAAGATGATAAGGAAGAACATGATAGATCTACTCTCTCCATGGCTCGTAGTGGTGCAAGACTACCACCCTCTAAAAGAACACGTGGTAGAAAGGGGAAGGGATTAGACAAATTCTTCTCTTGTAGACCATATCTCAAGGATGTGGTAGACGCTAGGGGTACAGGTCCAGCCCAAACAACTACAGAAAATAGGTTTAAAGCTAAAGACCGATCCACCACTATTCAATATGTGGCTAAGTGGATGCCAAGCCGGTATTGCATTCAATACCGTAAAATTAAAGAGCTTCAAAGTAATGGTTAAAGCTCTTGGACAATTTGAACCTGCCTTAAAACCACCATCATATCATGAGATAAGACAAACATGTCTTAAAAAGGAGATAGACTTCACAAAAGCGTCTCTCGAGGAGTATCGAGAGGATTGAAAGACATATGGGTGCTCAGTAATGGCCGAAGGTTGGACTGATAGGGTCGGTAGGTCAATTATCAATTTTTTGGCAAATTGTCCTACCGAAACTATGTTCATTAAATCTGTAGATGCTTTAGCCCATTCTCACACAGCCGAATATATATTTTCCCTTATAGATGAGGTGATAGAAAAGGACATTGGTGCACAATATGTTGTCCAAGTTGTCACGAACAACACGGCAAACTTGGTGGTCGCGGGTAGACTAATAATGGAATGGAGACCACACATATATTGGACCCCATGTGCGGCCCATTGCTTAGACTTGATCTTAGAAGACATAGAAAAAGTGCATATTATATCGTAGCAAAGGTTAGGAAGGTAGTAGTGTATATGTATAAACCACTTCTACTCCACCACATGCGTAAAGCAATTGGGGGTAATTTGCAACGCCCTGCTATCACCCGTTTTGCTACGGCCTTCTTGACATTACAAAGCATGTATGCTAAAAGAGAAGAGCTTAGAAGCTTCGTAACTTCCACCATTGGAGGAATGGAGCTTGGTCAAAGAAGGCCGAAGGGAAGTGGGTGGCACAAACCATCTTAACCAACTCTTTTTGGAATAATGTTGCCTAATCACTTAGAGACTCGCAACTAATCATAAAAGTACTACGATTGGTTGATGGTGATGAGAAGCCTACTATGGGGCTATATCTATAGTTTTATGGAAAAAGCTATAAAAAAAATTAAATCTAATAATATATACAAATCTCACCTCTTTCAACCCATTATTGACATGGTTGAGAAGAGATGGGGTGTTCAAATGTCAAGCCCCTTGTATTCCGCCGCATTCCTCCTAAACCCTACGATTTATTTCTCATATGCAAATCGGGAAGTGGCGGACGCAACACATATTAGTAGTTTCCTTGACGTTTTAGAGAAGATGGTTCCGAACAAAGAAGAGCAAGATCGAATTAGCAACTCTTTCGACCGATACAAGAATTCTAAAGGGATGCTAGGAAGAGAAATTATGGTTCGACAAAGAGAATCAAAAATACCTTATAAGCAGATGACCGTTAAGGTTCTTGGCCTTACATGTGCAGCCTTGGCATGTGAACGGAATTGGAGCACATTTGAGATGGTAACTAATTTATTTTTATTTCATTTTTAGTCTCATAATTTTAATTTAATTGTTGTTTAAATTTTAATAGATATTAATATTTATTAAATATTTCTCTCAAATAGATGCATACAAAGAAGCGAAACAAGCTTGAGCAAAAAAAGCTCAATGATTTGGTCTTTGTGCAATACAACCAAAAGCTACGAGATCGCTTTCTTAAAAATCGGAAACATCCGAGACACTATGATCCTCTCTCGAAGAATTGCCATTCGATTCTCCTTGGATGACGGATGCCTCCGATGAGCTAGTCTTTGCAGATGAGGATCTTACATGGAAGCAAGTGAAAGAGGCTACTTTTGGAGATGAGCTTCCTACCGGGCGGAGGAAAAGATTGATAGCGGGGGAAGGTAGTTCACGCTCACACTTGTATCAAGAAGAAAAAGAAGAAGAAGACGACGAGATACATAAAAAAACACCCATAGATGATATAAATACCGTCTTAGTAAGATCGGATGAATCAGATGATGCAGAAACCGAGGAAAAACAATATGTTGAAGAAGGAGACGATTCGGATGATGACGGCAATGCAAGTGACGACGATGGTGTAGGTGGAAATGTACCATTATGGATTAGAAACCAATGTGTAGAATTGTTGCTCGATACACAATACCGTTAGGACGAGAGTCACGTAACGACAATGGAAATGTACCATTGTGTGTTGGACTTAGAACTTAGAATTTACTCTTTTCCTTTTTTTTTTATATGCTCTTATGTTCATTTTTGTACTATTTTGTTTAACATTAATAAAATTTATATTTTCCCTTCTAACTTATGGGTTATATACTTATATAGTTATATTATATACTTTTATTTCGCATTCTAGACACTATAAAATTAATAGAGCCCAAAATTAACACAAAACATATTATTGATCAATTTGAAAAACTTTGAGAATTTTTTTAGATTTTTTGGAATTTTTTTGGAATTTTTTGAAAAAAAATAAAAAATAAAAAATTGTCATCGCATAACGGCATATGCAAACCACATATGCGATGGCTCTATGCCATCGCATAGGGTCGCATATGCCATATGACTACACTGGCAGGGACTCCCCTCTTAAGGCTGCTCCTGAAGGTCTCTCTCCGGTGGATCTTGACTCTTCAAGATTCCTCCGCCGCTTCTTCCACCGGTAAACCTTGATCGGCCTGAAACCTAGATCCTTGTTGGTGGCGTCCCCGTCACGTTCCCAGTTGGATATCAGCAATCTCTGTTCACTCATTTTAATAGAAGTGGATCACACATGGAGCATCTTGCATATTTTATCACAACGGGTAGGGAAACGACAAACAATGGAGCACTATTGCTAAGGCAATTGTGCAAAATTTGAAGGAAGTTGCACTTGCATTCACATGGTACGCCCAGCTTCCTCCTAATTCAATCACAACTTGGGATCAAAACCAGGAGCAGTTCCTGCAAAGATTCTTCAGCAAACAACGGTCTATAGGGATCACTGAATTATCTCAAGCAGAACAAAGAGCTCACGAGTCAGATTCTGATCATAGGGCCCACTGGAGGAACCTTAGGATTCTCAGTAATCAGAAAATTGATGAAGGAAAGAGTCTGTATATGCCTTAGTAATTTGAAGGAGATTGACACTTGCCTGCATATGCTAGACTTAGCTTCTCAGGCTAAAGAGCTCGAGATTTATTTAAACAAGCATTCCCGATCGAGTAGATGCAAAAAGAAAGAAGAGGAACATTTTTGTCCACTTCTTCCATGTCTGCTACTGTCGCAGTGGGTTGGAGAAACAACATCAATAACAACAGCAACAGAGCCAGCTATTCTTCTCAGAAGATGGACAAACCTAAGGGTAAGACCATGAAGGAATGAAGAGAAAAAGAAGTACTCATTAAGGATGAGGGCATCGAGCACATCATTAAAGATGTTGAGAGTTCATATAGAGGCAGGTGGGATCAGGAATAGCGCCCATCAAAATTTGGGGTGGATGAGGAAGAGGTAGGCGATGCGCATCTTAAATTTTGAACCAATCTAGAAATCTTGAGGGCACAAAATAGCCTCAAGAAGTCAAGGAAAATGACATCGGTATTAACGTGTTTGGTTTTGTGTGTGGTAGGGGGGGTTGTTTACCTAACAGATGTCAACAATCGCAGATTCTGAGAAGGGTGTCTTTTGGTGTCGGGCTTAGGGTTTTCTTTTTAGGACAGAAAAAGCTTTGGGGTGGAATTCTCCAACCGAGCTACGGAGCATTGGGGTGGGAAAAATGATAAATTATTCAATAGGGTGGATTTGGCACTTAAAGAAGTAAGTGTAATAACTAATAATGCATGTTTCTAAAAGGGTAAGATGAAGGGGGGCTAGCTGGGGGTCTATGTGTGTTCTCTTGGGGTTTGGTGGTAGTCCATAAGTGTCTCCAGAGCAGTGATATTTTATGTCTCAGTATTTCTTCTCGTTTTTTTTGGGTGTGTGGTCGTTCTAGCTTATAAGTCGGCTTGTGTTTTTCAAGATTTAAGCCTCGAGCTTAACTCTTGAGAATTGGTTATACTTTTGGATTTATTGAATCATAATCCAAACATTATCCTTGAAAAAAAAAGGTACAGGAAAACAATTTTGAGTCTTTCCAAGCCAATACCCAATTTGCTGCAAATTGGAAGTTGTTGAAGAAGAAGAGAAATAAGAAGAGAAAGGTGAGAATAAAAGGAGACTGCAGGTTTGATGGACCACAAAATCAAGTGACAAAGGGTAGTTATGGGTCTGAAATCTATTGTCTGGGTCTGTTTTCAAGCTGTGTAACCGTCAAAGCCAGAACTGTAACAGGACATTTTTCCATCCTACAAAAGGTATACAGAAATTGTGTGGAGAAAGGGCATAACACGCAATCTAAAAGAATCCGAAAGAAGCAAGGAAAGAGAAATAAGGGCAGGTAAAGAGACCTGAAGGCTCAGCAAAAGGAAAGGACATTAATGGGGCTGTAATAAGACCCATAAGCAGCAGATCTAAGGCCTAGAACTTATGATACTTTCAAGCCATCATTTAATACAAGTAAAGTGCTTAGCAATCACGTGATACCTTAAAGTATCACGTGTCAGTAAGTGGTCGCAAATCTGAAATCACTGAGACTTAATGATGGGATTTGCCCAAGATTTAAAAAGCAGATTTTCTTTGTTTATCCATTATTGATTATTTTTAGTTTCCTAGTTTAATTAGGAGTTTAGGACCAAATAATAAAAGATACTAAAGGGATCAAGATTTCCATATTGGGGCCAAACCGAGAAAGATGTTTGATATATTGTGAATCACTAGTGAATTACATGCTGGGCTAGAAGAAATCAAAAAATTTCAATCACCAAGACTCTTTGACAATATTTTTGGCCTCTTGTGATTGGCTTTGAAGTAGTAATAAGTTTTCTTCAAACAGGAGTCTTCAGTTTCGGTAGACAGGCTTTCTTTTGCACTATATAATGCTATAGACAGATTTTATGATCGTTTAGTGAACCAAATATAATTTTGTGAAGAATCGTGGGTCTCTTGGGTCATGAAAACCTCTCACTTCATTTGTTGCTTATTTTTCTGAAAATAAGGGGAGTCTTATTGAATTCAGATTTATTTCTTCTTTTATTTGATCTCTTTTCTCATACCAACATCACAATTTAGCTTAGTAATACACTGAATCATGGGCATCTTGTAAGAAGTAACGGGAATTGAATGTTCCTGAAGTACAAAGGTCTCCATTATTATTGAAAACGTGGGAAAGCCCCAAGGGAAAAAGTCTCCCATCACAGACCCCACTAATCACATTACATGAACCCCATTTGACAAATTTTCAGGTCACTTGAGTATGACACAAGCTTTAAAACCTTCTAATTGTCTAAAGATCTAACAACCCCAAAGCTTCCGCCTTCTTAAAGATACAAAGCTTAATTATAGAAGATGATCTTCCAATGTTCAAGCCTCCAGGGCCAGGGCCCTTACCCCCAATTCCTCTAATGTGGCCCTAATTCTCTCCACAAGATCTCCACTTAATATGAAGATGGCCCTCCTAAAATGAATATGTTGTGCTTCATAGCACACTCCATTAAACATCAGTTCAAGTGTAAAACAAGGCCCAACTTAGGAGCGTGAAGCCCAAAGAATTTTTGACAATGATAATATTGTGCAAAGCGATCCGGGAGTTTAAAGTGCAATGGTCAAACCTCGATCTATGACAAGAAGGCGCACAACGATGGCGTGCATGCCTTTGAAGCCGCTATTATTCGTGGTGGAGTTCTAATACGAAGATTCGATTGTTGAAAGGATCCCAAATCAGGAAATTGAAGACTAGATTTAGATGAAAGGAACGATCAACCAACGGATTTGATTTGAAAAAAAAATCAACGATCTGATGTCAATGTAGAAAAAAATAAGGAAGCTGTTGAAGTCTCAAATTGAACCATGATCATCGATCAAGGGTGTAAGGAAATTCTCAACGGTGAAAAGGGGTAGATCAAGCCCCGATGGATGATCAAGCGACTAAAGGGATATCCAACAGTGAAAAGGCTTCCAATCTTGATTGAAATGAAGATCAACAATCCGATGAAGATCATGATGGTGAAAGGACGATGGACTCCCATCCCGACCAAATCCAACGGTCTGATGGAGATTCTAACCATAAAATGTCAGATCAAGTAGCCGCCAACCATCAGTCGGATGATAGTTCATATGAGGTACACAAGACGGATCAAAGGCTATATCAAGGGAAGTGCACAAGGTGGGAAGGGAATTTCGCCGGATTAAAAATTTTCCCCGCCATGTCACTTTTCTCAACATCGGAATTATGAAATCTTCGAGCAAAGACCAAAGACGATAAGGAAGCGGAAGAGAAGTTTAAAGAAAAGGCATGGAGGTGACTGACAAATATTGAAGTGGACGATGCAGGGAAGAAGAATTGAAAAAAGTGACAAAAAACGCATTTGGAAAGTATGTGAAGGTCAACTCGTCGGGGTCAAGTCTTCTCCAACCCGGGGAGAATGATGCAGAGCATAAAAGGGGAAATTACCGGGCTACTATCGATGTCAAAAATGAGACAAAAGAGGGTTGGAATGGCTTCTGCATTTACAGGTTTTAAAGGGGCTGCAAAGAAATCTAAGGAAGGCTCTAAAATGAAGAACCACTAGGCCTTAATAAAATGTGCTAAATGGGCCCTTACATGAGCCAATTCCGGAGGTAACATGACCATTAAAGTGGCCACATGACCCAACTCTCAAAATCAGTAATCTCGATATGAGCTAGGTCACTTGATCGCTTAAGTGGATCATGTGACAGACTATCGAGAATCTCATCTTCAGGTAATCATAAAAGAGGGGTCTCAAAAAAAAAAATCTATTTTTTATTATCTTTCTTTCCTGATGTCCTAGAAAATAGGAGGGTAAGTTGAAATAGAAAGTTTCCTAACTATTTTTACCTAGATTTCTAATTATAGTAGGAAACTAAGTTAAAGATTAAGTAGGAATATTTTTATTGTTCTGATATAATGTAACCTGCAGAGTGGAGTTTTACTGTGGTAAATTTCTTATGAGAAAATAGAAAATGAGAGAAAAAAAGGATCGGGACCCCTGTTTTCTGTGCTCGAGGCTTTTCAGCCTGCTGCCTTGGACTTTTGAATCACTGATTTAACGAGTTCTGATACTCTGATTGTTGCTGAGAAGCACTGTCTTTTGAGACTCATTCTGGCTGCTGATGAATAGGGTTCAGATCATGTGGTTGTCGATGTTCTTTTTTTTTTTTGATCAGCAAAGAGAAAAATATATTCAAAAAGCAAAAAGGTACATATGTTAACGGTAGTAAGAAACTACCAAGCAAAGAGAAAGAAGAAAGAAGAAAGAAAAATAAATGAGACAAAGAAAAACAAGAGCAGTAACCCTTGGTCACCCACTGAACAGGGGCGGGAGCGAGGCTAAGGGTTTGAAAGAGGTAATACCGTGGGAGGCTGTTGCAGTGTCAAAGGCTGTGGCTGGGGCTGGGGCTGTGGTTGTGGCTGTGCCTGGGCCCGAAAGGTAGCAAATAAGGGATGTAGCTCAAGTCCGGTCTCACCACTTGCCATAGCCCAATTGGAGAGGAAATCCATAGCAGAACAGAGCACAGAAAGGATTTGGTCTGGCTTTTTTCCTAAACACCCTGGAATTGTTGATGGTCTTTTCAGACTACTTTCGCTACTACGATTAAATTTTGTGCTACAATTTGTGAATGGTAACTGTTCTGCTGCTATTTTGGACTACAAATTCTGTGGATATTTCGCTATGGTTCAGATCTTACATCTCTATCGTAACAGGTGTGCTACATATATTTATACATAATATACATCTAATTAACAATTTGGAGCATAGATTTCATTGGAGATTTCCGCGATATGGGTCTATATTTCTGCACAGAAATTTAGGACAAATCAAATCTGTAATTCTACACTAAACCCTGGGCAGATTTGTGTGAGTTTTTTTTTTTTTTTTACACTGTTTAGAGAGCAGAAACCTGCACTATTAATACTATAAAATCAGGGATTGTAGTAGTGTTTTGATACACTAAATCTGAATTTTACATGGGTTTTCAACCACGAACCTGAATTTATAATATTGAGGGCTGCGGTTTCTCATTATATTTTGTAGTAATAAATATACATGAAAACATGAGAGTAATGCCATACTTCAAATAAGGAAGTGTCATGTTCTTCAGAAGGGAGGGATTTCGACAAACAAAAAGCTTCCATTCTTCTTTGCTGATTCTTCCATCCATGTCAACATCAGCATCTTCAAATGTCTGCTCAAGTAATGGGCATTAAGTGTAAAATTCTTCCAAAAGATTACATATGAAATAGGGAATCGAAGAGTAGCTTGAACAAAGCCTTGCCTTATCAATGATGGCTTCGAGAAGTTCATCTGACAATTTCATTTCTGACTCCACCATAATAGCAATCACCATTTGCTTAACCTGAAATGACGCAATACCATAGTCACAAAGTCAGGAGTCGGCAATAATTTGGCAAGGGTTTAAGTCGGAAAAAATCGGCAAAGATCGGTCAAAGTCAGAAAAAATAAAAAATTCAAAAAATATAGAGAATATATCATAATTAATTTCAAGTTAAAAATAATGTTTCTAATGAAAGAAATAGGCAAAACCTAAAGGTTTTTTTATGAACAAAAATAGTACAAAACGTATAAAGGTTTTGTTATGAACAAAACAGTACAAAACCTGAAGGGTCACGACTTGGCCGATTAATCGGTGATAAAGTCAGGAGGACTGCAAGTCGCCGACTTTTTCCAAGTTTGAAAAAGTCGGAAACTTTTGTGACTATGCGCATACCTTGAGCAAACTGAATTTTTTTTTGCAAAATTAACTAAATCATGCATGGAAAGGTGACAATTTAGTTGATCGAAGAACATAGATCCAATGCAAGAACAACTGGCATAACCATATATTCTTGACCAAATCAGATGCAATGGATTACAATGAAGTGGTTTTAGAGAAAATGTATCAAAAATAGTATTTTGCAATTTTTAGATCATCCATATAAACAATCTCAATTTTCAATTGCCAAGTAAATTGGAACTGCATAATCTAATCACAGTATTGTAATAAAATATAATTATCCTAAATATGTTTGAACATAGATTCTCTTTTCACCAAATGAAAGAAAATAAATGCATCCCAAAGTCACATAACAACATTGGATTTGATCTTTCATCGATCACTTGGCAAATCCTTTCATGTTTAGTCAATAGAATTTCTTGAAATAATAGGGAGTAAAAAACAGATTAGTACACTGAAAAGACTGACAAACAACCTTTCCATTAATATAGATAAAATTACTTGCATATCTCCAATGTCGAGTTTCATTTATAATTAACCTAAATTTTTCAATATAGCTAGATAATTTGTACTTTAAAATTTTTTATCCCTGATATGAAAGTCTGTCTAAAGAGGTGGTTTTTTACATTTTTTTATTTGAAAAGCTTGCACAATAATATGAGCTTGATAAATTACATTTATGGCAAAAATGTTGCATTTTCTTTTTGCTATTTTTTTTAATTTCTCTTCCATCAAATCATCACCTCTCGTCCATCATCCTCTCCAAGCAATGCGGCGTTATCCCGCCCAACACTCATCTGCTACTTCTCCCTCTAGCAACATCAAGTAGTTATCTTCCCCGATATAAAGCATTTATCCTAACTTATTAAAGCAATTAATATAAACACATTTTCAATCCAAAAGATTTGATCCTTATCAGAGTTCCATGGCGATTAGGGTTTATTTCGACTTTATTTGGTCATTACACATAGCAGAAGCATACCTTTAGCATGATTTTATAAAAGAGATTCTGCAGTGGGATTTTCCTCAAAAATCAGTTGTGTTAAGATAGAAGGATTCTCTTACCAAGCATGTACTATAGAGCATCCAATGAGTAGCATATACATTCAAATAAATGGGGTAGAGCAGATATGAGTGTGTCCAGTTAAAGGATTTATGTAATATAAAAACAATGAATGATACCCTGAAGGTTACCATATACTGATTATAAACCTAGTAATACCAAAAAGATGTAATTACAAATATTTTTAAGTCTTTAACACCAGCAACCATGATAAAAGAGTATTTACTGTCTGACAAAAATACTAAATATATAAAAATATTATACCAGTATCCTTCAAGATATCAAAGTTTTGTGAATGATAAATTTTGCATTAGATTTTCTAAGATGACAATGTTAAAGCGTGCATGTTAAGGCACTCACTTCTTCACGCTCGATGTACCCAGTTTGTCTTAGATCATACAGCCTAAATGCAACTGCAGGAAATTCAAATAAAAATAAGAGCATGTTGTGCCCACAAGATGTATTTTAAAACCAAATAATGTTATATCTCTTCTCGCAAGCTCAATCTCTTACAGTCAATCTTCTCCTCAATAGGAGCATGAGGATGGAAGACACTAAGTGCATGGATGAACTCCTCAAACTCGATAACACCATTTCTCTTTTCATCAAAAAGATCAAAAACCTGAATAAGTAAAAACAAGACCGAAGAAGAATGCATCAAGCTATAACATTGAAAGACAAAAGGCTGGGCAAAACGATTAAACGACTTAAACATCAAATCACAAAGCCCATGCAAAGAAAAAGTTCAATGGAGATCACTTACATTTACCGAATTTATCGGTCTTTTAGTGCTTGGTTTCGTCCAAGATTCTGATGTATCAATCACTATACGTATTTTATTTTACTGCAAGTCGCTCATTCATCCATGTATACAGATAGATAGTTAGATAGATAGATAAGCTGGTCCATATATATATATACATATATATATATATATATATATATATATATATATATATATATTGATCATACATTTATACCTAACTTTTGCATAATTCAGTTTGGACTCTCTAGGCACTTTTGATGAAATGTTCGCAAGCTGTTCTTCTGACTTAATATATAGGGGTGGACCAAGGTATCAAACTCGGTATCAGTATATCTTGGAGTGACACGTATCGGCCGATAAGGATATGGTATCCCCGACACCGTATAGGCCATCTCTTTTTTTTAGAAAGCAAAAAAAATAGAAAGAAAATAATTGTATCGGTCAGTATTGGCTGATGCCGAGAAAGTATCGGCCAATACCGATACCACCACGATCTCTGTATCGGGGTGGTATCGGTATCGGTTCTCAACGAAACCAATACGTATCAGGATCGTTCGAGTTTTAAGCATGGGGTGGACATTTCCTTAGTTGTCACCTTCGCACTAACAAAGTGGCGATCGACTTCAATATATATTTATGCACCAGTGAGTTTTGTAGATATAGTAACTTGTAGTAGGAATAGGTGTAGTAATGTCATATCACGTTTTGAATGTCACATATAATTAGGTTAGTCTTTAGGGACAAGTTGGTAATAGTGTTATCCTTGATTATAAGTGAATAAAGCAATATAATTTTATTTTATCTCCTTATAAAAAGCATACCTTGTTCGCATTCATGATCCAATATTTCTTTCTTAGCAAAGAGTGTGGGTTATATTGAAGTTCTTGTTAAGGAACCTATGAAGGAAAATGTAATATGGAGGAAGAATGAAGCTGATGCAGGAAAAGTCGAATGCTAACCCTAAACTAGCATAAAATCCTGCACAATAGGATTTAGGATTCTCAATCTCCAAAAAAATAAAAATAAAAGAGGCATAGGATAGAAGATCCTCAGAATCACTCCAAAGAGGCTTGTCGGCTTCGCACCAACAGATATGAAGAGTAACACTTCAAAGAAAAAACTCATTGCAAGGTTTCAAAACGAAAGAATGTCTCTTTCAAAAGTTGCACTAGCAAAATTCGCATTAACTCAAAACTTTTGTAACTATTTAAAATTTGTATTTACAATGCCTTTATATAGGTTAAGAAACTCTAACTAAGCAATAAAATCAAAAATAGAAAGTCCTAAAACAACTAAAACTCAAATTTCAGAATTTTAGCATCAAAATCCCATGTAGCCGCCAAATCACGGACATCCATCTGGAAATCACGGATGTCCGTCCTTGACAATTTTGCACAAAAACAGAATGGGTTCAATTCACGCATGTCCATGCTTTAATAATGGACTTCCATGCTCACGGATGTACATGCTTTTATCACCGGCGTCCACGCTATAAATTCCAGAAACACGTTTTTTTGCGGACGTCCGTCGCTTAACGAAAACTCGTTAACAGGCCTTTGAAAACCCATTCGTGGGTCACTTTCTCTAGGTTCGTCTTTTCTTCTTGATCTGGCCACAATTCAAACATGTGGATCTAAATTCCGCATCATAAGCTTTTACTTTTTCCTTGCAAACACTATTGAACAGTCCAACAGGGCACAAGTAACAAAGTATTGGAATCACCTGATATGATGGGATAGTGACGGGGACGCCACCAATAAAGACCTAGGGTTCAAGCCATACAAGGTGTATCAACAGCGAAAGAAGCGACTAAAGGGCCAAGGAACGCCAAGAACCACCAAGGGAAGACCCTAAAACTCAGTTTGGGAGCACCAGGCATCAACAGGCGATGGACGTCTGTGGCTACAGAACGGACGTCTGGATTTCGAGGTGCTTACTGCTTAGTGAGCACGGACGTCCATAGTGTACCACGGACGTCTGTGAGTAGGCGACGAACGTCCGTGGACCCCAGGTCGGACGTCTGTGAAAACCCGTGCATTAGTGTCATAAGTGACGTAATTGTCCTTTTTATCCTTAGTTTTTATCCTTTTTGTAAGTTACCACTTAGGATAACTTAATATTTTTCTATTTTAGGTTTATTCTCTTGTAAATGGCTATAAATCCCAATTTGTAAGCCATTTGGGGCACTTGATTTTGAATTAATGAAAAGAGCTATTTGCTTTGGCTTGTGAGGAGCATGAAGAGTGAGTCTTCTTCCCCATTTGGGGTTCGGTGTGAGGCCAAGGGTGAGATGCCCATTATTCTTTAATTTTCTCATTTGATCTCCTATCCTTATTTGATATTTTATTTTCTCCTAATCTCTTGCATCCTAATTTCTCCCTTTTGATTAATCTTTCTCTACTAAACCATAGATCTAGAGTAACCTTGATGTCCATCCTTATGGATCAAATACAATCCTAGCCCTTCAATCCATAACCGTTGTTGGGCTCGGGCTTACTCGATTCGTGCCATTTAACCGCTTCGATTTAAAGCCCTAGCGAGGAGCTACCGATTCCACAAAGAATTACGATCTAACGCCCCGACCTAGACGAAGCGAGAGTTCTATCTCTCGGATCGCCTCTTCCACCATCCTAACGGATCCCGCGGGTCGAATTGGACCCTACGTGAACCAAAGCATGGGCATTTAAGCGGAATCCCGAAAAACCCGTAAGGTATCGTTTTAATTTGTGATTAATTAGTTTAATTTCGGCAAATCATCACATCATGGGTATTCACGGATTCTATGGTCGTCGTCCCGCGTCAGTTTTGGTATCAAAGCATAGGTTCTAGGTTAGAGCATCTTTTGCATGTCATTTTAATCTCTTTAAGTTTCATTCTATTTGTGTTCCATTGTATGCACGTCACGTGTTTGACAAAATCACCCCCTCATTTGTGTGTCCATATTAGTATTCTCATTTGTGCGCACACCGTGTGCTTGATAAAATTCCTCACTCACTTGTGTTCATAATTGGGTGACATTTTAGAACTCGTGTTAGTGTGTGGTCGCCATGGACCCGAATATGATTGCCAAAGCGCTTAAAGGCATCCAAGCCATGTTGATCACTATGAAGGATAGGATAGATGCCATGGAGGAAGCCCAAACGGCTATAGTTGCCTCTAACGAGATGCTTCTCAACCGCTTGGATCGGTTGGAAGGTGATGAGGAGCATCATGACCGACGCAATAAGCGTAATGGTTCGCGCTTTGAGCGTGGTGAACAGCACGAGGGGCGACATCAGAATCATAGGGAACTAGTTCATCGCGGAGATGACTACGATCCGGATAAGAAACTCCTCAAGAATGTTCGAGTTGAGTTTCCGACCTTCGATGGAAGAATGGACCCTAAAGTCTTCCTCGATTGGGTCTCCGATATGGATCACCATTTTGAGTGGTATGGCATGGACAATGAGCGGTGTGTTAGACTTGCGAAAATGAAGCTCATTGGACAAGCTCGACTCTTTTGGGTCAATGTCGAGCGCATGCGTGTGAATGCGAGTCGTACTCCCATTACCCGTTAGGAGGATATGAAGGAGCATCTCACGGAGAAGTACGTCCCTTTATCATACTACCACCGCCTACTTGACCAATGGCAAAATCTGCGCCAAGGTAGTATGCCCGTAGACGAATACATTGGCAAGTTTGAGGAGTTCATGATGAGAGCCAATGTATCGGAGGATCCTCAAGTCACTCTTTCAAGGTTTCGCACCGGGTTGCGATTGGACCTTCAAAAAGAGTTGATCTCTCACCCCATCGACACTCTTGAAGAGTGCTACGCCATTGTGCAAGACCTTGAGAGGTACTTGAAAACGACGATGGTGAGACGATTTGAGCCGCATGCCGTTAGCCATAGAGTTGGAGAAGGGAGGCCTAGTGCTGGAAATCCACCTCCCAAATTGACCCAACCCACTCCTACAAATGTTCGGGTTGACAAAGGGAGAGGTGTGATAGGTGAGTCCTCGAAGGGTAACACTCAAACCAAGTGTTATAAATGCCATAGGTTCGGCCACTTTGCCGCCCAATGCCCTACCTAAGACCCACAAAGGACTCTTTTAGTTGAAAGAGAAGTTGATGAGGAAGAAGAGGAAGAAGAGGAAGTTTATGAGCCAGAAGTCACGCCTAGTGATGAGGAGGGTGACGACGATAACCGAGCACTAGTTTGCGCCCAAGAGTGTTTGGTTGTGAGGTGTGCCCTTGCACAACCTCAATGTGAAGAGAAGGGTGATTGGCGTAGAGATAACATTTTCAATACTTTCGCCAAGTGTGGGGAGAAGAGTTGTAGAGTCATTGTGGATAGTGGGAGTTGCACGAACCGGTCTGTATCGGACGATACATTGAATGTATCGTTCGAGTCCAATACCGATACGTATCGTCCGATACGTATCGGTATCGGACGATATTTTGATCCATGCCATTACCCGCTTAGGGCTTACACCCGAGCCCCACCCGAAACCGTACAAAGTCGCATGGGTCGACTCCTCTTCCATCCCCGTGTCCCAAAGGTGTCGTGTGCCGATACAATTAGCCTCGTATTTGGACACCTTATGGTGTGATGCGGTGCCAATGGATGTGGGTCATATCATCTTGGGGAGGCCATGGCTCTATGACATGGACATGACCCTCCTTGGGCGGTCAAATGTATTCATGCATGGGGGCAAGAAGATAAAATTAAACCCCTTGCCTCCCAAGACACCATCGGACAAGAAAGTTGAGAAGAAGGGCGGTCAATCCAAGACCATCAATATCGTGAGCCCTTCGGAGTTTGAGAGAGCGTCGTTAGATGAGAGTGTGGTATATGATGTCATCACTGTTGAGCGTGCTCTCGAGTCTATGGGTGACTACCCCAAGGAGGTTGGACCAGTTTTGAAAGAGTTTGTGGATGTCTTCCCGAAAGACTTACCCAATGAGCTCCCTCCCATGTGTGACATTCAACACGCAATAGACTTGGTTCCCGGATCTACCCTACCAAACCTACCTCACTATAGGTTGAATCCGGTGGAACATGCCGAGTTATCGCGGCAAGTTGATGAGCTCCTAAGGAAGGGATTCATCCAAGAGAGCTTGAGCCCAAGTGCCGTACCCGCACTACTCACACCCAAAAAAGATGGCACGCGACGAATGTGTGTGGATAGTTGGGCCATCAACAAAATTACGGTCAAATATCGGTTTCCTATACCGAGGCTCGATGATATGTTGGATATGATGGTTGGGCCACTATCTTCTCTAAGATAAATCTCAAGAGTGGCTACCACCAAGTTCGAATCCGCCCCGGTGATGAATGGAAAACCGCTTTCAAGACCAAGGATGGTCTTTATGAGTGGATGGTCATGACTTTTGGGCTTTCAAATACCCCAAGCACCTTCATGAGGCTCATGACCCATGTGTTGCGACCATTTATCGGGAAGTTCCTTGTGGTGTATTTTGATGACATTTTGATCTATAGTCACGACAAGGAGTAACACTTGATCCACCTTCGGTTAGTTTGTGAAACATTGAGAGGAGAGAAATTGTATGTGAACTTCAAGAAGTGTACCTTCATGCAACGATCCGTTGTCTTCTTGGGGTTCATCGTCTCGGCTGATGGTATGGTTGCGGACCCGGAAAAAGTAAACGCTATTGTAGAGTGGCCTGAGCCTAGGAGCATACATGAGGTCCATAGCTTCCATGGGTTGGCCACCTTCTATCGTCGCTTCATTCGAAGCTTTAGCACCATTATGGCTCCAATCACCGATTGTATGAAGAAAGGGGAGTTTCAATGGAGCAAAGCCGCGACGAAGGCCTTTGTCAAAATAAAACGGAAAATGTCTAGTGCACCCGTCATGCGCCTACCGAACTTTTCAAAGGTCTTTGAGGTCGCTTGTGACGCTTCGGGTATAGGAATAGGCGGAGTGCTTAGCCAAGAGGGCCACCCCGTGGCCTACTTTAGCGAGAAGCTCAACGAGGCCAAGCAAAAATACTCCACCTATGATAAGGAGTTCTATGCAGTCGTCCGATTCCTTTGGTATTGGAAACATTACCTTAGACCGCAGGAATTTGTCCTATTTTCCGATCATGAAGCCTTACGCTTCCTTGCTTCCCAAAAGAAGTTGAACCCAACGCACGCGACGTGGGTCGAGTACCTTCAAGGGTTCACATTTGTATTGAAGCACAAGGCCGGTGCTGAAAACAAAGCGGCGGATGCTCTTAGTCGTCGGGTAACGACTTTGCAAGTCATGAGCACCGAGGTTGTAGGGTTTGAGCAATTGATCCAAGATTATCCCGAGTGCCCAGATTTTGGGGCGGAGTACATTGTTTTATGGGACAACCCTCCCAATGCCAACTCCAAGTATACCCTCCAAGATGGGTATTTGTTTATGGGAAATCGTCTATGCATCCCTCGCGTGCCATTACGTGACTTCCTCACTTGGGAGTTACATGCCGGAGGGATTGCTGGTCATTTGGGTGCAACAAGACCATCGCACTCGTTGAAGATCGATTCTTTTGGCCGGGTCTTACGCGTGATGTCGCCCGAATTGTGTGCCTATGTCGTACTTGCCAAGTTTCCAAGCAACAAAGGCAAAATACCGACGTGTACACCCCTTTGCCAGTACCACACATGCCCTGGCAAGACGTCTCTATGGACTTTGTGTTGGGTCTTCCTAAGACCCTCCGCAAGCATGACTCTATTTTTGTTGTCGTGGACCGCTTCTCCAAGATTGACCACTTTATACCGTGCCACAAGTCCACGGATGCAACCCATGTGGCGAAGTTATTTTTCAATGAGGTAGTGCGCCTCCATGGGTTACCCAAGACCATTGTGTCGGATAGGGATGTCAAGTTTACAAGTTACTTTTGGAAGACCCTATGGCACATGATGGGTACGATGCTCCAGTTTTCTTCGGCATATCACCCGCAAACCGATGGCCAAACGGAAGCCACCAATAGTTGTCTTGTCGATGACCGCATTAGGACTTGGGACTCCAATTTTCCATTAGCCGAGTTTGCATATAATAACTCCATCAATAGGTCCACGGGTAAGAGTCCGTTTGAAGTGGTACATGGTCATAAGCCAAGGACACCCCTAGATTTGATTCCTATGTCTGCATCTCACCGCACATCCGAGTCCGCGGATATATTTGCACAACATATTCATAACTTGCATGCCGAAATTAGACATAAAATTAATTCGAGCAATGATAATTACAAGTTATCGGCGGATTCCCACAAGCGTTTCAAAGAATTCCAAATCGGTGAGCATGTGATGGTTTGGGTTAGGCCGGAACGATTCCCATAGGGAATCGCAAAGAAGCTCCAAGCCCGCGGTGCTGGACCTTATAGGATTGTAGCAAGGAGTAGTCCGAATGCATATGTTCTTGAGCTTCCTCAAGACGTGGGGGTTAGTTCAACCATCAATGTGGAAGACCTAGTTCCTTACCTAGGCTCAACCCCACCCCCTTGCAATCCTTTCCAAACATCCTCCACTCATGAACCAACCCAAACCATGCAACCTATTCCACCTCCTCCTCCAAAAGAACCTAAAAGAGATGTGATCGAGAAGATCTTAGACGATCATGTGGTCTCCACCCATGATGGGAGATTTCAAAGGTACTTGGTGAAGTGGATCCAAAAGCCGGAATCCGAAAATACATGGATCACTGAAGAAGTCCGCCGCCTAGACCCCGACTTACTTGATCGCTACCATGACAGTTCTTCATTGGTGATGAAGCCTTTTCAGTCTCGGGGAATTGACGGGGACGCCACCAACAAAGACCTAGGGTTCAGGCCATACAAGGTGTATCAACGGCGAAAGAAGCGACTAAAGGGCCAAGGAACATCAAGAACCACCAAGGGAAAGCCCTAGAACTCAGTTTGGGAGCAACAGGCATCAACAGGCGACGGACGTCCGTGGCTACAGAACGGACATCCAGATTTCGAGGTGCTTACTGCTTAGTGAGCACGAACGTCCGTAGTGTACCACGGACGCCCGTGAGTAAGCGACGGACGTCCATGGACCCTAGGTTGGACGTCTGTGAAAACCCGCGCATCAGCGTCATAAGTGACGTAATTGTCTTTTTTATCCTTAGTTTTTGTCCTTTTTGTAAGTTACCACTTAGGATAATTTAGTACTTTTCTATTTTAGGTTTATTCTCTTGTAAATGGCTATAAAGCCCAATTTGTAAGCCATTTGGGGCACTTAATTTTGAATTAATGAAAAGAGCTATTTGCTTTGGCTTGTGAGGAGCTTGAAGAGTGAGTCTTCTTCCCCATTTGGGGTTTGGTGTGAGGCCAAGGGTAAGATGCCCATTATTCTTTAATTTTCTCATTTGATCTCCTATCCTTATTTGATATTTTATTTTCCCCTAGTCTCTTGCATACTAATTTCCCCCTTTTGATTAATCTTTCTCTACTCTTAAACCATAGATCTAGAGTAACCTTGATGTCCATCCTTATGGATCGAATCCAATCCTAGCCCTTCGATCCATAACCGTTGTTGGGCTCGAGCTTACTCGATTTGTGTCATTTAACCGCTTCGATTTAAAGCCCTAGCAAGGAGCTACCGATTTCACAAAGAATTACGATCTAACGCCCCGACCTAGACGAAGCGAGAGTTCTATCTCTCAGATCGCCTCTTCCGCCATCCTAACGGATCCCGCGCGTCGGATTGGACCCTACGTTAACCAAAGCATGGGCATTTAAGCGGAATCCCGAGAAACCCCCAAGGTATCGCTTTAATTTGTGATTAATTAGTTTAATTTCGGCAAATCATCACATCATAGGCATTCAAGGATTCTAGGGTCGTCGTCCCGCGTCAGATAGTTAATGGAGTCAGCAGTTCTACTCAGCTATGACTCTCTCACAGAGCAACTTGCAGTAATAGACCCACAATTTCTTGTAGGTTATGATGATACTTCCACAGATAGCAGTAAAAAGAGGTTAGTTCAGATTTTAGTGAACCCGAGGTCGGAGTTTGAGCAGATCAAGGATTCGATTTGACACAGATCACCCTTCCTACAGTTATAATAGAAATTATGAAGCTGATTTTTAATAGAAAAGACTGAAATCTCTAGAAAACATTAGCCACAGACTTCTAATTCTATCTCTACTATTTTGCTTAGTCAGGCTTTAAGATCTCATGGCTGTAAAGGATATTTAGTGTTTCTTCAAATTTTTATGTAGTGCAATTAGCTCTCTCAGAGCACAGGTGTCAAAAACATAACTGCACCTGCATGATTTCCACAATAAGGACAGGTCTCAAGAGAGTTTGCTTCAAGAAACAATGTGAAACGGTTCAAAAGGAAAATGAAAGCATCGGGCCTAGATTATGGTTAAGAAATTAAACCGTGTATGTGAAGTTTGGAAATTTACTGGGCTTTTTGCATTTACTCTCCCGAGATGTCTTATTTACACTCCGCCCCCCGTGTTTCATCTATTTACACAGCGACCCTTGCTTTTGCGATTCCTTACCTTATTACCCCCTACAATAAAGGATTTTCCAACAAAATAACCTCTGAATGTTTTTTATGAGACCATGGAGATTGTTTTTCTCCCTCATCTTCGACCTAAAGGATTGAGGCGATCAGATTTTGATTAACACGGCACACATCTCAAAAAGTGTATCCAAGAACCATGTTTGAACACATTATCATGTTCACTTTTTGGGTTGTCTGCCATGTGGAATCAAAATTTGGACGCTTGATTGTAGGCTCCTGATCTCAAGATTCGTTGGGTGGAAGATTGTGGTGAAAAATTCTCTCCATTGTCTGATTCGGAGAAGTCAAAGATTAGTTCTATAACTGTGAAAGACTGATCCAGCACTGTAGGGGGTTATAAGTAAAGGAAACACAACAGCAAGGACCACAATGTAAATAGGTGAAACACAGGGGGCGGAGTGTCAATAAGATATATCTCAGGGGGATAAATGCAAAAAACCCAAATTTACTCGAAAATCATGTGGAAATAAGTCTAACTTTTCCCTTTTCGAATTTCTCTAGAGTACTCATTTTGTAAGAGCTTGTTTTTTATGGTAATATACGATCCTGGTTTAAAATTTCAAGCAAAACTCTAGGATGAGACCTGTCCGATTTCGGGAATCGGTGAGACGATTCATATACACATGTAATGGGCAATACAAGACTAGGTGAGCTTATTTTTGCATATGAATCACTACAGAAAACTGTCTCAAAATTGTCTCGGTTTCAGGTATGGACTCATGTACAGTTTTTTTGAGGTTTTAAAACATGAGTAGTACCTCCATGATTACAACTTTGGCATACAAAGGAGGTAGATTGAGGGGTTAAAGTTGAACCTGGAGTTTCGTAATGTAAAGTCCATCAACTAATTCAATGGTTGACTCTGACATATCAGATGATAGACATCATGTTTCATGCCAACTTTTTCCCTCAAAGATTTTTACATCATGGTCTGAAAATCAGACGGCATAGATGGTGTTCCACCTTGCACAAATCCCAAAAATAACAAAGTTTTTCTTTTTAACCATGTGCCACGGTACAAATCTCGTGTGCAAGTTGTAGCTCCCCTAGACTTATATACCTAGAAAAGATACTCAAATCTTCAACAGATACGATATTATACCTCTTTAGTTAAAAAAGCTATGAAGTTTCCATTGTTCACTGTAGAGCATATGAAATATAAGTTAAAGGTCATGACTTGAATTTACACATGAAAAGAAAGCATATATTTGTCAGTGGACCTAATTTGGGATTGCTGAATGCTCTTAAAAATGTGAAGACAGTCACATAATACCTATTATCTTTTAAATTAGGCGTTCATGTTGGATAGAATCAAGTTCTTACAAAAGATGAACTTGATTCAAGCTTTCCCAACGATGAGTAAAGACACGATTTTGTTATTCCAACAATCAGTGAAATTGCACCAATATTACAAAGAATTCACTATGGCATTCAATATAGAGCTCAAAAGAAAAATCGAAAGAAGTAAAAGAAAAGTTTCAATGCACTTACTCTGTCAAGAAAAAGGCTCTCACCATATGGAGTCATGAATAATGCCAACTGGAGTTCTTCCTACAGAATAATAAACTAAAGTTGGTCAGACAGAAGGAATCACAAGCTTCCCATCGGCTTTTTTTCTTCTAAAAGCAAGACCAGATTCAAAAACCAAATAGATGGGAAGGGTAAAATATCTAATCCAATCACAAAGTACAACATCATATGATTACCAAGTATAACAATAGGTCAAAAATAAGAAAAATAACCTAGTTAAAAACAAGGCATCATGAGGGATATATTCTTTTTCTCCAACTGGTCCATTCAAATATTTCCTTTTTAAGTGCAGTCTGTAAAAACATTTGAGCTTTGGGCACAGACCCCAAGTTCGCAAATTTTGCATAAGCCTTCAAGCTGTTACAAATTATGGAGGCATGAAACATTTATTTTAGCATGACCTCTCTTGTTGGGTGCAACATTCAATAGACCAGATTGTTGTCTGTGGGCAGCATACCATGTATACGGAAAGCCTCCCCATTCACAAGTGTATGAGTTTATAGTGGATTTAATTGAATCTCCTTCCCTGCACAATGGACTACAAGCTACTCGATACCTTGAGAAGGTGAGGTAACTGTAGGCCATAGTGAGTTAATTTTGGAAATTGCAATCAAAATTTTGGAATCCTAGCCCAAAAGAGGTCTTGTTGGACCATATATTCTTCCAAAATAGAATCGACTTCCTATTGCCCAGATATATATATATATATATATATATATATATATATATATATATATATATATATATATATATATAAGAAGCAATGACCTTGTGGTGGTAAAGCTCTTCATCCCCTAAGAGCTAAATCAATAGGAACTTCGGCAAAGATCACTAGGTCATTGATATGTTGCAATGGGGGATTAAAGGCCCGCAAGGAGAAGAGAGCTTCTATCTCCCATAGACCGCAATTGATAGTGTTTCTGATAATTAGTCATGCCACCTCCACAACTATGGGAAAAAGAAATGGGGACAAGGGATTCTTTACCTAAGACTCCGAGTGAAACCAAAGTAACCATCTTAGCCATCATTTGTTAACACTGAGGATTTGACCATATATTTGCAGTTTCACACAACCATATTCACTTTCTCCAATTTGTAGCAAAGTTCCTTTTCATGGACTACAATAGCAGTGGCAAAATTGGATGCTATCATAAGCTTTAAATAGACATCGTTTAAGGATTATTCAACCTTTTCTAGATATATGCAATGAGTTAATAAATTGGCGACGATTATGCCATCAAAATTTCCGTACCAAAGTCGCTTTTGTTGGGATCTTGAGAAACCAAATGTCTTATTAATCCCTTCAGCACAACAGATCAACTTTTGCAGTAATTTTAGACAGTCCCAACCAAACAGGGCAGAATTTTGCTATTATCACATTATGAATCAAACCTAAATAGTACCCTTGATTCCAAAAGTAGAAATAAAAAGAATATTGAGGAATAAAAAGATTAGTACTCTTGATTCCCCAATATTCTTTGTATTTTTACTTTTGGAATCAAGAGTACTATTCATTGGTCAAAATATCGTCCGATACCAATACGTATCGATATCTGGGGTGCCCGAGACGATCAAAAGGCTTTTATCGGGCACCTTAAAAAAAAGTCATTATCGGACGATACGGGCAATTTATCGCCCGTATTGTCCGATAATATGAAATTATCGGACGATAATTTCTGTGGAGCCCAGCCACTTAAAGGACGCGGGTTTGCCTTTTTTTTAGCCTATTTACCCCTTTTTTCTCCCATTTTCTCTCTTTCACTGCTCTTGCTTCCTCCTCTTCACTCTTTAGCCACCAGAGACCCAAACCTTGGCTACCGACCACCCGGAAAGCTCGGGATCATTGTGTTTTCGCTGGAGATCATAGAAAATATATCATGTTCCATCATATAGCTTGATTTTTCTCTATTTGCTTGCATTTTTTAAGTTATTTTCACTAGATCTTCCCATAAATATGGTAGATCTTAAAATTTTAGGCCCAAATTTGAGGGTTTTATATTAAAACCATTAAATTTGAGGCCCCAAATCGATTTTTTTTAGGGTTTGTAACTTAAATCTAACCTACCCTAGATATACTATCCTAGGTTAATTTATTTCCTAACCTAGATCATAATATTTTGTTAATTGGTTCCTAACCTAGATAATATATTTTTTTTAATTTTTTCTATGGATTTATAATATTATATATTTAGAAAAATCATATAATAAATTATTAATTGCTTTTAAATATTAATTTATATTATTTTATATTAATAATGTAAAAAAAATTAGATTAATGTAAAAAAATTAGAAATGTGTAATCATGTATTCATGTAATCTAATATATATATATATATTAATTTTTTAATCATATATTAATAATATAATAATATGAAATTATCTATTAATAATTTACATGTGTTTAATTCACATGTAATAAACATGTCACACATCCTGACATGATAATGTGACACATGTAATCAACATGTGACACAATATCATAGGATGTGTTTAATTCACATGTAATGAACATGTCACACATCCTCACATGATGATGTGACACATCATCACGGGATGTGTTTAATTCACATCTAAGTAATCAACATGTAATTTAATCCAATCATTTGCTCATTCATGCAGGTGAAATAAATAAATATAGTACGTGGGCAAGATCCAGCCAAACAATACGGCAAAACAATAGATGGTGAAAAGTTCGGAATCAAATGTAAGCTCTATAGGAAGAAATTGCAAGGATGAGGTATAACACGATCAAAGGAGCATTTGACTCACATCAAAAGAGAGATAAAAAGATGTGAGCATGTACCAAAAGAGGTGCGAGAAGCTATCAGAGTCAACTTGCAGGCAGCTAAGGGAAAAAAAAAGTAGATGCCAACCGGAATAGGGAAATGTATGAGAGAATGAGGGAGATCCAGAGTTTCCTGCACCTGGACCTGAGGATGATGAGGATGAGGATGCGGGAACAGCGAGAGTGATGAGGGAGTGCTAGAGAAGCACGACAACAACGAGATCAGGAAGCAGTCGATTATCGATTTCGGTCCAGCCTGAGGGGCCCATCCATGCGTGGTGGTGGTGGTGGGTCTAGTCAAAGGCCATATGATCTCAATGATGATGATGAGGAGGACATCTAGGAGACTCAGGGGTTGCGCAGGTCAAGTTATGTGAGGGAGTCCAGGAGACCTATTACAGGCCGTACTACATGTCCCACGGATTCGTTCATGTACCGGACAGAAAGTGCAAAACCAACTAAATTGAGTGCAACGTCAATGAAAACATGGGAGAAGAAGATCGGAAAGGTCATTACAAAGTTTGTGGTATTCAACCACATTCCGAGTCAGGTTGTGGAGTCGTTATACTTCAAAAGTATGATTGATACTAGTGCAGAAGTTGTTCCAAGAGTTGAAAAGCTTTCTGCATATGAAGTATCTGAACCCTTATTGAATGATGAGTACGCGGAGATAGAAGCTTATGTGAAGAGCTTTGAGGAAGTATGGGATAAGAGAGGTTGGACAATTATGTGCGATGGATGGATCAGTCCGACAAGAAAGAGTTTGATAAACTTTTTGGTCTACAACGATGTCGGGACAGTATTTCTAAAATCAGTTAATACTTCTAAACATGAGAAGACAATTGATTACCTCTTTCAACAAATGGATAAGGTAGTTGAAGAGGTTGGAGAGAAGCGGTTGTGCAGGTAGTAACGGACAATGCCGCCAATTATAAAGCGACAAATAGTTGCATGTGCCTTGGTCCTCTTTCCTAAATCCTCAAGAATGAGGTCCACGCAATGAGCGGCTGGTTCAAAATTAATGCTGAAGAGACCTCACCTGTACTGTACTCCGTATGCCGCTCATTGCGTGGACCTCATTCTTGAGGATTTAGGAAAGAGGACCAAGGCACATGCAACTATTCAGAAGGGAAGAACGATTACATCTGTTCTTTACAACAGTGACAAATTGGTCAATCTAATGAGGGGGTTCACAAAGAATGAGTTGCTCCGGCCTAGGATTACACGGTTTGTCATATAATTACTAGCCCTATAGAGCTTGACTAGATATAGGCGTCAGCGGAAAAGTATATCGTTCGAAAAATGGGAAAAATATGAATCAGAACTTCCACAATCAAAGAGACCTGCTTTCACTGAAGTTGTTGACTTGATCTATAGCACCCAATTTTGGGCAGATGTTGACCACCTGGTCATCGTCACTACCCCGTTGGTACAAGTGTTGAGGTTGATAGATGATGATGAGAAACCAACGATGGGATATGTTTACGAGTCAATGGACAAGGCGAAATTAGCTATCAAAACCAAATGCCCTACAAAATATAAACAATATTAGGCGATTATCGACAAGAGGTGGGATAAACAATTCCACTAGTACTTGCATACCGCAAGTAAAACATGTTAAACTACTTATGTAGTGATTTGTATTTATTTATTATCTTTCATATTATTCACTGTTTCCATTAACTGATGAGATTGCTCATATTTTCTGTATAAAATACTACTTGAATCCGGCCTTCCAGTATACACGACGCTTCGAGTTGAGTGAGGCCAATGAAGTGTACAGTGGTTTGCTCAATGCCATCCAACGAATGGAGCCTAAGTTGGCAGACCAAGGTCAAGCCACAAGAGACATGAGTTATTGTATTCCATCTTACTCATAAGTCAGAGGCCATATGATCTGTTTATTGATATGTGGATTACTGTATTCCATCTTTGTAGATTGATATGTTCCGCACAAAATATGGGTAATTTGGGACGAGGTTAGCGCAATCCCAAATCTAATACAATACCAAGGTCAAGCCATAAGAGACATGAGTTATTGTATTCCATCTTACTCATAAGTCAGAGGCCATATGATCTGTTTATTGATATGTGGATTACTGTATTCCATCTTTGTAGATTGATATGTTCTGCACAAAATATGGGAAATTTGGGACGAGGTTAGCGCAATCCCAAATCCAATACAATAAACTGGCTCATTGGTGGATGCATTATGGACATGATGGTCCAATACTAAGGCGTATTGTCATGCGCATTTTATCGCAAGCATGTTCCTCATCCAACTGTGAGCGGAATTGGAGTACCTTCTCTCTCATTCACACGAAGACAAGGAATAAGCCAACTATGAGTCAATTGGAAGAGTTTTTCTACTGCCATTACAACATGCGATTAAGAGTCAGAAATATGCAGAGGACCACCGTGGTAAGCAACTATTTGACGTTTTATTTCATACAATTTTTATTTGATGTAATTGACGGAGCATATACTAATTCATCTATCATATTCTATGGGTTATATATTCGCGAAGGATGACCCTTTGAATTAGTGGATTAAAGAGAGAGAAGTGTCAGTATTGGATAGTGTGAGCACTGCATGATTGGGCGATGTAGAAAGAATAGCGGAGGAGCAGGCTTCCCAACAACTTAGGCGGAAAAGAAGATTGCATCGCAATTCAGTGGTTGGATCTGATGACGAAACGCAACCCGACAATGATAAGGGGGATGACGACAATGATAGTGATGATGGGGGTGGAGGGGTGATGGTGGAGGTGATGAAACCCACGTTGGCACTAGTGGTGGAGGGGATGAGGTTGGTCCCTCTTATTATTATGGATGTATTGCCGCATGGGATGATGAGTCCACACCGTTAACAATGTTTAACACTCCTACATTTAGAGGTGGAGAGGTTGAAGGAAGAGGAGCTTCAAAATCTTTCCAGCCACCACAAGGTCCACAAGATAATTTGGGTTATACTATATCTAGCTTCGGGGGATTTAGTTTGCAAAACACCGAAGATTCAGTAACCAACAACCCATACCTAATCCCTCAACTAACCTACCCCGGGCCATATGACTTCGTTGGTCAAATTTTGGAGGAATGACATGTACCTATTGCACTGAGCCATACTCGTTAATGCCTCAGTTTCAAAGGGGGACATATGATCATGGGTATCAATATGGTCAACACTTTTAGGAAAGCTCGCGCATTGATGATGACGATCATGAGGACGAAGAACCACTAAGGAATTCAATGTGGCTTTAAAGTAATTTTTCCTATAAACACCGAAGATTCAGTAACCAGCAACTCATACCTAATCCCTCAACCAACCTACCCCAGGCCATATGACTTCGTTGGTCAAATTTTTAGAGGAATGACATTTACCTATTACACTGAGCCATACTCGTTGTTAATGCCTCAGTTTCAAGGGGGGATATATGATCATGGGTATCAATATGGCCAACACTATAGGGAAAGCTCGCTCATTGATGATGATGATCATGAGGACGAAGAACCACTAAGGAATTCAATGTGGCTTTAAAGTAATTTTTCCTGTACAATGTAACGTTTAAAGCATTCATGATTCATGTACAATGTAATTTAGGTTATGAGTTAATAAAATTTTGAAATATGCATCAAATAAGCCTCAAATAATTTTTAAAAATTATGAAATAAATAGAAAACCATTAAATATAATTTTTCGAAATTTTATAGTATTTTTGGCGATTTTTTAAACATAAAATTAAAAAAAATGTATCATGACGATACATTCAATGTATCGCCTATACATTGAATGTATCGGCCGATATGCTGATACATATCGTCCAGGAGGTTGGACAATACGTATCGGAAAGCCAAATTTTTTATCTATGGTACTATTTAAGGTTCAATTCATAATGTGATAGTAGAAAAATTCTGCCAAAACCCTAGGCGGGTCACTTTCAACCTAATCCCAGAATTTCTGAAAAAAGGCTTAAAACAGTCTACACCAGGAGCATTTATCTATAGAGAAGTAAGACACCGCCTTCTTAAACTCATTAACCATATGAGGTCCTTCAAATTCCACATGGCTCCCCCTCAAAGATTTGAGAAAACCCTCACCCACTAAGCATTGGGTGGCCACTCAGTCTTATATAGGTCATCGAAACAACAAATTGTGATGCTAAAAAAGTATATGCCAACAGTAAAATTCGTCCAAACCCCAAATGTCACTATCAACCTAGTCCCAATTTTGTGAAAGGTGGCTTAAAACTGTCAAGACCAAGAGCTTCAGAGTTTAAGAAGGTGATATCTTTCTTATCACCTTCTTAAACTCCTTAGCCATTATAGGTCCTTCCAATACCACATGGCTCCCTCACAGTTTTGAGGGAAACCGACACCCACCCAAGGATCAGGCATTCATGCAATCTTTTATAGGTCTTGGAAAAAAAAATTGCTCGTTTCCATCCCATCCCCCGTTGGTAACACCATTTATTTTAATTGTCTAAAGCAACAACTTACCCCTTGTGGGATATCGAAACCAATTCAAACCAAAAAGGGAGACGGCTTTCTCGCCAAACCAATTCAAACAACAAGGGAGAAGAGCTTCCTCAATTCATTGCGTATGTTGAAAAAAATAAAATAATAATAATAAATGAATCTCATCAAGACCTTTTGAATAGAAGGGGGAAATCACTCTTTCCATTCAACTGAAATTAAAAAGCAATTAAGACTGTAGAAAATGGGAAGATCTAGGCATTTTTTCCCTATAAATTATTCTAATAGGAGGAAGATCCATGAAATCAATTTCCATTATAACATTTTATAGGCGTATATTGGCATTCATGCTGTATTGTTGTACACAACAAATTTGTGTCAGAAATAATTAGAATTTCATTTACAAACACATTGCATCAAATATCCCCTCGTTAGGAGAGGGATTTATTAATAATAGTGGATCTTTTCACTTCCGGGTATCACCCATGATGCCCTATTAATTACATCAAATAAATGTAGACGTCTGATTGAAATCTATGAGAATTACAGCATTACATCTCTCAAAATAAAAGCAACCCTAGACTCTAGCTATTTGTCAGCATCGCTATCATCATCTTCACCTTCGTACTATTGAGTCCTCAGGATCCTTTGAAACCTTCATAAGTTTGTGAAACGAATGTTCAACACACTATGTGCATCTACGAATGCTTCATATGAAATACAGGCAAGTAAATGTACGGGTCTTCATAAAAGTAACCATACCCTCTCGATGGATGACCACAAAGAAGTATAGACATATTGTCAGGCCACATGACCTCTTGGATGAGTCTTAATATTTTGGCGTGACGCGGGCATCACACAAAAATGGTGTTTAAATTATCATAAACCATCAATTGTTTAAGATGTGGGTGATCTATACCGTCAAAGTGATAGATCATAAATTGAAATGCAATATGCCCAAAAATTGCGTTGTAGGGAGATTTAAGCCATCTAAATTGTGCACTTTAACATCAACCATTGATTTCAGTTTTAATGGCTGATAATAAAGATCATCAATCGGATGGTTCACATCCACTTATAGGCGTGTTTCTTTCGGTTGAGCAATGTTCCAATGGTAGATTGCCACTTGGACAATTTAGATTGATTACAAATGTCCATCACATGGTAAAATATTAATCACACTTCAATGGTACGAGATAAAAAGTCTAACTTTAATGGTATAAGATCATTTAAACACCATTTTGATGTTTAAATGTCAGTTGGGAGCCATTATCCCTTTAAAAAGGGGGCTGGTACTAACCCCCCACCAAATGCTCAATATAATTTTTTAATTTAATTTTTGTATCGCCAATGAAAATTTGAATATAATTTTATATCTCCAATGAAAATTTGAATAAATTTTTTGAATATAATCAGATTATGAAATCGTGTTTTAATTTTGAATATAATTTTTTATAGTTAGATTTTTTCAATTTTGAATCGCCAATGAGTGCTTCTCATAGATTTGCCACCGGTGAGAGTAGCGATACTCATCCTCTATGGAGATCCGTTATGAAATTAGGGGGTAACTGATGGTGGGGTGGTAACCAAAGATGGAGTTGCAATTACTATCACAAGACGTACACTGGATCATATTCTAAAGGAAAGGCACATTTACTCAAAATTAGAGATGTGGGAGATGTTGTTTATCGAAAAGTTTTACCTGAACATTTCATGGAGATGAGAAATTTAGAGGATGAAGCGGATAAAATAAAGAAACTGAAGCAAGTCCCTCTACCTGCTCGATCCATTGTAAGTAACCACGCTAGCTCGGCTATGGCTAGTGGTGGTTATGTTGAACCTCCTGTACTTGGGAAAAGAAGACAGGTTGGGGATTCTCCATTAGAAAAAGCATGGAATAGTGAGGAGCGCAAACAATTGAATAGGATAATTGTTAGGATGTTTTATTCCGATGGCCTACTATTTCGGATGCGGGACAAAACGCTAGGCCCTAAATGATGCAAGTTGGGATTAACCATGGATTAAATTGATTAATAAAACATTCGAAATTATCCCAAACACATAAATAACTCAATGAATTTAATTAAATTAATTCCATGTAGCGTTTTACATGCATGAAGTTTCCCAATCTAGAAAAACGGATCCGATGAAGGATTCGAGTTTTGATGTAGTTTAGGGTATCAAGCGACAATTATAGTGTCATCTCTTTACTCCTCAAAGGTTTGGGAAAACGAGGGCTCAAGGGATTAAATGAGTCAAAAGGGATATATCAAAAGATTAAAAAATTTTAGATTTGGGGTTTAGGAATTATATCAAACAAGGGAAGATATTACTAGATAATAAATAGAGAAAATGATAGAATAGAAGGATAGATCCAAGGCTTCACACCAAAAGTTCCAAGGCATCTCACCAAGGTTGTACGTCGGCTTCACACCAAGTCGCACGAGAAATGAAGAATCACTCCTCAGGTTGTGAGAGAATCGCTTTTTTGGGTGAAAATTCTTCACAAATCTTCTAGAGTTTGCACAAAGCAAGCTCTCAATTTTCATTCAATAATCAATAATAATTCTCATAAGAAATTACAATGTGTATCTATAAAGAAAAGAACCCTACGAATACTACTTAAAATAAAACTTTTAATCAACCATTAAAACTTTATAATCTAAACGTTATAAATAATTTCACCATTAATCCCCTTTTTTATTACGCGGCGACTTTTGAATGGTCAAACGATGTCCGATTGACATGAAATTGATCTTGTTTGAAAGGTTATCGAAATAGCTTTCCAACAAAACAAGAATCACACAAATCTGACACATATTGGTAGACTTATGACACATATTGATAGACTTATTTATTAAAATAAATTATTTATTTTAATAAATAAAGTAAATTATTTATTAAAAGAATCCTAATAAAAAAGGAAACTAAACCCAGATAAATATTGCCTAAAATAACGTGCACATGGGTCTTTAACGAGCCCTTTTTTTTTAAAATTCATTTGTGCGTCCACTCTCTCTTTCGATGTCTCCTCTTTATCTTGCTAATATCTCGACGTGTCGGCTTCGATTCCGCATCATTCCCCCCTACTTTGAAGTTCGACCTTGAACTTTGGCTGACATGGATTTTCATTGCGGAGGTCACGGATAATATATAAGGAACCTCGATCGGGCACTTGATGAGGCATGCTTGATGTTTCCCCATCAATTCTCCCTGGGAGAACTCATCTCCGATGAGTTGTAGAACTCATGTACGGTACGCTTTGGGTGCTCAGCTATCGGCTTGCCCTTCCATGCGGTGAGATACTCCTACTGTTTACCCCCATTGGTAATGAAATTTGGATATTCTAGAATCTCCTCATTCAAGCTTTTCTCATATGACTCAGGTAAGGTATGGATTATGAACTGGTTAAATGGGTTTGGCTCGTTTGGTTGGGTAGAAAGGAATGGGTCAAAAGACATTGTGGCATGACTTGAAATAGGTGTAAGATCTTCCACCATAACTATCGGAAGGATGCCCTTGTCTAGAGGAAATTCTATACTCCCATCATGACCATTTTTCGCGGTCAAGAAAACTTCCATATGCTCGGGACTAACGTAAATCAACACAAAATTGTCGTAATTAAATTCATTAAACAAATTTGATGTATTAGTGACATTCTGCATATTTTCATCATTCACCAAAATCTTACTGTTAATTTCATGCAAGTTGAAATGCAGACACGTTCCTACCGACTCTAACGACCCATGCTGTATGGGCACACCATCAACCAAAACCAAAGACTCTAAGGTACTCAACTCAATTGACACTAATGGTTCTTATGTACCCAGTTCGATGGACTCACATGTATTTGACTCAATGGGCACCAATAAATCTTGTGCACCTAACTCTATGGATACCAATGACTCATTGGTGAGTGGTTCGATTGGTGTGTATGTACTAGGTTTGATCAACTTCAAAGACTCAAGTGCACTCGACTCCCTCTTCTCTGGCTCCTTAGGACTCTCTCTTTTAGTCAATAAATTCGGAGTGGGAGATTTTATGGGACATTGGTATGCAAAGTGCCCAAGTCCTTAACACTTATAGTACTTGCTACGACTACAAGGTTCAGGGTTCTCAACACTTACTCCTCCTGCTTTAGAAATTTGGGGATTCGGAGGAGTAATCACGGGTTTCGATGGTGGAACCCAGAAATTAGAGCTCTCTTTGGTGTAGGTGCTCTTTCACTCAGTCAAACCCTTGGAAGTCCGACTAGGGTTTTGAGTAAACCAAGTCATTAAAGCCTCATGCTGAGCTTGCATTCGGGTCTGACACGTGGTTAACTTGGCCGCACGTTCATTAATAAGGACTTCAATTCTATTGGGTTCCATGACGATGCAACAGAAAACTAAATGATGCAAAATAAAATAAAATAAAATAAACGACAAATCTGAAATGATGCAAGATAAAACAATAAAAAGAAATAAACCCTAGAACCTATATGAACACTGAGACCCTAAACTAAAACTGACACTTTGAGACAAACACAACTTAGACATAGTTCTATGGACCACACAACAACTGAGGAATTTTAACAAATGCATGACGTGCACACAAATGAAGACACAAATAACATAAAATCAAACGACATCGAAATGACATACACATGTGGACCAAAATAATTAATGACATTTTGTCAAACACTAGACATGCACACTAATGAAGACAACTGAAATAAAATACAAATAAAATCAAGATGCCATGCTAACGTGCCCTAACCTAGAACTTAAGCTTTGATACCAATTTGACGTAGGGAAAAAGCGCTAAACCCTAAATGATGCGAGTTGGGATTAACCATAGACTAAATTGATTAATAAAATATTCGAAATTATCCCAAACACATAAATAACTCAATGAATTTAATTAAAACAATTAAATTAATTTCATGTAGCATTTTTCATGCATTAAGTTTCCCGATCTAGAAAAACGGATCCGATGAAGGATTCGAGTTTCGATGTAGTTTAGGGCATCAAGCGACAATTATAATGTCGTCTCTTGACTCCTCAAAGGTTTGGGAAAACGAGAGCTCAAGAGATTAAATCAATCAAAAGGGATAAATCAAAAGATTCAAAAATTTCGATTTGGGGTTTAGGAATTTTATCAAACAAGGGAAGATATTACCAGATAATAAATAGAGAAAATGATAGAATAGAAGAATAGATCCAAGGCTTCACACCAAGGGTTCCAAGGCATCTCACCAAGGTTGTATGTCGGCTTCACACCAAGTCGCACGAGAAATAAAAAATCACTCCTCAGGTTGTAAAAGAATCTCTCTTTCGCGTGAAAACTCTTTACAAGTCTTCTAGGGCTTGCACAAAGCAAGCTTTCAATTTTCATTTAATAATCAATAATAATTCTCATAAGAGATTCCAATGTGTATTTATAAAGAAAATAAACCCTAGGAATACTACTTAAAATAAAACTATTAATCAACCATTAAATTTTTTAATCTAATGGTCATAAATAATTTTACCATTAATCTCGTTTTTTATTATGCAACCACTTTTGAAGGGTCAAACGATGTCCGATTGACATGAAATTGATCTTGTTTGAAAGCTTATCGAACGAGCTTTCCAACAAGACAAGAAGTACACAAATCCGACACATATTGGTAGACTTATGACCACTTTTTCAATGATTACGCAAAAAGTGACGGAATTAACAGTCAAATATCACATATATGTACCTAACCCCTAATTGATTCAAATAAGGAAACTAATCCTAAAATAAATTATTCATTAAAAGAATCCTAATAAAAAAGGAAACTAAATCTAGATAAAATATTACCTAAAATAACGTGCATATGGGTCTTTAGCGAGCCTTTTTTAAAAAAAAAAACTTGTCTCCTCATTATCTGGCCAATATCTTGGCGTGTAGGCTTCGATTCCGCATCAATTTCATTTTGTAAGGAACCCGCACTATGTTGAGGCCTTCAAGATTGAGCAAATAAAAATCTTGCTAATTATATTACTCCTGGTTACAATTCTCTACAGACCACATTGTTGCAAAAAGCGAAGGTTCATATAGAGAGGTTGTTGGAGCCAATTAGAGGGACATGGAAAGAAAAATGGGCTAGCATAGTATTTGATGGGTGGACCGATGCACAGAAGAGGTCACTTATCAATTTCATGGTTGCATCGGATGGAGGGCAAGCCAGTTTTTTTAAAACAGTTGATGGCACGAAAGAATACAAGGATAGACATTATATTGCTACACTGCTTCTAGATGTTATTAAGGAGGTTACACCTTATAACGTGGTCCAAATCATAACAAATAATGCGTCACTCGTGATGAAAGTAGTTGGGTCTCTTGTAGAGGATGAATATCCTCACATTTTTTAGACTCCTTGTGTTGTCCACACATTGAATTTGGCTTTGAAGAATATTTGCGGAGCGAATAACATAGAGTAATGAGATCGCTTATAATGAATGCAATTGGATTAGTCAAATTGTCGATGACACTTCATTCATACGGACTGTTATTGTTAATCACTAAGGAGGCTGACACTGTTTAATGAATTTAGCCCTTTGAAGTTGTTAGATGTTGCTAGGACAAGATTTGTTTCGGTCATAGTCATGTTGAAAAGACTGAAGCTTGTAAGAAGGGGTTTTCAGAATATGGTGGTAAGTGAGAAATGGTCTTCGTATAAAGAAGACATCCTGGGAAAGCTGCAACTGTGAAAGAGTTAGTCTTACATAATACTTGGTGGGATAAGGTTGATTATATCATTTCCTTCACCAACCCTATATATGAAATGCTTAGGCATGTCGACACGGATCAGCCTATTCTTCACACGGTGTATGATATTTGGGATACGATGATTGAGTGATTGAGAATGTGAAGAAAGCAATATTTAGATTTGAGGGCAAGGAAGAAAGTGAAACATCGAATTTCTATGACGTGATTCATAATATGCTCGTCAATCGATGGACTAAGAGTTGCACTCTACTCCATTACTTGGCCCTGTCATTTAATCCTAGGTAAATTTGTCTACTCAATAAACTGTATCAATTTTTGTTTCACAACACTCTATTTGTTAGGGATCTTTTAATGCTAATATAACCAGATATTATAGTGTGAAATGGATCAACGAGGCTCCAAATCATATTCCTCATTACATGGATGCATAAATATTTGGGGAGAGGAACAGATGTTTGAAAAGAATTTTTCCCACTGCTTCAGATAGAGCAAGGGTGAATGTCAAGTGTGCTAAGTTTTTTGGGTGTCTAGATCATTTTGGTGAATTTGATTGTTTGCAAGAGAGGTGGACATTAGAACCAGAAGTTTGGTTGTATGCTCACGAATCTTTGTTATCATTGCTCCAAAGCTTAGCCTTCAAGCTTCTTGGACAGCCGTGTTCGTCATCATGTTGTGAGAGGAACTGAAGTACATACGCCTTAATTCATTCATTAAAGAGAAATAAAATTTTACCACAATGTGTTGAAGATTAAGTATATATTCATACTAATCTTCGACTTCTATCAAGAAAGAATGAGTACGTCAATGGAGCAAACAAGATCTGGGATATTGCAGGAGACGCTTGGGATGAGCCATTCGGAGGTGTTGGGTTACTTGAGTTTGTAAGCCTCTCATTTGATGAACCGGATTTGGAGTCTGTTACGTTTAGTGACGTGGATGCTGGTGACATAGATATTGACATTGTTTGATGTTGTTTTTAAATAGTTTCTATTTTGAATTTTTTTTTTCATTTAGTTCATGACATGTTGAGGTTGAAGTGTTGAATTCCTAGGTATAGGTCAATTGGGATTTTGTTTTGGCATGGAATGTGAGATTTTGCGTATTAACTCTTGTGTCTTACATTTTAATTTGAGTCTTCAATTATAAATATATCTTTTGAAATGAATTTGTCTCTTGAATTATTATTTTTTTTAATTTTATGTTTATTAACTATATTTTACATTTAAAAATACCTAAAATATATATTAAAAGTAATTTTTAAATACAAGTACCCACGCGGTACCTGTACTCTATTTTTTGAAAATTGATGCATCTTCGTACCTATATCGTATCGTACCCGTATGCCACGCCCGGGTTTAGATCTTCCTAGGTTTCGGCCCTATTCCAGAATAACTAATGATGTCCTTAATTCCCATTATTTGAGTAGTTTGGGCATTGCCCATCATGGCCCATTAAGGCTATTGCATGGTTTAAGCCTTCATCGATCACGGTGGGACGTTTTACTTGGTTGATCTTCGACATCACGCATTATTGGATCGAACTTGACCTCATTTTAAAGGAATTTCATATCTCGAGGTTAAGATCTAAACCCTTACTTTAAGGGAACGATGGCCTAAATTCGTAATAATTTCATGACCTAATTGCTTTCAGGGGAATTTCCTAGCCCAGGGTTAAGGTCCGAACTCTTAATTTAAGGGGCTGACAGCCCAAACTATGACGAAAACTCCTCCTTAAGATCACATAGAATCATGGTACTCCCGTAAGAGGATTAACTCCATTATCGGGTTGTACCCCTCCCGTGAGGGGAAAAACACAAGAACTTAGGCCCTTTCTCTATAAGAGAAGGGTTTGAAAGAGAAACATGAAGGTTGGAGCCGAGTTCGTAAATGCAGCCCAAAAATACAAGGGTTTATGCATGAGTGTCAAGACCCGAATTTCTAAGAACAATCGATCATATCTTAAATGCAACCCATATATATATATATATATATATATATATATATATATATATATATATATAAGAGGCTTAGATATGGGTGTCGAAACCCAAATTCCTAAATGCAACCCCGAATACATAACCTTAAGCATGGGTGTCAAGACCCACATAGCCTATGTGCAACCCAAAAATCCGACCCTTAGGTATGGATGTCAAGACCCACATAGCGAAAAGAGAGAGGTGAGAAGGTATCCCATAGAGAATCTTCGAGCAGGAGAATGAGAGCATTAGCATAAGAATTTTGGATCTCTAAAAATGAAGGGAAGCTTGCTATTTATAAAGTTACCGTGGTGGTAGAAGTTACCATCTAACGGTTCACACATCTCAAGATGAGATCCACAGTGAAAAAGGGGTCGCAAGTGTCACGCGGATCGGTGAAAGTCATCACCTACGCAAGCTTCAAACTAATGATATTTTAGAGACGTGGGTATGACCTACACGACCTCACTTTTTTTTGTTATTATCATAAGTAGACCCACGCAAGGATGACCCTGTATGGGTCTCAAAGTGGAGAGGGAGTGGATGTGGGACCCCCCATAAGTGACCTTGCGTAGGTATCAATTGAAGAGAGACAGAAAGAAGGAAGAAAGAGAAAGAAAGAATGAAGAGAGAGAATGGGAGAGATTGGGACCCACACAGGTGACCCTGTGTAGACCACACCCAGAGAGAAAGGAAGATAGAAGAGAGAGGGATTGGGATCCATGCAGGTGATCCTGCATGGGTCACGCTTAGAGAGAGTAGGAGTGAGAAAGAGGAAAGAGGTAAGGGAAAGGGACCCACACAGGGGCCCCTGTGTGGGTCATGACAGAGAAAGGAGAGGGAGCGAGAGAGAGAGAGAGAGAGAGAGAGAGAGAAAAGGATGGGACTCACACAGGAGCTACCCTGTGTAGGTCTTAGAGAAAGAGAAAAGGAGAAAGAAGAGAGGGAAAGAGAGGGACCCACACATGGGTCAAAATATTGTCCAATACCGGTACGTACCGAATGATATGTACCGATATCAGATGAAGAGAGAGGGAAAGAGAGGGACCCACATGGGTCAAAATATTGTCTGATACCGGTAGTGCCGACATCGGATGTCACTGGTACGATACTTTGAAAGTATTGTATCGGTGCCTTAAATATATTTTGGGAATGAACCGGATGATACATTCCAATGTATCGTCTGGAACCGGTACATATCGTCCAATATGTACCGGTATCAGAGCTGGGCGATAAGTACCAGAAAACTGATATTTTAACCCATGGAACCACGTTGGGATCAGCCTGTAGGTGAGAGGAAGAGAGATAAGGAGAAAGAAAGAGATAGAAAAAGGATGGGACCCATGCAGGGGCTACCCTGTGTGGATCTTAGAAAGAAAAAGAAAGAAAGAGAAAGTGGAGAGAGTGGGTTTGGGGTCAACCAGCATGGTCTCACTTCCACTTTACGTAGGAAAAATTATTTAACTCTAAATAGGGCCCACTCTTATTTTTTTATTTTAAATATTTTTGAACTAGAAAGAGAAGAACTTCTCGGGATTGAAACTAGAAGAACTTCCCGGGATTCTGAATTCTAAAAGTTCATGTCAACAATTGTATACAGCGTGTATGAATAGATGCCTCATTCTAAGGGTATATGTGTCATTAGTTACTAACATAAAGACCAGATAGGACCCTAAAACCCTAACTAGATCTCTCTCTCTCTCTCTCTCTCTCTCTCTCTCTCTCTCTCACACACACACACACACACACACGCATCTTGCTTCTTTCACCTAACCCTAACCCTAGCAATCCAACCTAAAATCATCGTTACAAAGTCAAGTTCGTATCACAGCTATAATCAGAACCTCTTTTGTTTGTTGATGTCACTCAACAATTGCTGATGACAGTATAACGTCATATGAACTCCAGTTGGTAGTTGTGTCTGCGTAGGTAGTTATGTCTGCCTAGGTAGTTATGCATGCATAGGCCATATCCTTCGAATAGGCCATACCTGCTTAGGTCGTGTCTGCATAGGTAGTTATGCCTGGCAGATAGTTATGCCTGTGTAGGTAGATATGCATGCGTAGGTCATCTCCTTCGAAAATAGATCCTCTATTTTCTTCGCTTAAACAAATAATCACTTGTGTATGTCAGATATCTAGAGAATTATCTCTTCTCAATCCGCACGAAAGCTAAGGCCCATGTAGCCCTCACAACCCTTGATTTTGTGAAACTCTTGCAAAAACCGTAGGATTATAACTTCCCGTAATCGCTACCATAAATTTTAACATATCCGTTCTCATTATGGGAATCCGAAAATTCTTACGAGAGAGCGCTACCGAATACGTCTCCGACTTTGATTCTCTTGTAAGAGACCTTAAGGTATCTCGGAGATTCTTTCCGTTCCCTTTTTTTTATTTAGAGTTTACGGGAGGAATAAGTTCGGATTGATACACTTAGAATAAGAGCTACGGCCCTTACTTAAAGGTGACACACTTAGGATAAGCGTTATGGCTCTTACCTAAGTATGATTTAGGGTTGCAATTTGGGATTACGCGTTACGGCACGTACCCAATTTCTTGTATACTTAGAGATAGTTATGCTACGTGGGTACAACCACGCGCATAACTCTTAGTATGCTCGGATTGCAACCACAAATTCGATACTCGTATGGTTTGCAATCACGAACCCAAAGAATGATTCCGGACTCCGACACCCGAAATATTCATCTACAATGACTCATAACCACCAGATTTACCGAATCTAAATCACGTCCCAAAATTAGAGTTTCCCTTGCAGTTCAGGACATCACTCCCTCAAATGTAGGGTTTGGATATCTACCTCGAGATCGAAAATTCTTTTACGGTGGATCATTTGACTTTTGGTCAAATGATCATAATACGAGATCCAACAGTGTATTTATTACGTATTGACCAGATCTTGTGATTTTGGTCAAATCTAATTGTGGACTCGTTGACTTTTTATCAAACGATCATAATACGAGATCGTAACGAGATCCAACGATGGATTTAGTGCATGTTGACTAGATTTTGTGATTTTGGTAAAATCTAACGGTGAACTAGTTGACTTTTAATCAAACGATCATAATACGAGATCGTAACAAGATCCAACGGTGGATTTATTATGTATTGACCAGATCTTGTGATTTTAGTCAAATCCAATGGTGGACTCATTGATTTTTGGTCAAACGAACACAATACGAGATCGAAACGAGATCCAATGGTGGATTTATTACGTATTGACCAGATCCTGTGATTTTGGTCAAATCCAATGGTGAACTCGTTGACTTTTGATCAAACAGTTATAATATAAGATCGTAACGAGATCTAACGGTGAATTTTTTATATATTGACCAGATCTTATGATTTTGGTCAAATCCAACAATGGACCCATTGACTTTTGGTCAAACAATCATAATATGATATCATAACGAGATCCAACGGGGAATTTGATACATGTCGACCAAATCTTCTGATTATGGTCAAATCTAATCTAAAATAGTTGACTTTTAATCAAACGTTCATAATATGTGATCGTAATAAGATCTAACGGTGGATTTATAACCGATTGATCAAATTTCATTGCTTTGGTCATATCTAACAGTGAATTCATTAACTTTACGTTAAAATGATTGTATTACAAGATCATTACATAATCTAATGGTGAAATCATTGCAAAATAACCTATGATGATCAAACCCTTAGGAATTTGATGATGTCCAACCCATGATTAGATACCCCATAACCAAAAGTGTTAATTCTTTGGATGACGAGACATCAATAAATGGACCCGGTGTTTGAATTCGTCTTCCATACAAGTAAGCATGTATTTATTATGAGACTCATCCACGAACTCCTCATGCCCATATTTGACCATGTCTATCGATCGAATGGGTCTAACTTCCGGAGAAGGGGCTCTCATCTCCGATGTCTTTTATTTCACATCGCCCGAATCTCTGACAACGAAAGCATATTGCACGTTCATCTTGTACCGTGGAGACGAAGATATTAATGAAGACATAGACATTAGGATTTATCTTGTTTATTTCAGAGATGTAATTACTTTAATTTTCTTTAGTAGCTTTTAATCAGAGGTATTCAATTTTGATGTAATTAACAGAGAATCGATTGCGATACCCGAAAGTGTAAAGTCCGTCATTTTCAATAAAAGTCTCCTAGCGAGGGAAAATTTATTATGATTGATTTGTGTTAAATTTATATTCTACGCAAATTTGTTGTTTACAATATATATTTTAAGTTTGTCATAGACAATTTTTTAAAACAAAAATAGGTAAAAACTATAGTATATTGCATAAAAAATAGCTAAATCTAATATATAAAAAAATAGGAAATAAGCGTTTTAGAATATTTATAATATTTTTTAAAAAATAGATTTAAATATATATAGGAAAAAGGCTTCCGTTCTCCCTTAGAGGACGCTCAAGCATCCTCCAAGATTGGGGAAAACCTCCAATTGGTAGTGGGACACCAAATTGACGTCACCCAGCGCACGAGTGCATTGCTTAGATCATATTTAAAAAGAACTTCAAAATCCCATCTCCACCATGTATTTTTTGAGCCTTCAAATCTGAACCGTTGATATATATATATATATATATATATATATATATCGAATGGCCAATATATTGCCCAATGTATCGGCCGATACATTGGAATATATCGGCCAATACATCGATACGAATTGTTTCTCGGGGTGACTGATACAATAGTCTTCGGTATGATATTGGGATAACATAGAAACGAAATAGATTTGTTATAGAGATGAAATAGAAACAAACTAGAAGCATTATAGATACGAAAGAGATATGACATTGGTGGACATAGATACGAGATGAATTCTCCTAGAAACAGAAGCCACATATATATGATATTAGTATAAAATTTGAACTTCTTTTTTGAATTTTAGAGTATAGACACATGATTCATTTAACTCATCTATCAATCGACTAAAACACACATGATTAAATCTACTAATAGTATATATGATATAATATATTATCTAATTCTCTTATTAATAAATATTATTAAAAATATATCTAAAATGTACGTATGATTTTCATTCATATGAACATGAAGCTTGATCCATGATTTTATGACTTACAAAAAAATAATTTCAACGTCCCTAAAAATTCATAGAAGTCATACTTTGACCTAATCTAATGGCTCTAAGAAATTGTTATGTAAAAGAACGAAACTAGTTTCATATTTAAGAGATAGAAGTATCAATTAAATAGGAAACAAGTTTATTTTTTGATAGAAGCGAGTTTTTATATAAATTGAAATGAGTTTCTTCTAAGATAGAAACAAGTTTTTGTTTAAAATGAAGTGAGTTTCAATTATACATTGAAACACGTTTCTAAAAATGTTTCTGAAAGGTGTCGGAAATGTTTCGTATTAGTCTCCGATACTGGTATGCATAGGAATTGGTACAATAAGGTAAAAAGGACTTATGGATAACTACGAGATACATATTGGCTCGAGATTAGTATGCTTTTATCCTGGCCATTTTTGTATAGATTTTTGTGTGCACCTTGCTCATAGAAAAGAGTGCAGATCACATGTAGAAGGCATATAACATATTCTTTGAATGAGATAGTTATTAAGTGAGGGCCATGTATTTTCCACAATTTATCTTTAGTGCACAAACTAATATAAAACATTACCTCTAATAACTTGTTTCCTTGGCCATTTTGGTTATTTCAAGGTTTAATAAGTCTTCTTGACCAGTGTTCACCAAGAAAGAGGTGTGAATCACTTGCAAAACTGCAAACAAAAGTTGCTTGAGGGTTGATGACAATAAATGAAATTTTATAGTTCTACAAGCGATCATTAGTACGCTAGAATTTTTTAATGTACGAATTTAAACTTCTTCGCAAAATATTAAAACTTAAATAAATAAAAGTAATTTTTCAATTGGAACAGGCTAGGTTCTAGCCCACCATTCTACTCATTGCTGTGTTTAGGCTAACCCAAGCCAGACTCTTTGCATCCCTAAGGTCAGCTAAGAAGGATCTGAACCAAGTAAGCTTGTAAGTTGTGTGACCCTTCGCTCCATATTAACCTAGACACTCAAATTCGCAGTAACTTCTTACTTTTTACTCTTCCACGTCACTAAATTCTTCCTAACAAGGAACAATACCCTGAGATAGACCTTCTATTAGTTGGAGAACTTACCCAATCACATTTGTATAGAGAGATAACCATAAGTGTCCATGTGAAGGGTAAACTATTCCTTTCCTAAATAAAAATTGGGATTTGAGATTTGGGTTTTAAAATACAACTTGAAGGTAGTCTCAAGGAAAACATCTCAAATAGGATCAATGCAGGGTGGGTAAAGCTTAGTTACCGGAAGCAGTGGAAAGCGTGTAGTAGAAGATTCCTGCTACTAGCGGGTAAAGTGGACATAAGCAAGTGGTGTGTTGTGTAATCAACCTGTGCCAATTCGAATTAAGGACGTTTTTACGAAACAAAGATATGACTATGGTGCAGAGTATGGCCTACGAAAAAGTGACTAGAAGACAGTTTGTGTTGGTAAGATGTGTATGGTAACAAGAACTTTTAAAATTAGAACGAGTGTGTATAACTGTATAAGGAAGTTTAGGAGTGGCCACAATAAAAATAAAAACTAATGAATGTCGCATGAGATGGTTTGGACATGTCCGAGGATCTGAAACAGCCACTATACGAATGATTGAAGAGGAAGACGCTCAAGGATGGAGGAGAAGAGGAACGCCAAAAGATTATAGTGAAGAAGACAAATATAAACAATTATTAGAAATACCAAAAGATGATCCAAAAAGGAAGAAGATTTAATGAGGACTTCAGAAAAGGAATAGGATCTGAAACAGCTCTAAACAAAGGATTTAATCGAGTTTAAGAAGAGGACTTCAGAAGAGGAAGGGATCTGAAGCAGCCCTACAGGAAGGATATAACCGAGTCGTTGATATCCAACAGCAAAAAGATCATAGTGAAGAGGACAATACATAAAGAATCTTTTACTGAAAAGAACAGTGTGGATAGCTTTTGACACGTCTATATTTGAATAATACATGTTGTCACCAAATCCAATAAAAAAACTGTGCTCTGCTTTCAGGATCTATACATAAACTGTTCTGAAAATATAGACACTTTAAAAGTGGATTTAAAAAAAATCAAATATGCCATTCTTTTTACTCGGTACCTTGTGAATAAGGCCATCGTCAATAATGGAGCTACTCAGTTTCTTGAACAGCTCATACAAGGCCTCCACTTCATTGATCGTAACTGCAAAATATTCAGAACACAAGAAATTAAGTGAGGAAATAACTAAAAGAGGCCTATTTTGACTAACCATCACTCATATTGTGATCTCAACTGAAAATTTTGGCTATGATAATCGCATAATATCTTTCGAATAAATAGAGATGTTTTATGAGCAATCCAGTTTCAAAAGAAGTAATTTGTTACAACAGAGTGTTGTAACAGTATTTAATAATTAAGTAATAAAAATGAGCAGAGAAGAAAAAGATGGTTGATTCATGATGACTAGGGCCTCATAGTGATCTGTTCAAGAAAATCAATCTCCTTTTACTTGTTATTTCAAACTTGTTAAAATCAAATTACCAGACTTGTGAGTCTGGTAACTTTATAAGCTCCATTTAGCTCCATTTGTTAACCAACTTGCAGTATCTCCATATTTGAATTCAATATTCTAATTTTGAACAGCTCTCATCCTACCTTCCTATCTAAATATCTTATTTAAATTTAAGCAGCCATTATCCTATCTAAACAACTAAATAATTCAGACAATCAAATTTATTATCCTCGGGCCTCCTAATGATCCCTTCAAGAAGATCAATCTCCTTTTGCTTGCTATTTCAAACTTTTTAAAATCAAATAAAAATAGTTGTAGTCTTATTTGCTCCATTGCTAAACCAACTCCAACTATCTCTCTTTTTGAATTCAAAAAATAAATAGCTCTCGTCACTCGTCCTATCTAAATAAGTTATTCATATTTAAATAGCTTTTATACCATCCCAAAAATAGCAAATCTTTCTTTTAAACTATGTGCCAAGGTGTCAAATTCTGTATTGGTATCGGGTATCGGTCCATGGAGGACCGATACGACTCGGCCGATACCAATACAACTCGGTAACTTTAAAATAAATATAAAAAATACAATTCTTGGGTTCAAATCGATACGTATCGGCTAATACCAATACCAAGTTGGAGGACCGATATGTATCAGTTTGCCGAAAAAGCGATACGTATCGGTTTGCCGAAAAAGCAATACATATCGGTATCGGCCGATTTTTGATACCTTGCTATGTGCAACGGAAAAAATCTCTTGTGCAAGTAGATGCTCCCTTGAAATTATTATCCGCACTAAGCAACTAATTTAAATTTAAATAGCTCTCATCCTATCCAGTCACAAAAAAAAAGATGTTTAAAAAAAAGCGTACCTATGTTCGCACCCACGCGTTTACTGAAAGCCCCCACATCAAAAACCCCTTAAAACCCATTGATGGGTCGGATCAGATACCGGAGATCATGGGTCAAAATTTCGTCCGATACCGATACGTATCGGTTTTGTACTGGGACGATACGGTACATTGAATGTACCGTATCGCCATTTTGTATGCATATACCCGGACGATACATTCAATGTATCGTCCGGTATTTTACTATTCCGATACGTATCGTCCGATACGTATCGGTTTTGAGCTCGGACGATACGTATCCGATACCCGGTATTTTGACCCATGCCGGAGATCGTTTTTTCACCCTGATCTTCCACACAAAGGATCTTGAGATCATGTCGCACCCTATCAAACGGTCAATTTTTTATTCCATGTGTCACAGATCCCCAAAAATTGCCCTTAAATCATATGGTACACATCACTCAAACATGGTTTTAGGGCCATATTTTGGGGATCTGTGACATGTGGACCAATAATTGACCATCCCATAGGTATGACATGATCTCAAGATCCTTTGTGTGGAAGATTGGGGTGAAACAGGATCTCCATCATCTGATCTGACGCGGTAAATGCGTGTACCCAATAAAAAAGCGTTTCTTTTGAAGAAAAAAACAGGCATTGGTGCAAGTAGCTGCTCCCCTGAATTTATTATCCTATCTAAACAACTTATTTAAACTTAAATAGGTCACATCCGATCCAGAGTGGCATAAAAATCAAAGGCGTTCCAAACGGAAAAAAAATGTCTTTTTTCCGTACTTTACAGTTGTTACTATCTTTTTCTCTAATTTCTCCGTTGCTGTAAAAAAATTTCCCTATTTTTCCCATGCTTTCCATTTTTTGCCGCGTTTTCCGAAATTTTCCTTTGCCGGTTTATTCCGGTTCTCAATCTTGGTGACTATGATCCTATCTAAACAAATAAATAATTCAGATAATTGAATTTATCATCCTAGCTAATGGATAATTCGAAAAAATCAATAAAAAGGAGGGGAAAAAAAATAATAAAATAGGAAAGGGGATGAATATGAACCGACAGGGCGACTCTTGGGCCAGCCGTGAGATATCCTGACGTCCGTAGCGATTTTTTCGAAAGAGGGGAAGCAGGCAATCGGCGATGGAGAAGAAGAAAACCTCCATTGTTGCGATGAACGGTATGAATGCAGAGCAGAGTCGCTCGCCTATCATTAGGGAGCTCCTCGAGCGCTGAACAAATTGGAAATTGAGAAGAATTAAAAATTACTATAAAAACAAGAGAGAGAGAGAGAGAGAGACAGAGAGAGAGAGAATTTGTACTAAAAAAAAAAAACCAAAAAATGTAATATAATTACAAGGAGGGGAGAGCTGTGAGAATCCATTTTCCGTTTGGTAGAACCATCAGCTGTGCTATGATTCGTTAGATAGATGGATCCTCTTCTATTATTTATAATTCTATAGAGAGAGCCAACGCATACTGACTGGTCGTACAACTAGCCTTGTAAAAGGGAGCTGCAGGACACCGGCTTGATGACCCACAAAGCACGGGCACCCTGCGGGGTCTCTACTCTTGCGGCTATTTACCTGAGAGGGTTCTATTTCTTTTCAATTGGGTGGGTTTCTTTAAAATGTAAACGAACAAGCGCGGTTGAAAAGACCTTTCGTTTTTAATTGAAAAGGAGATGAAAAGACCAAATTACCCTCTAAGTTATATATCTCATTGGTATTTAGAAATTTTGCATGCGATTTTCACTCTTCTCATTGTTGCTTCATTTTCCTTGTGAACCCTCTCGTTGTTGCTTTGTCTTCTCTGTGAACCCTCCTGCGAAATGACACTCCTCCAGTATCCATTGTCATGGTAATGTTGAGCTATTTTAGATGTTTGCTACTGACTTTATTGGGGACAGTGATAAGAATGGGGTGAATGAAAATGAATGAAAGGTGGATTGAAAATGACAGAGCAGCAAGCCTAAAATATGCACAGTCTTGCAAGATATAGGGTCTGTTATAGCAAGTTTTGATAAGTAAGAGTTTGTCCCACAGGGAAAGTTGATATAAAGATCCAAGGGAGCCATCATTAGTAGGCTCTCCAGATCTGACTACAGATCTAGCAATCCTAAATGGAAGGGGATTTAAGGTCACTAAATTCTAAATCCTAAGGTAACTTAATGTCTAAACCATAGAAAGGGTTGAGAAAACGAATGGAGTGGGAGAAAATAAATATAAAAGGGTAAGAAGTATGTTGTTAGGTACAGATCTAATGGGTCTCATAACTCAGACTCAGATCTGTTGCTATAGAAGTCCTGTGCAATAGCTACATTATCACCAAAGAGGAGAAAAGATCCAGCTCACCTTTGTACCATGATCCAATCCCTTATAGCTATAACCTGTCCACTTAAATGGTCACAGACTATCCAATAGGGGAACCACAATCCAGAGATGGGTCAGAACAAGATTATCATTGTAGGCACTACTTCATCCAGGCAACAAGCACAAGAATCCATAGGGAACCTCAACCTCTAAAGTGCTATGTGTGGGGCTAGGCCTGTATGGGAGCATGTTAGCCTGCACATAGAACCAAAGAAGAGTTTGAGTACGACCTTAGGTCTAGTCATCGCTTTAGAAAGACTGCAGTAATTCAGTCACAAGCCTACAATCTCTATAACCAAACCAGATCTACCATCTGATTGCGGGTCTATACAAATACAGGGGAGTTTGTTTCTGCACAATCTCTCACAGGGCTACAAGCACAAGTGCAGAGAAGAAGAATATGTCTTAGATCTGTGGATTGGCCTCACCCTAAAGCTATAACTTGCCCACTTAAATGGCCACAGATTATCCTAGAGGCTATCCTTTACACAGAGGTTCAAAACAGAACAAGAAACATTGTTGTCACCACCATGTTCACAAGGCTACAAAAGCTCATTCCTCCCATGAGAATTTCATATCTAGTGGGTCCTGTGGTGGGGCTAGGCTTGTATAGGAGCATGTTAGCCCAGACACACAGGTCACTTGGATCTAAATAGATCTGTAAAAACAGTCCTCCATTGCTTGTAATACATCCTTGCAATGGAGTATCTCAAGGCAGTAGCCTTATACAGAGCAACTCAATCTCAAACTTCAATCCCATAACTGTAAAACACCCAATCATGAAATTGCATTAAATCTAAACCCAATAAGCATACAAAGGCATAGCTAGCAAGTGCTGAGCTATGAAGAGAAAAGTAAAAATAAATCTACATAAACCTTCCTAGAGATCTACAGCTACTTCCAGAAGAAGATAGACAAAATTCTATATCCAGAGGCCCCTAAACCTAAACCAGGCTTAGGTTTATATAGCAGTCAGTTTGGCGGCGCATTAGGGTTAGGAAACCCTAATTTTATCGATGCCACATGGCCTAATACTGTTCCTTGGATGCCTCAGGATGCGTGCACAGAAATTGGAGCGTTGGAGTGCGTGCCCTAATTGCTGAAAGTTCTCAGAATGTCCTCTGCAGAAGTGAGAGAGAGTTAGAGTCCAGAGCCTCGCCAGGTAGCACTGGTTTCCAAGACTGTCACGTGGTAGCACAGTCTTCGCGAGATTAGATTAACTTGAAATTCTAGTCGTCGTGGGGTTGTCTTAGTTTGTAGCTTAAGCAGTCGCGCGATAGAGCATTGAATCCTCGCTGGATTGCTCTGATCTTCGCGGGATTGCACTTTCCTTCTGAATGACGCAGGAATCGCGCGAGCAGTTTGTTTCTCAATGGATCTTCGCGAGGGCGTGATGTGCATTGGTCTCTGAATTGTGCGAGAAGTTTTTCTGAAGTTTTGCATCCCGCGACCACTGCACGCAGAAATACCTGGAGCTCTCTCTCTCCTCAGCTTATTTGAGTGAACTGCGCGAGGTTTTGAGTGTTGCTTTCTTGGGCTGCGCGAGCATTTAAGTTCTTGAGCTTCGCGAGAGCTGCGCGAGTCATGATTCTGAAACCCTTATGTCACTAAACTGCGCGAGAACAACGCGGACAATTGGTATGAAGTCTTGGGAATGAGGATCGCATGAGGCTTACTTTCGAATCCTTGAACCTTAAGCTATGAGGCTCATTTCTTGCTCTGTTGCTGCTGTGCTTTGCCTTCATACAGTCAAGTTCTTGTCTGGATCCAGCTTCCCTTCTTTTAAGAGACTTCTAGGGCAAAAGTGGGCTCCTTAGCAGGATTAAGGCCTTATTGGAGCTGTTGTTCATTACCTACAGAACAGGCTTAAAACACTTTTATTAAATGATTAAGGATCCAACAGAGATTAAGTTAAGGGGTAAAAAGTAGTACTTTTCAGGACTTAACACACTCCCAAACCTAATCTTTGCCAGTCCCTTAGCAAAGCTGTAAACGCCACTTTCGTAGGGATCACAGATACATTTAGCATATGTACCAAGCCTTTTAAACCCCTAGGTGATCCCTAGTGGAGGAGTGAAGTCTCCTGAGGGTTTTCAGTGAAGACACCCACAAACTTCACCATTAGAGTCAGTTAAGTATAGTGCAGATAATGACAACACAAATTCAAGTGTTTAAAGTTTCATTCTACAGTAAATTTATTTAACACTTAGAGGAAATTGTAGCAATGTTGCAGGCCATTTAAAACTTAAAAGTTAACATGTGTTTGCCTGACCACCATTCATTTAACATTAGAATTTCAATGTATAAAAATAAGTACCTAGCTTGCCTTTGATTCAAAATTTAGGTTGGATACAATCCCAATGGGGTTAAAGTTCAGACTCAATTCTCACTTGGGCTATCTCTCAACATTAATATCCTGAGGGTGTTCACATTCTCAACAGCTCAAGAGCAGTTGCAGACCCCAAATGGGTTTGCAAGCATGAGCATAGGCCAAGCTTCTAATTTCTAACATTTTCAAGGATTTTCACCATAGATTGGACAACTCTTCATCTCCACATGACAGCTCATTTGACTTTGGATCCACAAGGTCTTTTAGAATGGGTTGTAATGTGGCTTATGGCTGAGGGATGTACAGAATAAAAAGGGGTAAAAAGGGAATTCAAATTGAGAAATCAGCAAGATAAGGAGTGGTTCATGACTTCACAACCTTCATTCGAATAAAAACTTCATTTTCCTCTTCTATTTCAGAGACAAAGTGGCCAGCTTCTCCTCTTCTTTTCAATTTTCAGATGATGATGTTCGCTAGACTTCTCTTTCTTTTCTTTTTTTTATTTTCTTTATTCATTCTTTTGATGAAATGCCACACAACTGCCATTGATACACAGCTGTTCACAAGATACTTTTCTTCACCTTCCACAGAATATTGGACCATTCTCAGTATCTTTACCTCCTTCTCCTTTACCTTCTGAATTCTCAGAGTGAGGGTAAGGTTGACTCAGGTAATGAGGTTAAGGTGTAAGTTTTCTGGTGTTTGTGAAAGAAAAAATATGATTTTAAGGCTCAACTAGTGTATGCAAAAGGGGAGATTTTAAAAGGTTTGATTTTTAGGCTCAAACTATCCAAATGAGGGCCTTGGATCATTTCCTTAGTCTCATGAGTGCTGTCAGTTAGTTTTGATTTAGAGTTGCACAACTTCTAGTGACAAAGTCTTGATTCAATCAGTCCTTAGAGCAGAAATAATGCCAAAAACACTCTTCAAAAGAAAATTTTGAGCCCAAATCTCACTAGGTATGGTCTTTAAATTTAACTCATGGGTTGTATTTTTGTCTGTTTCTCTCCTCTTAGGCTCACTGAGTACTTAACTCAAAAATTTTCTAATATTAGCTTCATGGTGGTGTCAAAATTCAACTTTTTCTGTTTCCAAAAGTCTGCAAAAAATGTTTAAATTTTTACATGTTTTCTCATTGTGTCAAGTTAAGTGGAAATTAACTTTATTCATCCCAGTTAAACCACCATTACTGCAGTAAAATTAACTGATCTATTAGCAGACCTATCCTGCCACACCCCCAAACCATTTGGAGCAGTCTCCTCACTGGTTCAGAGGTGAGAATAAAAAGTAGAATCCAAGGAAACATACAGAAATAAACACAGAAGAAGGGAGAGAAATTAAAAAAAAAAAAATGCAAAACTGAACAGTATGGAACTAAAAGAAAACTTTCATTAAAAGGAAAAGAGAATATGACAAAAAGATGGAAAAGGAAAAAACAAAATGGGGGGGGGGATCAATGTGTAGCCGGGGGAGGGTTTGAGGAAGATGGAGGGGGAGATGCAGGTGGTGCCATTTTTCTCTTCTTCTTTTCTCTCTTCTCTTTCTTCTTCTTTTTCTTTTCTTCCTTGGCGAGGAGTCGCTGGACCTCGTCATACTTATCCCAGAGAAATTGCAAGGGGTCCGTCTCCTTTGGCGGTGGGGGATCTTCCCAGATAGGGTCAAATTTGATTGGGAACCCGAAGGGACTGTCATCCGCCATTTGTGTGAGGAGGTATGGACTTCGACGATTAGAATAGGAGGGATGGGATGAAAAAGGGACTGATGGCCGATTTAAAAGAGGGGGACAAGGGAACATGAATCGACGGAATTGAAATTGTGCTCCTTTTCAAACTTGGCAATAAATGAGCGTTGTGTGGGGAAAGAAGAAACACACAACTGGCTCTTAGAACAGAGAAATAGCATTAACTGAATGTCTAAAGATAGGCATGATATTTAAAGGGGTCAGTGTATCGCGCGGGGATCCTCGCGAAGTAGCCTGACATGGGTCATTAATTCGAAAAGGAAGCGAGTGAAATCCCTGAAGCAGGTATTTGCACAAATTTATATAAACACCATCTCCATCTGTCCTCCACACGGATTACTACTGCAAAGAAACATAGCCTCCCTCAACTCATCTCCCATGAATGGCAAAAAGAACAAAATCAAAAGTAGCAAACAAACAGAAAGAAGCAGACAGAACAGAGCAATAGACAAAAACTAGAAATTCTATTAAAGTGGAAGAAAAATAGTTACAAATGTAATTACAAGAAGAAAAACCTAAGATACAATCTAGAAGTTAGGATCTAATCTGAATCCGAATCTGTAAGGAATCCCAGCCCATCTTTTTAGCTTGTGCCTTAATGGTAGCTCTGTCCGCTTTCTTCTTTTCTTTCCTTACTTTTTTGGCTTCGGCTGGTGTTTTCTTGGCAGTTGGAGCCTTAGGTGCCCTCACCCTTACTTTTGGTGCTTTGGGAGCTTTGGGTTCCTTGAGTTCTTGAGGGGCTTTTCCTTTGCGCTTAGCAGGGGAGGTGGCAGGGGATTTTCCTTTGCCTTTGCCTTTGGCTTCTGCTCCTGCAGTGGGAACCACTGGGGATTTCCCTTTACCTTTAGCTTGGCCTTCCTCAGTGGGGACCACTGGGGATTTCCCTTTTCCAGTGGACTCAGGTTGGGCAGGGGATTGTGCCTCTTCAGACTGGGCAGCAGGCTCTTTGCCAATTTTTAAGGGGACAGCTTTGGGAGCAGACCTCTTAGCAGTGACTTTCCTCCACTGAGGATAGGTGTGCTCTTGTGGAGGTGTAGCAGAGGGCTTGGGAGATGGAGGCTGCTCTGTAGGAGGTGGGGGAGGAGGGGCAACTGGGGCCTTGCCTTTTTCTTGATGGGGCTTAGGTGTTGCCTCCTCAGACTGGGCAGGTGGAGCTGGAGTAGTAGTTGGCTGAGGCTGAGGCATGTGAACAGAGATGGGGGTCGGCTGGTAAGGTTCATTTCTGGCAGCAGCCAATGTAGATTCCAATGTGGCTATCTGGATTTGATGCTTGAGGATGTCAGTCTCATGGATTTCTTTTTGGATTTTTTGGATCTTCTGTGCATTGTTAAGCCGTTTTTCAAGCATTCTTGTACGGGCATTCGCTGCAGCAGCATTGGACTTCTCAAACTCCCAATTCAGCTCATGATAAATAGTTGTAGCCTTTATCTTCTGATATTCCTCCACGATATTTTTCCACCCCAAAGAGATGCCTAGTATTTGTTCTCTGTGGGCCTCTGTCATCTCATCAATCTTCTCTAGCAGGGGGGTCTCGATTGATTGGTGTAGCTTGGCCATGTCCCTCAGGACATCCTTCCTCAGGTAAGCATTATCCCGCATGTGATGTAGGATGGTGAGGTAAGGAGGGCTGTAAAAATGATGTTTTGGGGCGATGGGAAGATAAGGGGTGGAAGGAGAAAAGTGTGCTTGGTCCTGGGGGGGAGAAGGGGGGGTAATAGTAGGGAAGTCAAGTTGGGGGAATGGGGTCAGGTTCTGGGTCTGTTTGTGTAGATTTGGCAGAGAAGGTGGGAGGGGTAGGATAAGAGCGAGGAAGGAAGATATAGGGGGGAAGGTGTGGGGTGTAGGCTCTACAGGAGTTGGGGGTGATGGGGGATGGAAAATTGGAATGGTGAAAGGGAGTAAAGGAAATGGGTGGGGAAGAGGTAATGATGATGGTAGGGGGGGGGGTAATGATTTAGGAGGGAAGTCTGTTTGGGTGGTTTTGTCAGTGAACAGGACCAGGGGGGGTGAAGTGGGTGGTGGAGGGATGGGTGGAGTGGTTAAGGTGCGTAGGGTGGATTGGATGGAGGTGAGTTCAGCCTGCATCTGGTCCTGTTTTTGGGTATTGGTGGATAATTGGGCTTGTATGTCTTGGATAAGGGGTAGGATGAGGGTTAGTGTGTCAAAGCTAGGAGGTTGGGTCTGTGAAGAAGAGGGTACTGGTTGGAAAGGGGAGGAGGGAGCATGATGGAAAGTGGAGGGAGGGGAAGAGTGGGGTTCTGGGGAGTGGTGTTGTGAGGTAGTTAGGGAGTCTGGCAGAGGGGTGTAGTAGGCAGGCATGGTTTCAAGGAAGGTGGAGATGAAGGCTTGGAAGCCTATAGATGTGTTAAGGGTTAAGTCAATGTCTAGGAGAGGGGATGTAATAGATTTGGCTGGGGTGGTGGTTTCTTCAAGGTGGGGTGGGTCAATGGGGATAGAAGGTATTGAGGGTGGTGTCTAGGAGATGGTTGGGGTAGTCTGAGTTGTCTTTCGTTTTTTATAGGAGATGAGTGGAGGGCTGGCAGGCTTAGGTGGAAATGAGGGGGGAATTGTGGCTGAGTATTGAGGTAAGGTAGGGGATGGTGAGTCTGCCCATGGACCAAGCACAGGTGAAGGGGGAGTGGGCATGTAGAATGGAATCAGAGGGGGGTGAGAGATGGATGCAAGAGGGGTAGTGGATGCAGAAGTAAAAGGTGGAGGGGGAATGGGTTCTGCTGCAGTGATGGTACTAACAAGCTCTGGGGGCACTTCCTTGGTAGCAGGGATGGACCCTGATCCGGCTCCCTCTTCTGCTTGCTTGGGCAGAGCCTGAGCCTCAGCTTTCTTTTTCTTCTGGGTCTCCATCAAGCTCCTGTTGATTCCCCATTGCCTCCTGGCAAAGGTAGTAGGGGAAAGGGTTGTGGTCTGCTCATTCCTTCCTATCTTGTATCCCCCCTTGATCAGCAGCAAGGTAATGATTCTTGCATAGGGTAGAGTGTGAGGCTTCTTGTTTGATCCTAACTTCTCCACTACGTCCTTTATTGCCTCAAAAATTAGCCATGCTGCATGGAAGCCATGACCCATGTGGTAGGAGTAGACAGCATCCGCAATGGGGGTTCTCCCCTCCTGCTGATGTCCTGAGTAATATATGTTCTTCCGTAAGACTTGGTCAATGAACAGCAGTTCAGGTTCTAGTTCTCTCCTTCTGATTGAGTCCCCGGTGGCTTTTAATCCTCTAGTTAGGGCCCGTGCAATTGTATCAATTGATGCAGTCAGAGGGGGGCCATATCCACAACTAGGATTGAATGCTGCTGGGATGCCCAACACTTCAGCGATCATCTTAGGGCCCACTAACATATCAAAGTCATCAATCATTACCAGCAAGCACCCTTGTCCATCATTGTCCTTCTTGACCTTGATGTGCTGATAAAATAGCTGCACTAGCCTAGGGTAGGCTAGTGCTGGAATTCCTCTCATCAATGGCATCAAGCCCGCTTTACTCATAAACTGTACGGCAGGGGCAGAGAGAGGTTGGTTCTCAAAAAATGGTACATCAAAGGCTGTTTCAGGCTCTAATGGAATTGACTCCATGAGCTCAAAAGGGGTAGAGAACTTAGTGGTTGGTACCATTGCCTCCTCAACCACTTCCTTTCCTTTTTTGGGAGACTTTGAAGTCTTGGCCTTTTTAGGGGTGGTCTCTGCAGGGTCCTTGTTCTTCCCCTTTCTCTTTTGTGAAATTTTGGGAGCCATTTCTAACTCTGTCTTCTAGTATGAGCAATGGAGACTGAGATCTAGGGTTTGGTTTGATTTTACGCACAGGGCACCTAAAGATCTCGGAGCAGAGGGCAATAGATGAGGGTGATGCTAGGAACATTTGTATAGATTTGTGGAGTGAATGATGAGCTGTAGGAGTGATGCTGGAGGAGAGAAGAGGGAGAGTGCCAGGAGCTAGGGTTTCGCAGAGGGAAGAAAAGAAAGAGTACTGGGAAAGGAGTAAAGTGCGGGGTTGAAATACCTATCGCGAAGCTTGGCGCGCTTTGGACCCTCTGGTCGCGGGGTTGGAAATGAACCTAGCGAAGGTTTTGAATCAATCTGGATTGCGCGACAATCTCTCAGGTGAATTTTTGGAGCGCGCGACAGTTTAAGATGAATACATGTGGATTGCGCGAGCAGCTCCTGGGTTCATTTTAAATCTCGCGACAGCCTTTGAATCTCAATGGGGATGGCGCGAGAGGTTCTCTGGAGTAAATGAATCGCGCGACAGGTAATGTATGACTCTATGTGAATTGCGTAAGAGGCTCTTAGATACACATGAATCTCGCGACAGCAAATAGAATGTGTCCATGTGAACTACGCGAACTTCTCCCAGACTTCCTCTTTAACCTCGCGAGAGCTTTTGAATCTCGCGATAGTCTCCCAGGCTTCCATTTTAACCTCGCGAGAGCTTTTGAATCTCGCGATAGTCTCCTAGGCTTCTATTTTAGACCCAACGACAATAAGGTATAAGACAGAGAGCATGTGCTCTCTGTTCTGCCCCTTTGCATGGTTGCTGTGGTTGAATCCTGGGCATGACCCTCTCCTATGACTGCCTTTAGACACATGTAAACTCAATCATACACTCAAGGACAACAAAAACGACCTCCCACAGTAGGCATTCAACAAAAGCTATCAATTCAAAAGCAGTAAGAATCAAGCCAAGCATCAAAAGTTCAAAACAGATAGGACAAAATTCAGATGAGGCCACTAGCAAATCTTAGAGAATAGAAACTAAAGAAAGCAAGATAAATCAACCAAAAACTAAGTACATATGATACAGTAATGACACACCTGTGGAATCAGTTTGAAGAAGGATCCCCTTGACAACGAATGGTGTCCAAAAGGTCAACAGGTTTTTCAAAACAAGGATTAAGCCTCTGACCATTCACCTTCAAGAGTCTCCCAGACTTAGGATCCTTGATTTCCACAGCACCAGATGGGGAAACATGCATGACAATGTAAGGACCTTCCCATCTGGATTTCAATTTGCCTGGAAAAAATTTAAGTTTGGAGTTAAACAACCAAACCTTATCACCAGCAATGAAACTCTTTCTCAATAGCCCTTTGTCAAAGAAAGCTTTGGACCTTTCCTTATAGATCCTGGCATTGGCATATGCATCCATCCTTAGTTCTTCCAATTCCGACAGCTGCAGCAACCTGTGATGACCAGCCGAAGTTAGATCCATATTTAAATGTTTGATGGCCCAATAGGCCCTGTGTTCTAACTCCACTGGGAGATGACAGGCCTTGTCATAAACCAATTTGAATGGGGGCATACCAATGGGAGTCTTATAGGCAGTCCTATAAGCTCACAGTGCATCATTAAGCTTATCAGCCCAATCCTTCCTATCATTCCTCACAGTCTTCTCAAGGATATGCTTGATCTCCCTATTTGAAATTTCAACTTGCCCACTAGTTTGTGGGTGGTAGGGAGTAGCAATCCTATGAGTGACAAAATATTTCTTGAGCAAGCTCTCGAAATTTCTGTTACAGAAATGGCTCCCCCATCACTGATAATGGCTCTAGGGGTACCAAATCTGGAGAAGATATTCTGCTTTATGAACTTGAGGACAACCTGATTATCATTAGTTCTCGTGGCAATGGCTTCTACCCATTTGGAAATATAGTCCACTGCCACTAAAATAAAATGAAAACCATTTGAAGGAGGAAAGGGGCCCATAAAATCAATACCCCACACATCAAACAGTTCTACAACAAGGATGGGCTGTAAAGGCATTGAATTTCGTTTAGACAGCCCTCCTAGTTTCTGACATCTTTCACAGGCTTTGCAATGTGTATGGGCATCTCTGAAAAGAGAAGGCCAATAGAAACCACACTGTAATACTTTGTCAGCTGGTTTTCTCCCACTAAAGTGACCACAGGCATTTTTATGGCACATGGCCAGAATACTAGGGATATCACTTTCGGGAACACATTTCTGAATGATTTGGTCTACACAATACTTGTACAAGCAAGGTTCCTCCCAGAAAAAGAATTTGACCTGTGAGAAAAATAGGTCTTTGTCCATTTTTGTCCAATGGGTAGGAATCTTGCCTATAACTACATAATTAACAATATGTGCAAACCAAGGGACTAAAGATTGGATGGCAAATAATTGCTCATCCGGGAATACATCATTTGTAGCAAGGTCATCAACACCTTTTTCCAACATAATTCTGGACAAGTGGTCAGCCACCACATTTTCTACACCTTTCTTGTCTTTGATTTCGATGTCAAACTCCTGCAACAGGTGTATCCATCTAATCAATCTGGGTTTTGCATCCTTCTTGGATAGTAGGTACTTTAATGCTGAGTGGTTAGTGAAGATGACAGTTTTAGACCCAAGTAGGTAAGGTCTAAATTTGTCCACAGCAAAAACCACTGCCAGAAGCTCTTTCTCAGTGGTTGTGTAGTTCAGTTGAGCTTCAGCCAGTGATTTGCTGAGATATGCAATGACCACAGGCAGCTTATCCTTTCTCTGGCCCAGGACAACACCTATTGTCAAGTCAGATGCATCACACATCAACTCAAAGGGCAGGGTATAGTCAGTGTCCGGAGTAATAAAGATGAGGTGAGGCAGATTTTTAGAGTTTCAAAAGCCTTCAGACATTCAGTAGAGAAGTCAAAGGGCACATCCTGGCAGAGCAGGTGGCACAATGGTTTAGCAATTTTGTTAAAGTCTTTGATAAACCTCCTGTAGAATCCAGCATGCCCAAGGAAGGATATGATTTGCTTGACTATTTTTAGAGGGGGCAGAATTTTAATGAGGTCAACTTTGGCCTTGTCTACCTCAATTCCATCATTAGAGACTACATGGCCCAACACAAAATCCTTGTGTTACCATAAAGTGGCTCTTTTCCCAACTTAAGACCAAATTGGTCTCTTCACTTCTTTGTAGGACTTGATGGAGGTGTTGTAGACATTGGTCAAAGCTATCCCCATAAACCGAAAAGTCATCCATAAAAATTTCTGAAAATTTGTCAATTATATCAGAAAAGATGGCATACATACACCTCTGAAAGGTGGCTGGGGCATTACACAGTCCAAAAGGCATCCTTCTGTAAGCAAAGGTTCCAAAAGGACAAGTAAATATGATTTTCTCTTGATCAAGGGGGTGCACAGGGATCTGATTGTACCCTGAGTACCCATCAAGAAAATAGTAAAAAGCCATTCGAGCCAACTTATCCAAAATTTGGTCAATAAAGGGGAGAGGGAAGTGGTCTTTTTTGGTCTTGGAGTTGAGTTTTCGATAATCGATGCAAACTCTCCAGCCAGTGGTCTCCCTGGCTGGTCTCAATTCTCTAGAGTCGGTTGTGATCACTGTTATGCCAGATTTCTTGGGTACCACCTGGATTGGTGCCACCCATTCAGAATCAGAGATGGGGTAAATTACCCCAGCATCCAGCAACTTAATGATTTCTGTCAGAACCACTTCTTGCATGTCAAGATTCAATTTCCTCTGCATTTCCCTGGAGGGTGTTGAGTCCTCCTCGAGATGAATCCTATGCATACAGGTTGATGCATAAATTCCTCCTAGATCAGCAATGGTCCAGCCAATTGCTTTCTTGTGCTTCCTCAAAACTGTTAGCAACTCCTCCTCTTGCTCACTGGTAAAAGAACAGGAGATAATCACAGGAAGTTTCTGGTCATTCTCGAGGAAAGCATATTTCAATGTCTCTAGAAGCTTCTTGAGCTCCAGATCAGGGGGTTTTTGGATGGATGGCAAGATTGGTGTATTGTTGGTAGGGGGAAGGGGCAGCAATGTAGGTTTCCAATTGAAATGTTGCACTAAGCCCACAGAAGACTTCACTAGGGGTATGTCCTCTGGCATTAAAGCTAGGCTTCCTTCCTCCACCAAGTTCCAAACTTCAGTTAAATCAGTGACAATGTTGCTCCACTCCAGCAGAGTGGGCAGTTCTTCTTCGACAATTTCTTCTAGTACATCCACTACAAAGCATTCCTCATTGTCCAGCTAAGGGCGCTTTGCACTATTGTACACATTAAGCTCAACTTTCATATGTCCAAAAGTGACCTCCATGATCCCAGACCTGCATTGAATGCATGCATTGGCAGTGGCCAAGAATGGTCTGCCCAGAATGACAGGTATCGGGGATGTACTTTTGTTACAACCCATGTCCAAAACAAGAAAGTCTGCAGGGTAGAAGAACTTGTCTACCCCCACTAGGACATCCTCAACCACTCCCATGGGTTTCCTCTCAGACCTATCAGCCATCAATAGAACAATGGGGGTGGGCTTCAGCTCCCCCAAACCTAGTCACGACACATCGTATGGCGAGAGTTAACACTGGCTCCAAGGTCCAAAAGGGCTCTCCCAATCGTGTGGTCTCCAATAATACAGGGAATAGTAGGCATCCCTGGGTCTTGCAACTTCTCAGGCATTGTCATGGTTAATACAGAATTCACTGTATCAGTCGCAAAGACATTCTTGGATAAATGGCCTCTGGCCTTCCTTTTCTAAGTACAGAGGTCTTTCAGAAACTTTGCATAGGCTCGGACCTGTCGGATTGCATCAAGCAGGGGTAAATTTATCTTGACCTGCTTAAAAGTCTCTATCATTTCCTCTATCTGTGCCTGACCTTTTTCATAAGGGGCAAGGCCAGTCAAAGCTTGAGGAAATGGCAGCTGAGGTACTGCTGGTTCCTCAGCTGCAAGCCTATGGCTGAACTTCTATTTTTTTCTTTTATCTATTTTTATCTCCTGCTGAGGCTCAACTACAACCTTTTTATTTTTCCCTTGTTGAAGGGTAGCAGGCAATTCTTGACTCTGTGCCCTAACAAAATCCTTATCACTTTCACATGACATTTCCTTAGAAAAGACCTCTCCTTGTTCCTTTCCCACCTGGTTGTCTACCAGCCTACCAGACCTTAGGGCAGTAATGGCATTGGCCCCCTCAAAATTGGAGGAGCCTTCTCCGATGGAATACTGGCCCTTAGGGTTGGAAATTGGTTGGCTTGGCAACCTGCCCTCCTCTCTTTTAGCCAGAGCATTGGCTATTTAGCCAAGCTGATCTTCTATTTTCTTAATGCTTTAACTGTGAGAAGTCACAGTCTGATTCAAGGGTCCAAGGCTTTGCAATTAGGCCAAAATCTGGTCCTCGAAAGAAGCACTTCGGGGCTGAGGTGGTGGGACAACCAATTGATTTTGTTGCTGGGGATGCTGCTGTTGGAAATTTGATCTTGGGGCATAACCCTGGTTGAACTGCTGCTGTGGCCTTTGAGGTAAGGTCAACATCTGTTGTGGCTGCATATAATTGTCTTGCCTCCACATCAAATTTGGGTGGTCTCTCTATTGGTAACCAGCATTTTGGTGCTGGTATCCATATGGTTGTTTATTGTAGCCACCAAATTATTGCTGTCCAAAAGATTGGGCAGCAACAGCCTGTTCCATTACAAACTTAGGGTATTGCCCCGCAGATGGACACTCTTCTACTGTGTGTTGTGGGGATTGGCATATCAGACATGCCTCCATCACTTGTGCAGCCATTCTGGGCTGCACCACAGTGAGAAGTTTATCAAATCTTTCAGTCAGATTGGCCATCTTCATTCTCAGGTCATCATTTCCCCTAACTTCATACATTTTTCCTTTAGAAATCTCGGCAAATCCCAGCTTAAGAGGATGCTCCTGAACAGTTCTTGATGAGGACAACTTTTGGAAAGCATTTTCACTTATGACCTCGAACAAGTCTCATGCCTCATCAGCTGTTTTATGTATGTACGCTCCACCACAAGAGGCATCTACCATATCTCTGCTCTTTTTATCAATCCCATTGTAGAAGCTCTGGACAAGCTGCCAGTTAGGGATCTTGTGGTAGGGACATTGTTTGAGCATCTCTTTAAATCTATCCCAGCATTGGTTAAAATCTTCAGTTGGGGACTGGGAAAAAGAAAGTATGCCTTTCCTCAACTGGCTGGTCTTGGTCTCTGGGAAAAATTTAGACAGAAATCTTGTCTGGAAGTCTTTCCAGGAAGTGATGTTGTTGTTTGGGAGAGTAGATAACCAGGTCATGGCCCTGTCCTTTAAGGAGAAAGGAAAAAGCCTTAACCTAGTGGCTTCTGATCCCAAACCAGCAATGGAGAATGTCGTACACAGGGCCAAGAACTGGTCAATGTGCTTGTAAGGGTCTTCCTTGCTAAGCCCATGGAAAGAGGGAAGCATTTGGATGATGGAAGTTTTGATCTCATAATTACCCTGAACATCTGAGAATTGAATGCTGAATGGAGAATTGTAATCATCTGGAGCATTGAATTCCTTCAATGTTCTAGGTTGCTCTTCACCCATAACTGCTGTCTTTATTTCAATTGGGGGCTCGACTGTGGTGTATCTGTGCCTTCTCGGTCTTCTACCCCTTTCAATCTCAGGGTTAGCAGGCTCTAATGTAGGACTGAGAGATCTCCTTCCTAACATGCACACACACCAACTGCAGGGACAACTATTCGCAAGCACATTGCACTAAAAAAAAAAAAAAAAAACTACAACTATCCTAATCAGCTGCTTATGGAATCTTCAAAGGAGAAATAAACTGAAGTTTTGAAGGTTAGAGAAGTGCAAACAGAGGTAGCTAGACTTAAGGCACACACACCAACTTTAGTCCCTCTATCGATAGATATAGAAGAACATTAAGGCCCATAATTTTGATTGATGAAACACACTCAAAAGGTAAATTTTCTTGTCCGATGGTAATTGTGACAAGTGTCGATGGCAATAATGATTTGTTCTCCATTGCTTTTACTTTAGTTGATGGTAAAATAGAAGATGCTTGAGAATGATTTCTTCGATGTCTTCGAGAAGCGATCATGGATGATGATAAACTAATTATCATAATTTCAGACCATGCAGATGCAATTAGATCGACGTGACCATAAGTATTTTCAAATGTTATTCATAGCTTTTACTTCTTTTACATTGCCAAAAACTTCAGGGGAAAGTTTAGGAATCTGACTTTGTGGAGTCAACTATGTCCCATTACTCGGGCATAGACCGTAAAAGAACATGATGAGTTAATGGCAAAACTTGAGAGTATTAGCCCTGCTAGTTCAAATATATTGGGCAGAGTGAACCATAGAGGTGGTCTAGAGCGTTATTCCCTAGTTGTAAATACGATCTTTTGACTATAAATATGACTGAGTGTTTGAACAAAATCTTAGTTTATAATAGACCTTATTGAAGCAATGAGAAAGAAAGTTGCCCAACTTCTTCATAATAGAGCTATAAAGGGTCAAAAGATGTTGAAGGGTTTAACCCCATATGCATTCAATATCTTAGAAGAGGCTAATGAAGCAGCTAGATTTTATCAAGTTCTATCATCATCACCTAACATTTTTGAGGTATCAACGTTGACATTTAAGTATAATATATATTTAAATAAGTGATCGCTACTTATATGTCTATCTAATTAAGTCTTAACCTATTGCAAGCGCATAATAAAAATTATAGAGCTAGTATAGGATCGTTCCCATGAAGATAGTTTGTATTCTTTTTAATCTAGTTTTCTGAAAATATATATTTATCTTTTAGATTCCTAAACTACTGGAGAAATATGAATAAAGAATTTTCTTAAATCTAAAGTGCATAAAATAAATCTGAATCTTCTACTTCAGATTATGGTCGTTAATCACAATCTTCAGTTATAAGATATTTATAAAATTAAACAATACAATTACACCATATATCAAAATTTCCAGTATTGGGCGTCAATCAATACTAAAATCCAATCAATACAGATTTAATCTAATCTACAATCTCCTAAAACTTGGGCGTCAATCAAATTCTATAAAATTGAAGATGGGAAAATAAAACTGTTAGACTAATCTGTAAATTTCAACTTGAGTCGTCAATTCAAATTAAAACTTGAAGATGTTTACAAAGCACTAAATTATATACTAAAAAACAATAAAAAATAAAACCGTTCCTAAAATCCGTCGAATATATTATGATCGAGAGAGAAGTAGAGTTTAAGTTTGGACCAGAAGAGATACTTGCTTTCCGGAAGCAATGCGTGTTAGATATTCTTAAGTATGAGGGTCGATCATGTGAGCAATGTTACAGAGTTTTCAACAATTTGATAGTAAAAAGGTAAACAATACTAAGTGGCTCAAAATTTTTTTAAATGGAGAAAACACAAAGTCATTTTTAAACTCTCATTACTGGTTAAGGGTAGATTTGTATGATAAATTTATGGATGATAGTGGTAACTTATTTTCCTTTTTACAATGGTTGTTATTTTTGGACTCCATTTTGTCTGCTATGAGTAGTATTACCAGAAACAGAATTATTAATTTGATTAATGCAAGTATTTATGAATGGATATTGAATATCAGGAATGTTTTACCGCCTGTATAATGCAAGTACTTATGATATTGATGATGCATAAATTTTCATTAAGTTGATAATGCAGTCCAGTAGGATCATTGGTAATTAATGAATTTGATAATGCAGGTAATTTCGATGGATATTGAATGTCTTAGATATACTACTTGTATAATGTAGGAATTTAATATTGTCACTGACATCACAATTGGGTTAATCTGATAACAGTCACTAGCAATGAGGTTTATGCATGATTGGGTCACATAAGTCATTTATTGACTCCTGTAAGTCAAAGGAAGACTCATGTGAGTCTTATAGGCTCTAAATAAAGTTGTCACTCATGTGAGAGTCGTGTTATACCCACCAAAGTCACTGACAAATGAGGATTTTACATGACTGCGACTTATAACAGTCGCTTATTGACTCTTAACAGTCCGAGTCAGACTCATGTGAGTCCAATATGCTCCAAATTTGATAATTAATGACGCTCATTCGATTATAGTCTGATAACAGTCACTGGCAAATGAGGTTTATGCATGAGTGGGTCACATAAGAGTCATTTATTGACTCCTATAAGTCCAAGGAAGACTCATGTGAGTCCTGTAGGCTCCAAATACAGTGGTCACTCACGAGTCATGTTATACCCACCAGTCACTAACAAATGAGGATTATGCATGACTGGAACTTATTAGAGTCATTTACTAACTCTTAACAGTCTGAGTCAGACTCATGTTAGTCTAATAGGCTCCAAATTTGATAGTTAATGATGCCCATTCGGTTATAGTCTGATAACAATCACTGACAAATGAGGTTTATGCATGAGTGGGTCACATACGTCATGTATTGACTCTTGTAAGTCCAAGGAAGAATCATGTAAGTCATGTAGGCTCCAAATTGGATTGTCACTCACGTGAGAGTCATGTTATACCTAATAGAGTCACTAACAAATGAGGATTATACATGACTGAGACTTATAAGAGTCGTTTACTAACTCTTAACAGTCCGAGTCAAACTCATGTGAGTCCAATAGGCTTCAAATTTGATAGTCAATGACATCAGACATGTTATAGTCTGATAACAATTACTGACAAATGAGCCCTCGATGCATAATTGGGTCACATAAGAGTCATTTATTGACTCTTATAAGTTTAAGAAAGATTCATGTTAGTCCAGTATAGCCGAAATTGGATTGTCTCTCACATGAGTCATGTTATACTCACTAGAGTTACTGATAAATGAGGATTATGCATGACTAGGACTTATAAGAGTTATTTACTGACTCTTATAAGTCCGAGTGAGACTCATGTGGGTCTAATAGGCTCCAAATTCGATAGTCAATGACATCAGACATGTTATAATCTGATAACAGTCACTGACAAATGAGTCCTCGATGCATGACTGGGTCACATAATAGTCATTTATTGACTCTTATAAATCCAAGGAAGACTCATGTTAGTCCAGCACAGTCAAAATTGGATTGTCATTCAGGTGAGCCATGTTATACCCACCAAAGTCACTGACAGAGTTGACACAAAGTCGTTTTTGCACTCTTATTACTGGTTTAGGGTAGATTTGTATGATGAAAAGTTGTGGATGATACTGCTCTTTCTGCTTACAGTATATTTGTATGATGAAAATTTGTATGCAGGTTTCTATGAATGGATATTAAATATGTTGGATGTTTTACTGTCTATACAATGTAGATTTATGCATGACTGAGTCATATAAGAGTCATTTATTGACTCCATAAGCCCAACAAAGATTCATGTGAGTCAAGTAGGCTCTAAATTAATTGTCACCCACATTAGAGTCTTGTTATACTCACCAGAGTCATGTACTAATGATGATTATGCATGACTGGGGTCACATAAGAGTCATTTATTGACTCCTATAAAGCCAACAAAGACTCATGTGAGTCCAGTAGGCTCTAAATTGGCTTTACACTCATATTAGTCATTATATACTCATTAGAGTCATAGACCAATGAGGATTATGCTTGGCTAGGTCACATAAGAGTCATTTATTGACTCTTATAAGTCTTACAAAGACTCATGTGAGTCCAGGATGGTTGATATTTGATAGTCGCTGGCATCATAGTCATGTTAGTGATAATTGAATAACAAATGAGGATTATATAAGCCTGGGTCATATAGGAGTCTATTATTGACTCTTATAAGTCCAACAAATACTCATGTCAGTCATTGACTATCAAATTCAATAGTCACTGGCATTATAGTCATGTTAGAGTCTGATAATTTAATAATAAATAAGGATTATGAATGATTATAAGAGTCATTTATTGGCTCCTATAAGTCTAACAAAGACTCATGTGAGTCCAGTAGGCTCCAAATTGGATTGACACCCACATTAGAGTCATGCTATACTCGCCATAGCCATGTACTAGTGAGGATTATGCATGGTTGAGTCACGTAAGAGTTATTTATTGACTCCTATAAGTTCAGACAAAGACTCATGTCCAGTAGGCCTATGAGGAATAGATTGCATATAACCAAATTACAAGAATACTCTCTGGTTCACAGACAGACATATATATGCATGATAATATACCTCGGCTATTATTAGTAGACCAGAAATTTGCTTCACTTTTTCCTTAAAGCTATGCTTAACCACCGACAAATATATGCAAGAGCAGTCGCTCCCCATGCATACTTTCGAATGCCATTGAGACCCATCAATAATTTTAGATAATTTAGTAATCTCACCTGTCACATTCTTTGCATCTATATCTAAAGCAGTTAAACAAAAATTGATAAAATTTTTTGTAATATACACTTTTACAATAATTTCGGAGTTGACCACATTTACTTCTACAAATAGCATTTAAACAATTAAAAATACTTCGATGTTTCGCTTGTAATAGCACAATCTTTTTAAACAATCATAGATAAAGCTAACCAAAGTATATAGATAATTTTAGTCATCTCATATGTCACATTTGTTGCATCTATATCCAAAGAAATCGAATAGAAGCTGACATATTATGGAGTAGTACGCACCTTTACAGCAATTTGGGAGTAGACCACATTTATTTCTACAAATAACATTCAAAAAATTAAAAATACTTTAGTGTTTCGTTTGTAACAATACAATATTATTAACCAATCATAGATAAAGCTAACCAAAATATTTACATAACCCTAAATCAATGAAGGCTTCATTTTCCTTTACTACTTATTGACGTAGTCACCTCTATTTATTTGGCGAGCTCTTCAATCTCTACCGTCACTGTTATTTTTAAGTCGCCCCTTTCATTATTCTCCAACATCGACGTCGGGATTCGAGAACTCTCATCGAACCAGCTAAAGTACAGACATTGATAACATGTAAAGTATTTACGCCCGAGATTCTTAAGAGTTTAAAACTCGTAACGTTGATTGCTTCTGACAGTAGCAAAGAGGATGAGTATCATCCAAGTGAACCACTTCATCAGTCCTGACGTTTCAATTTATGAATCCTGAACATTCGTCCTCCCATCTGAAGAACACACAATAGAAATATTTATAATATTTACGGCCGAGATTCTTATTGGAGTTTGAAACCCGGAGCACTGCTGGTTTTTGACAGCTACATAGGGATGCACCATTTTCATCAATTATCTTCTTTTACGAATAATATTTAATCTAATGTCCACGCATTTCACAATCAAAACAGACGTCCATTTTAACTTCTCTGTATAAAAATTTTAGATATAATTGCAACTAAAGTATACAATAGAATAAATGCGATAATGCTAAATGGCAGTATATGAGTAATTTAATTGAAGAACACTTTACAGAAAAAAAAAAACTTAGAAATGCTACATGACAGCGCAAGTCCAATGAAGTATTAAGAACTCATCGTTCAGTTTCAAAAAATACATTGCATTATTGATAAACATATTGATCAACTACTGCTTATTTGATGTACTAAGAGAATAGTAGCATACGATACAAAAGAGGAGATCATTTTATATAAAATTTGTTAAAGTTTAGCTTCTCTTTTAAGTAACTCTAGCATAATCCTATCTTTAAAGTAAGATATATGACATTGATCAAAATCAAAACTAAGCCCACGAGATACATAGTCAATATACTTTATCATAAAATCTCTGTAATCAAAGTAATTTGATTGATGCGGGATAACAAGCGGTCTAGTAAATGACCAATCTCTAATGTCTATATTGTCGTCGCCATATTGAGGTAGGATCTTAAAAAGAATATTTTTCTGCATTTACGAATATTCAAATTTTAATAAATTGACATATAATAATAAAGAATTAGAGTTAAATGATATACATACCAATATATTTATCATGTCCAGATAATGGATACTGTTACTTTATCCACTATACGAGTCTAAATACTTAACTTTCCTCTCCTTTATGTATAATATGAACAAAGACCAGTGATAGTTTCTATTCACGGGAAGATAAACCTGTTAAGTGGTGCCATGTTATAGGAGACGAATGGCAGACTCTAGGAATAGTACAAGTATGAAGAAATTACCTAAAATTTTTACAAATACCTTGTCACATTCGCTTATTTTATATCCTATGCCTAGGGTGAAGTCTAAGCGATAATGTTTTTATTTCTATCAGCTTCATTTTTTGCCAATGATTCCTTCAATTTCGTCTAAACAAAATATGAAATGATTTTAGGAGATAATTACAAATTATAGGAGGTGAAAATGAAAATAGGAGTCTTACGATAAAATAAGTTGAGAAGAAATGACTCTTTATAATTTTTTTTTTATGATCATTCTCTCGTTTCTTCATCAAGATAAAGTATGCGTTAATTGCCTACAAAATAAAGTTTCATATCACCCTAATGGATACCATGTAATAAAGATCTGTACTATAATAAAAATAGACTCATCAGACTGACTGACATCAGACAACCTATGAAAGTCGGACGGACGACTCTATGAATATAAGCATATATGCCTTTTAAAATGTTGGTCTTACCTCACTGTCAAGCTAATTAGTACCATAAAGTGAGAATAAGCTCTTGGCCATCTATCGATCATGTGAATCTCATGACTAAAAAGCCACATGGTTGTTAAGAGAAGAATTAAATTAGATTAACTATAACTCAATACCTTTCAAAGGGGTGAAACCCTACTCCACGGGGCCATCATTAAGAGTTTTATCTACTATCATATTTATCATTCTATTTTAGTAGTTTTATAGGCTAGTGGAAACTGTCGTAGTCCTTCTGTGGATAGAGCACACGTAGAAATTAACAAACATTCAACAAAATTAAATATATATATTTGAACTTTTACGTTAGCTAATTGACCATTCACCTTTAGCGTACCCTTTGAAGGTGGTCTCTTGGTTGTAGATTTAGTACCAGCCCTTCTCTGTAATATTTCCTTCTTCATATCCTATGATTAAATACATTACACACTTATACTCTTAAAAACATAAAAATTATAAATTTGAGCATTTGCAGAGATCACCTTCCCTTCTTCTTCGAAGTTGCTTTTGAGGGTTCATTTATTACTCACTGTGGAGGAATATGTGTTTGGGAGTAGACATTCGAAAGATTGAACTTGTGGAGTTGATTGACATGTTAAGTCTTCGGTGATAATGAGATTTGCGAAGAACCCTCAAAAATATTTACCAATGTCACTTGCGGACTAATTGGGCCTCTTAAACTAGCAACTAATCGCTTATAAGTATCCATTACGCCCACCGATTTTATTTTACTTTTGCCAAGTGGTTCCGTTTTATTATTATTAAGAGTTGATTTAACTGTGGTTTCCACAATGGATTCTTTTCTTATCTCCTCGATAAATTCTCTATCATCGTCTTATTTATCGGCTAGCATATCTGAAATCCGTAACATTTCATCGATAAGCACAATGAAAGACATCTTCTCTTCATCATCTACATTAGTGATTCCCTTCTTATCTTATTTCAAGGATGTATGCATCAGATGATCAGCCTTATTGCCTTCGAACGATTCACGATAGAATTCACTCTCATCTTCTACAAATATTTCTTCATAGTTCCTCTTCCCATCATCTATTATCTTAGAAGCACGGCTCGTTCCATCAATACGGGAGTCAATAGTGATCGACTCTAATTTAATAGGCATACATGTATTTTTACTAGCCTTATTTGGTTTACAAGTATCCCGAGAGATTTATACTTTTTTCTTACATTTCGCTTCACTATCCTGGGGGATTTGTATTTTTTCCTTGCCTTTCACTTTACTATCTCGAAGGACTTGCACTTTTTCCTTGTCTTTCATTTTACTATCTCGAGGGACTTGTACTTTTTCCTTGTCTTTCACTTTACTATCCCTCGATGGTTTAGTTGGAGGATATATATTTTGAGAGTCATTCTTTTAGTAAAACTACTCCTTTCCATATCTTTATTGCAATTGAGAGATAATTTGAAATCTACTCTTTATGTTGACCCTATTTTGCAATAATAACCTATCAGTATGATTTTGAAGAAATTATAATAAATAATAATAATTTCTATTAAGTGTCTTACCTTCAAAATTGTGATCTCTAACTCTAACAATTTTAGGCCCTTTATTAGATCACTGTTTAACTTCTCCTATCTTCGAACTTGATAGACAAGTTTGTTGGACTTCTCCAACGCTATGATGCGACTACCTTGTTCTTTGAAAGATATTTCTAGGAGTTGAAAATGATTGAATTCACAATCAACATAATTGTTAATTCCATCCAGGATCATATCTTCCAATAATTCATGACCAGCGAATTCAAATTTTAAAATTATCTATGGATATGTTACAAGGAGGGTGAGACCAAGTTATTAGGAAAAACAACTTCTTCATTTATTCACAGCTATAATATGGAATTGGTTGAGGTTGAGATGAAAAATACCTTAGGATTATTAATTTATGTAAGGTAATACTTCCAATGATGATTTTTTATTGGGGTATACTTTGTATATCTTGAAAAATCATCGATAATTGAAGTCGGTGCTATGGTCGAAAAGTGCTCATATGCTCAAATTTAAAACAAATCATAAACTTCAGATTTGTTAGGGAATATGTGTATTATACGATAAATGGTATGCAAATGGATAATATTCGCAAAGGCAATGGCTAACCTTCAATTCAAAGGTACATCCATCGAGATTGGTATGTACGTCGCTCTTAAAATTTAAAGCGACAGATCAAAGGGAGTTTAATAGACATGTATGAGTAACTTGTCCTCATACAATTATGTTAAAGTACTCAATATTATAGATTAATCTCACGTACATCTCTTCAATTATCTTAGAGCTATTCGGTATTATGAATGTCGTAAGAATATGTAATAAGGTGAGACGAGTAAAATCGACTCTCTCTTTCTCTATACTAGCAATAGTCATTGCCTTTTCTATTTCACTGATACTAATACTTTCTATCCGACCAAAATATTTTATACAAAATAAATTTATGTCTTCATTTTCGATATTCGAACCTTCTCCCAGATTTTCAAGGATAATTCCAACATGCTTAAGACTAAGTAAAGCAGGCATTTCTAGCAAGAAAAAACTAATAGTACGCCCACCAATGGAGAACCTCTTAGACTCAATTAAAATTCTCTATTAATATATATATATTAGCTCGTTGATTGTAGAAATATCTATTAGACGAAAAAAAGGCTTCACTGCAGTTGAACTAAGAGCTTCAAGCTCTATAAGCGATAAAGCGATTATAAGAGTAGAGACCCTAAGGGTAGAACATGTAATTTTATCCTTCTGTGTATAATTTATGACATTATATTATAAATAACTTATGAACATGTGTCAGAAAATTTTCAAAATAACAAATGCATTTACAGTTTACCATGAGTGAATTTAGTCACAAAATCGGTCTTAGACAAATATGGCCTCTTTAAGCATTACGACAGTCTCATAATAGACCTAACAAAATGCATACAAAAAATCAATAAATATACTGAGAACAATAATCAAATTTTCTGAATATTAACTAACAATTTTTTAAAAATTAATGGCAATAACAGTTTACCGTGAGTGACAAAGTGTAGGACAAAAATGGTCTTATATGAGACGGAAATAGTCTTATATGTGTCTCCTATAAATAGGGTAAATAGGAGGGTATGGGACCCCGATCGGTAATTATATCTAAAAACAAGTCATTCAATAATACAAAGGTTACGCATTTAGGGCACCATTACTACATTTCTATCTACCTCAAATAAGTCATTCATTAAAACAAAGGTTGAACATTTGGGACAATATTAATATATTCGTATATATCTCAAGCAAGCCATTCATTAAAATAAAGGTTGAGCATTTAGGGCATCATTATTACAACAATATTTTATGAGTTGCTCTTATGAGTTTATCGGATGGCTGGAGATGTGCAAGCAAAAAAGTTTAGGTGTACCTGCTCTGAACTTGCAGACGACCAAAGAAGCAGATCAATGAGTTGCTTGTTGGAGAGGAGAAGACTTGCCAAGACACAAGATTCCTAGGTCGAAAACATCCTAAGCTTCGTGGGGGAAACTTCGCGGGGAAGGAAACCAAAAAATAGAAGAGAATAAGATGAAACGCCAACAGCAAGCTTCGCAGAGACGACACCGACAGTCTTCCCTGTTGCTTTGTCGATATGGAAGAAGATGAAGAGAAGTAAGATTTGCAGAGACGGCTAGTAGTCTTCCCAGTTGCTTCATCGGCAGAGAAGAAGGTAAAGAAGAGAAGTGAAGAACCCACACGATAGATAGTGATGGAAGGAGGGTATTTTAGCTCTTATATAATAGTGACCATCATCCAAGATACATGTGAAGTTCCATTTGAAAATCAAAACACATTTTGGTTGCCATATAGAGTATGCGTGCATTGTTTAGATCAATTTAAAAAAAAAATAGTTAAAAAAATACAAGTTAAACTTAGACTAATTTCAATGGTCTAAAATTTATTGCTAAAGAAATACATGGAAAAGATGAGCTTTCAAAATTGGTTTTTTTCAAAATTGATCTAAGCAATGCACTTGTGCTTCATGTGGCATCAAAATAGTGTTATGTGCAAGGTATCAAATATCGACTGATACCGATATGTTTCGCTAATATGTATCGATTTTTTGGCAAATTGATATGTATTAGCGCCGATATGTATTGGTATTAGTATCCGTATTGGCCGATACAGGCCCGTATCGACCGATATGTATCGGGTATCAGCCGATACGTATATGGTATTGGCCGATACCTATATTTTTAATATTTTTTTAAAAAAAATAGGATGACTGATTCGTATCGGTCGTTACAAGTGTCAAATGGAGCTACATGTAGGATCTTGGAGGACACTCACCATTCCCCATTGGAGGACAGAACCCTTTTCCATATATATATATAATGGCCCGAGGATATGGATTGGAATGCATGGTAGATCCATGCATTCGAATCATGTAGGGTTCACGTGGCACCCATACAAGAGATCAGGTGCCACGACAACTTGCCTGAGGACGATCAGAGGCCACCCAAATGATTTGGACATAATGTGATGCTTCTACTGTATAAAATGTAGTCAAAGGAGAAAAAAATTTAATACACCAAGATATGTGGGGCAGTACTCAACCTTTGACCATAGTTTTGACCACCAAGTTTTTTTTATTTAGAGATCACATTCCATGTGGCACATGATCCCAAAACGAATATTGTTTTGGGATCATGTGCCACGTGGCATGTGATCTAGGATTCGAATGCATGAGTTCATCCATGCACTCCAACCCATATATATATATATATATACCTTATTTATATTATATATTTTTTATCTAATAATACATCCATCTATGTTACCGTTTGACCATTTTTAAATGGGATAAATTTTTCTTTGAATAAGTATAATGTTAGACTAAAATTTTAGATAGTGTAGATACACAAGACAAATATCTTTACTATAAGAAAGCGAGAAAGGCGAAATTGACAAAATTATTTGATTTCTGTTTCTCTTTTTTACGTATAAGTTTGCAAATGTCATTTTTCAAATTAAAAGGATGACTTTATTTAAAACCCGAAATTCTTCCTTCTCAATTAAAGGATCTCTTCATTTTTCAAAAGGATGCATTTTTCTAAAGATCATGGCCCACCTATCAAACCGTAGGTTTTGTTGCACGTGAGATACATTCCCAAAAGTGACTATGATCATGATATGTCATGAGAAGGGTTCTCAGGTCAATATATGTTTGTCACGAACCGAAATTCTACCCCATCCCGAGGGCTTAGAATTTCGAGTTATGACTTGTACGCATCCCAGATATGCTAAGCAGGCATTGACATAATCAGGGTTTTCACATAATTCTGGTTCTATGAAATCTGTGAAAGCCAACAAATAAAAATGAAATAATATAGCAACCATAAATATGAATAAAAGCAATGAATCCAATAAATCCACAAATAAAATGATAATGAAAGTCGGAGATAAATCCAATTTAAGAAATCATAGAGTCAACAATAATAGTATAAAACTAAACTCAATATAGAGTCTACACATATCAATAATTGGTGCTCAGATCAAAATCAACACCGATGTCCTCTTGGTAATTCACCGTCCATGAAATAAATGCCAATAGGATCAGAATAGCCAACGGCCGCTCCATCGATATAATCACCTGCAATTGTTAGATTTTTGTAGGATGAGTTTACTCAATTATATAAACTCAGTGGATACACCACCAATTCACCTCATACTACTCAGGTGCAATGTGGGTGTAATACGTGAGTGATAAACATAATATAACAAAATAACTTAAAGAGAATATAATTAAAGTATGTGAATAATGTAAAACTCATATCATAACATAAATACAGGACTATGATCTAGATAATCATATCCTAACGTATCTCATCATATCTCGTAATATAATATATCTTATTATTCTCACACATATGGCTGTACGTTGCATGAGCGTAACTATTATTCTCATAAATTCTATAAGACCTGTGTCAGAGGCACTGCTTGAACTATAATATGAGGGTCACTATAGTATCATACCATCATATCATAATATTATCTAATCTCCATCCCTATCCTACTCATACTCCCCATCCAACCTAATGGGGAGACATAATGGCCAAACGTAACTCATATCATACTCATACTCACTCACACTCATTCTCATATTGTCTCCTAGAGATCCGTCTTGGTTGTAAAACGTTATTGTCCTTACGGTGGCTACTCAAGGAACAATACATACAGAGTTAAATTCTTAATCTTTTACTGGACTACACAATAATGTCTTATTATCGTACTCATAACTTATCTTATATCATACTCATACTCATAACATACTCATACTCATAACATACTCTTACAACTTAATTCTCAGATGAGCTATAATAGGATAACCTCACTAAATTATGCTTTCTAAGAAAAGAGTTCCGTAGTAACTTGGATGCACTTCGTATAGTAGTAAAGAGACCTTTATATCATAAAAATTTTGAATTACCATAGAGGGGTTGCATCCATACATGGATGCCTATATTTCGAGTTTCACGTGACGGTAAATAATTCTCACTACAACTAAGGCCCAAGGCCCATATCTCATATCATAACTCATATCTTATCCCCTTATATTAAAACTCAGGGTGATAGGGTCACCGTATATGCCACCTTATATAAGGTTATACTGAATTCACACTTATTTTACTCGTCATGATATTCCATACCACCATGAGTTGTAAGACATGTAAATAAGATGTATTCCTCGCTTCAATATCATCTCGACGAATCACCACACCTAAGCATAGGCATAATCTCATGTACTCGCACACATATAACCTAACATTTTCGTAACTCAGATATCATGATAAAGATGGAAGAACAAAACTATCATACACACAATATAGATTTATATTTAAATTTAGTTATATTTATATATATATTTATTTATATTCACATCAATATAATTATAGAATAGGGTAGTTATTAGTGTGATTTTAAAAACGTAAAGGCCAGAATTCAATTTTCACAAGGACATTGAATTTCGAACATTTCGTGTTATCGAAGAGGTCGAGTTGAAGCGTTAAAAGTAATATATATAGACTACTATAATTAAATACTCAAATTAAAAAATATAATAATTCTAAATTAGGTAAATCACGACTAACGATCAAAACCTACTTGTGATTAGCATGCATTAAAAGTTTTGGTCGTGATGAGGTAAAATTATAAGGTCAATAATGAAGTCTTGCTCGGCCGAGAATCGATCGATCGAAATTATAATTAAATATGACATTCAATTTAGGTCAGAATCAGTCGAAAGGCCTTATTTAAGATATAATATACACATGAATTTTTAGTCATAAAATTATAAAATAATATTAAATTTATGTAGCCCTGGATCATTCAAAATTGATCCCGACTTGCCGCTCTACTTTGACCTCTAAAATATCAGATTCTTGAAATGACTATTTCACACAAAGTTGTAAGACTCGCTATCTTCTTTCCAATGCCGCAAGATTTGTGTCAATCTGAGGTCATGATAAAAAGTTATGACTAAAGTATCAAGACCAGTACATTGATAGTCATGCGCTCAAGTTCGTGGCCTCGAGTTTAGGCTCGTGGCCGCAAGTTCGGACCTGAAACTTCAAGATAGTGCAGTTCTTAGTGTATATGTGATTGAGAACATGAAAGATTCTAATTTGACCTTATAATTTAAAAGTTTCCATGATATCGTGGGGTTCACATCGAAGTGATCAAAATGGATATATAATATATTATAATCACATAGATATATAAAAAGATATGAATATTTAAAGTTTAGATCTTAGGGTTTAATAAAGCAAGAATATAGACTTGCAATAATAATATATCATTTCAGTTTTAACAGAAGGGTAAATTACTAATTATATAGATATATCATATTTATAGTATTTTAGGGCTTAATAGATAAGTAAAATATTAAATAGCCAAACAAAGGAATCGTTTGTAAAGAGAAATAAAATATAAACCGACTTATAAATTATGCAACTTTAAGGGAAAGCATAATATTAAATATGTAGGATTATCAGAATTAAGGGATATTAAGGTTTAAATAAATAAAATATTAAATAGCCAAACAAAGAGGATTGTTTGAAAAGAGAAATAAAATATAAATTGACCTACAAAATATACGCTTTCAAGAGAGCATAATATTAAACATAAAGATTTATTAATTTATGAGATATTAAAGTTTAAATAAAATTTTTAAACCTGTCAATGTGCAATCGAACGTAACCTATGCGACGGGATCTGAGAAAAATAAGGTGGATTGATGGGTACCCACTTCTTGAAGTGTGGATGATAGATTTACGACGGTTCAAGTTGAAAAAGTTGATGTCCAAAACACAGTTCGTCTAAGTCTTGGGAGAGAATAATTTTTAATTATAGAGCATAGAGAGCATTTAAAGTTTTATTTATAATGGTAAGAAGTTTTAGGTTAATCTAATTAAGATTTTTCATTGAATATTTAATAAAATAGAAGTTTTTTCACACAATAAGAATTCATACGTGACTTGAATAGCTTGAGAAAATGTTTCATTTCAGCGCTTTGTGTAATCACCAAAACAAATGATATTTCTCTCCCAAACTGACAGTTGTATACCTTTTAACTAGTTTCATCTCTTAAATCAGGCAGAACTTTTTATAAATTTGTCGAAAATTGACAAATTATATATCGTTGGAATCCTATCGATGAGCCCTTCACAATAAGTCTAATATTGATATAAGAAAAATATGATTTTTTTTAAAAGTTCCGATGTGGAATGTTAGCACCATACAAAGTGTGGTACATCATCTAATACCGTTAAAATAAAGTTAAAAAATTTGGGTTGTTACAATGTTCCATGTGAAATACATGAGACCTGAGTTCGAATCCCCTCTCCCACTTGAGGCCACCCTAGAGGTTTATATCCCTTGCCGACTCAACATGTGCTAACTTGGGGTGCGCATATGCCCTTGGGATTAGGCATGTGCTCTAAGAAGTCCGACAAAATAATTGTTCCAGGTAAATAAAAAGACCTACTAACTGATGGTACACATGTGATCTCAAGATCATTTGTTTAAGATTGTGACGAAAACAGATCTCCATTATCTAAATCGAGGCAATTAAAAAAAGTTAACAATAGAAACAGTGACTCCAAAGATGGGATCTTTGAGTACCCAAAAATTTTAAATGATATCATTTCATAAATTTTTGAATAATGTCATATCTATATCTATGTTGTTGTTAAGTGAAAATGATTTGAATGTGAAATTTTTGTAAACTCTTATTGATTCAGATATATATATATATATCGATATGAAGAAACATTTATTGCTACACGAATCATTTAATACTGCACATTTATTGTTATATTGCACATTCAAATCAATTATCAAAAGAATCAAAATGTACCTTCTACATGAAAAATCAAAAACACAAAGTGGGCCCGAGCTCACTTTCTTCTCAAGGGTTATAGTATTTGGTACATGGCTTAATCCATATGGTTCGAATAGGGCCCCATGCCTCTTTTGGGAGTTGGGACTTTTAGGGCTCATTGGTGACCTAGGAAAAGCACAGTTTCTGAGTACTTCTCAAAGAAAGTGAAAAATTGAGCTACTTTATGTGCTTTTCCTATGTTAGGAAGTTCCCATTGGGAGGGGCATTTTCTGAGGGATTATGGGTGACAAAAAAAGTTCTATGCCCGAGTTTTTTCCTCGGAAAGGCTCAAAATCTAAGCTCAAAATACACCCTCGATGTATATTCCTCCAAGTTATTTATACTGGATCAACGGATACTTACAACTGCTAAATGGTTTAAAATTTCATATCCACCTAACACAATGACTTCTATACATAGGATTCGTTTGAAAAGAACTTCCATGAATCTTAAGGGGAAATAATTTTTTTGTAATCAATCTGTCACAGGATTTTATAGATAATAGATCTAATTCAATGGTAGCTCAAATGTTGTACTTCATTGCGTCATTTAAGAAGTTGTTAATGTCCACTAAAAAGTTGTTAATGTTTAATGTCCATTAAAAAGTTTTTAATGGACTGATGAACTCAATCAAATCATGGTTACCCACCCAGTCAGAAACCAGTTAAGTTGCTCTTAAATGTTTATTAAAAGTTGCTAATTTTGTTTATTTGTTGAACAGACAACTCAATGCACCCTCTTCTTCCACCTTTGAACTGGTTGAACTGTTTGCCTTCTCTAGGTCCTCAAAATCCTCACTCCACATGGACAAAAATGCATTAAAAAGTGTTGTTCGTGGGAGTATAGTTCTCCCTAAGATATACACTTTTTATGCTTCTTTAACATCCTTTGAAACCTATTTACAAGTCTTATTTTATATTAATGGGGGCCCTGAGCTGTTTATGACTTGAGGTCTGCCAACTCTTAGCTGTTGGAAACATTGGTATAGATTGTAGCAGATTACAGGAAGAAACACACAGATCCGGTTCGAGGCACGAGGAATATCACTGTCTTTAAACCAAATAGGGCCCCAAGCTTCTTTTGGGAGTTGGGACATTTAGGGCTCATTGGAGAGCTAAGAAAAGCTCAGTTTCTGAGTATTTGTTGAAGAAAGTGAAAAATGGAGCTACTTTATGAGCTTTTCCTATGTTCGGAAGTTCTCATTGGGAGTTGCATTTTCTGAGGGATTCTGGGTGACAGAAAAAGTTCTATGCCTGAAATTTTTGCTTGGAAAGGCTCAAAATCAAAGCTCAAAAATACACCCTCGATGTATATTCCTCCAAGTTATTTATACTGGATCAGCGGATACTTACAACACCTAAATGGTTTAAAATTTCATACCCACCTTACACAACGACTTCTATACATATGATTCGTTTGAAAAGAACTTCCACGAATTTTAAGGGCAAATAATTTTTTTATAAGCAATCTTTCACAGGATTTTATAGATAATAGATCTAATTCAATGGTAGCTCAAATGTTGTACTTCATTGCGTCATTTAAGAAGTTGTTAATGTTTAATGTCCATCAAAAAGTTGTTAATGGACTGATGAACTTAGTCAAATCGTAGTTACCCACCTGGTCGGAAACCAGTTAAGTTGCTCTTAAATGTTTATTAAAAGTTGCTAATGTCGTTTATTTGTTGAACAGACAACTCAATGCACCCTCTTCTTCCACCTGTGAACTGGTTGCCTTCTCTAGGTCCTCAAAATCCTCTCTCCACATGGACAAAAATGAATTAAAAAGTGTTGTACATGGGAGTATAGTTCTCCCCAAGATATACACTTTTTAAGCTTCTTTAAAGTCCTTTGAAACCTATTTAAAAGTCTTATTTTATATTAATGGGGGCCCTGAGCTGTTTATGACTTGAGGTCGGCCAACTCTTTGCAGTTGGAAAAATTGGTATAGATTGCAATAGATTACAGGAAGAAACACACAGATCCAGTTCGAGGCACGAGGAATATCGTTGTCCTTCAACTGAATAGGGCCCAAGCATCTTTTGGGAGTTGGGACTTTTAGGGCTCATTGGAGAGCTAAGAAAAGCTCAGTTTCTGAGTATTTGTTGAAGAAAGTGAAAAATGGAGCTACTTTATGAGCTCTTCCTATGTTTGGAAGTTCTCATTGGGAGTTGCATTTTCTGATGGATTCTGGGTGACAGAAAAAGTTCTATGCCCGAGTTTTTTGCTCGGAAAGGCTCAAATCTAAGCTCAAAAATACCTTCCTCGATGTATATTACTCCAAGTTATTTATACTAGATCAACAGATACTTACAACTACTAACTGGTTTAAAATTTCGTATCCACCTTACACAACGACTTCTATATATAGGATTCGTTTGAAAAGAACTTCCACGAATCTTAAAGGCAAATAATTTTTTATAATCAATCTGTCATAGAATTTTATAGATAATAGATCTAATTTAATGGTAGCTCAAATGTTGTACTTCATTGGTTCATTTAAGAAGTTGTTAATGTCCCCTAAAAAGTTCTTAATGTTTGATGTCCATTAAAAAGTTTTTAATGGACTGATGAACTCAGTCAAATCGTGGTTACCCCCCGGTTGGAAAACCAGTTAAGTTCCTCTTAAATGTTTATTAAAAGTTGCTAATGTTGTTTATTTGTTGAACAGACAATTCAATGCACCCGATTCTTCCACCTGTGAACTGGTTGAACTGGTTGCCTTCTCTAGGTCCTCAAAATCCTCTCTCCACATGGACAAAATGTATTAAAAGTGTTGTACATGGGAGTATAGTTCTCCCCAAGATATACACTTTTTAAGCTTCTTTAAAGTCCTTTGAAACCTATTTACAAGTTTAATTTTATTTTAATGGGGGCCCTGAGCTGTTTATGACTTGAGGTATGCCAACTCTTAGCTGTTGGAAAAATTGGTATAGATTACAGCAGATTACAGGAAGAAACACACAGATCCGGCTTGAGGCACGAGGAATTTCGCAGTCTTTAAACCGAATAGGGCCCCAAGCTTCTTTAGGGAGTTGAGACTTTTAGGGCACATTGGAGAGCTAAGAAAAGCTTAGTTTCTTAGTATTTGTTGAAGAAAGTGAAAAATTGAGCTACTTTATGAGTTGTTCCTATGTTCGGAAGTTCTCATTGGGAGTTGCATTTTTTGTGGGATTTTGGGTGATAGAAAAAGTTCTATGTGCAAGTTTTTTACTTGGAAAGGCTCAAAATCTAAGCTCAAAAATACACCCTCGATGTATATTCCTCCAAGTTATTTATACTGGATCAACAGAGACTTACAACTGCTAAGTGTTTTAAAATTTCATATCCACCTTACACAACCACTTCTATACATAGGATTCGTTTGAAAAGAACGTCCACGAATCTCAAGGGCAAATAATTTTTTTATAATCAATCTGTCACAGGATTTTATAGATGATAGATCTAATTCAATGGTAGCTCATATGTTGTACTTCATTGCATCATTTAAGAAGTTGTTAATGTCTACTAAAAAGTTGTTAATGTTTAATGTCCATTAAAAGCTTGTTAATGGACTGATGAAATCAGTGAAATCGTGGTTACCCACCCGATTGGAAACTAGTTAAGTTGCTCTTAAATGTTTATTAAAAGTTGCTAATGTTGTTTATTTGTTGAACAGACAACTCAATGCACCCTCTTCTTCCTCCTGTGAACTGGTTGAACTGGTAGCCTTCTCTAGGTCCTCAAAATCCTCTCTCCACATGGACAAAAATGTATTAAAAAGTGTTGTACATGGGAGTATAGTTCTCCCCAAGATATACACTTTTTAAGCTTCTTTAAAGTCCTTTGAAACCTATTTACAAGTCTTATTTTATATTAATGGGGGCCCTGAGTTGTTTATGACTTGAGGTCTGCCAACTCTTAACTATTTGAAATATTGGTATAGATTACAGCAGATTACAGGAAGAAACACACAGATCCAGTTCGAGGTATGAGGAATATCATTGTCTTTAAAGTGAATAGGGCCCCAAGCTTCTTTTGGGAGTTGGGACTTTTAGGGTTCATTGGAGATCTAAGAAAAGCTCAGTTTCTGAGTATTTATTGAATAAAGTAAAACATGGAGCTACTGTATGAGCTTTTCCTATGTTTGGAAGTTCTCATTGGGAGTTGCATTTTCTGAGGGATTCTGGGTGACAGAAAAAGTTCTATGCCCAAGTTTTTTTCCTCGGAAAGGCTCAAAATCTAAGCTCAAAATACACCCTCGATGTATATTCCTCCAAGTTATTTATACTGGATCAACGGAGACTTACAGCTGCTAAGTGGTTTAAAATTTCATATCCACCTTACACAACCACTCTATACATAGGATTCGTTTGAAAAGAATGTCCACGAATCTCAAGGGCAAATAATTTTTTTATAATCAATCTGTCACAGGATTTTATAGATAATAGATCTAATTCATTGGTATTTCAAATGTTGTACTTCATTGCGTCATTTAAGAAGTTGTTAATGTCCACTTAAAAGTTATTAATGTTTAATGTCCATTAAAAAGTTGTTAATGGACTGATGAATTTAGTCAAATCGTGGTTACCCACCCGGTCGGAAACCGGTTAAGTTGCTCTCAAATGTCTATTAAAATTGCTAATGGTGTTTATTTGTTGAACAGACAACTCAATGCACCCTCTTCTTCCACCTGTGAACTTGTTGCCTTCTCTAGGTCCTCAAAATCCTCTCTCCACATGGACAAAAATGTATTAAAAAGTGTCGTACATGAGAGTATAGTTCACCCCAAGATATACACTTTTTAAGCTTCTTTAAAGTCCTTTGAAACCTATTTGACAGTCTTATCTTATATTAATGGGGGCCCTGAGCTGTTTATGACTTGAGGTTTGCCAACTCTTAGCTGTTGGAAGAATTGGTATAGATTGCAGCATATTACAGGAAGAAACACACAATCCGGTTTGAGGCACGAGGAATATTGCTATCTTTAACCGGAATAAGGCCCCAAGCTTCTTTTGGGAGTTGGGAATTTTAGGGCTCATTGGAGAGCTAAGAAAAGCTCAGTTTCTGAGTATTTGTTGAAGAAAGTGAAAAATGGAGCTACTTTATGAGCTTTTCCTATGTTCGGAAGTTCTCATTGGGAGTTGCATTTTCTGAGGGATTCTGGGTGGCAGAAAATGTTCTATGCCCGAGTTTTTTTCTCGAAAAGGCTCAAAATCTAAGCTCAAAAATACACCCTCGATGTATATTCCTCCAAGATATTTATACTAGATCCACGGATACTTACAACTGCTAAATGGTTTAAAATTTCATATCCACCTTACACAACGACTTCTATACATAGGATTCATTTGAAAAGAACTTCCACGAATCTTAAGGGCAAATAATTTTTTTATAATCAATCTATCACAGGAATTCATAGATAATAGATCTAATTCAGTGGTAGCTCAAATTTTGTACTTCATTGCATCATTTAAGAAGTTGTTAATGTCCACTAAAAAGTTGTTAATGTTTAATGGCCATTAAAAAGTTATTAATGGACTAATGAACTCAATCAAATCGTGGTTACCCACCCGGTCGGAAACCAGTTAAGTTGCTCTTAAATATCTATTAAAAGTTGCTAATGTTGTTTATTTGTTGAACAGACAACTCAATGCACCCTCTTCTTCCACCTGTGAAATGGTTGAACTGGTTGACTTCTCTAGGCCCTCAAAATCCTCTTCACATGGACAAAAATGTATTAAAAAGTGTTGTACATGGGAGTATAGTTCTCCCCAAGATATACACTTTTTAAGCTTCTTTAAAGTCCTTCGAAACCTATTTACAAGTCCTATTTTATATTAATGGGGGCCCTGAGCTGTTTATGACTTGAGGTCTGCCAACTCTTAGTTGTTGGAAAAATTGGTATAGATTGCAGCAGATTACAGGAATAAACAGACAGATCCGGTTTGAGGCACAAGGAATATCGCTGTATTTAAACCCCCAAGCTTCTTTTGGGAGTTGGGACTTTTAGGGCTCATTGGAGAGCTAAGAAAAGCTCAGTTTCTGAGTATTTGTTGAAGAAAGTGAAAAATGAAGCTACTTTATGAGCTTTTCCTATGTTCGGAAGTTCTCATTGGGAGTTGCATTTTTTGAGGGATTCTGGGTGACAGAAAAAGTTCTATGCCCGAGTTTTTTGCTCAGAAAGGTTCAAAATCTAAGCTAAAAAATACACCCTCGATGTATATTCCTCCAAGTTATTTATACTGGATCAACAGATACTTACAACTGCTAAATGGTGTAAAATTTCATATCCACCTTACACAACGACTTCTATACATAGGATTCGTTTGAAAAGAACTTCCACGAATCTTAAGGGCAAATAATTTTTTTATAATCAATCTGTCACAGGATTTTATAGATAATAGATCTAATTCAATGGTAGCTCAAATGTTGTACTTCATTGCGTAATTTAAGAAGTTGTTAATGTCCACTAAAAAGTTGTTAATGTTTAATGTCCATTAAAAGGTTGTTAATGGACTGATGAACTTAGTCAAATCGTGGTTACCCACCCGGTCGGAAACCAGTTAAGTTGCTCTTAAATGTTTATTAAAAGTTGCTAATATTGTTTATTTGTTGAACATACAACTCAATGCACCCTCTTCTTCCACCTGTGAACTGGTTGCCTTCTCTAGGCCCTCAAAATCCTCTCTCCACATGGACAAAAATGTATTAAAAAGTGTTGTACATGGGAGTATAGTTCTCCCCAAGATATACACCTTTTAAGCTTCTTTAAAGTCCTTTGAAACCTATTTACAAGTCTTATTTTATATTAATGGGGGTCCTGAGCTGTTTATGACTTGAGGTCTACCAACTCTTTGCTGTTGGAAAAATTGATATAGATTGCAATAGATTACAGGAAGAAATACACAGATCCGGTTCGAGGCACGAGGAATATCGCTGTCTTTAAACCGAATAGGGCCCCAAGCTTATTTTGGGAGTTGGGACTTTTAGGGCTCATTGGAGAGCTAAGAAAAGCTCAGTTTCTGAGTATTTGTTGAAGAAAGTGAAAAATGGAGCTACTTTATGAGCTTTTCCTATGTTCGGAAGTTCTCATTGGGAGTTGCATTTTCTGAGGGATTCTAGGTGACAGAAAAAGTTCTATGCCCGAGTTTTTTGCTCGAAAAGGATTATTATCTAAGCTCAAAAATACACCCTCGATGTATATTCCTCCATGTTATTTATACTGGATCAACGGATACTTACAACTGCTAAGTGGTTTAAAATTTCATATCCACCTTGCACAATGACTTCTATACATTGGATTCATTTGAAAAGAACTTCCACGAATCTTAAGGGCAAATAATTTTTTTATAATCAGTCTGTCACAGGATTTTATAGATAATAGATCTAATTCAATGGTAGCTCAAATGTTGTACTTCATTGCGTCATTTAAGAAGTTGTTAATATCCACTACAAAGTTGTTAATGTTTAATGTCCATTAAAAAGTTGTTAATGGACTAATGAACTTAGTCAAATCGTGGTTACCCACCTGGTCGGAAACCAGTTAAGTTGCTCTTAAATGTTTATTAAAAGTTGCTAATGTTGTTTATTTGTTGAACTTACAACTCAATGCACCCCTCTTCTTCCACCTGTGAACTGGTTGAACTGGTTGCCTTCTCTAGGTCCTCAAAATCCTCTCTCCACATGGATAAAAATGTATTAAAAAGTTTTGTACATGAGAGTATAGTTCTCCCCAAGATATACACTTTTTAAGCTTCTTTAAAGTCCTTTGAAACCTATTTACAAGTCTTATTTTATATTAATGGAGGCCCTGAGCTATTTATGACTTGAGGTCTGCCAACTCTTAGTTGTTGGAAAAATTGGTATAGATTGCAGCAGATTACAGGAAGAAACACACAGATCCGGTTCGAGGGACGGGGAATATCGATGTCTTTAAATCGAATAGGGCCCCAAGCTTCTTTTTGGAGTTGGGACTTTTAGGGCTCATTGGAGAGCTAAAAAAGCTCAGTTTCTGAGTATTTGTTGAAGAAAGTGAAAAATGGAGCTACTTTATGAGCTTTTCCTATGTTCGGAAGTTCTTAATGGGAGTTGCATTTTCTGAGGGATTCTGGGTGACAGAAAATGTTCTATGCCCGAGTTTTTTGCTCGGAAAGACTCAAAATCTAATCTCAAAAATACACCCTCGATGTATATTCCTCCAATTATTTATACTGGATCAACGGATACTTACAACTGCTAAATGGTGTAAATTTTCATATCCACCTTACACAACGACTTCTATACATAGGATTCGTTTGAAAAGATCTTCCACGAATCTTAAGGGCAAATAATTTTTTTATAATCAATCTATCACAGGATTTTATAGATAATAGATCTAATTCAATGGTAGCTCAAATGTTGTACTTCATTGCATCATTTAAGAAGTTGTTAATGTCCACTAAAAATTTGTTAATGTTTAATGTCCATTAAAAAGTTGTTAATGGACTGATGAACTCAGTCAAATCGTGGTTATCCACCCGGTCAGAAACCAGTTAAGTTGCTCTTAAATGTTTATTAAAAGTTGCTAATGTTGTTTATTTGTTGAACAGACAACTCAATGCACCCTCTTCTTCCACCTTTGAACTGGTTGCCTTCTCTAGGTCCTCAAAATCCTCTCTCCACATGGACAAAAATGTATTAAAAAGTGTTGTACATGAGAGTATATTTCTCCCCAAGATATACACTTTTTAAGCTTCTTTAAAAACAATCCTCATCGTTTGAGTCAAAGCAGCAGACTTTCATGTGGCACACACCCCAAAAAGTGATACAAGCACCATGTTTGATGTACACTTCTGATCATATTAGCTTTTGGGATGTGTGCCACATGGAATCAAATTCTGATTGTTTGATGGTGGGCTCATGAGCTCCAGATATATTATGTCAAAAATGGAGATGAAAGTAGTCAACGTTTAAGCACGTGTAACTTTGCGCATGAACTCAAGGTATAGTGTCGGAGATTGAGATAAAAAACAATCTTCATCGTTTGAGTCAAAGCAGTCGATTTATAAGGGTTTAGGATTTATGGTTTAGTGTCGGAGTTTGAGATAAAAAACAATCTTCATCGTTTGAGTCAAAGGAGTTGACTTTTATGCAGATGAAACTCCTCCCATGATCTGAAGATATGTTGTGTCAGAGATTGAAACAAAAAAACAATCTCCATTCGCTCATTCAAAGCAGTCAACATTTTAAGCACGTGAAACTCCAATTGAGAATGAAGAATCTTTGGTTGAAAATAACGTGCAGTGTGCATAACAGCCCTCATATAATTATTATTTTATTTATTGTTGATGGAAATGCACAACAAGTCTTTTATGCCAAAGTGGCATTAGCCCAGTTGGTACGCTCTCTCCAATGTAAGGGAAAAGGTCGTTGGTTCGATTCTCGTCCTCCATGTTATTTCTCACCCTTGTCTTTACAAGGTGTGAGTTGGGTTCTATTAGTTAACCCTCACGACTATAGTTAGTGCTCCTTCACGCTGCTCTGCAATTGTCACATGTGTATGCATGCCAACTCCTCGGTTCTCGAGGCTGTCTCGGCCTAATAGCCGATATATATATATATATATATATATATATATATATATATATATATATATATATATATATATATATATATATATATATATATATATATATATACTAAATGACGTAATCCACACTAATAACAGGGGCAGGCTCTCAAGATTTTGAAGGTGTGATTAAAGGTTTGAGTGCTTTGACCCAAATGATAGAGATTTCTTTATCCTAATTTTTTGCACCAAAACTTATAAAACGTATACAAATTAAAAAAATAAATAAATAATTTCAAAAGATAGATTTTATTTGCAAAATTCGTGTTTTTTTTTAAAAAGTAGCAATTAAAATGAAATTTAATGGATGATTGAGAAAGTCGCAACTAAATCAAGACTTTTCAAAAAGTCAGAGTATTTGGTCATACTAATTGAAGGTTTTTCATAATGTTTTAACGGTCACGATTAAATCGAACAAATAAGATGATTCTAATCTTCTCATTGGTTTTGCATAATGTTTTAACGGTCACAATTAAATCGAACAAATAAGATGATTCTAATCTTGTAATATGCGTGATTGTATTGTGAGAATCCATTTCCCTCTTCGCAATGATTAATTCTCTACAATTGTGATGCATCATGCACTACAAAAATAATGCATTTCAGTGGCAGCTACATAGCGGCAGGTTTTAGCTGTCACTGATAGTCTTATTTTTTGTAGTGATGACACGCATCTCCACCTTACTAGTATTGATTCCATCAATGATTCTTGAAAGTGCTCCATCTAATCATGTGATTAAGAGGTTATAACGGGTAAAAACCTTGAATAAGTTGGTTGCGTATGGCATAGCTCTTTGTTAGCTCTTGCTACAGCAGGGTTCACCTGCTTTAGTTTGTTCTCATTCTCTTTTCTAACTCTCTGCAAAGGAGGATTTACCTGCTCTAGTTGCAACCTCCCTGCTCCCTACTAACTCCCTACGAGAATAAATAAAATATGCTCTGGCAAATAGTGAGTAGAGAGGAGGGAAAAACTACTGATCAGGTAAATCTTGCATAAAATCTTGCTATGCAAGGAATTATCAAGGAGAAGGGTACTTACTAAAATAGGTAATAGGATGTTAGCACAGAGGATGGGAACCTATTAAAGCAGGTGAACTCTCCTATGACATGGGCTAACATAGAGCTATGTCATACGTAACCCTCACCTTTATCATTGTATTGCCTAAAAGGATGTTAATGAATGATTGATACCTATGATGTCCCCTACCTTGGTTTAGGCAAGAAGGGTTAGGCGAGTGAGGTTGGTCAATAAGCATCTCATTTGGGAAGTGAACACTTAGCCCATTCACTTATGGAGTGAAATGCCGGGTTGCTACTTAAGTTGTTGTTTAGTGGTTTAGTATTAGTCCTTAGGCTTAGGACTATCTATCTATGTTGGGAACCGGGCATGCATTAATATAAGATAGGCTACTTCTAGCGTATATGGTGGCCCTCCAACTTTGGTGTAGTTGTAGTTTGTATTGTAGTTGTAGTTTGTATCGTATTGAATTGAACATAAGCTTCACTTCAAAAGGCGCTACTTAAAAAGGAAAGGCGAACCCAAGCCCAACAACAAAGTGTACCTATCACGACGTAAATTTTACCCCATCTCAATGGCCTAGAATATCGTGTTACAACCCGCATGCATCACAAATATGCTAAGTCGATATATACATAATTAGAGTTCTCATGCTAACACGGTTTCACAAAATTCGTAAATCCAATAGTGTAAAGATGAAGAATCGTGACAAAAATAATAAATAACGAATAAAAACGATACCAAATCAATGAAATAGCTACTAATAAAAAGAAAATAAAGGTCAAACATAAATCAAAAGTACGGGGCTAACAATAAATGCCCAATGATAAACGATGACTGTACGAAATAATAAAATAAGCTATCTAAACTTAAGATCCTAATCTCTATACCAAAACGAACGCTATCAATAATTGACACTGGGATCATAATCGGCACTAAGGTTCTCCTGATGTCCTATAGCGTCGCCCTCCCAAGGCACCTGGTTCTCAACGTCCATGAGATCAATGAAGTCAACGCCAACAGGATAGGGATAACCAATGTCCACTCCATCGATAAAATCACTTGAAAAGAAAAGAGTAAATATCATGAGGGCCGAGTTGTTAAACAACACAAAACTCAGTGGATACACAATCAAGCCACCATAGACTACTCAGGTGCATTGTGAGTGTATCTCGTGAGTGATAATAATAGTATGACTGTATATAAGAAATAAATAAATGTCAAAATCATGCGTAACATCAAACTCAATTCTTAACCTAAGATGACTCACCATACCTCATAAATATACATATCTTTTTATAATGACACATGCATCAATACATATCATAGACGTACATTCTTACTTCTATTCTCTAATATGACTTCTGTCAGAGTCGTTGCTCGAGCTTACCACGTGAGGGTCACCATATAGCATACCACCATAACATATCAGCCTGCATAACATAATATAGCGTAACATAACATACTCGTACTCGTACTGATACTCATACTCATACATAGTTATACTTGTACTCATTCTCATACGCATGCTCATACATACTCATACTATTACTCATAATCATCCACCCAATCCTGTCTCAGGGGCGGCCAACAAATATAACTCATAACATACTAGTACATACTCGTACATACTTATATTGTCTTCTGAGAGACCCATCTTAACTGTAGACGTTGTGGTCTTTACAGTGCCAATGTAAGAAACGACACGTACAAACTTGGTTTTTTAATCTTATGTTAGCCTGTCCAGCGATATCTTATTATATCCGTATCTTATCTTATCTTATCTTACATAGTCTTTCTTATCATATTCCTACAACCTGAATCTAGAGTGAGTCATTTGGCGATAAGTTTTACTAAGCACACTTTTCAAGGGACAGATTTCATAATAATCTGGATGTACTTCGTGTGGTAGTCCACACTATCATAGAGGTGTTGCATCCGTACATGAATGCCTACATTTTGAGTTTCACGTGATCGTGAAAGGAACCCCACCATAATTAAGGCCTAAAGGTCGAGTGTCGTATCTTATTCCTTAACTTTATCTATCATACTAAAAACTCAGGGGTGATAGGTTCATCATATATGCCACCGTATACGAGGTTATGTTGAATTTACACTCACCTTACTCGTCATAATGTCTCATACCACCATGAATTGTAAGACATGTGAATACGGTGTGATCCCAACTTCGTTACAATTTCAGCGAATCACCACTCCCAATCGTAAGCATGATCTCACACACTCATATACATGATATATCCCGTCCATAAAACATATCACATAACAATGATAGAGACATAATATTATCTTATTAGTGAATTGATTTGAATTAAAAGATATGTTATACACACACACACACACATATATATATATATACAACACATCAATACAATTATAATATGAGTGCAGTTCTTAGTGTATATGTGAACGAGAATCATGAAAGGTTCAAATTTTGTGATAGCTCGAATTTTCCCAACCTAAATTTTCTGAGATACATTTTTTTTTTCTTTTAAACTAAAATCAAAAGGAAAAACCTGTACTGCCAGATCGCAAAATACAATCTGATACATAACTTAATTGATATAAACACAAATTTAAGCGAAAAATAAAATAGATAAATATATGGCAGAACTAAAAACCTTCAATTCTATTCAAAACATCTAAAACAAAGGGATGTACCAAGCTCAAAACACAAAAGTCACTGTGCCAATTCAATTGAGCTCTCCCTCTAGCAGGCAACTTCAGATTCTTCTCAAGTCCAAGGTCCCTATGAAAGGCTATACCTGTGACGTATAGTCGGGGATGAGCTAACATCTAAGCTCAGTAAAAGAACATCAATATCAGTTATATTTTACTAATGATAGAGTTCAAAGCGGAAGCAGATCATATATTAAAAGACGAAATTAACAGATTTAACAGATCAAACGTAAACTGATGAAAGAACAAAAGTATAACAAGGCAGATATTTGATACAGAAATAAAACTCACATTTCTTATTCACTATACTCAATTTTCAGATTTCTGCATTCACTTTACTCACTATGTTCACTTTGTTCACTCAGTATTCACTTCACTCACTTTGTTCACTTTACTGCGTTTACCTATGTATACTATATAATGTGTACGGATCGCCGCCGTACCGGCCTACTATGTATGCTATGCAATGCGTACGGATCACTGCCATATCAGCCCACTATGTATGCTATGCACTTTACACTATGTACGGATAATCGTCACATCGGTCCACTTGTCAAAGTCCACTCACAGTCAAGGTTCAGATATGTTGTCAAAATTCACATTCACTCTCAGATACAGGGTTCAAGGTTCATACACAACGTAATTACTAAACGCAGTCTATCTTATTTCCAAGGCTCAGAGTTTAATAATCCACTCTAATTTCAGCAAGTACAAGTCAGGTCTACAATTATTTCTCATTCTAAACAAAAGTTCTTAAAATAATCATCTTTCCTATTGTCTTAATCTTAACTAGAATGGGTCACAATCCGATAGCTTCACAAGCACGCTTTTTAAGGGATGAGATCCGTAGTAACTTAGATATATTTCGTGTGGCATCTCATAACACCATAGAGGAGTTATATCCGTATATGAATGCCTACGTTTCAAGTTTCACGTGCCTGAGAAAGAGACCTCACTATGACTCAGATTCAAAAGTATTCAAAAATTCAAAAGTTGTTAGATTACAAGAATGGAGTTCCATGTTTATTCGAATTTAAAGTTCATATGCAGGTTAGACAAGACGGATCATAAACAAAACAGAACGAATCACGTTAGAGCATACTGAACAGAACGAATCAGATTCACGAGTTGGAAACAAAATAGTGAGAACATATGCGAAAATAGGAATGAAACAGAACATATGCGGGAACATGACAGAAACAAAACATATAGTAATAAAACAAAGCATCAGGTTGAACGTCAAGGGAACTATGAATCAAATTCGTAAAAATGTAATTTTCGTTGAGTTTCCCCTACCTCAGATTCAGAGTCATTCAAAGCAATCCAAAAGTCCTTATCCACGACTTCCAACTCTCAATCTACATCACCCATATGATGATGTAATAAGAGCTAATTCTAATTACTAACAAATTTAACGTATTTATATGATACCGTAAAAATGAGATGGAAATGGGTAAGTTCGTGCTAACTTAAAACTTGATTCATAGTTCAAAGCAATCCATAAAAGTTGTAGAACTCGTTGTCTTCTTTTCAATGCCTCAAGAATTGCATCAATCGGAATTTGGAGTAAAACATTATGACCAAAATATCAAATCAGTGTCAGCACTTCAGTCAAATTTGATCGATTGGATTTTCGATTTGATCGATCGGATTCCAATTTGATTGATCGGATTCCAAAAAAAACCATACCTTATATTCTATATATATATATTATACAATTTGATCAATCAGATTTTCAATTTGATCGATCGAATTCCAATTTGAACAATCGAATTTCATATTTGAATGATCGAATACAATTTGATCGATTGAATTCCAATTTGATGGTTCAAATTTCGACGGGTTCATACCCCTTTGGGCATTTTCATCCCGATTTCTCACCATTTTTCATCCAAACATTCTACAAAAAAATCAAGTAATTAATCCTAATATGTAATCCATTAATCTAAACCATTAAAAATAAATAAATCTAACCTTTTACCAATCGATTTCACAACTTCAAGGAATGTTGCCAAAGAGGGTTTTGGAACGAAACTTCTGAATTTCCATGACGAATCCACAGAGATTGATCACAATGAACTCAAGATGATGTCCTTCATCCTTATACGTTGATCTTAACCTCTTCCAGGTACGGGAAACGATCGTGAGATGAAACGTTTCCTAAAAATAGGGTTTCTAACGAAAGAGGGTTGAACGGCTTGAAGTTCTCAGATCTCTAACGGTTGGAATTCACCAAAGGCGGACACTCAAGCGATGTCGGCGTCATGTGCTTTCCAAAGGTTGCGGAGATTGCGGTGCTATTGCGATCTTGCGGTAGAAATCTCGCAAGAAGGGGGTTCGAAGTCGACGATTTCCAAGCGGATCTCGGCTCTCCCTCTTCTTCTCAATTTCAAAAGGATATAATTAGCCTCTAAGCAACCCACCTCCTCTCTCTATTATAACCCACGAAACCCAACTCAAATATCTTTGATATTTGCCCCTAAGTTCTATCCTCTTATCCTAGGTTTAGTTTCGGTGTTAAGCGGCACGCCACGAGTCGGTGCACGACTTTTCCACTAAAGTTCCAAACCAACAATTTAACTTTAATCCATTCCACACAAAGTTATCCTAATATCATTTAATAATTTATTATTATATAAAACCATTGTGACATTGGTTTCCATGTCAGACATGTTCACGGGGGTCAGTTGAGTTCGGGTTCAAATTTTTCGGGTCATTCATTCTTCCCACCTTAAACAATTTTCGTCCTTGAAAATTGATGTGTCATTTTCAAAAAGGTACTAGCATAATTCGACATTAATGCATGTAACCAAAGTTATTACATTCACCCCTCCTCAAAGGAATTTTTGTCCTCGAAAATTTATCCAGTTACCTTAGGCGTAGATCGTACGAATTGGTTGGTACCCACCACCTGTTAAAGATGTACCGTTAGAAACAGTACCATGAAGAAATCTAAGCCATTCATTCACAAGGAAGGTAAGCCATTCATTTACAAAGAGAATCACAACTACTACTAAAATTTATGAGTCATTTAAAAGTTACACCAAAAATGTTCATTTTCGCATAAAGCTCATATAATAAAATTGACTACACTGAGTATCAACAAGGTATAAACCCAACTCTTGAGTTTGTGGCCTACTTGGTAGTTGGGAATCACTGTGGTTGAAAAGACCATATGTGGGGACAGTCTCGTATCCAATGTCCCACCTGTCCATATTTTAGGCATGCTCCCTTAGTCCACCAACAGTCATTAGACTTATGGCCTTTTCCACACCGTAAGCAGGACTCAACCGATGCTGATAACGTACTGTGTGAAGGTTGCTGCACCCTTGAGACGACAGCAATAGTAGGGTGTGAAAGGTGAAAAGGTCTCGAAGACGTAGGCATGGATGGTCTCGAGTAAGCAGTCTGAATAGGTTGGATAGATGCATGCATCAGTAGTCTTGGTCCCGCGCCGGTCGGCTTAGATGCATAAGATTGCATTTGACTGGCGTCTCTCCTATTATGTTGGTCTCTCCTCAAGAACTGTTTCTCAATTTCTTCCTTTGCAATGAGAGCATTTGACATCACGCCCCTAAAGGTTTCCATCTCCCACATCGCCACTCTCTCCTGTATGTCAGGCTGTAATCCAAGCTGAAATTTCTTTGCCCTCATCAATTCAGTGGCCACGTGTTGAGGTGCAAATCGCGATAATCTATCGAACTCAGCCCCGTACTCTCGCACAGTCATCGTATTCTGGTCAAGTTTTATAAACTATACCTCCCACTGATGTCGTATGATCCTGGGAAAGTATTTATCATTGAATGTCTCTACGAATTCAACCCAGGTCCATGGCGTATTGGAAATTTTAGCACTTTAATTCTGGATACTGACTTCCACCATGGGTCAGCTTCTCCGTCCAGTTTGAAGGCTGCCCATCGTACCTTCTCAGCTTCGATGCATTGGAGCACCTCGAAGATCTTTTCCATCTCATTCAACCACTTCTCGACCTCAAGTGGATCGACTTGTCTCGAAAAGCTTGGAGGATGCATCTTTTTAAACTCCGTAAACCCTGAAGGTTGGTTCCTGACTGCAAGTAACTTTGCTTGCTGAGCCATTGGGTTGTCTGTTGAGCCATTGAAGCTGTCTGTTGAGCTATATTACTAGCCAAGGCTTCCAACACCTGTCTATCACTAATACTATTATTCCCACGCGACGTACCCTCGCCTTCAGGAACATCTGTCATGCGGACCGTCCTCGGTCTGCCTCTACCTCCTCTAAGACGTGGGGCCATGCTGATCTATCATGTTCAATAAAAATATTCAATCAGAAGTGATCTTCCTATGCCCCCAATGCTATAATAAAACGTAAAGTCATATCCTCGAATCTAACATCATATCCTTAGGTCTCCCATAAGACCTAAATCTTAAGCTCTGATATTAACTGTGACACATTGTGTCACAGATGACCTGCCCATATGGTGTTCTTCAGGTTCTAATACCATATCTCTGATTTTCCATAAGACATAACGCCTAGGCTCTGATACTGTAACGATTCCCAGATTTGTACATTACGCAGTATCGATAAGAGTCCGGTCCGGTCAAACATGTTTCAGATTGAAAGGGTAGCAACTTTACATTGACAAGTCCCCGTTGGTTGTTTAATTGTAAAGGAGTTATACTTGAAACTAATAGCTGTAGTATATTAAGATACTCTGATCTCTAGCAAATATTAAGGTATATATATTAATGCCTCACACTTGATGTTCCATTTCTAGTTATTTTATTGTTTTCCTATAACAGAAGTGGTTGAGTATAACAACTTTGCATACAAATAAAACCTTCCTTTGGCTTATATGCTAGCACAAAGAATACGATTTGCATAAAAGCCCGGCTCTTATTGTTTTTACTGCAATACACTCACTTATGCAGTGCTGGCTTTACACGAAGTCTTAACTTTAAAAACAACCAAAACAAAGCTTGTAAGCTGCTTGCATGAACTTGTGGTTATACGACTCCATGAGTCATCATGCGTTTTCATGCACACAAAGTGCAGCTAAGATATTATAAAAAGCAAGAGAATGCCTTTCATCTTCCCGTTTCCATTTCTTTGCAAGCCGATCCTGCACCTAGGAAATCACAGCCATAAATCCAGTTTCATCAACCATAGAACTTTATAGAGAGACCTTTCTGTTATGCTTCCGGTGCTCAAGATCACAAAGTAACCCGACAAATACGGTCACATGATTTTGGTTCTCAATTTTCGAGCCCGATGATCTTGATACGAAGTCGGTCGCATCATAACCTCTCATCCAACAAAAAGGTATGCCGTCAATGTACATTAAAAATATAGGGTCGTATATACTAAGTTGGACTTGAAGCAACAACTCTGAGCTCAGTGTGAATACATGAAGTCTGAGTGCAAATTGGTGCACTGAATTCGGAGTCATGAATATCAATTCATTCCGAACCTACAAACCTCCTTCATGGTGCACTGATTATACTCTGATTATAATCAAATTTATGTTAATAAGCTAGGATAATATTTAGTTGAAAGCACTAAACTCAATGGCGCAGCAAAACACAGAAAAGCCATGCAGGAACCATGGCAAGCCAAGTGCTCAGGCTTGCCGCGGCAACTTTATAAGGTTGCCGCGGCAAGATGCTCAGCTGGTGAGCTTGCCATGAAAACCTTATAAGCTTGCCGCGGTAACCCTTGAAACTTGTTGCGGCAACCCTTGGTTGGCTACTGCTGTGCCTCATGGACCTTGGTCTATTTTTTTTGGGGCTATGCTTCTTACATAACGGACCTTGGGTCTATTAATGGCCCATATGACCTTGGGTCTCAGGTAAACCATGAATCCATCTGATATATATATACTAACCGTTAAATATATACATCAATCTATACATATGATATATGATAGGTACCCTATAGATGCCACTTGATGCACTCATTATGCAATACGTAAAAGTGTAGACAAGTTGGGAATTTATTTGTTAATCTATCTTTGGTTTTTATTCCTTTCATGGCATAGGTAATAGAGCCATATATATATATAGCGTGTTGAAATACTTACATGATGAACAATAGAGTAAGAACAATATATCTACCAAATCAGTCTGAAACATAAATATCACGTTTGAAACCAGATCAAGCTTGAAATATTGTGTTAAGCTGAATCAGTATCCGTTGTGTTGATAATAATTGCATGTCAATATTGATGATAAATGATACCTGCATACTAGTTTTGAAGAATTGAAACAAAAGCACGTGTTAGCAGAATCTACATCTACTATAGCTGTTATATACAGAGGCAAAACTTCATTCTCCTTGTTTACTATATTTACTGCATTTCCTGCATTTCAGTTAAGCATGCAAGTTCTTGACCATCCATGCATAGTCCATATGGCATTATTCAAATCTGATATCCTTGATATTCCTTTACACATTCTTGTTTTACACGTTCTTGCTCTATTTCCGTCAAACGAGAGGTTGACGGTATACTTGTACCAAGTGATCCCGCTAACTCGGGAGCTTGATTTTTCTTGATGCAAGTGATCTCGCTAACTCAGGAGCTTGTTTTGTCTCGATTCAAGTGATCCCACTAACTCAGGAGCTTGACAAGTGGTCCCGCTAACTTGGGAGCTTGATTCTTCTGTTTATGTACATATAGTTTATTTCAGTATGATTCCTCGTACCTGTTACATCACGATATCATGAGTTCATGCAGTATGTCAGCATCTTATTATCTTCGTACACTCTTTTATATTAATTACCTTTCGAAAAGAATATGGAAATCTACAAGATATATTCACAATGTACAATTCTCTACTGAGCTGAGATGATAGCTCATTTTATAACTTCAATGTCTTAGTTGTAGAGCCAGATCCTGAGCACGCAGCGGACCCTACATACGTGCCAAAAGAGGAAGAAGAAGAAGACGACGACGAAGACAATTTTGCGGAAGAATTCTTCCCAAAATAAGTTTGTGGCTTGTGGAGAGAGAGAGAGAGAGAAAGAGTAGAGATTTGATACAATTGTATGAATTACATATGGTATTTTGAGATACTTCGTGTTGAGATATATAGGTTTTCTTTCCATTGTTTAGATGACGGGTGGTCGTCATCGGTGGAAAGCTATACATCAGATCCTTTATTTTTGTCTATATTGTTGCTAGTTCCTGCTTAGATTAGAAAAATCAGTTATTTTGCCATATTATCAACTGTTAGAGTAAATTCATTGCTTCCGCATTTGCAATACTTTGTACAAGAAATGACCCCATAGATGAAAGGATCATGTTAGGTGATCCGACGACGCGACGGTTCTAATATACTATGAAGGAAAACGTCGGTTCGTCACAGATACCAACTGTGACAGCCCGAATTTTTCCAACCTAAGTTTTCTGAGATACATTTTTTTTTCCTTTTAAACCAAAACCAAAAGGGAAAACTCAGACAGCCAGATTGTAGAACACAATTTGATATAGAATTTAATTGATATAAACACAGCTTTAAGCAGAAAATAAAATAGATAAACATATGACAGAACTAAAAACCTCTAATTCTATTCCAAACATCTAAAACAAAAGGATGTACCAAGCTCAAAATACAAGTCACTGTGCCAATCCAATTGAGCTCTCCCTCTAGCAGGCAACTTCAAATTCTTCTCAAGTCCAAGGTCCCTATGAAAGGCTATACTTGTGACGTATAGTCGGGGGTGAGCTAACATCTAAGCTTAGTAGAAGAATATCAATAGTAGTTACATCTTACTAATGACAGAGTTCAAAGCGGAAGCAGATCAGATATTAAAAGAAGAAATTCACAGATTTAACAGATCAGACATTTGATGGCAGAATAAAAGTATAACAAGGCAGATATTCGATATAGAAACAAAAGCTCACATTTCTTATTTACTATACTCAATTTACAGATTTTCGTGTTTACTTCACTCACTGTGTTCACTTCGTTCACTTAGTATTCACTTCACTCACTTTATTCACTTCACTGCGTTCACTTATGTATACTATGCAATGCGTACAGATCGCCGCCATACAGGCCTACTATGTATCCTATGCAATGCGTACGGATCGCCGTTGTACCGGCCTACGATGTATGCTATGCACTATACACTGTGTATGGATAACCGCCGTACTGGTCAACTTATCAAAGTTTACTCACAGTCAAGGTTAAGATATGCTCTCAAAATTCACATTCACTCTCAGATATAGGGTTCAAGGTTCATACACAACTTAATTACTCAACGCAGTCTATCTTATTTCTAAGGCTCAGATTCCAATAATCCACTCTAATTTCAGCAAGTACAAGTCAGGTCTACGGTTATTCCTCATTGTAAATAAAAGTTCTTAACATAATCATCTTCCCTATTGTCTTAATCTTAACTAGAATGGGTCACAGTGCGATAGCTTCATAATCACTCTTTTCAAGGGACAAGTTCCATAGTAACCTTAATGTACTTTGTGTGGCATCCCATAACACTATAAAGGAGTTACATCCGTACATGGACGCTTATGTTCTAAGTTTCACGTGCCTGGGAAAGAGACCTCACTATGACTCAGACTCAAAAGTATTCAAAGATTCAAAAGTTGTCAGATTACAAGAATGGAGTTTCATGTTCATTCGAATTCAAAGTTTATATGCAGGTTAGACAAGACGGATCATAAACAAAACCAAACGAATTAGGTTAAAGCATACTGAACAGAACGAATTGGATTCATGAGTTGGAAACAAAATAGTCAGAACATATGCGAAAATAGGAAAGAAATAGAACATATCAGAAAATATGTGGGAATATGATAGAAACAAAACATATCGAAATAGAACAAAGCATTAGGTTGAACGTCAAGGGAAATATGAATCAAATTTGTAAAAATATAATTTTCGTTGAGTTTCCCCTACCTCGGATTCAGAGGCGTTCAAAGCAATCCAAAAGTCCTTATCCATGGCCTCCAACTCTCAATCTACATCACCCATACGATGATGTAATAAGAACTAATTCTAATTACTAATAAATTTAACGTATTTAATTGATTCCCCAAAAACGAGATGGAAATGGGCAAGTTCGTGCTAACTTGGAATGTAATCCAAATTCCTACTTAATTTTGACCCTCAAAAAATTTGATTCATGAGTTAGTTAATTCATAATACTTGTAGAGTTCGTTATCCTCTTTCCAATGCCTTAAGAATCGCATCAATCAGAGTTCAGAACAGAAAGTTCTGGCCAAAATACCGAATCAATGTCGGCACTTCAGTCAAATTTGATCGATCTGATTTTTTATTTGATCGATCGGATTCCTAATTTGATCGATCAGATTCCAATTTGATCGATAAGATTCCAAAGAAAAACCATACCTTCTATTCTATATATATATTATACAATTTGATCAATCAAATTTTCAATTTGATTGATCGAATTCCAATTTGAACGATCGAATACAATTTGATCGATCAAATTTCAGATTTGAACGATCGAATACCATTTGATCGATCGAATTTAAGATTTGATCGATCGAATTCCAATTTGATGGTTTGAATTTCGACGGGTTCATACCCCTTTGAGCATTTTCATCTCGATTTCTTGCCATTTTTCACCCAAACTTTCTATAAACAAAGTAATTAAGCCTAACATTTAATCCATTAATATAAACCATTAAAAACAAAGAAATCTAACCTTTTGCCAATCGATTTTGCAACTTCAAGGAATGTTGCCAAAGAGGATTTTGGAACGAAACTTCAGGATTTCCATGATGAATCCACAAAGATTGATCACAATAAACTCAAGATGATGTCGTTCATCCTTATGCATTGATCTTAACCTCTTCCAAGCGCGGAAAACGATCATGAGATGAAACGTTTCCTAAAAAAGGGGTTTCTAACGAAAGAGGGTTTGAATGGCTTGAAGTTCCCGGATCTCTAATGGCTGGAATTCACCAAAGGCAGACACTCAAGTAATGCCGGCATTATGTGCTTTGCAAAGGTTGCGGAGATTGCAGTGCTATTGCGATCTCGCGGTAGAAATCTCACAAGAAGGGGGTTCGAAGTCGACAATTTTCAAGCGGACCTCGGTTCTCCCTCTTCTTCTCAATTTCAAAAGGCTATACTTAGCCTCTAAGCAACCCAGCTCCTCTCTCTCTTATAGCCCATGAAACCCAACTCAAATATCTTTGATATTTGACCCCAAGTTCTATCCTCTTATCTAAGTTTGGTTTCGGTGTTAAGTAGTACACCACGAGTCGGTGCACAACTTTTTCACTAAAGGTCCAAACCAATAATTTAACTTTAATTCATTTCACACAAAGTTATCCAAATATCATTTAATGATTTATTATTATATAAAAACCATAGTGACATCAGTTTTCATGTCGGACACGTACATGAGGGTCAATTGAGTTCGGGCTCGAATTTTTCGAGTCATTACAAGTTTTATTTCACATATGGCATCAAAATCTTAAAGTTTTTATGCCATTGTGAAGATCTCGTCGAGGTGATAAAAAAAAAATATATATATATATATATAATATGCTATAATCGGGTAAATACACAAAAAGATATAGCACTTTAAATTTATATCTATCATGACCATCGATCGAAATCCAATGTTAAGATTATCATACTGTAGACACCCAAAATTAGCTCAAGGCTCGATAGACACATACTTCGAGAACAACGTACTCCCGACCTTCCGAAAGCACCTCCCATACCAAACCCTTAGAACCCTCTCCTGGCCTTTAGAAAGCCCAATCGAACCTTTAGAACTCGATTTAAACCAACCAAAAATAACGGATGGAAAGAGGAGTATCAAAGTTAACATAGATAACTGTAAGAGCTGAGGCCTATACCATTGAAAAGTTGAGATTCCCAGCTTTCTAACAAGCTAAGAATTGCCTAATTTCGAGTAGTACATCGAAAGTTATGGCGAACTGAAGAATGCAGAGAAATACAGAAAATCAGGATGCAATCGTAAACAGGATTCAGTATACAATCGTAAATGCAACCGTAAACAGGATTCAGTATGTAATCATAAATACAATCGTAAATAGGATTCATTATAGATTCGTAAATGTAACCGTAAATAGGATTCAGAATTCAATTGTAAATGCAATCGTAAACAGGATTTAGTATACAATCATAAATGCAATTGTAAATAGGATTCAGGATTCAATCGTAAATGCAATCATAAATAGGATTCAGGATTTAAAATCGTGATGGTAGGATTCAAATTGTGGCTACCCCCATCATCCATCATTAAAACCCGTTTTCACCTTTTCCAAGCTCTAAAAGCCCTCAAAAACCTTAGATCAAACATTACTTAATTCTTAACCTCCATTAGAGCTTAAGAACTTCACTTAATCACCCCCAACTCTATCAATAGAGGCCCCCACCCTTCACTTTTAGATGGAGAAAAATTTTCACAGAGAAAAATTTCTGGATCGACCTAGAAAGAGAAACGATTTAAAAAAGAAGCAGCTGGAAAAATTCCCAAAACAGAGAAAACTCTAGAAAGTGTCTTCCCTGTCTCAAAGCTCAAACCTTCTAGGTCTTGAAACCCAGGTTCATCCCATACCTTCATACTTCCCTGAATACCATTTTCAAGCCTTAGCCAGTTAGGAAATCTCAGCTCATCCCTCATACCCTCCAACTTTCAAGCCATAGCAAGTTAAAATCCATCTCTAACCCATTTGCTTTCGGAAGCACACCCTAGTTAGCATCAAAATGAAGATCCACAGAAACGCTACAAGGGCCTGAGAGCTTCTGCTCTCCCCTCTATTCCTCTACCTTCTATTTTTCTTTTCCTCTATCCTAGGATTTGATCCGTTATGCCGACGAAATTTCGGTGTTTGCGGAGAGCCCAATAGGATCCAAGTGCCTTCGGGTAAAAGGAAGTGCCGCTCATTTTTCTTCTTTATATATATATATATATATATATATACTTGGCCATAATAGAGACCGCTTACAAATTGGTCAATCGAGTGCCAATCACCTTCCCGATTGATAACAGAAGTCCTTACCCAAGAGGCTTTGGTGTAGACCGGTGATTTGGAGTTAAATCTAACACTTTGGTGCACACGATATTGATTTTGGGTATCTAAGGACCCTAAAAGCTCTGGGTGGTGACTCAATTTTTTTAAAGTGCACATCATCGCAACGGGCCTGCAAAGTCCATGGTTGAATATATGGCGACTCCACTGGAGATAGTTTTTAAAACTTCTCATTGAATTAGGCTCCATTGTATGTGTTTTTTTCTCCTTTTTGCTCACTTTTTTCTCTATTTTTTTTTTTAACTTACCCATATGATTCCGCATTTTTTACTTACCCCTACGTTTCCGTCATTTACTACCTTAGTCGTTTGGCGGGTTACTTGAAAAATTAGGTTTAAATTCTGCCATCTACTACCTTAGCCGTTTGGCGGGCTACTTGATAATTAGATTTAATTTTCCGTCATTTATATTTCGGTACTTTATGATTTTTGCCTAGTTCCTGACTGACCATAGCTTTTTTCTTAGTACTTGGCATATTTCACCTTTGAACACTGTCCGTAGTGGCGGCACGGGACTCTCACAACCCGGTTTTGTGGACGATGGAAAAAGGCTCCATTTCGAAGTTAAGCTAACTTCCCTTAAAAAGAATCAAGAAGGTACATAATCGAACTTTTCTCACGGGTAGCTTTTGCAAAAAGAGGGAAAAGTAAGCTACGACACACCCAACCTGGTTCTGAGTAAAGCGGCAACCCTAGTGGTGATGATCTCGAAAAGAGCCACCCCATCTAGTATCTGAGAAGGTGTTTGCGCCGGAGGTATATCGAGTGGGTAACCGAACTTGTTACGAAACCTTAAAACCCTGGGGAGAGCGCTAGTGGAATCGAAAGTCTTGTATCCTCTAGGCACGGAAAGGATGGACCCAAAAAGTGAAGAAAAAGTCCCAAGGGGCATTGCCCCGACCCCCCGTATGTTGGATTTGAGATTCCCAATATTTCCTACACTCTAAAGTGCCCAAACGCTCTCGCGGGTTAAGAGAGGTCACCCTCTTATTAGCTCATCCAAGAAATCGGGTTACTACGTGAAAATCCATGCCCTTAAAGATCAAGAGATTTTTTCTCTTTGATTCTTAAGATGGCATTTGGGTCCCGATGTAGGAAGTTTTGGGAGTGCAAAAAGCCATTCGAAAAGAGAGTTCTCATCATCATTCAAAAATCATAAACTAAAATAACCCACCCGTAATGTCCAATACATGAATAATAGCACGAACGTACCAAGCCTAAACTCACCAAAATCTACTATCCCGTAAATCTTACAAAACCTACAGTCCTCAATCCTCAAGTCTTGATAAATGTTATACTTGTGACGTATAGTCGGGGTGAGCTAACAATTAAGCTCAGTAGAGGACATCCAATATAAATTCATATTTTTATCATTAGAAATTATAAATTCAATGATAGGAGTTAAAACCATCTTTCAAAACTAAGTTTCAAAGCATTTATCATTTTCTTTCATTTCAAACATAACTTCAAACCATTTACTTTCAAAACGGAGTTTCATCAAAACAGTATCGGAAAAAAAATCATTTTAAAACAGTCAGACTTATCCAAGGGTATCCAAGTTTCAATCACACTTGAAAACAATGTCGAATTTGCAACCAAAACAATAGAAGGGTGTTTAAGGGTGTCACAATGTATCCGAGGGTGAATCAATGTATCCAATGGTGTCATAATGTATCCAAGGGTGTCTCAATGTATCAAAGGGTGTCTTAATGTATCCAAGGGTGTCAATGTTTCCAAGGGTGTCCAAGTTATCAATGATTGTCCAAAGGATGCATGATGTCCAAGGGATGAATGATGTTCCAAGGGATGCATATGAAGCGTATTTATGAATGCATTTACGGATTATACTGCCGTACCAGCTCCAAGAAATGCAGTCAAAAGAATCCAAAGGATTCCCAATACAAGTTCCACGTCAAAAGTCCAAGTGTCGAGTTAATCGGCATTTCCAAGAGTCAATAATTCACATCTTTCTAAGGCAGTCAAAGCAATCCAAACGAATTCAAAAACCATTTCAAAATCTAACTTTCATCATACGGGTCAAGCTCAAAACAGTATCAAAGGCTGTTTAAAATCAAACAATATCGAATGCATCTTTACAAATCACGATTTAAGTGCAATAAGCATTGAATTTCTCTTACAGATTTTCAGAGTTCCTATTCAAATTCATAAAATTCCAGTTCTAGTTTCAAAGAATTCAAACGCGATCAAACTTATCATATTCAATCATATCAAGGAACTATGAACCAAAGTCAAACATGTAAGTTTTCATTGAAGATCCCCTACCTCAACTTGAAGCCAAAATAAAGATCTCCTTATCAAGGCAACATTCCCATCACATCCCCTTGATCACAACCCAAAACACACCCATTCACATCTTCTAAGTCATAAATGATAAGAAACGGAAAGACCTAAAGACTTTCCCAAGTCCCTTTACGAAAAACAGACCAAATCTCTGATTCTGTCCAAATCGATCGATCAGTTCCCAAACCAATCGATTGATTTCCAAAATAGATCGATCAAAATATATTTTGATCGATTGATTTCATCTGAAAACAAACCCTTTCACACACCATAATCCGATCGGTTCCCAAATCGATCTATCAAAATTCCAAATCGATCGATCAAATTTCATTTCGATCGATTGGTTTCTTCAGAAACCCTCTAACACGCTCACTATTTTCCCAAATCGATCGATCAGTGTTCAAACTGATCGATCGGTCTCACAAATCGTTCGATCGAATTTCATTTCAATCTATCGATTTCTCTAGAAACCTTCATATTTTTGCTTTGACAAAATCGATCGATCGAATACTTATTTCGATCGATCAGTTTTGTCAAATTCCTCACATTTACGGGTTTCAACTTCCCAAACTCATTTTCTCTAAATCTTAAACCCTTTGCTTCTAAATTTTCAACCATATCTTAATTAATGTGTAACATAACTATAAATCACAACTTCACATAATTTTTCTCATCTTGAAGTGACCAATTTTTTTATCAATGAGCTCATGCCCAAGCTAGGGTTTTAGAGTTGAAATCAATCGATTCCTCTTACAATTGAATCAAAACGGAGCCCATGGCAACCCCACTTTTGATCACATGTTACCCTTCGCTCTCTTGATCGCATACGGCGCGATCACACAATCAAATCACAAGGAAGGGATAAGAGGAAGAAGTTTGAACTCTCCTTCTTTCTCCTCTCTCTTTCTCTAAAAACCCAAAGCCTCTAGGTTTGAAAATGGTTAATGGCTTCTAAAGGATCCTTCTTTCTCTTCTCTTTCTCTCTAGAAACCCAAAGCCCCAAGGTTATCAACCGGTAATGGCTTCTAAAGGAAGCCTTGCCTTCTTTTATAAGTTAAAGGGGCTGGTTCCCCTATTAAACACACACACCCATTTGGGTGTTAGTTCTTATCCAAGTAACTTGTTCCAATGTGGAACAGATACACCAAAATAAAGTGTTAGCTATTATACAAATAATCTTTTGGTTCGGTGTGGGATCCGCACACCTAAATCACTGGTTACACTAGATACCGTGTTAAGCCAATACACCACCGCAGTGTACAAGCTTTGGTTCAAAAGTTTTACACGAGGCTTAAACGGACCCAAAACGATCCCATTTGAAAATTTTGAAATGGTGAAGTATTTTCTAATGAACACACACCTAATCAGGACCTATGGCTTTGAAATTTTTTCGAGATGTTACAAAAATATACCCACTTTCCCCTCCACATTCACCAAAAACACACCCTCTTTTTCCTTCACTCAAAATACACTCATTTTTCCATCCGCCAAAAATGTACCCACACCCACTTTCCTTACCACATCAACCCAAGCATTTTCACCACCCCTTATATCAAGTGGGCCATCCACTTCCAACCCCATATCAGACCCCATGGCCATAATGGAGGACATGATGAGGGTCTACTCAGTTGGGAAGGCTTCCCAAAGCTTTCCCAATCCACCCCAAGTACCCATAAACCCCTAACATACTCTCCAAAATCTCCACACCCCTTCACTCAAAACCCCAATTCTAATCAACCACCCATAATCCACACCACCCAGGGCTCACACGATCAACCTTGGAGCCACCCAAGTGGAACTCAAAGGTCCCATACCCAACCACAAGCCCATTCTGGCCCTGAACCCAAGGGTCACGCTGTCAAACCCCTCACAATTCCCCCAATTTCCCACATACACTCACACCTAACAAGCATATCCCATATTCTCCCAAATAGCTCTCACCCAATCCACCCATTCAACCCAAATCCTATTCACCCCCATTCTTCATACCCAACCCAATATGAGAATTTATCCCAAACTATCAACCATCCCCAATTCAGACATCCTTTCACCCCCCAACAAAATCCTCAAAATATCCATCAAGCACAATGGCCTCACCAGGCACCCACCCAAAATCTGTAATTCACCCACCCCCTTACCCCACAAACCAATCATCAAAGCTTCCCACACTTACAATAGTCCCACCAAGCACCCGTCCAACCCATTCAAAATCAGCCAGATAACCTCACCCCTCCACCACCATTTATTGATGTGGGTCATCAATATGAAGAAGATGAGGCCCAAAACAGTGGAGCCTACATGGGGGCATTCACCAACTTTAACCTGCCATCACCCACATTCACCAACCAGTAGATAGCTTGGAACGAGTTAGGGCAGCCTATCTGGGGAACAACCCCAACACAACCATCTAGAGAGTCTGAATTATTGAGAGAGAAAATTGACAAAATTCAAAAGCAATTGATGAAGATGGGGGGAGCTGAGATTCATGCCCCAGATTTCTCAGATCTGTGCTTGTTTGTCGAGGTGCCTTTTCTACCTAAGTTTAAAGTGTCATCATTTGACAAATATAATGGTACCAGTAACCCCATTGCCCAGCTTAAATCATATTGTGGGGATATGTGCCAATATGACGGAGATGAGCGACTCCTCATCAAAGTATTCAAAAAAAGTCTCACAGGCCCTGCTCTGAGGTGGTTCACTTCTATCAAACCATCCATGATAAGAACGTGGAGAGATCTCACCCACCTATTTCAAGAGCAGTATATCTATAACATTGACATAGAACTGCGCAAGTCTAACTTGGCTCGGTTAAAACAAAAGTTCGATGAAATATTTAATGAATATCTCGAAAGGTGGAGGGCCTTGGCAGCTCAAGTAAGGAACAGAATACCAGATGAGGAATAAATTGGGATGATTTCAAAAATAACATTACCAGTTATATAAGACTTTTTGGCATACCAGCATCAAGCCAGTTTTGCTGACCTAGTGAGAAATACCAACCACTATGAGGACGCGATGAGAGAGGGGCGCTTGAATAAAACTGTAGCCAACGGGGTTCGCAAATTTACTGAGCAGAGGACTGAGAGGAGAGCAAGGGCAGAGATCCAAGCAATAACAACCTCGTAGTCCAGCAGCAACATGACACCATTTCAATCTAAGGTGGTACAACAAGCCATAGTACAAGCAAATTAGGTGCAAAGATAAGGCAACGTCCCATGGGCACAACAAACCCCTGGACAGAGAAGGGCCTACCTTAATCGGGTGTTCACACCATTGGGACAATCTTTGAATGTGTTGCTTTCACTACTAATTGAAAAGGGGTTGGTTACTCTGTTCCAACTGCAACCTCCGCCAAGCCCACTCCCGAGAAATTTTGACCCTAATACACACTGCAATTTCCATCAGGGACCAAGGCATCCCATAAATCGATGCTACCCATTAAAACATGCAGTGCAAGACCTCATTAAGGCAAGGAAGCTCATTCCCCCAACAGCTCCCCAGGCAAATCGTCACACCAATATTCTCCAAGCACTGTTACCACCCTACTTGCAAGGAAGAATGGGCTCGAGGGCCACCATTAACATGCTAGAGGAAGAGATGGAAGAGTTCGACACCTCAGAATACATCAACATAGGAGGAAGCATCGAGTTGCCAAGGCAGTGGAGCCAACATAATGAAGTCATAGGGGTAGTTGAGCCTCTGAATTTAGCTGACTATTTCCCCAATCCTACACCATAAGCAGTACCTTTGAATTTGAGGATGTATTTTCCGGCACCAGCCCTTGCCAACCATGTGCAGCCTAGTTTCACCTCACCCCCCGATATACCAGCCATTTTTGGCACCAACAGTTGACCACTATATGTCACCCAATCCATCTCCAGCATCAATCCACTACAGTTGACCTTGTTTTACCACACCCCCATCAGTACATCCATCTCCAACACCCATCAATCATATCTGGCCTAGTTTTGCCACACCCTCATCAATACACCTATCTCCCATCAACCATATATGGCCTAATTTTGCCACACCATCAATCCAGGCATCTCCGATACCATCATCCATCCCATTTTAGATCTCCAGCCCAACCTATGATCCCCACCAGGTCTCGCTCAACTACAATCAAACAGATGTTAATGTTGGTAGTAACAATGAAGGGGCAATTAATTTTATCACATGATCAGGGAGGATCTCCAAGCAGCCAGAGGAACCGATACCGTCCCAACCCGAGGAAAGGATCAGTGCACCCCATGGAAAGAATGAACCGAGAGTATGCATTAGAAACACAGTTGAGAAGAACTCTGACCCTCAACACCATCTGGGACTTGTTAATGATGTCTCCCCCACATTTCGAAACTTTAATGGCAGCCCTGAAAGATGCTCATGTCTCCGATAAAGTGTCCCCAGATGAGGTGGGACAAATGATTGGTCAAGTGTTGGTCCCAATACTATCTCGTTCTCCGGCGCCAATCATTCGATTAAAGGGGAAAACCATTCTAGATCCCTCAATATCATAATAGAAACTAGGAATTTGGTGATACCATTGGTATTGATAGATAATGGATCAGGTTTAAATGTGTTCTCACTAAGAATCGCGATCAAAATAGTGGTCGATCCGTCCATGTTCCAACCAACCAAGACAGGAGCCAGAGGGTTTGATAATACAAGAAGAGAGGTGATATGAAAAGTTGACCTTGAGCTCATGATTGGGTCAATGACCTTCTCTATCCCCTTTTAGATCATGGTTATCAAATCCACATTCAATTTGTTGCTTAGATGTCATTGATTACATGAAATCAGGGCAGTACCCTCAACCCTACACCAAAAACTCAAGTTCATCTCAGAGCAAAAAGTCATAGTTCTCTTGGGTGAGGGGCGAGAAGAAGGAGAAAGAACCGTACATAACATAGAAAATCTTAAAGTACTAGATGTGCTGCACACAACTGAGGATACAAATTTCCATAGTTTCCAATATGATGTATCAGTAGTGGCACAAGAGCCCTCGGAAAGGTCACCACAAAAATCGGAAGAGGAATGAGTGCGGTAGTGGCGATGCTCCAGAAATGGGGTTACTAGAAAGGCAAATGATTGGACCCTCACTTGCAGGGCAAAAGAGACTCTGTCAGAGCGAGAGGCGAATAATAAATCAAATTTTGTTTAGGCTACAAACCTACTGAAGAAGAGATATAAGAAGCCAAGGAAAAGGCTCTGGCCACTGCCGCCACCAAAGCCAAGGGGATAGACTTGGAAGATAAACCACGCCCACAGGCTCACATCTGAAACACCTTCGTGAGAGCGGGGGCCATAACGATTGACCAGAACGGGGCAACTTAGCTAACCCCACACAAAAGAGTAGTCGATCACAAGTCCAACCCCCAAATCACCCCCCCTGAAATCAAAATAGACTTTGCCTCAACCCTCTTTGAGGAGGTACCCCTGCCTGTACAGCCACCTGTCTTAAACCATCCCAAGCCTGTATTAATGTTTGAGGACCAGGTACCAGATGAACCTATAGTAAGCATGCTGAAAGCTGACCCTGGAAGACCATCTCACTCCCCCTCCACCAAGCAAGGTAAAGGGGTAAAACCCTAGGTAAGGAATTGGGCATCAATGCCCCTGACTCTGGAAGCTTCTGGTGGCCTGAAATGCTGCATCAGCTTTAAAAAAAAAGAACCTATAAAAAGTGAGGATGGCCCTTGGTAAATAACTCCATGCATGTATAAAAACCTGCCTCGCCAAGGGCCCACCTTCGAAAAAAAAGATTACCCTAAAAAAATAGAAAAAATACAAAATCTAAAAAAATTGTCTTTTAAGATTCTCGAAGAAAAGAAAAATGATGCCTTAAAAGTAAAACACATTTAACGTGAAATCGTCCCATTTCCTCTAGAAATATAAGGAGAGATAGGAGTCACAGATCTTGATGAGGTCCTAATTGAAGAAACTGAGGACGTCAATCTAAGGACCGAGGAGGTTCCTAAAATCACCAAGTTTGAAACATCACTATCTCCCAAGGAAAGAAAAGGCATGATTAATTTCCTTCGATCATACTAAGACGTCTTCGCATGGTCATACGAGGATATGCCTGTTTTGGACACCGATTTGGTCGAGCATGAGTTACCGTTGTATCCCGATGTTAAGCCCGTCAAGCGAAAGTTTAGGCGTCTCCAACCAGAATGGATGTTAAAAGTGAAAGATGAAGTCATCAAATAGTACAATGCGAGTTTCCTCATGGTTTCCAAATACCCGTAGTGGCTAGCCAACACTGTGTCAGTATCGAAGAAGGACGAAAAGGTTCTCATGTGCATCAATTTCAGAAATCTTACTAAAGCAAGCCTAAAAGACAACTTTCCTTTGCCACACATCAACATCTTGGTCGATAATACTGCCAGGCATGGGATTCTCTCATTTATGGATAGATTCTCAGGGTACAATCAGATCAAAATGACAGAGGCGGATTAAGAAAAGACAACATTCATCACCCCTTGGGGAACTATCTGCTATTGAGTCATTCAGATTGAAAAATGTTGGGGCAATATATCCGAGGGCAATGACATCACTATTCCACGACATGATGCATCGAGAACTCGAGGTGTACGTTGACGACATGATCGCCAAGTCATAAAAGAGGTGATCATCTACTGAACCTCCAAAAGTTGTTTGAAAGACTGAGAAAGTACAGGAAGCGTCTGAACCCCTAGAAATGCGCATTTGGTGCCATATCAAGAAAATTGTTGGGCTTCATCGTTAGCAAAAGAGGTATCAAAGTTGACCCAATCAAGGTGAAATCCATCATGGAAATGCTATCACCGTCTACTGAGAGAGAGGTCAAAAGCTTCTTGGGTAGGATCCAGTACATCAGTCAGTTTATTGCACAGTTAACTCCTATCTGCACGTCGATCTTTAAGTTACTGAGGAAAGATTCACCTGTTGAATGGAATAATGATTGTCAAGCCGTGTTCGATAAAATCAAAGGCTACCTTCTCAACCCGCTAGTTCTGGTACCACCAGTCCTTGGGAGGCCGCTCTTGATGTTCCTCTCTATAACATAATTCTCGATGAGATGTGTCTTAGGGAAACATGATGAGACCGAAAGAAGAGAGTAGGCCATCTACTACCTGAGTAAAAACTTTACTAATTACGAGACATGCTATTCTCGTCTGGAGAAAGCATGCATGGCTCTCGTTTAGGCTACACAGAGGCTTTGGCATTACTTGCTATCTCAAGTAGTTCTCCTTCTGGCACGTATCGATCCGTTGAAGTACCTGTTTGAAAAACCGGCTCTCACTGGCCGGACTGCACGTTGGCAGCTGCTTCTATCAGAATTTTACATCACATATGTCACTTAGAAGTCAATCAAGGGGCAGACACTCGTTGATCATCTCGCTGAGAATCCCTTACCTGATTATGAGCCTCTAAGGACCGAGTTTCCTGATGAAGTCATCTTGTTCATGGCAGAGGACGACACAAAAGAGGCAGAGGAGTCTTGGGTGATGCACTTTGATGGGGCATCAAATGTCAAAGGTCAAGGAGTTGGCATTATTTTAATTTTACTAAAAGGATCCCATGTACCGGTCTCCATCAAACTCAATTTCCCTTGCACCAACAACATGGCTGAATACGAAGCCTGCATAGCCGGATTACAAGCATCCCTCGATCAAAATGTGACACATCTCAGAGTGTTTGGCGACTCACAGCTGATCAAATGCCAAAGCAATGAAGATTGAAAGATGAAAAACGAGAAGCTAATACCACACCATGAGCATCTCGAAGATCTGATCGCATGCTTCAACGCCTATGTACCACGAGTAAGAAATCTATTTGCCGATGCACTGGTAATGCTGACATCAATGGTCGAAATTCCCTATGGAGTCAAGATGAAGCCAATCATGATCCGACAGAGAAACGAGTTGGCCATCTGCCTTTAGATTGAGGGATCCACAAAGTTAGATCATGGTTCTCAGATATCAAGAACTTCCTCAAAACACAAGTATTCCCTGAGGGCACATCCAAGGCAGATAGGCGAACAATCCAACATTTAGCAGCAAATTATGTCATTTGTGGCAAGTGTCTCTATAAGCGATTATATAACAATATCCTGCTCAAATGCCTGACTGAAAGCCAAGCAGCAAACGTCGTGATGGAAATTCACGAAGGGATGTGCGGGGCGAGCGTCAATGGACACATGCTCGCTAAAAAGATCCTACGACAAGGGTATTTCTGGACCACCAAGGAAGTTAACTGTTGCAAACGCATTCATAAGTGCTACAAATACCAGGAACATTCTAGTCTGATACATGCTCTAGCTATAAACCTACACAGCATGACCACTCCATGGCTATTTGCCACATGGGGCCTCGACGTCGTCGAAAAGGTTAATCTAAAAGCTTCCAATGGGCATCAATTCATCCTGGTCGTTATCAAATACTTCACAAAATGGGTAGAGGCAACATCCTACACAAACATCACGAACAGTCATGTCGACAAGTTTACTAAGAACAACATCATTTGTCGATTAGGCATGCCCTGGGTACGCACTCTGTCTCGCCACCATGGATGGAGATTATATTTCTGAGCCGATCAATGCTAGATACGTACGATGATTTTACTCTAATCTCTCGCGATAAGATAAGTATTGATAAGATGGATACGTGATTGCTTAAGGACCCCATAAAAGAGGTCATCATTTCAAAGCCAAGTAGCCAAAAAGCGTTCCTGAATGCTCACACCCTTTGCTACCCAATTTAAACTAATAACCTTTCTTTCGTAAGCCCCTCTAAAAAATGTATATATATACCAAAAAAAAGAAAAAAGAGAGAAACTCCCAAAGCAAGAAGCAAAGGAGCATCATCAAAATCCAAAAAAAAAATTAGAAAAGTAAAATCTAAGAAAAAAGAGGATGTCTGAAAAGAAAAAATAGAAAAAAAAAAATAGAAAATCATGGGGCATGTATAGTAAGAATCCCCTAGAGAAGAAGTGTATTACGACAGCTGAAACTCAACCAATAAAAACTATTATCCTGAGAATACCTTCAAAAATTTTAACCCATCCTTCTTTAACCCATGTCCACATTTCATCCCTGAAGAAAGCCCTCTTCACGGTCTACAAGCAGTCACAGTATCCGTTAAGTCAATACGAGCTAAGCTGAGAGACAACAAAGAACTTTGTCCATCCGGCTATGAAGGAATGAACGTCTATGTCGTGGCCTTTAAAAAAATGAAAGAAAAGAAAATTAAAAATATATAAGCTCAAAGAAAAATGGATGTGGTGAAAACCCGTAAGGGCGCCATAGGTACAAGAGCGAGCTTGTGCTGACCGGGTGAAAACCTAAAAAGGCACCTGGGATAAAAAAAACATACCCATGGACGTAGTGAAAACCCGAAAGAGCGCAACGGGTAAAAAAGAAGGTGATAGTGGGCATGACAAAAATTTATCTTGGGTGTTGTGAGTAAAAAAACTTAAAGAAAAGTTTAAGGAAAAAAAAAAAGCATGAAAATTTTTGATTACTCCTTGGTTACATTTTTGGGTTATTTGGTCATCACTTGGACCACTTATGTTAGCTCAAATCAGAACTTGATCAGGTAGATCTTCAGACTACGTCATCAAACGTATGATCAGAGGTAAAGATAAAAGGTTAGTTCAATCCAAAGGGCTGGGCGTTCCAACCTAGGTAAAAATCTGAACCACACTCCAGCCCAACCACATGAACGGGTTCTACTAGTCTAAAAATGGGACCCGTTACCTCCCCTCACGATTAAGGCATCAAACAAAAAAAAATAGAAAAGAAAAAAATGCATATACTAAAAAAGAGTTCCTCTTTTTCATTTTCATTCCTATACTTTGCTTGCACCACACCACAAAAATAATCCGTGTGATGCCATTTTCTCTGCCTTCTCATTTTGAAAAAGAAACAAAACAACAAAAAAATGCATATAATCCGAAAAAATAAAATCTGTTAGGGGTTTTATACCCCTTTCCTTTTGTATTAGATCTATTTTGAGGTATGTGCAAGACCAAGTCAGCGGCCCAACTCGCACTCCAAGCCATGAATTTTCTCAAGCAAGGTGTCCTCACGAGCACTCTGATCACTCATCCACTGACCATGAAGACCCTTGTAGCGCTTCCGGGAGCATCAGTAGAACTGAGAACTTCACTTAAGACTCCTTCTAGATGAAGGCTCAGACATTCACAACCGCAACTTGTTCTTGCTCTTTCTAGGCGCACCTGCAAAAAAATGTAAAAACAAAAAAAAGAAGAAAAGAGAAAAATGTAAAAACAAAAAAAGAAAAAAAGGGAAAAAAAGAGAGAAAATGAAAAAAAATAAGAATGATATATTTTGGTGGCAGACAATCTCAAAAGGTAGTTCGACATCAATATTTCCTTCGCCCGGATAGTTGTGCTAAATTAAAGATTGGGGTTGATGAGTACGCTCAACAAATCGTAAACCCTACCGTGTGTAGGGACATCCATGCCAGTCAAAGTGGGGCATTCAATGCCTTCTTTGCTTTGGTCACTCGAGCAATTTTGGATTCATTTGAACTTGAGCGTCTTAACTTTTGATTCATCATAAGTTATTTCGGAGGAGTAGACTCTTGGCCTATGCTGCCAGGGAGTGTGCCTTACGGGGTTTGAGGTCAGGGTACCTCCATAATCGAAAGGATTGATTGTTAGTTAAGACCAACCTGTTAAAAATGAGATTACATATAGAACAACTATTTTTAAACATAGATACAAAAGGGATCTTTGTCCCGTGATTATTCTTGATGGCAGGCTTAAAACCTGTACGGTATGCCTGTAAAGTGTACGTCATGCGTCTGGATATCTGTTGAATAGTCATTTGTTCCTGTAAATTATACCCAGTTATGGGTTAAGACTTCCATCACCTTATCATTTTTTGCCCCTGATGAGTCCATATTTTTACATAGTTGATCTATTTGTAAGATCATCGTCAAAAGTGGCACATGCTCCCAAAAAGCGGTTCGACATCAATATTTGCTCCACTCGGGTAGTCGTGCTAAATTAAAAGTTGAGGTCGTTGAGTTCACTCAAAAATCTATAACCCTATCTCATGTAGGGGCCACCATGCCGATCAAAATGGGGCAATCAATGCCTCATGAGATTTGACACAAATCGTTGGATCTTTGTATCATTGCTTTACGTCAATCATTAAGAATGAGTCGATCACCCTTCCACTCTCGGAGCTACTTTATTCAAAATGAAACTCGAGCATCATGCATAATCAATCATACCAACACTCGGTTATGTCCAGCAATGTCGCTAAGCGCTTGGGGACCGATAATTTTGAGTGACGTGCATTTTCCTAATGTAATGGGATTACTTCACTCTCCATATTTTTTTCTTTTTGATGTTTGAAATTTTCTTTGAATACAGTGGACCTGATAGCGATGCCTTGGGCCTCTTCGGATGTGTCTTTCTTTGACATACGATCATTAGTGATCAGATACCAAAGATGAGGCATCTGTAGACACTCAAAATTGTCCAAAGGCTCGATCAACACATACTTCGAGAATGGCGTACTCTCGAGCTTTTAAAAGCACCTCCATACCCATACCAATTAGAACCTCCATACCCATACCTTAGAAAGCCTAATTAGAACCCGATTTGAACCAACTAAAAATAGAGGAGGGAAAGAGGAGAGCTAAAGTTTATATAGATATCTACAAGATCTAGGGCCTATACCATTGGAAAGTAGAGGTTCAAAACTTTCTAACAATCTAAAATCGCCTAATTCCGAGTTGTACATAAAAAGTTATGGCGAATTGAAGAACGCACAAAAATACAGAAAATCAGGACGCAATCGTAAACAGGATTCAGTATACAATCGTAAATGCAATTGTAAATAGGATTCAATATATAATCGTAAATGCAACTCTAAACAGGATTCAGGATTCAAAATTGTGATGGTAGGATTCAAATCATGGCTACCCCCATCATCCACCTTTAAAATATGTTTTTATCTTTTCTAAGCCCTAGAAATCCTCAAAAACCTTAGATCAAACATTACTTGTTTCTTAGCCTCCATTAGAGCTTAAAAACCTCCCTTAATCACCCCCAACGCTATAAATAGAGGCCTCCACCCACCACTTTTAGACGGGGAAAAATTTCCACAGAGAAAAATTTCTTAACCGACCTAGACAAAGAAAATTTTATAAAAAAGAAGTAGCTTGAAAAATTCTCAAAACAGAGAAAACTCTAGAAAAAATCTCCTCCGTCTCAAAGCTCATACCTTTTAGGTCTTGAAATTCAGGTTCATCCCATACCTCTATACTTCCCTCAATATCATTTTCAAGCCTTAGCCAGTTAGGAATTCTCAGCTCATCCCTCATACCCTCCAACTTTTAAGCCATAGCAAGGTAAAATCCATCTTTAACCTATTTACCTTCGAAAGCTCACCGGAGTTACAATCAAAGAGAAGATCCACGGCGGTGCTACAAGGGCCCGAGGAAGTGCCACTCATTTTTCTCCTTTATATATATATATAGTAGAGATCGCTTACGAGCTGGTTAATCGGGTGTCTAACACCTTCCCGATTGATAATCGAAGTCAAATCTAGCACTTAAGTGCACATGATATTGATTTTGGGTATCCGGGACACCAACAACTCTGGATGGCGACTCTATTTTTTTAGAGAGCATATCGTCGCGGCAAGCCCGCAAAGTCCATAGTTGCACATATACAATAAGAGTTTTTGGTCATAATACATCAGGGGTAAAGTACTTGATACTACGCTAAAAGATAATACTGTCGGTAGTTCATCGATGATGGTCAAACAAAGGGAAGATAATAAAAAAATAATAAAAGAATATAGATTTATAGTTTTAATAGAAGGATAAATTACTAACTATACAGAGATATTAAATTTACAAATAAACAGTATCAATAGAATATATCAAATAAGCATATCTACCAGATTTATAATATTTTAGGGTTTAATTAGTTTTAAATAAAACAAGAATATAGGTTAGATTTTAAAGCTTAACTAGTTTTAAATAAAAGAAGAATATAGTATAGATTTTAGGGCTTAAATAGTTTTTAATAAAACAAGACTATAGTTTAGATTATATGACTTAATTAGTTTTAAATAAAACAAGAATATAGATTATAATTTTAGGGCTTAACCAATTTTAAATAAAACAAGAATATAATCTAGATTTTAGGATTTAATTAGCTTTAAATAAAATAAGAATATAAAATTACAGTTTTAATAGAAGGGTAGATTACTAACTAGATAGATATATCAGATTTACAAATAAACAATATCAATAGAATATACCAAATAAGCATATCTATCAGATGTACAAGATTTTATAGTTTAATTAGTTTTAAATAAAACAAGAATATATATTAAATTTTATACTTAACTATTTTTAAATAAAATAAGAATATAGTTTAGATTTAATAACTTAATTAGTTTTAAATAAAGCAAGAATATAAAATTGCTATTTTACTAGAAGGGTAAATTACTACTATACAAATATATCAGATTTACAAATAAATAGTATCAATAGAATATACCAAATAAGCGGATCTATCAAATCTACAAGATATTAAAGTTTAATTAAGTTTAAAACTCGTCGATGTGCGATCAAACACACTCTACATGATGGGATCTGAAAAGAATAGAAGGATTAATGGGTACCCACTTGTTGAAGCCGTGAACGGTTGACTTAATTTTAGAGAATAATTTTGGTTATAGAGACCAGAGAACTCTTAAAGTTTTATTTATGATGATAGTAAAGTTTTAGATTACCCCTAATTAAGATTTTTCGTAAAAGATTCAAAAAACAAAAGATATTTCTCTCCCGTCCGAAATTACAGTTATACACCTTAACTCGTTTTATCTCTTAAAACGGCCGTAACTTTTAATATTCTTATCGGAATTCGACAAATTATATATTGTTGGAACCGTATCGACGAACACAATGCAATAAGTCAAATTTTGAATCGAAAAAATAAACATAGTAAGATTAAAAAATTTCTAAAAGATTGTGAGTTCCGATATGAAGTGTTAACACCATACACAGTATGATACATCATCCAACATCGTTAAAATAGTCAAAATGAGTCAAATTATTATAGTACCATTTTCTAGTCGTGACCACGTATCTTGTTTTTTAGTCTTACGTTCATGTATTGTTTGGTTATTTGTCTTATCCATTAGTTTTCGATTCTTAATTTTGGTTTAATTTTGTTGATGAGTGTCTTTTAGTTTATGGATTAAGGTTGTGTTAGAGTTGTGTAGACACTCAAATTTGGTCCAAGACTCGATTGACATATACTTTGAGAAAGGCGTGCACCCGAACTTAACTTTTAAAAGCACTTCCGAAACCCTTAGAACTTAACTCCAAACCTTTAGAACTTTTTTTAGACCCTTAGAAATCAACCCTAACCCATAGAACCCTTCCCGAACCTATTTTGAACCAACCAGAGCAGCGGATGAAAAGAGGATTACCAAAGTTTACATAGATATCTGTTAAACCTGAGTCCTATACCATTGGAAAGTAGAAGTTTATAATTTTCCAACGAGCCAAGAATCGCCTGAATCCAAGTTGTATATCAAAAGTTATAGCGGTTTGAAAAATGCAAAAAAGTACATGATTTTACACTTGAGTATATATTACATACGCAAAGCCAATTTGTTTTCTTCCTTTAGAATTGAGCTCGAACGAGCTCTGAACTTTCCAATTTTCCTGAGAGACACTGTTCCTAAGCCTAACATATACTTTATATACGCAAGGCTTAAAATTTTATTTTTTTTGAAAAATGTTAGATTTTAAATTTGGGGTTTGACCTTTTGACCACCCCAAAGTTTGGGGTGAATTTCTTTTGGACTGTTGCACCCCCACTAATTATCTTTTTAACCCTTTTGCCATTTAGAAGACTACCCTATCATCTACCTTATCGAATTGTATTACTACTTAAGTAAGCAATTTTTAATTTTTTTCGCACTTTTACTCTTTTAATTATATCATCCTTGTTATATTTATGAATTATGATTCAATTTTATCCAATCTACATGACGCACCGGGAATTGCGTTGGGCCACATGTACAAAATTTATGACCTAGTCACCAACCTTGGTGAGAGGTGGTCGATCACTTTCAATGCCTACCTGAGATACCACCTTCCAACACCACAATTCTCATGTAGTCACCACATGAGTGTGGCCCACCAAAACTAATTAACTATTTTAAGTAATTATCTATTTATATATTGTTTTATTATGTCTTAAGTCATTTTCTCTTCTTTTTGGTTTAAATTAGCCAAAAAAGGTAATAATTTGTCCAAAATATTCGTATGGGGTGTAAGTCATTTTCTAGTCGGGGGCCAGCGGGCCAGGCTAGGTCTACAAGGCATCTGACCTGGCAGTTGGGTCAGTAGGCCAAGCTTCCAGACCCTAAACAAAATAGGGCAAGTTTCCAAATTGTGTTGTGGGCCAATATTAAGCATCAAAATAGCAAGTTTACTTTTTGTTTCACGATAAGTTCGCAACACGGGCTGAATATAAGTTTCCCAACCCACCGAAGCATATTTAGTCCTGCCAATTTATTTCCTCCGAATAAAAATATATCCAGGTCATCCTACCGACACTGAATTTTATGCTTCGGAGCCATCCTACCGAAATTGGTTTTCAGTTCACGATATAGATCATGCATTGTGAGACGTTTTGGTCATTAAAAAATAAGCGATAGATTAAATCAAACGTTGGAGATTGTGTTGCGTCCCAATCTTTAATATAATAGATCTTGAGTTTATGATCCTATCGTAAAAGGTCATATGTTAATTCCATGTGGCACACTCTCAAAAAGTGAATGTGATCATAGCATATTATTAAATATGGTTCACATTCAATATTTGGGATATGTGCGAGGTATAATGAACATTTGATCGTCTAATAGTAGGCCTATGATGTCAAAATCTATTGCTTGAAAGATTGGGACAAAAAATGATATCTATTGTCTGATTTAAAACAGCCAACAAGTTTTTCCTTTGTTGAAGTGAGGCGATTAATTAACATAAAGTGGTGTGGTAGTAATACCAGCCTTTAAATATCCGGCAAATCTAATTTCGGTGGATATGTATGGGGTTAGCCTCATCCCGATACGATTCTGCCTCCCCGACCCACCATTCGATACAGAGTTAAAGTAAGTCAAACATTGGTTTATATTGGCCCATACGCATCTCATATAGTCAGAATGTAATTCCAAAATGCCATTTAAATAAATTTGAGGTTGGTCTTACTAGCACACCACTTTATGTTACAGCCACCTCACTTAAACAAAGGAAATTGTAATGACTGTTTTAAGTTAGAAGATGGAGATTGCCTTTACCACAATCTTCCACGTAATAGATCTTGAGTTTCATAGGCCTATTATTAGACAGTTAGGTGCTAATTCCACGTGACACACATCTCAAAAAGTGAACGTGATTAGTATACCATCAAACGTAGTTGAAATTCACTTTTTGGGATTTGTCACATGGAATCAACTTTTGATTGTCTGATCGTAGCCCGTGATCTCAACATCTATAGTGTGGAAGATTAGGACAAAAAAAGATCTCCATCGTCCGATTTAGAGTAGCCAACAAATTTTTCCTTTGTTTAAGTGAGGTGATTGTAATATAAAGCAGTGTGATAGTAACACCAACAAATTTTTATTATTTATAGTTTAAAATAAAAAAAGGTTTTTAATATTGTCCAATTTGGCCAATACATATCCAATATATCAGATACGTACCGACTTGGGACTTGGCCGGTGTGTGGGTTTGTATCGATTTTCAAATCCTTGGTTGGGAGATATCATTGGCCCAAAATTATATTTATTAGAAATTTATATTAGGCATATATATATATATATATAGAGAGAGAGAGAGAGAGGCCCGGGGATAGGCGCTCAGGCATAGAGATATCTCTGCGCATATTGATAGGAGCTCGACATGTAGCGCTTCTGTAGCTGATGCAACGATCCCTCCTTTTCCTAATTTAACAGTGCTTTAACCGTGGTTACCACTGAACTAACACTGATAGAATCAGAAAGGCAAGGCGTGGCGTGGCGCTGGGAGTTCGTGCCTGACATATCGATTTTGTCATGATTATATTTGAAAAGACAAATCAGAATACCACCTGATTGCGCTTCCTATACGACGTGCTATTGCGATTTATGATATAATATCATTAATTAAAAGCAACGCATGATATTGTGGTTTTCAAGTAAGAAGCGTTGGCGCTCAAATAAGAAGCGCTGGTAAGAAGTGCTAACGCTCAGATAAGAAGCGTTGACGCTATATTATGTTAGCGCTTCTGCGACGAGAAGGAAGTGCTAGCACTCCGTACATTATAAGAGGCGCCCCAAATTTTGACAGGTAACACACTTTTTGATACGAAGCGCCTCATATTTTGTCAGAACATTAAATGAAGAGCGGGGCGAGGCGGACGGGATTATGGCGCCTGACATCGTATAGTTCAATGGCCATCATTCTCATTCGATATAAATATTTAAGGCGGGAATTTTATGAATTAGAAATTCACAAATTACTTCTCGCCTTCACCCTCCTAATTTTCATCTTCGTAGAGCGCAACCCTATTTTTGCATCTAGTAACAAGGTGAGTGTCATTTTATTTTCGTCTTGTTTTAAAAATATCAAATAGAAGTGTCATCCCTTTCATAAATTAAGCGTTTGCGCCTCATATATGGGCGGGGACGCTTCACAGCTCTAGCTTTTGGAGCGTCAGTGCTCCAACATTTGAGGCGCTTGCGCCTGTACATGAAAGTGACGTCTCTCCTATTATTACTACTTTCTTCTCTAAACTTCTCCTTTTTCTATGTCACATATTTTCAAGATGATTCTCAAGACCTCTACTGCTAAGTGCACTGTCGGAAAGTGTTGGGTCATTTATGACGCGACATCTGAGGGGAGGAAAAATCTGCTTAATGATTCGGTATTTAGTGTATTCTATGGCTCCAAAGGGCGTGATAAGCATCAACAACCTAATGGACGCAATCATCAAGTTCTAAGACCATGCCAACGTTTAAAATTTTGGGACTGACAAGTTTGACATTATCAAATTTCGGGCCCTTGATTTTGCCTTGATAACTGGTCTTCAAATGACCGACCCTGCTAGTTACGCTCCGAAGGCAGAGATTTCAGAAGAACAAACCATTAGATATAAGTTTTTCAGGGGCATAAAAAATGTCAATCGGGCACACATCGAAAATGAAATTGAGAGTCTTGGGCAGGATGTTGACGACGACTTTTGAAACTATGTCTGTTGTTCGTCCTCACTACCGTCCTCTTTCTAAACACAAAATACACCCTTGAGAACCCCCACCTCGACCTCGTTGACGACCTCCCCAATTTTAATGTATATCCATGGGGCCGTTACGCGTACAATCATCTTCTAATGTGTGTAGACAAAGTGAAGAGGATGAGGGGTATAGCTGAGAAAGCAAAAGGAGAGTGTGTTTACAATATTTACGGATGCACTATTGCCTTGCAGGTAATGTAGTCTCCCAGAATTTCCTATTTTATTTCCTACGAAGCGCGGATGATTACGAAAGTCATCAAATATTTATTTTATTTTTCTCATATTTGGGCGTACAAGATTAATAGTAGGTGCGCCCCCACGCATGGTTGCTGGCGTTGTTCAATTTCGAAGGATGCTGAAATAGGAAGCAAACGATAAAACTAGGAAATTGTATATCACGAACTTCGAGCAGGAGGTAAATTAGAAACGAGGCGATATCGCATCCAAATATAAGTGCTATCGCAATAATGTAGAAGTACAAACGCTTCCAAATGAAGCAATGGCGCCTCTAAAAGACGAGATTCGCTTCTAAATGAGGCGATGACGCCTCTAATCTAATACGAGCGCAATCACATCCAAATATAGGCGCTATCACTGCAATATAGAAGTGCAACCTCCTTCAAATAAAGCGATGGCACCTCTGAAAGATAAGATTCGCTTCTAAATGAGGCGATAGCGCCTCTAATCTAATACGAGCGTAATCGCATCCGGATAGAGGCGCTATCGCTGCAATGTAGAAGCGTAACCTCCTTCATATGAAGCGATGGCACCTTCAGAAGATAAAATTCACTTCTAAATGAGGCCATGGTGCCCATAACACTAGCACAATCGCTACGAAAAGAAGCGAGGATGCTTCTATAACGAGCGCAATCGATTCTTAAAGAAGTGGTCGTGTATTCTCATATTCTTAATCAGTTAAAAATAATATAGAATATCTATCATCTTGTAAGCCGTCGGAGGCCGACAACTGGAGGCCACACTTGTTGAAAGCACCCTGCCTGTGGTAGAAGTCGTATTAAGAATAGGGGAGAGACTTGCAGAATCGGGTGTAGGACAAATGGTTCCTCCCATTACTATGCGGAGGAAGAAAATGGATATTAATGTTATTAGTGTCTCAGACGAGGAAGGGGTAAAGGAAGAGGAAGAAGAAGAAGAGGCAGCAGAGGAAGAAGAAGAGTAAGAAGAAAATGATGAAGAAGAAGAAGAGGGAGAAGAAGTAGAACCCAAATTGTCATTCTGTGAAATAGTGGATTGATGAAAAATGAAAGCAGTTTGCTGATTCAAGAATTGCAGACTGTGAGAGGTCAATCGACAACCTCCATATTAAGATTGTTCAGTTGGAACATGAGAACGAGCAACTGAAGGTAAAGGCTCTTCAACTCGAGCAGGAGAACCAGAAACTGAAGGTAAAGGTTCTAAACTATGCTGGAAATATGTTGAGCTTGACGAAGCATAGACGCTTCCCTATGATGCATTGACGCTTCGACTATGAAGCGCTGATGCTTCGACTATAATGCTTCTACAGGAGGCGACAATGCTTCTCTATGATGCGTCGATGCTTTGGACATGAAGCGCAAATGCTTCTACATGTTAACTATTTTTTAAATATGAACTTTTATTTTTATCATATTACAGGTCTGCAGTGTGGAGGAAAGTCAGGTGGGCCTCGTTTGAGGTTATATCTCTCAACGCCAAAGGTCTGTCACCGTCCGAACTCGGGGCGACTTGCATCGCTTGCCCGAAGGGATGATACTGCCCCTGAGCCCCAACCCCAACCACGACCCCACCCACAGCTCAAACCCCACTCACAACCCAATCCCCAGCCCAAGCCCAAGCCCAAGCCCAAGCCCCAGGCTCAACCCCTACCATAGCCCCAGGCCTAACCTCACGCACAACCCAATCCCTAGCCCAACCACAAGCCCCAGGCCCAACCACAGCTCCAGCCCCAACCAAAATCACAACCCCAGGCCTAACTCAAACCCCACGCACAACCCAATCCCAAACCCAACTACAAGCCCCAGGCCCAACGACAAGCCACAGGCCCAACCACAGCTCTAACCCCAACCAAAACCACAACCTTAGGCCCAACCCAAACTCCACGCACAACCCAATCCCCAGCCTAACCTCAACCACATCTTCAGCCCCAACCAAAACCACAGCCCCAGGCCCAACCCAAACCCCATGCATAATCTAATGCCCAACCCAAACCCTAGTCCCAACCAAAACCACAGCCCCAATCCCATTCACAACCCAACCCTAGCCCAAGACCAAGCCCCAATTCCAACTAAAACCACAGCCCCAGCCTCAATCCCATGCACAGCCCATCCCCAGGCCAAGCCCTAGCCCAAGCCCCAGTCCTAACCAAAACTACAACCCCAACTTCAATCTCACGTACAACTCAATCCCCAGCCCAAGCCCCAGGCCCAATCCCAACCATAGCTCCTGCCCCAACCAAAACCACAACCCCAACCTCAATCTCACGTACAACTCAATCCCCAGCCCAAGCCCCAGGCCCAATCCCAACCATAGCTCCAGCCCCAACCAAAACCACAGCCCCAGGTCCAACCACAATCCCAACCACAGCCCAAGACCTAACCCAACCCCACCCACAGCCCAAGCCTAATCGAAAGTCCTGCTTCCACCACCACCACCACGAGGGTCCACAACCCAACCTCTTACAAAATAGAAAGCCCATTCTCAACAACAATCTCTACCTCCTCCACCACCACCACCACCGCCTACTTCGAGGAGAAGTGAGAGGACTCGGGCTAAAGGCCTCCCGAATCCATCCTTGCAAAGTCATTCTAAAAGAAAGGGAGAGTTGGTCTCCTAATCCCGTAAAAAGAAGGCAAAAGAGGTGAGTTTACTGGTCGCTGATGCACCACCTCCGACCTATATGAATGCTAAAAATATGACTCTGATTTCGGTCTACACCAAAGACTCTTGGGTAGGGGCTTCGGTTATCGATCGGAAAGGTGTTAGGCACCTGATCAACCCACTTAACGCGGTCTCTACTTATGGCCAAAATAAAAATAAAGTAAAAGAGAAAAAAATGGCTTCCTCTTGCCCAAATGGGCTTCCAATCCTATTTGTGCCCCTCCGTTCCTACCGAAAATTTGGTGGCGTAACGGCAAAAATGGGGGGGATGAGAAACGCTAAAAAGAGATAGGAGAAGAAAGGGGAGAGCCGAAGCCCTCGGGCCCTTGTAGCACCATAGGAGAGCCTTACGTGGCTTACTTTGATGAGCTCTTAAAGGCTTATATGATGAAAATATGAATTCTAACTCCTAAGGCTTAAAGCTAAGAGGTAGAGTGAGGGGTCTAGGGGGTAACACACACCTAGGCTAAGGGTTTTGGATGCAAGAACAAGCTTGAAATGAGGTTGGAAGATTATGAAATTTAGGTGAAAATGGTGCATAAATGGGAGGAAGAACTTCTCACTTTGAGCTCTTTCTCTCTTAAGCAAATTTCTCAACCCCTAAACCAAGGGGTAGTGGTATAGGAAATGGGTGGGTTAGGAGGGTGTTTAGATGCTAATCAAGATTAAGAATTAGGTAATCTAACATCTAAGGTTTCCTAGGATTTTTGGAGCCTTAAAATGTGTGAGAAGGTCCTCCAATGGTGGATGATGGGGTGAAGCTTTAAGCCACTTAATGGGTTACAAATAGGGTGTAAAAGGGTGCAACAGAACTATCAAACACACCCCAAAGGTCAAGGTGGTCAACAAGTCAAACCTTAATCATGAATTTTGGGACAAAAAGATAGAGCTACTGCTCATATGCCTGGCGCAACTAATAGTTGCGCAAGGCAAATGCACAGTAAAATAGTGCTGAACAGTGGCCTGAAAGTTGTTTCGCGAGGGTGGGGTCCACTTTAATATTGGCGCAACTATTAGTTGTGCCAGGCTTAAATTCCGGGAAAATGGCCTGGCGCAACTAATAGTTGAGCCAGGCAAAATTATAACTGGCGCAACTATTAGTTGCACCAAATCCCAAGGGAGGCCCTCCTGAAATTACTTTTTTACCCTCTGGGTTCGGACCGCCATATCTTTTGATGTATAACTCCGATTGGGGTGATTCTTAGACCGTTGGAAAGCTATTGACTTCTACTTTTTAATGGTATAAGATTCGATTGTAGTAGAAGGCTATAGCTAGTTCTAGTGTACCACTCCTTTTCCAAGGCTCAGAAGGTTAGGTTTAGGTTCAGAACGGGTTCTAAGGGTTGGTTGATTCCTAAAGGTTCGGGGCAGGTTCTTAAGGGATCTAGGGTAATTCCTAAGGGTTTAGAGGGGTTCTTTAAGGGTTCTAAGGTGGTTTCTAAAGGTTCCATACATGTCATCAAAAGCTCGAAAGTGCACCTTTCTCGAAATGTGTTCCGATTAGGCCTTAGGCCAAATTTGGGTGTCTACAGATGCCCCTCTTTGGTATCCGATCACTAATAATCGAATGCCAAAGAAAAGAGACATTCGAAGAGGCCCAAGGCATTACTGACGGGTCTGCTGTATTCAGAATGAACTTCAAACATCAGGTGAGTAACCTGGTGAGAAAATGAAAGCCCTGTATGTCGGGAAAAACATTCGTCTCTCAAGATAATCGGTCCCCAAGCACTTAGCAATATTATTGGGCATAACCGAGGTGAAATAAGTTGCGAAAGCTCAATAGCTCAGAAAAATGTTCGCTTCTCGAGTTGCGAAAGCCCGTTAGTAAAGAAAAATGTTCGCTTCTCGAGATGATTTGAAGGTGATTGATGTTCGAGATTTATTCTGAATACATCAGCTTCGCAAGTAAGAGGGGCAATCAACCCACACTCAGAGATAGGTGCAAAGCAAAAATACGTAAGGCTCCACAGTTTGCGTCCAATCCTATGAGGCATTTGATTGCCCCATCTGACTATTCACGAGTGCCTCTACTGAAAGCAAGGTTCGAGGTCTTTGGGCGAACCCATCGATCCCGAAATTTATTTAGCATGACTGCTTGAGCAAAGTGAATAGATATCACAACACTTTTTGGGAGGACATGCCATTTTCGAAAGCATGCCCTAGATCAACATGACTTAGAGCCTCCAGCTTCAACTACCTTGAACAGATCCAACCAAACATTGAGGTGTCTCCCTAAAGGGACATCCAATCCTGGTCTCTGCTGATAATGATCATAAACATCAACTAACTATGCATAATCATGAACCCATCAGGGGCAATAAGCAACAACAAAGGCGATGGAAGCCCCGACCCGGACCCGCCCGAGTATAATTTATGAGGACAAATGACCATCATACGAATACCGAGACGCATGGCATACACTTTATAGGGATATTGCTGCCCATACAAGTTTTAAGCCTGCAGAAAATAAAAGGGGAAATGAACCCTTCAGAATGCAGGGTTGCACATAGTTTGATTGATACGTAATCTCATTCTTAACAGGTCAGTTTCGATCAACAATTGACCTTTTCCAACGGAAAATCTAAAGCTTAAGACACTTAACTTCATGTGAATCCAAAACCGAGCGCTCATTGCAAAGATTTAGTAGTGGAGTCGATTCGATCGAAACATTGACTATTTGACTGGGACTGACACCGTTGCTCCTACTTTACAACAGGATCTAAAGATCCGAGGCAAACATCAGACTCAGGACTTTAATATGGCACAACTGCATTGCTGATAAAACATTGACATTTTACTGCCTTATGCTTGTGCGTCTCTGCGAGGGAATACAAATCTGTTTTTATTTTCGTGGTTTTTCTATTATTATTTTTTGGATTTTGAAGTTGTCATTTTATGTGATTTTTGGATTTTTCAAACTATTATTTTTTGGAATTTTCAAACTGTTATTTTTGGATTTTAAAAAAAAAATTCAAACTGTTATTTTTGGAATTTTCTGATTTTTCAAACTGCTATTTTTTTGGAATTTTTTTATTTTTCAAACTGTTATTTTTTGGTATTATTATTATTTTTTTGAACTATTATCTTTTGGATTTTCTCTTATTATTTTTATGTGAATGTGAATGGTTTTGGCTTTTTCTGTGGGGCTTTTATCATATTTTTTGGATTTTTTTTTCACATTTTCCTGTGTGGGATCGGGATGACGATTGATCTCGGCCCTCTTTTATTCTAGCACGGCTTCCCGGGCAAGTCGAAGGAAGATCAAAATGTCGTCCTAGGAGCGCGTGCATCTGCTGGGAGTGAGAAAAAAAAGCAAACAAGAGGCGCGTGGGGGGAGGGGGGCTTTCCTACTTGGCCCGTACCAGGCCCAAGGCCCGTCCTAAGTGCTTGGCGCAAATTTGCCTAGTGCAACTACTTGGCTGGGGACCAATTTAAATAGCCCGGGCTCAGGCTGTGGGGTTTTATTTTTAAATTTTCTCCCCCTTTTTCTCTTAAAACAAAAAATCGACCCCTTTTAGGGTTCCTTTACATTGCATCTACGCGTGCTTCATTGCCGTTATTCACTCTCGTTAATCGATCGCCGTCTTGCGCTAGATCAAAGACCTCATTTCTTTCAAAAGGTAACCATTAAAACTCTTCTTTTGATTGATTTTTCTTGCTTTTTCTTGCAAATGTGATCATGATCTTGCACTTTTTGGATGAGTAGTGGTTTATTTTTGGTTGTGGATATATTTATGGATGGTGTGTGGATGATTTCTTAGGATCAATGCCCTATTTTTATTATTTTATGAATTTATCGGTGCCTATATGTTTTGTTTGTTTTGTTTTCTTTATTTTTTTTTAAGGAATGGATGCATTTTTTGTTGGTTTTCTTTATTTTATGGGCAAAAAGAAAGGACTCTTTGTTGTTTTTTTTTCTTTTTAAAAGAAGGGTTTTTTTTTTGGCTTTTGACTTTTATAGCATAAAGAAAGGACTCTTTGTTTGTTTTTTTGTGTTTTTTTTTTTATATATATAAAGAGGATTTTTTTTCGAGTTTTAATCGATGATTTTTTTTGAAGCATAAGGACCCTCTCTTTTTTCTTATTTTTTTGTTTTTGTAAACAAAGTAAAAGGATTTTTTTGGTTTTGATTTTTTGAAGTATAAGGGCTTATATATATATATATATATTATTTTATTTTATTTTTTTTGTAAGCAAAGTAAAAGGATTTTTTTTTGAAGTATAAGGACTTTTATAAATATTTTTTATTTTTGTAAGCAAAGTAAAAGGATTTTTTTGAAGGTTTTGATTTTTTGGAAGTACAAGGACTTTTATATATTATTTTTTGTGAACAAAGTAAAAGGATTTTTTTTTTAAGGTTTTGATTGATTTTTTTTATGATGATGATTTTTTTTTAAAAGAAAATTTTTGTTGCATGTGTATCTTTATTTCCGAAAATGAATAGGGAAATGGTGAGCATTCTTACCTCCCCTTTGACGCATAGTATATCATGGTTCTTTGTCATTGACTTGACCGGATGTGATTGCCTTTTGTTGCCCTAGCATGTCGGGCGATGATGAGCATATTCCTGAGGAGGGCCATGAGGAAGGGCCTGAGATAGTATACAGACCGTGGGGGGAGCAGTTCCTCTGGGTAGAGAGAAGAGCTGGCCTATGGCTCGAAATGCAGGGCGAGGTTGCCCGAGTCAGCCTCCTTCATCAACATCATACCCATATTTCAAATTTTGGAATAGCGGGAAAGGTAAAAGATAGGTTCAATTTATTTCCTTTGTGCAGCTTTGCTTTACTTCTGCGATCTGATGCGCATTTCTTTGGGTGGAGGACCTGCCCAATATTGTATTCCGCGGGGGGTGGCTCGATTTTCAAGACTTCTACCTCTATATCCCTCTCGTAGTGAAGGTCTTGTTGGTGCAAGTGGGTTTTGGGGAGTTTCTGTCCTGCCCTGCCATGAGGGCTGATGCCGCCTATCTAAAGGCCTTGATCGAACAGTTTCGCCCTGAGACGATGACCTTCCATATGCTGTACGCCGAGATGACCTTGACGCACGTCGATTGGGCAATGATTATGGGTATCAGGATAGGAGGGATACCGATAGCCGACCTCGCGGTGCCGAGTAGAGAGGATATCATCTGACTGATTGGGGCCTATCCCCCTCGTAGGCAGATGCATGGCACTGAGGTCAAGATGACCTGGCTGACTGCACTTTATACACCTGATGAGTTAGTGGATCTGGGTCAGCCAGACAGGGTGCTCTATATCACGCCAGAGTGAGCGATCGTCTTAGCCCGTATCACTCTCCTGGTCTTGCTGGGTAAGACCCTTTTCTCCAACGCGAGCGGTATGCATGGCTGATGTATAACCTGGCTCGGGTCACAACCGGTGATTCCAAATCTGTTGTTGGCTTTTGGGCTGCCTTGGAGGTAACCCCTCATTCCTTCGCTTTTGCCCTTTCCCTTGAATGATCTTTATATGCTACTGACCTACTCTTGTGCATTGCCCTTTTCAGGTATGGGGATACCATCATTTTCACCCTGGGCGCCCGCTTCTTTACTCGAAAGAACTTACCTATCCTCTTCTTAGCAACTGGAATCAGACCCGGCGCCGTGACGTAGGCTTGAAGCACCTGGAGATGGGCTTGAGGTCCCAACTCGACTTGATGGTTCCTGAGCAGGTAAAACTCTTTTTCAACCTTGTTTGTTTTGGCTCAGAAATACTCTTCTATTGACGTGCTACCTGTTTGGCCACCTTTTGACTTGGACAGATCCTCCACGACCCGTACCTTGCGTCCCCCTTCTGGGATCGGGCAGCCGTAGGCCCCTCTCGCTTGTTTAACAACTGTCACGTCATTTTCTTTTATGGTGTGTGGGCCAAGTTTTACTATTTGGGGGAGCGGGTCGTGCACCAGTACCAGGGCTATTATGCCATACCTGTGGACCCTCTGGCAGACATTTGGAATCCTGTTGGCAGCATCGAGGAGCTCACGGCGGCCTTTCTCAATAATGGGCTCCCTATCCATGCTCTCCATGTGCCCGGGGACTATCATGTTTGGTTTGAGTGTCTGCCGTATCGATTTATCTTGCCGTACCTAGCACCAATTTCCTTGCATTTGGTGGCCCACTCGGTCAGGTAATTCTTCTCACCTTGGATTAGTTCCCCTTATGTCTTAATTCAGCCTTCGTCCCTTCTAAGCAGATCTTTATTTTATTCACAGTTTCTTCCAAGAGATGATTCGGATGGCGAAGGCGAGACAAGTGCGACTGGTACATCAGGGGTAGATCCCTCCAATGCTGGCCCTTCTGGTGCGGATCCCTCGGGCGAGGGCTCTTCTGATGTTGGTCTGTCGGGTACCTCTCATGCTGGTATCCCTGGTGGCAATCCGCCCATGGTTTACAGGACCTTCCGATGCCTGGATGATAGACAAGCGCGGCTCTCTGCTAAAGCGGCCCGTGTCCCTCCTCTCGAGGTGATCCCAGTGGTAAGTCTTCTGACGACCCATCTCTTTTTGTTTCGGTCTCCTTTTGCACATGTTTTATGATTGCCCTGACAGCTGATATCGGATCTTTCTGAACGTAGGACTTTAACTCGGCTATGGAGTATGTAGCGTATCATCGCCACATCGCAGAGCTCAGGGAGGTGGAGACAGTGAGTACCCTGCAGCTTTGCTTCTCCCTCTTGTTTCATTTATCATTTGTCCCTCAATTGGTCATGATTTCTGATTTCGACTGTGCCTTGCAGCGTGCTCATGCCAAGGAGTGGTGCTCTTTGCTTAGTAGGATTTCACAGGCGTGGTCCCGGGTGGGGGATATGCGGACTTTCCAGAGCTCCTCTCCTCATAGGAAGAAGTCCAAAGGCGCGGGCAAGGAATAGGCTTTAGTTTCTGCTTTAAAACTCCGTACTCTTGGGATTGGATTTTGGTTTTTTAGACAGTTTGGGATGGATGATGTGACACTTTGGATATATTTTTTTTGAAAATATTTTTAGTGCTTTTGTCTTGATTGTATGCCATGGCTTCCTTGTATCATATCTGTTTTTGTGCAGGACGTGTTTGCCAAATGCTCTCAGAAAGCAACTTTTTGGGTCGCATGCTTTGATGTAGGATCAATCCTGCACATACACAAATTAATTTCCAAACCGTTAGTAATCGGATGTGTATATATATATATAAAGCAAAAGGGGTGAAAGTCCCCCCAATTAGGCCTCGAGATGGCTGAGGAGGGGGGATCTTTAGTTTGGCGCAACTATTAATTGCGCCAGGGTAAATCCCAGGGAATTTGTACTGCCACAACTAAGAGTTGCACCAGCCAAAAATGTGGACAAAAATGCACTAGCGCAACTAATAGTTGCGCTAGGCTTAATCTGGGGAGCTGTGGTCCTTATTTATTCAAGGCAGCTAAAAAATCTTCCCTTTTCTGTTTAGCTTAGCCCCTTTGATCGATTCTTTTTGCTCTTGCTTTTCCAAGGCGGGTCCATTACCATACATCAATTTTTATCTTCTTAAAAGATCTTTATACATCTATGGACCCGCTTTCCAGCCCTCCCTTATGTGGAGGGCCCGGAGCCAATTTACCCCTTCCTTGGGCTTGGGGCCCAAATTTCTAACAACTTGGGTTGGGAGTTTGAATGAGAGTGAGCTCGCCGACTTGGAGCGCATTGGGATATCCCGCCTTCCTTTCTTGAGGTTCCTCCATGGTGGGACCTTCTTCATGCCGCCGCTTCATTTTGGGATGCAAATTTTCATGTGTTCCGTTTTGGGAAGCGGGAGCTAACCCAACCCTTGAGGAGCTATCTAATCTATCTGGGTTGAAGCTTCATAGGGGACTCGCAAGAGTGACGCCACGACAAGCCTCATTGGAGGGCCCACAAGGTGTTCGCTAAAATTCCTCAAAGAACTTTTCGGTGACGAAAGTCTCCGAAAATTGTCAGTTAGGAACATTTTCAACGCAAAATCCTTACCTATCGGTCTCATTTTAGAAATCCTTTTCTTTACCGGGGGGAGAGCTTCTCCCTGGCCATTTGCGATATTTTGACCGAGTTGGAGGCAGGCCGATCCATGATGCATTTGGTGCTCGTCGAGCTGTTTCGATGCCTTTATTCATTTGCTTTGGGCAAGGTGGAAAGCCTTCGGGGGTGCCCCTTGCTACTTCAGGTTTGGTTGTGCGAGCACCTCACTATCTTGGGGCCTGTGCCCCGCTTTTATATTGTCCGAGGTGAGGCGGCTCAGTGTATTTTGGGTAGGTGCCACCTGCTTTCACAGGGCGATTTGTCAGTTCTGAAGCTTGGTTAGCCAATGCTGAGTTGATATGAAGGCTTCCTTGGTTGGACCAGACCTTCCCAGTAGTTCGCTCTAGAGACCATGAGGGCATCACCTTCCTAGGATTGACTCGCAGCACCTTCTGCTTCCCATTCCGGGTGTTGCATTAGTTTAGTTGCTCTCAGCAGGTGCCTTGCGAGGCCAAACCCCCTTTATGCGACTTGATCTTTTCTAGGGGGTCCTCTGGAGACATAGATCGAATCGCTGCTCTTTGGGAGATGCGTCAGTCAACGCTAATGTGTGATATGGAGCAGAGAGATTTGGTTCAGTCTTCTCCTAGGTACGAGGCCTGGCTATCAACCGAGCAACCTATTGCTGGTGGTCCGGATTCAGTAGAGATCATTGACACTGGAGACCCCTGGCCAAAGAAAGAGACGGTACTTCGAGCCCGCATCGAGCTACTGGTGGATGAGAAGAGGGTCCTGCATGAGCTTTTGGCACAGGAAAAAGTCAGAGCAGAGATAGCGGGGAGCTGCTGATTCTCCTCGAAAGAGGTACAAAAGCTTGCATGGTCGCTGGTTGACCGAGCGGAATGTCCGAGAAGATGACTTTCGTGTTGAGATTAGCGCATTGAAGCACGAGCTGGGCTGCTAACTCCTTCCTGCACACAACTTTTTGCACAGATCAAATATAGAAAAGGGGCATAAAAACCCCTTTTTTGTAAAAAAGAGAAGAAAGAAAGCTAGTTATCACACCGGCTATTTTTTGGGATGTGGTGCAAGCGATGCATTTTGTAAAAAAAAGGTAGTTTATTATATACATCTACGTAGACTTTTTTGTCTCTTTGTTTTGTGCATTTTCTTTGGGTGCGGTGCCTTAATCACTGGGTGAAACCTTGTGAAACCCTGGGTCCTCTTTTGAGCATGGTCGAACCCCTTTTTGAATGGTTGACTCTGAGAGAGTTTTAACAGTTTTACCAAGGCCGGAGCGTCAATCCCTTTGGACTGAGTCAAACATTTCTCCTTACCTTGAGTCATATGTTTGACAACGCAGTTTTACAAAAATAATTCTGGTCGGGACTCGATTTGAACTAGCATGAGTGGCCCAAAAAAGGGGGTCAGGGAGAGTAACCAAGAGGGCTCCTTAAACATTAATCAATAGTCATTTCAAACCTTTCTTCTTCTTCTTTTTTTCTTCTTTTTTTATTTATCTCCTTTTTTACCCGTGGCGCCCTTTCGGGTTTTCACCACGTCCATGGGTTTAGCTCTCTTACCCCAAGCGCCCTTTCGGGTTTTCACCTGGTTCGCACAAACTCGTTGTATTTACTCATGGCGCCCCTTCGAGTTTTCACCACGTCCATCTTGCTTTGAGCTTGTATTTTTATTTTACTATTATTATTATTATTATTTTAACAACCACGACATAGACGTCGATCCCATCATAGCCGGCTGGATGGGGTTCTGGTGTTGTCTCACAACTCGGCTTGTGTTGACTTAACAGATATTATGACTGTTTGTAAACCTAAAAGAGGACTTTCTTCAGGGTATAGCTTGGCCATGGGTTAGGTTAGGATTTGAAGGTATGCTAGGCTAAAAGGGCTTTCTTGATGCGGCTTCAGTTTTCTCAACATACTTTCTTCCTTGGGGGTTTTCACTGTACATACCCCGTGATTCTTCTATTTTTTTTCTCTTGTTCTTTTTGCTCCATTTCAGGCAATCTCTTTTTGAGGTTTTGATAGTAACTTTACTTTTCCTTTTTTCTCTCTTTTTTTTTTCTTTGTATATGTACACACTTTTTCTTTTCCAGGAGAGTGGTTTATTGAAAGAAAGGCCTAGGCTTGAAATGGGGTAGCAAAGGATATCATCTTTTTAGAGATGCTTTTTGGCTGCTGTGCTTGAAATGATGGCCTCTTTTGGGTGGTTCTTAAGCAGTCACGCATCTGTTGCACCAATACTTACCTTATCGCAATAGACTAAGAGTAGAACCGTTGGACGTATCCAGCATTGATGGGCTCAGGAAGATGGTCTCCGTCCATGGTGGCGAGGCGGATAGCGTATCCCGATAGCACCTCTTGAATGACGTAAGGTTCTTCCCAGCTTGGCTTGAACTTCCCTCTTAGATCGGCATGGAGGGATAGGAAGATCTTCTTTAGCACAGTGTCTCCTACCTTCAGATCTCTATCGTGGATACGTTTATTATAAGAGCGTGCGATTCGCCATGAGTAAACTTGAGTATGGCATAAGGCTAGGAGTCTTTTCTCATCTAATAAGTTCAATTGGTCAAAGCGGGATCTCTCTCTCTGCTTCGGGTAAGCCTGATTCCATGAGGATTCAGAGCGAGGGTACCTCAACCTGAACTGGTAGGACGACCTCGATTCCATACATAAGAGAGAATGGTGTTGCCCCTGTAGCGGTATGGATGGACGTTCTATAGGCCCACAAAGCAAATGGCAACATCTCGCTCCAATCTCGGTAAGTGACAACCATCTTCTCAAGGATGCAGACGACCGTCTTGTTCGCACCTTCTGTGGCTCCATTAGTTTGAGGCTGATAAGATGACGAGTGATGGTGCTTGATTTTGTATTGCTCACAGAAGGCTCGGATGTGCTTATTCTCAAAGTTTGTGTCGTTGTCTATGATGATATCTTTGGGTACTCTGAATCGGAACACAATATTATTCTTGAGAAACTTCTCGACGTGACTGGCCGTGATGTTGGCATATGATGCCACTTCCACCCACTTGGTGAAGTATTCAATGGCGACAAGGATGAACTGATGCATGTTCGATGCTTTCAGATGAATCATTCCGACGACTTCAAGGCCCCACGTGGCAAATGGCCAAGGAGTGGTCATGCAGTGTAGATCGATGGCAGAAGTGTGTATCAGACTGGAGTGTTCCTGACACTTGTAGCATTTCAGAACATGTTTACAGTAATCTAATTCTATAGTGGTCCAAAAGTATCCCTGCTGTAGAATTTTCTTGGCGAGCATGTGACCGCTGACGTGGGCTCCACATACTCCCTCATGGATCTCCTTCATGATATTGATCACTTCACTTTCTATAAGGCACCTTAGCAAAATATTATTGTGGGATCGCTTGTAAAGGCATTCCTCGTACATGACGTTGCCTGCCGCTAGACGTTGAATGGTTCGTCGGTCCGTCTTGGATGTACCCTCAGGGAAAGTTAGGGTCTCGAGGAAATTCTTGATATCTAAGAACCAAGGTGGCACATCATCAGGCTTTATAGGTTCCTCAATCTGGAGACAAAAGGTCGGGTCATTCCTTTGCTCAATCATGATCGGCTTCATCTCGACACCATACGGGATTTCTATCATTGATGCCAACGTCGCTAGTGCATCAGCGAAGCGATTCCTTATCCGGGGGACAAATGAGAATGTCATATCTTGGAAGCAAGCTATCAGATCCTCGAGATGCTCATGGTAAGGGATCAATTTCTCATCTTTCTTCTTCCAGTCACAGTTCATCTGGCATATGATCAACTGCGAATGTGAGTTACATTCAGATCGAGGGCCGCCTACAGACCAGTGGCACAAGCTTTGTACTCAGCCATATTGTTAGTGCAAGGGAAGTTGAGCTTGATGGAGACTAGTACGTGGGATCCTTTCAGTGAAATCAGAATGGCGCCAACTCCTTGACCCTCGGCATTTGTTGCCCCGTCAAAGTGCATTATCCAAGATTCTTCTTCTTCCTCAGTATCGTCTTTCGTCATGAACAGAATGTCTTCATCGGGGAACTCCATTCTCAGAGGCTCATAATCTATAAAAGGATTGTCGGCAAGATGATCGGTGAGTGCCTGCCCCTTAATCGACTTCTGAGTGATGTATGTGATGTCAAACTCAGACAATAAAAGCTGCTATCGTGCGGTTCACCCAGTGAGAGCTGGCTTCTCAAACAAGTACTTCAACGGATCCATGCGGGCCAGGAGTAGCACGACCTGGGATAGTAAGTAATGGCAGAGCCTCTGAGTAGCCCATACAAGAGCTAGGCATGCTTTCTCCAGATGAGAATAGCGCATCTCATAATCAGTAAGTTTCTTACTCAGATAGTAGATGGCCTGCTCTCTTTTTCCTGTCTCGTCATGCTGACCTAAGATGCATCCCATCAAGACCTCCTTCATGGAGAGATACATTAAGAGTAGTGTCCCCGGCTCAGGTGGTACCAAAATAGGTGGGTTAAGGAGGTAGCTTTTGATTTTATCGAACGCTGCCTGACAGTCTTCATTCCATTCAACGGGTGAGTTCTTCTTTACTAACTTGAAGATAGGCGTGCAGATTGGAGTTAGCTATGCAATGAACTAACTGATATATTGTATTCTGCCCAGGAACCCTCTGACTTCTTTCTTGGTAAATGGTGGCAGCATTTCAGTGATAACTTTGATTTTAACTAGGTCGACCTCGATCCCTCTCCTGCTGACGATGAACCCCAACAACTTTCCAAACATAGCACCAAAAGCGCATTTCTATGGATTCAGACGTAACTTATACTTTCTTAGCCTCTCAAACAGCTTCTGAAGGTTTACCAAGTGATCGCTTCGCTCCCGTGACTTGGCTATCATATCATCAACATATACTTCAATTTCTCGGTGCATCATGTCGTGAAACAGTGCAGTCATAGCTCTTTGGTATGTTGCACCGGCATTCTTCAGCCCAAATGACATGACACAATAGCAAAAGGTTCCCTAGGGGGTAATGAACAATGTCTTCTCGCGATCAACCTCTGCCATCTTTATCTAATTATATCCTGAAAATCCATCCATGAAAGAAAACATCCCGTGCTTAGCAGTGTTATCGACCAAGATGTCGATGTGTGGCAGCGGGAAATTGTCCTTCGGGCTTGCCTTATTTAAATTTTGAAAATTGATACACATGCAGACCTTTTCGTCCTTCTTCGGCACAGACACAATATTGGCTAGCCACTGCGGGTATTTGGATACCATGAGAAACGCCGCATCATATTGCTTAATGACCTCATCTTTGACTTTCAACATCCACTTGGGTCGAAGACGTCTCAGCTTCTGCTTAATCGGCTTCATATCGGGGTAGAGAGGCAACTCATGCTCGACCAAATCAGTGCCCAGACTAGGCATGTCCTCATACGACCAGGCAAAAATGTCTTGGTATGACTTAAAGAAATTGATCATGCTTTTCCTTTCTTCGGGAGACAGTGACATTCCGATTTTGGTTATTCTGGGAATCTCCTTAGTCCCTAGATTGACGTCTTCGGTCTCTTCGACAACGGGGGTAGGGCCATGCTCAAAGTCGGCAAGTCGGTCAAGGAGCTCCTCAAAAGGGACATCCTCATCCAGACTCGTGATCCCTACCTCTTCTTGTATTTCTACAGGGAAAGGGTCGATTTCACGTGGGACGGGTATTTTGATTAAGGCATCTTTTTGTGGGATTTTATTTGGAATCTTAAAAGACTATTTTTGGGTTTTGTATTTTTTCAATTGTTTTGGGATTTTGTATTTTTTCAATGTTTTTGAGATTTTTGTTTTCTTCGGAGACGAACCCTTGGCAAAGTGGGTTGCTATATATACAAGGTATTGCCTACCAAGGGCTTATTTCACTTTTTATAGGTTTTTTTTTTGGGAAATGGGTGCCAAATATTAGGCCACTCCCCACTTTCAGGGTTTGGGATAAAGATACCCAATTGCGTACCTGAGGGGTCGCTCCTTTACTTGTTTGGATGAAGGGGGCTGACTGATATGGCTCATTGGAGTCAGCTTCCATCATGTTGATCCTTATTTTGTTTGAGATGATGTTCTCAAACGTCAATACCATTTTGTGGTGATGACCACAGGGAGAGTTTGTTCAGGTACTGACCGTCGTTCCTCGAAAAGGGACAACGCGGCCAAATCTATCTCCAAGCTAGGAAGGGTAATGTGGGGATTGGTGGGATGGACAGGGGTTATGGGTCTGTGTGGGGTCAAATGTGTTATCCCATTCTGCTCGATCTTTACGACCCCAACACTGACAAAGGATTCCCTAATGTGCGGCCTAGGGTGAGGTTTTTCTTCTATGTTGATTCCTCGAGCTCTTGCAGTCGTAGCGACCCTGACTTTTTCTTTGGCCTCTCAGACCTCTTCCTCCATGGGCTTGTAACCTAGCCCAAATCTTACTTTCTGTCCCTTGGCCATAACTGGCTCTCTTCTGCCTTGTAGTCTAGGCCCGAGCCCTCGGCCTTTCTGATGGCCCCACTTTTAGAGCATAGTCACCACTGCTACCATACCGCCTCCCATTTTAGGCATGATGCCCTCAATGGGCTCTGGCAGTGTCACTGATACCTCATATTAAAAATTGTGGAGGTCGACGTCCTCAGCGGTGTGTGGCACATCCAACACATTAGGTTTTAGATGCTATTGGCAGCCTTTTCTTTCTCACTATGCCCCTTGCCGATGATCGTGATGATCTTGTGCCCAGATACAAATTTGAGTTTTTGGTGTAGTGTGGAGGGGATTGCTCCAACCTCATGCAACCATGGGCGCCCCAGTAATAGATTAAACGAGAATTTGATGTTCATTACTTGAAATAATACGGAGAAGGTTGCTGGCCCAATCAATAGCTCAAGATCAAGTTCTCCCATGATCTTTCTTCTGGTGTTGTCAAAACTTCGGACGCTAGTTCTCGTGGGTCTCAACATGCATGGGTCCACCCCAATCTTGGTGGCTATTCTTAGTGGGCATATATTAAACGCCGACCCATTATCAATCAAAACCAAGAGAATGGCCATATTTCCAAACTCAACGGTTATGTTTAAGGACTTTGAATGGCTACATCCTTCCTCAGGTAGATCAGTATCAGAGAACGAGAAGGCATTTGGAGCCATCACTTGCCCAATTATTTGTCTGACTTCATCTGGGCTGACTTGAAGTGATACATGAGCATTCTTTAACACCCCTATTAACACTTAGAAATGGAGTGAGGACGTCATCAATAGATCCCAAACGATTATATGGGCGGGCATTCTTCTCAGTTGAGTCTCTAGTATATGTTCCCGACTCATTTTTTTGAAGGGGTTCACAACACTATCTTTCTTCCCCCTCTGGTTGGGCTTGTGTTGCTGCTGGCGCTTCTGGTTACTTCGATATCCTCCCAGACCGCGTGACAAAGTCTACTGCCCCTTCTCTGCTGTTGTCGTCAATATTGACATCTGTTTGCTCGTAGCTTAGCGGGACCTTATGAGGATCATAGATTGGTCCCGAGAGCTGGAAAGGTATGGCCATCGATACTTGAGGTGTATGTACAGATGGCTCCGAAGGTGTGGGCAACACTTGGTTTACTTCGGTGGTGGCAGATTGGGTGGCTAGATTAGGCCAGATGTGGGTGGTGAAGCTTGAGGGTGATGGTACCGGGGGAAGAGGGGGTAAAGGTAGGCCATTGGTAGTTGATGGGTGGTGGAGGATTGGGGGTTTGATGGGCCATGGGGTAATTAATGGGAGTGGCAGAGCTTGTAGGTGGTTGAATTGGGGGTAATGGGTGGGCGCAGGCCATTGATAATTTATTAGCTGTGGAGGATTGGGCGCATGTTGGTTCATTAGATAGTTGATGGGGGTGGTGGTGTATGGTTGATATATATTTATGTGCACATAATTGACGAGTGTGGGTGATGGAAAGTATGCCTTGAGATCCAAGGGCTCGACTTGTCGTGCGGAGCTAGAAAAATAATCAGATAAATTCAAGGGTTCGATCACCCCAATGCTCCTTTCTTCCTCATTCCTTGGTATTGCCGTCACATAACTCTCCCGATCACTGATGTCATCAGATGGGTCAAATCCAAACTCCTCTTCACTTTCTACCATTCCGACGGTGGGTCTAGGACCTGCTCCTTCGGTAGGATGTGGGGGTAGTGGCACCTGGTGAATATTTGCATGTTGAGAAGGTGCAGGGCGGATGATTTTTTCTGCGTCGATCAAATCTTAGATTGCGTGCTTCAATGGGAAGCAGCGATCGATCGAGTGACCTGGACCTTGATGAAAATTACAGCGGGTATTTGAGTCATAATTCCTGGGGATCGGATGAGGAGGAGGTTGTGGTTGACGAATAGTGACTAATCCCTTTTCCACTAATAAAAGTAAAAGTATACTCAGAGATTGCCTCAGAGGCATAAAAACTCGATCATAGGGACCTCTCCTCTGCTCCGGAGTCATTTGCATTCCTTGCCCATTCCCTATTCTCTGCATCTGCTTAGTTCTAATTGGTGCTAGTGGGACTGCTTAAAATTGAAACAGGTTGTATTATTATTGGGCCTGGTATTGGCAATGTTTTGAACATTGGCTCATGTTCTCTTTTCATTCCTTTGTTTTGAAAATCTTCTAACCCCACTGGCTCCACTCGGTACATTTTTGTTCAGGCGCCCCTCCCTGATGGCATCTTCACAGCGATTGGCATTCCTCACTAGATCAGCAAAACTAGACTGTTGCTGATACACCAAAAAGTCGGAGAACACTGGCAGAGTATTCTTAGAAATCATCTCTATCTGCTCATCATCAGGTATTCTATTTCTGACCTGAGCTGCTAGTGCTCTCCACCGCCCTAGATAATCGCTGAAGGTTTCATTCAAGTTATACCTCAGACGGGCTAAATCTGACTTACGCGGCTCAATGTCTATGTTGTAAACATATTGCTCTTAGAATAAGTGGGTTAGATCTTTCCACGTCTTCATCATGGAGGGTTCTAAGGATATGAACCACCTGACGGCCGAACCTGTCAGACTTTTCTGGAAGACTTTTATTAGCAGTCTCTCATCCCCCCCGTATTGGCACATGTCCCCGCAATAGGACTTGAGGTGTGCGATCGGGTTGCCGGTGCCGTTATATTTGTCGAAGACTACATTTTAAATTTGGGGGGCAAGGGGACCTCGGCGAACAAACACAAATTTGTGAAGTCCGTGGCTTGGATTTCAGCACCACCCATTTTCATCAACTGCTTTTGTATTTTATCCAATTGTTCTTTCAGCTACTCTGATTCTTTCGATACAGGGGCTTCTTTCTCAGCCGTTGGTTGGACTTCACTCTGGGCCACCAAGGGGTGGGCAATTATGGGAGGAGGGTTAAGGCTAGTCAATGCCCCGGCATATGCCCCGCTATTCCTAATCTCGTCCTCCTCATACTGCTGGTCGGCATAATGTGCAGCAAATACGGGATTCTCTTGTTGGTGTTGCATGGGTTGGATGGGAATGACATGAGTGGGGGTTGGGTGAGCCCATTGGGGGTGAGGAAAGGTTTGTTGGGTAATGGGATAAATGGAAGTTTAGTTTTGGGGTGGGGCCTGATGGGGCCATTGGATATGGGGGAAGGTTTGGGGATGGCCTTGGGGTGTGGGGCCAGGGGAAAATTGGGTTTGGGGTATGGCATGGGTTTGAACTGGGTGTGAAGGTTGGGCGAAATGTTGGGGGTATTGTGGAAGGTATGAGTGTGGGGTTTGGGCTTAGGCCATGAAGCCTTGGTCATGATAAGTTTGGGCCATGGGCCATTGATGGGTTTGGGCCATGGACCCTTGATAGGTTTAGGTCGTAGGCCATTGGTGGGTTTGGGCCATGGGCCCCTGGTGGGTCTGGTCCATGGGCCCTTAGTGGGTCTGGCCTAGTGGGCCTTGATGGGTCTGGGCCATGGGCACTGGGTAGGTTTGGGAGGTGGGGTACTGGGCCACGGGGCCCTGGGACATGTGGGAAAAGGGGGTTTGGGCCAATGGGCCTTGGGACATGTGGGAGGTCAGAGATTAGGCCATTGGGCTTTGGGGTGTATGTGCAGTGGGGGGTTGGGCCATGGGGCCTTGGGGCAGGTGAGTAATGGGGGTTTGGATGGTGTGGATTATGGGGGGTTGATGGGGGTCATGGGGGAGTGAGGCATGGAGATTGGCTAGGGTATGGGATGGGTTCATGGGCATGGGGTGTGGAGGAGAGGTATTTTGGGAAGCCTTCCATGAGGAGTGGGCTTGGAACATTTCCTTCATCAGGGCCATGGAAGAGGGATCGGATGTGGTGGGTTTAAGGGGTGGTGAGATATAGATGGGGGGGGTGGAGAAGAAATTGGGCATGGCCCCGGTATGATCGGGCATGGCCATGGTGGGTGGTGGGATATGGGGTGGATTGGAGAGTTGAGGTGGGGCAAAGGATGAGGAAGGATTAGGGATGTTTAGGGATGATGATTGGTGGGGTGTGGATGTTCGAAAAAAATCGGACATGGCCTCGATAAAAATGGGCATGACCCGGGTAGATGGGGGGATTTGTGGGGGGTTGGATAGGGCGGAAGTGGTGTATGTGAATGTGGGTGGATTTGGCCTATAGGGGGAGGATGGGAAATGGGGCATGGATGTGGATTGGGAGAATGGGTTTGGGTTTTGTATGGATGTGGATGGAAAATGAGTTGGATTTGGCATGGGCATGGCTTGGACAAAAGATGGAGAATGGGGGGTTGAATTTTGGATATTTTGGGGAGCAGTGGTTGGGAAAATGGGGGTGCTAAATGGGCCGGTAACGGTGAAGGGTGATTGGATGAAAGGGATGGTGGAAAAGACTTCCCCTGAATGGGAATGGGTTGGAGAGTGTGGCGGGGATGTGTCGAGATAGGCATAAGCCGGGTCCACTACCCACGACATTCTACGGGAACAGGTTGGGTAAGGGTGCCTTAGATAAGGCCACAAAATCCTCCTCCTCCTTCCCCTACGGGACGGTGGAGGGCAAGATGATGCCATTGTGCCGGCACCACAAACTATATATATTTTTTGAGTTTTGATTTGCTTTTTATTTTTTAATTTTTGGAAAAAAATTTGAAAAATAAAGGTTTCGAGGCCTTGGAATTCCCTTTTCGGGTGGCTCTCGTATCCTAATTCAAGACCCGCGGCGACGATTCTGACGCACTTTGAAAGAATCGAAGGAGAAACTTCGATCTATTGAAGGCACAAAAATCGAGGTAAATAACCCGATCCCCCGAAATGAGCCAAAAAGAAGTTGCCCTCTTTTGACAGGCGGGGGCATATTGGGTGTCAGAGATGGCGGGGCCCAAACAGAGGCACTAAGCACACTGATCGGGGGACTCGGGAGGTGAAAAAGGCCACAGATTCGGGCTGGTGCTGTGCAGAACAGGCCTGGCACAACTATTTCACGCGCCCAGGTAGTAGGATTCCCTTTTTACACTGGCGCAACTATTAGTTGCGCCAAGGTAAAATTTGAGGATTAAAAGCTAGCGCAACTATTAGTTGCGCCAGTTATAAATTCCAGCTTTTTGCATTGGCACAACTAATACTTGCGCCAGGCTAAACTGGGGCTCCAGATGTGTATGACAGCAACAACCAACACCCAAAATAAGCCTCTTTTTTGGTTTTTGTGGAAGCTAGGCCTTCGGGAACTGAGCTATTTTTTGTAATCGATTCTCTCCTCACCGCGCCTAAAGGATTTGAGTCTGATATAACTCGCTAGCACGCTCCCCAAGGGTTTTAAGCTTTGGAATGGGAACCTACCCGGTATACCTCCGGCGTAAGCGCCTTCTCAGATACTAGGTGGGCTGAGACTTTTCTAGATCATCACCACTAGGGGCTGCCGCCATACTAAGACCCAGGTGATTGTATGTGTGCCTAAACCCAACCCTTTTAAAATCTACCCCGTAAAAGTAAATTAATTAAGCTCCCTAACTTTGTTCAATTTTAAATTTTCAAAATATTTTTTTTTATGAAAGTTTTCTTTAGTTCAAAGACCGGGGGTGATGACCCCGTGCCGCCACTACGAGTCGGCGTCCACTGTTGGAATATGAGTGCACAAGTAGGCCCGCCAATCAGCTAAGGCACTTTAAATGGCTGAATATTAAAGGAATTAAAAGGCAATGCGCAAGTAGGCCCACCAATCAGCTAAGGCACTAAAATAATGGAAAAGTGAAAAAAATTAAGGGACAATGCGCATGTAGGTCCGCCGATCGGCTAAGGCACGTAAATGATAGAAAAGTAGGGGTGAGTAAAATAAAAAATAATACACAAAAAAAATAGCAAAAATGTTAGTAAAATCTACAAAAAATAGCCAAATTTCAAGGAGAAGCTCTACAAGTTGTCCCCAGCGGAGTCGTCATCTGTGCAACCGTGGGATTTTTGACGATCCCGTCACGGCGATGCGCTCGCTCACAAAAATTTAGAGTTACCACCAAGAGCTTTTGGTGTCCCGGGATACCTATATCATTTTTATAAGCACCGAAGTGCTAAAAATATGACTCTAATTCCGGTCCACACCAAAGACTCTTGGGTAGGGGCTTCAGTTATCGATCGAGAAGGTGTTAGGCACCCGATCAATCCGCTTAACACGGTCTCTACTTATGGCCAAAACAAAAATAAAGTAAAAAAGAAGAAAATAGCTTTCTCTTGCCCAAATGAGCTTCCAATCTTATTTGCGCCCCTCCGTTCCTACCAAAAATTCAGCGGCGTAGCGGCACAAATGGGAGGGATGAGAAATGCTAAAAAGAGATAGGAGAAGAAAGGAGAGAGCCGGAGCCCTCGGGCCCTTGTAGCACCGTAGGAGAGTCTTGTGTGGCTTACTTTGATGAGCTCTTGAAGGCTTATATGACGAAAATAGGAATTCTAACTCATAAGGGCTAAAGCTAAGAGGTAGAGTGAGGGGTCTAAGGGGTAACACACACCTAGGCTAAGGGTTTTGGATGCAAGAACAAGCTTGAAATGAGGTTGGGAGATTCTAAAATTTAGGTGAAAATGGTGTACAAAAGGGAGGAAGAACTTCTCACTTTGAGTTCTTTCTCTCTTAAGCAAATTTCTCAACTCCTAAGTCAAGGGGTGAGGGTCTCTATTTATAGGAAATGGGTGGGTTAGTAGGGTGTTTAGATGCTAATCAAGATTAAGAATTAGGTAATCTAACATCTAAGGTTTCCTAAGATTTTTGGAGCCTTGAAATGTGTGAGAAGGTCCTCCAATGGTGGATGATGGGGTGAGGCTTTAAGCCACTTAATGGGTTACAAATAGGGCGCAAAAGGGTGTAACAGAATTATCAAAACACACCCCAAAGGTTAAGGTGGTCAACAAGTCAAACCCCAATCATAAATTTTAGGGCAAAAAGATAGAGCTATTGTTCATATACTTGGCGCATCTAATAGTTGCGCCAGGCAAATGCACAATAAAACATTGCTGAACAGTGGCCTGGAAGTTGCCTTGCGAGGGTGGGGTCCACTTTAATACTGGCGTAACTATTAGTTGTGCCAGTCTTAAATTTTGGGAAAATGGCCTGGCGTAACTAATAGTTGCGCCAGACAAAATTATAATTGGCACAATTATTAGTTGTGCCAAATCCCAAGGGGGCCCTCCTAAAATTACTTTTTTGCCCTTCGAGTTCGGACCGCCATATCTTTTGATGTATAACTCTGATTGGGGCAATTCTTGGACTGTTGGAAAGCTGATGACTTATACTTTTCAATAGTATAAGATTTAATTATAGTAGAAAGCCATAGCTAGTTCCAGTGTACCACTCCTTTTCAAGGCTCGGAAGGTTAGGTTTAGGTTCAGAAGAGGTTCTAAGGGTTGGGGTTGATTCCTAAAGGTTCGGGGCAGGTTCCTAAGGGATCTAGGGTGATTCCTAAGGGTTTAGAGGGGTTCTTTAAGGGTTCTAGGGTGGTTCCTAAAGGTTCCAAACATGCCATCAAAACCTCGAAAGTGCACCTTTCTCGAAATATGTTCCGATCAGGCCTTGGGCCAAATTTGAGTGTCTACAATAAGGAAATTGGCAAGTTACGCTAGAATACTTTCAAAAGTGATGCCGAAATTGCTTTGGTAATTGAGCATCACCACTTTGCTAATGGGGTGTCAACTCTTTAAAATTGAGGGTCAACGCTTTTAAAATAGGGCGTCAACGCTTCAAAATTGGGGCATTAGCGCTTCCAAAATAAGGCATTAGCGCTTTGACAATGAGGCGTTGGCGCATTTAAAATAGAGCGTCAGCGCTTCCAAAATGCGGTGCTCCATTGTATGTCAACAACTGTGTAACTGATATTTTGCATTTTTTATTGATAGACTCATTACCTCCTAGCCCTGTTTCATATGCCCAGCTTCATTTTTCTCCAATTTGCCTTCTGAGATGTAGGCTATCGATGATGCGCCAACCCAAAGAAACAATACTGACTGTGCGGTTTTCATGATGAAATACGTTGATTATTTAAGTAGGGAACTCCAGCCAGTTTTCAAACAGGAAGACATCGAAACTTTCAGGACGGAGATTAGGCATGCCATTAGTACGCACAAGGAAGAGAATTGGGATACCAGTGACGAAGTAGAATCACTTCTAGAAAATTTTTGATATACATAAATATACTTTCACATTTTTTTATATACATAGCATTGATAGATATACAATGTACACTGATCATATTATACGAGAATTTTTTAATATACGTGAAATTACATTTTTTAATTCACATTTTTCTAATTACAAAAATAAACTATACAATTAGTCATATTAACTGTGACTAATTTATGACACTGCAATGTCATCTACTTCCTGTCATCGGGAGGGTAAGAGCAGGAGATGGGGAAGAGGGTGGAGAGTGACAATGGGGTGTAGGGTCAGGGGGGATGTGGAAGACGACTTAGCGTCGACAAGAATGCATCATTATTGGTGAAATTGCCTCTCCTTCTCGGCCAAAATCGCTTCTGCAAAACCACTTTTATTTGGTTGGAATACAAAAAGCTGCTGCTCCAAAATATTTGAAAAGACTATGTGAAAAGAAATAAATAATATTGGAACAGCTGCTACAATAAATAATGTTGGAAAAGAAAGCACGAAAAGACAACACAGTCTTTCAAAGCTCTCGAAATTCATAATAAACGAAAAGCCGCTTAGGTTAGGGAGCATCACCGCCCGTTATGGAATCGATGATGCTTCGAATTAGAAGCAATGACGCTTTGACAATTCTTTCACTGAACTTCATGAAATAAGCTACCTGCCACCGACCCTAGAAATTTATTTCGCAGTGACGTTTCAAACCCTAGCTTTTTTCACTATAACCCTTCCCATACCAAACCCATCGCCTTTCTCCGTCTCCTAGCCCTAACCCTAACCCCATGGCGAAAGAACCAGACCATGACCAATCTCACCATCAAATGTTTGCATCCCCAATGCGAGTTCCTCTACGGGGATGGTGGGTTAGAAATTTACAACAAGAGAGCCGAAAATGTGAAGACCCCGAGACCGATCTCTCCCGCTCCTCCCTTCTTCTGCCTCGGCCTCAACCTCCTCGTCTCCACTGTCTTAGTGTATCTTTTGTGGTATTTTTTCGACAATATAATCCTTGCTCCTATGGATCCTTGCAATCACCTCATCAATGGTTGAATGAGGTAGCCATCTCTCTTGATGGATGAATGGTGGGTTAGAAATTTATAGCAAACTATGAGGATCTCCAATGCAAAACTTTATCGTGTCTAGATTTTTCTAAAGTTAATCTTTTATGTAATCAGATTCTTTGTTAATATCTATAAATATTAATTTTCATATTAATAGAGAAATTATTTTTATGGATATTATCTTAAAAGTTACAGATTTGTAAATATACTGAAACCATTAGCACAAGAAGAGACCTCGCCATCAACCGAAGCGACGACGCTTCCATTTAGAAGCGACAACACTTCTAATTAGGGCTAGCGATTCGACTTAGTGGCATGATTATTAGGGCTATCAGCACATCAAAAATTAGAGATTGCATTAATCTCGTCCTTCACCCTTTGAGGGACGGAAGGCAAAAGAAAGAGTATTATTGGGATATGAGCAGTCACTGGAATAATTAACATTGGATAAGACTAGGCAAAAATACAATAGAATTCACAATTTCTAGCCCCTCGAAATTCATAATAAATGAATCATTTTTACTGGGATACAAACAGCCGCTGTAATAAATAATGTTGGATAAGGCTACTCGAAAAGACAACATAGTCCATAATATCAATGTCCTCGAAATTCGTAATAAACGAACTCTCACTTACATCATGATGCGTCCCCGTCCTTAATTGAAGCGATGACGCTACAAAATAGAAGCGTTGACGCTTCAAAATAGAAGCGATGACGCTTCTACAATCGTCTCATTGAAGCGCTAACGCTTAAAAAATAAGTCATCAGTAACATCATACAGTTGGGCGCTTCTTATCATAATTCGAGAGAACTTCATGGAATAAGCTACCTGTAATCAACCCTCGATATTTATTTCAGAGGTGACATTTTATAGCCTAGCCTTTTCCCTATAAAGCCACGTCTCCTCTCAAAACCTAAACCCCTCCCATTCCAAACCCATCGTCTTTCTCCGTCTCCTAACCTAACCCCATGGCGGAAGAATCAGACCTTGACGAGCTAAGCAGAAGGCTTGATCGAATCCTTGAAAAACAAAGAGCAGAGCTTCTGACTGCAATAAAAAAATTAGAAAAGTCGAAGCGACAGTGACCCATTCCAAACGATGAATCGTCTACTGAGATCCCCCATTTCCATAGACCTTGTTCAAAATCGACTCTTTTTTCCAACTTCTCACCTTTCCCCACTTCTTAAAAATATCACCGTCAAATTCCCATCTCAGTGCAAGTTCCTCTATGATGACGGTGTGTTTGAAGAGGTGAGGCACTGTCGCTAGTAACGACGCTTGGAGTTAACAGTGCCGACGCGTCGATATAGAAGCGACGACGCTTTGATTTAGAAGCACTGACGCTTCTACCAAAATCGTTATATCTAACTAAGGTGTTGTCAGTCCTAACAATCAACTTCTTGCTTGTAACTTATTTTTCACATAATTTATTTTGAATGTAATGTATATATTTTGTTAGCTTATTTGGAGACATGTTATTTTCTTGTCAATCTCTTCATATGCACTGAGGATAAAGTTATACCAAAAATTGTAGATTTAAAATAGTCGCTACAACAAATACAGATTCTTATATTTAGAACCGATGACACTTTGATTTAGAAGCAATGTCATTTCTAACGATAAGTGTCATTGCTAACATCAAACATCGGTGCGCTATGTAATGAAGTTCTTGGACGTGATAGCGCTATCATTTATAGAAGATGACGCTTCGAGAAACGACTTATTGAAGCACTGACGCTTCCATAGAAGTTGGTGGAATATGCAGTGAAGAGCCGCAGCAATACATAATATTTGAAAAGACTGTGCGAAAAGACAACACACTCCACAATTTCAAATCCTCGAAATTAAGAAAAAAATGAAATATCGCTTATGGAAGTAATTGAAGCATCCTCGCAATTAATTGAAAAGTTGCCCTCATATTGAGAAGCAATGACACTTCTATTTAAGAGTGATAACGCTTTTATTTAGAAGCGATGACGCTAACATTTAGAGACTTTGACGCTTCGGGAAACAACTTATTGAAGCGCTGACGCTTCCACAAAAGTTGGTGGAATACGAAGGGCCGATGCAATAAATAAATATGAAGCCCAATTACAAAATCGCTGCGGCGGCAGTGAGCCATGATGGATGACTAGAACAATCTATTTAATGAAGTTGCATAACAAATTGCTATTTAAAGGGCATCATAGCGCTCTAATTTTTTCATCTTTTATTGCTCCTTCGATTAATTATTTTGTCTTCGTTAGCCCAAATCGAAATGCGTCGTTATGGTTTGAGAGGGAGCCACCAGCTAGGACGCCTATGTTTTATCAGTTCCTCTAATGGTTCTGTTATCAACATCTCCGATGACAATGAGCTGGTTGTCGTCCCCGACAATGAGCATGTTGTTCCCCCTCCCCTTGAAGAAGTTATCATCATTCTAGATGATGACCTTCCCGTTATGCTGTCGGTGGTGTGAGACCCAGAGGCCCTTCATCTCCCGGCTCCGGAGCCGGTGCTTGCTCTCCCTACTCTACAGCCTGTTCTTCCTCTACGTCCGCTTCTTCTTCCATCTCCACTTCTTCTTCTGCCTCCACTTCTTCCTCTTCCACTCCAGCCACAACCACCACTACTACCTTCTCCAACTCTACTTTCTTATCTACCACCGCCAGCATAACACACTCCCGGCATCCGCCTACATCTCTACCTCCATTCCCAACACCATTTCTACCTCTACCTCCTCCACTTCCGCCGCCTCCCCCACCCACCGGCTCAGCCTCCCTTTATTCTACCTCCCTTCATTCTCTATCCTTATTCCCCCATGACCACAACCTCCTCATCTCCACTGTGTCGACGTATCTTTTGTGATTTTTTGTTGATAGTGTTATCCTTTCTCTTACAGATTGCGATAAAGGAAGACTATAAAGAAAAAAAAAATTATTTATAAATGAAATCTTTTTGCATGATTATTAAAATCTTTTTACTTGATTTATAAATGAAATCTTCGTTGGTGCTAGGTTGAATCGTACGCGCTTCATACATGTAGTGGCTTCGCTTTGGTAGAAAGCGTTGTCACTCAAATGGGAAGCAACGTCTCTTCAATAGTGAAGTGCTCGTAATTCAAAAAGCAAACCGTGGACGATTCCTTCCCAAAATGCCATTGCTTTTTTTATTTACAGTAATAAACGATGACGCTTCAACTTACAGTCAAATAGTGTCATCGCCCTTAATTCAAGCGCCAAAGCGTTAACACTTCCATTAGGAAGCAATGGCATTTCAGTAAACAAGTGACCACACTTCGAGATTCTTTAAACAAGTGACCACACTTCAATAAACGAAGCACCCATGCTTCGAAACAAGAGCACCACTTTCATATGAGGCGTTGTCTCTTTGGAATGATGATCACAAAAAGTTGAATTCAATCTTAAAATTGAGAATGAATGTATAAAAAATAATTCAAAGATGATCATGGGCTATCCACATGATTCAAAATATAGTTCTGGTCAGAGAGGCGAGGAGGCTAAGTAAAGAAGCGTCATCGCATCAGAAAAAAACCCGCCAACGCGTAGAAGACAATTAGTCGTGCCCATGCTTTCGATTTGAAGCGATATCACTTTGAAAGCGAAGTGTCAGCGCTACCAAATGCAAAGCGAGATTGCTTTTCAAAAAATACAATCATCGTGACTCTGTGAAACCGCACTTTCCATCGTCCCATATTCTGTTTATGTAATAGCCAAAAAATCACGCTAAACTATGACCTTGAGATCCGTGCCCGATCGGTCATAGGTTTGACCAAATAGAAGTCCAATAGTTAGCATGGGGTGTGATGAACGGATGAGATGTGATAAATTGAATGTCTATGTGGTGTGTGTTGTAAATCTGAAGTCGCATACACCTATCGCGGTGCATGTGCTCAACACACAAGCTAGAGGGGAAATGAAAGGGTTTAATAACCCTAAAATAGATATTTGGTTGTTGAGAGAGAAGTAAAGAAGAGAGAGAGAGGAGTAAAGAGGGTAATTTAGCAAGGAGTTATTGTGGGTGATTGGAAGGGGGATTCAAGCATTAAAGAGGTCGATTCAACGCAAAGAATCCGTTCAAGCCAAAGCTGGAAACCCTAGCCTTCCAACCACTTGATTTAAATCAATTTGAGATTGATTGAAGGTAAAAATTCTTGTAGTAAATGCATAGATTGAAAGGTTAATTTGTAGTTAAAAATGGTTTAAATTATGGGATAATGGTGTAGAAAAATAGAGGAAAAAGAGTGAAAAAAGGTTGGAAAGAACAGCTCAAAGGGGGTTGAATCTGGCAATTTCGATTAATCGAAATTGAGATTCGATTAATCGAAATTCGCCAAGAAGTTGAAAAGTCAAGGAACCCGAGTTCGATTAATTGAACTGAGTTTCGATTAATCAACTTTGGATTTCGATTAATCGATTTGAATACCGATTAATCGACTGAGAACCTACAGTGAACTCCAGTGGAGGAAAGAAAATAGTTTGGAGAAATCGACTAATCGAAATGGGAATTCGATTAATCGATTTGGGGTCAATTAATCGATTTTGGAAATTCGATCACTCGAATTGAGAATCGACATGATAGGTAGGAAATTTTGATTAATCGAATTGGGTTTCGATTAATCGAATGGGAATCTCGATTAATCAATTTGAGAATCGATTAATCGATATTGACCTTCGATTAATCGATTTTGGAGTTCATTTAATCGACTGAGCTAATTTATGTTGACTTTTGAGTTTGACTTTAAGATTCTTGGAGGGTCTTGGACCTTCTTGATTACATCTTTAGTGATGTATTTCACATGTTATGTGGTACCATAGGTCGTACGTGTGAGCTAGTGCACAAGGAGCCACGTGGGACCTTGATGCGTTGATCAAACAAGACTTGAGGTAGGGAACACCTTGAACATATACTTTATTTTATAAGAGCATGTATGTAGTGATATAGAATTCAATTCAAATTGCTTTTATTGCTTAAGAATTATGAAAAGTGTGTGTGTGTGACATCCATAAGAGTAAACATAATGAACCATCCCCAGGGGATGAGGAAATAAAGAGGTAAGGGCATCAGGTGTGATGCAAGTAAATGGATACATCCCAGGGATGTATCCAATATTGAATCATGTTTGATAGGGCCTAACTGATATAAGATAGCACACTTACACGGTGAATAACTATATGTAAGGCACCGATATTTTTGTTATTTGAGGTTTGATAGGGTACCCCACCGACGTGACGGGATATCCACGACTGACACGGCAGGATATCCGTGACGTCTGGCAAAAACCGTAGGCCATCACGGAGGCTTATCCGTATACATACAAGCACTGAGACAAGTGAAACCCCGCCACCAATCCCCAGGGGAAAGGGGCTTGGGTACTATATTGTATTCCCAGGGAATACGTTAAAAGTGTCTATATAGATGACGATGATGGGTATCTCATCGGGGCTCGATGCTATATTGCTCGGGGATTACTTAAGTTGAAAGTTTAAGTTTTCCTTTAGGCCTTTTCAGCATCATTCATGAATAAAAGAAGACATAAGTAACTACCAGTAAAAATGCAATGCTTTTTAACTGTTTTCATCAGTAATTGCATAGACACATCATGCATGGCATATCATGGAATATATGTGAGTAATGATTTATATGTTCAACTGTGTTTTGTTCCCTATTGAGCTAGGATGTAGCTCACCCTATAGACTATACGTCGCAGGTCCACTACTAGCAGCGGCCGAGGCTTCAGGAGACGCTGACCCCGGTGAGTCGGACCTTGCGGTCGGTGAAGAGTTGGAGCCACCTCCTGAGGACTTCTTCTAGAGGGCTCCGTTGTGCCGCTTTGAGGGCTTTTTGAGAGAGGATTGTACGACTTGGTATGTCAAGCCTTGTTTTGGTTAAACCATATATATATTGAGTTGGGATTATTCTTTTGGGGCGAACCATTCGTGATGATTGCTATCATCGATGGTTCGGATCGGTTCTCCATTCATACAGAGGCATGAGGGTAGAACTGTCTTTTGGAGAGTTGCTTTAATATAGATTTAAATTCTGCAGTTTCATTTATTATTTCATTTTATGCTTGATATGCCAATGTTCCGTGCTTAGCTAAGGGGCATGGTCAAGATGATCATGCTGATGGCACGGGTTTTGGGGTGCCGAAATCCAGGCTGTCACAGTTTAGCTCTGTCTAGCGCTCCCCTATTCTGTTTGGCTCTTTTCAACGCCAATTGCCATCATCCTGACCCTCTTTACTGGACAAGTTGTAATTTTATGACCCAACTCACCACAGTACTTACAATGGCGTCTCTTCTTTTTCTATTCTTCAAAACCAACCTCCATTCCAGACTTCATTTTATCATTGTTGGTTGGCCTACCTTTGGTGGCACATCGTACTGGATCTCGCACTTGCTGGTGCATACTTTTTTTGGGTTCCTCTCGGTTCCCGTTGAATCAGTGACTTCCAATTCTGTCTAAGTGGACTCTTAGCGATATGGCATTTGGAATGTTAAAAAGAAAGGAATTTCTAGGGGGTTCCTAGTTTGTTGCGATCGCCAGCTGTAGATATTTATCGACACTGCAACACGTCAATGATCACGCTTGAGAGTGGGTATGGGTTACTTCTATACTGAATCGTTCACCTGCGAACGTCAGTAGCAGTGTCTCTTTCTTAATTTAGATAGTCCAATTTCCCTTTTATTCCCCATTATAGTTAAAATTCTGATCAGTTTAGATTTCCCTGGTTCTATTGTGAGTTTAGCTGTGAGTTTGTCAGAGTGAGTGAAACTATTTTAATGTTATAATTCTATTAGGGGTCTAATTAACTTAGTTTTCTAATCTTATTAGAATTCTAATTAATTTGGTATCCTAATGCTACTAGAAGTCCGATTAATTTTAGTCTCCTAATTCCGTCAGAAGTCTATTTGTAATCAAGTTTCATAATTGTACTAGGAGTGCACATGTAATAGTTCTGGTGAAACTCTCATTAATTTGGGCATGCTAATCATACTAGAATTTAACTTAAACAAGTATGCTAATTGTATTGGAATTCTAAATAAATCGAGTGTACTAATTATACTAAAGCAATTATAACAGTCTTACCAGAATTCTAATTGAAATAAGAAAACTAATTTTACTAAAACTCTAATTTAGGCAAAGGAATTAATTTTATTAAAATCTAATTAAATAAATAAACTGATTTTATTTAAATCTAATTAAAATTCTAATTAAAGCAATGACTTAACTATACTAAAATCTAATCAAAGCAACGAGATTAATCATACTAAATCTGATCTAAAGTAATGAATTAATCAATTAAAATCTGATTTAAAGACATCAATCGATCATACTAAGATCTAACACACTTAATTGATTAAATACGTTGAAATAGAATAAATCTACTAATTAATTATACTAAAAAAATAAGAAAAAGCAATTAATTAATTCTAAAATTCTAAGAAAAAAAAGAGGTTTTGGGCCTGTTATGCTAAGGGGGATTGGCCTCGTTCCTAAGTACCCTCCGTAAGCTCCCTTGGGCAAATCGGGTATTGAAGGTAAATTAAATTTTTAGACCGTAGAATAGTATTTTAGGTTTTTCAGAGTTGATTTCGGAATGATAATCAGGAATTAAATTATGAATTGGAATTATAAAAACTAAAAGTAATATTTAGGATTTTTGGAGATATTAAAATAGAGAATTAAAACTAAAAATTTAAATTTTAGGACTGAATTCGGGTTTGAAATCAGAAAATCAGATCATATGATTAAAGACTGGTTTTGAATTTAGAGAATTATAACCAGAAATTAATGATAGGACTGTAGATTAAGATTTTAGAACAGAATTAAGGGTCTATGGGTCAAGAAATCAGACCATCGGATTAGGGACTGGTTCTGAATTCGGAGAATTAGAACCAGATGTAAGAATTTACGGTCTGAAAAGGGCGCTACGGTCTCGGACTAAAGATTAAAACTATAATTAGAATTAAGAGAAATATCCTAAGTCTAAAAACTAAGGTTTTTACTTGGGACCGAGGCTGTGGAGAGAAATCTTGAAGATTCGGTGCTTGAATCTCAAAATCATGACTAGATTGCTATATGGGTTTGTTCTCGGAGTCCTCTGGTTTCGGAATCCCAAAAAAAAATCCGTTCTCTCTCAAAAATTGCCAACCTCCCCGGGCTGTATAAGAAAAAAATCTTTTATAGGTTTTCCTTCAATTACGCGCCCTATTTCAGGCATTTAATCGAATTGCGCATTGGTTTCCCAGCGCTTAATCTCTTTAAGTCGGTCACTGACTCAGTGAGCGACCGGCTGACTTGCTCAGCGAGTTTTCTTGTCTTAATAAAGTTAGAACTAATTGAGCGCTTGTTAGGACATGCACAATCTGATTAAGCGATTCTTCAGAAGCGCTCAATCAAGGAAACTTAGGGGTCAAGGACAGTGAGGCTAGGCCGGGCATAGGCTAATTGCGTGCCGATTGTATGGCGCTCAATCCGATAATGTGTCTAGTTTCAGGCACGTGATCGAGTTTCGAGATGGTTTGAAAAAGGAAGTTCGGTTTGAAAAGGGACCGATTGCGCGTTTGTGGCCTAGCTTGCAATCAAATTACGCACGAGTTTTCAGGTGCTTAATGCGCGTTTGTCCGGGTCTGGTCTTTAGACTAAAATGCAAGACTATTATTTCAGTCTGTATTCTGACTATGTACTTATTATTTTAGTATATAGTCTCCCTATGTTGGGATCTGAGCCACAAAGCTATTTTTTCTGCCTGTGTTCAGCCATGTACTATTATTTCAGTGTATGGTCTCTATATCAGAGTTATGAGGTCAAAGGTTGACCGAACAAATATGTATATTTTGAGAGGTCAAAATGAGGGTGTCTATAGATACCCCTCTTCAGCGCGCTCTTGCGAAGTAAGAACGCGTCGAAGAAGTAGACACCCCTCATTCGAGGTGTCTTTTCGTTTCTCTTAGGAAATCACAAATGTGAATTGGTTATGCTGGCATGACATGCTTGACTTTCTTATCTATTAGTGCAAGCTAAAATAGAGCATTTGAAGGGCAAATGGTAGTTGTCGAAGGGCACATTCAAGACCTGTGGGTGCATGGCGCATCCTGTTGCATGGTGCGAGCTAACAGAAGGATTTTACGCAATCGAGGTACCGGGGCATCAATCAAAATATCCAAAATGAGGTCTAGGGACCGATAAAAGATGAAGTATTATAAAATATCGAAGGCTTTTACAAGTCCCGAGCACGTCATTACTCACACCAATGCGTGTCAGGCGTTCCTTTTCCAATAGGCATTTGTAAGTTCTTAGATTAAATATACTCAATATTTAGTTTCCCAGGGGAATGGCCGGTTTGGGCTGGTAATTGAGGTGGGGGTCTTGTGAGGTGTGCTTAATTGAATTCTGTACAGTGGCATGTGCGCTTGATTCATTTAGAGTTCGGGGGTCGGTAAATTGGGAATTTTAGTGCTAGTGTGTCTGAACAAATGATTCTACGCAGTGGAGTATGCGCTTGATTCAATTCTGTGCAGTGGGATATGCGCTTGATTGCAAGTTCAAGGGCCTGCCTGTAAGTCGGGAATTTCAATCCTAAGATGTCTGAACAAATGATTCTACGTAGTGGAGTGTGCGCTTGATCTAATTTCGCACTGTGGGATATGCACTTGATTGCGAGTTTAGGGGTCTGCCTGTAAGTCGGGAATTTCAATCCTAAGGTGTTTGAACAAATGATTCTATGTAGTGGAGTGTGCGCTTGATCCAATTCTGCGTAATGGGATATGCGCTTGATTGCGAGTTCAGGGGTCTGCTTGTAAGTCGGGAATTTTAGTCCTAAGGTGTCTGAACAAATGATTATGTGCAGTGGAGTGTGCGCTTGATCCAATTTCGTACAGTGGGATATGCGCTTGATTGTGAGTTCAGAGTTTTTATGAGTTAAAGGTCAGGTTTAAGTGCAATTTATTGTATGCGGGTGATGGGGCGCTTAATCAATTTTTTTTGGGTATTTAGTATTTAAAGAAAGGTGAGTCGGGTCTATTTATCTAGTTGCTTTGTTCTTTTTTTATTTTCTTTTGTTTTGTTTTTTTTCATTATATATTTTTTTCTTTCTTTCTTCTTTTTAAGTAAGGAGGATTTTGAAAATTCAAGAAATTTAAAATTTTGAAATTCTGAGGATTTTAACTTAAGATCAATTCAGTGATAAAATGACGAAAAATGTGGCTTCTAAGACATCGTTGAGCAGATCCACCGGGACGGGATTTGTGGACCTGACTGTTATTATGGTTGTCAAGACGATACTTGGTGTGTCGGATTCTCCGTCTAACCTTCTCGACGAATACTGATAATTGTCTCTTATGGGAGGACTACAGTAATTCGCAAGTCGAGAGAGACGGGTTTTAAAAACATTTAACTTAATAATAGCTAACTATATATTTATGAGGAATATCGAGTAAAACAAAAGGAAAGTGGTTAGTACTTACCTGGGGGTTATACTTGGATTGTGCGTAGTTTGTGGCACATGAATGAATTAAGCGCACATTTCGGGCGCAATGGGACTTCAGAGATCTATTCTCTTCAGGTCTGTTGTAGCAGGGCTTGGCTGTTGCGATGTGATATCTTAGGAGAAATGATGTCACGATGGGACCTGGGGATTCTCCTTTTCTTTGGTTGTGTGCTGAGTGAGTCCTGGTGGGACGTGGGGATCAATTCGGGAGAGAGAGAGAGACCTTTGCTTTAGCGACGGGACATGATCAATCTTTCTCTTTTTTCGTCATTCGGTGTGGCATGTGCTGTCTAAGCTTTTTTTTTCTTTTTTTTTTAAATAGTGATGCTTGCGATGGGATGTCAGCTAAGCGTAACTAGCGGCGGCATGTTGGTGGGATATTTGCGCAATGGAACATTAGTGTCTTTCTTTGGCAGATCTTTAGTTATAAAAGAAATCACGTTGTGGTTACGTCGTGAATGGCTTCGTCTTTGGGCAGTTTACTTTTGGCTTTTCATGATGGGTCATGAGGGTATAGTTAATTTATCATGATGGGGTAGGATATTGAAGTGATATCATGTGTGTGCGCGTTATTGCGATGGGGATGGGGGAGTAGGTCTTTTTTTTTTTGCAAGGGTAAGAGATGGGACGGGTGAGTGGTTCTTTTTTCGGCAAGGCAGCCTGTGAGGCTACGCAATGGGACGAAATAAATTTTGACTGTGATGGGACAATTAGGCCTTGGGGGTGTAAATTTCGTCCAGAGTTAGGTATTGCGTGCCTATTTTAGGCCGCTTAATACAATTGCGCACCAGTTTTCAAGCATGCGATAGTAGGTTTGAAGGGGCGTTTACACCTGTAGGAATGTGTGTGCAATTGTATTCCGCATTATAGCCGTGGCGCATGATCGGAGCGTCACGAGGTCATTGTATGGGTGACTTTTCATATTGCGCGATGTAAGTGTGTCGTTTGATTAGCTTATGCAGCCTATAGCCTGCGCGTGATCGGAGCGTCGCGCTGTTGGCGCGAGCAATGACCTATTTGTGCGCTTCGATTAAGGCGCGCGATTTGAATTATGCATAGTTTGCGTGGCGCGTTATTGAATTAAGCGTACATTTTTGGGCGCGTGATTAAGTCTGTATTCTATATAAGCGAGAGAACTTTCATTTATTTTTTATTCTCTGGTTTAGTCTCGAGTTTTGACCTTTTCCTGGATATCTTATATTCTAAAATTCGTGTTTTAATAATATTGAGTGATCTGACCGTCCAATTGGGATGCCGTTTCTTCCTATATTCATTATTTTGTGTGATATCCGTCCTGAGGTAATGCTCGGGGACAGTATTATTCTAGGAATGGGCGACATTGGGAATGAGTGCGCTAGTCTTCACATCAATCCCTTTTAGGGAGCAGTGAAGGCAGCGTTGAGGAGGCGGCGGCGGAGGAGGCAAAGATAGCGGAAAAGCGGGTGTTGTAAGTGGAGGGATGTGTTTCCCAACCAATGCTCCCTGAAGTCTCTGATTGGACTCTCCGGGCGGAATCTGCTCCTCGCTTCACTTCAATTTTGAACCCAGTCTTTATTTTGAGTTGTAGGTTAAAGTTTTAGGTTTTCATTTTGGATTGTATATTCAGGAGGTATGCCTCCGGTGATACTTGTAAAACTTTTGAGTTATGAATAAAGGGACATTTCTTTTGTTTCATTCCGCTTGTTTATTAGTTTAAACTTATTAATGAACTTATCTGATTTGTTTTGACTTATTTTAGGATTTAGTTCAGAGTTTGAGGAGTCATTCTGGGGTTTGTCTAAAGGGTTTACTTGATTCTATTTGGTTTATTGGGGGCATTTTTGGTCCTGAACAAGTTAGGGTTTCACTTTAAAGAGTTTTTTTTTTGTTTAAAGTTTCATCTGGTTTAAGGTTTGATTTAACTTGAGTTTTGGTCTTTTGTTTGATTCAACATGAGACTTAAAAGGTGTGAGTTTTCAAAGGTTCTAGATGGGTGTTAAATATTTAAATCCTATTGGTTTATCTAGGCTTGGGGGGATTAGTGTTTCTTAGGGGGTTAAGTGTTGTGTGATTATTGGTTCATCTGAGTTGTCATGGATTGTGTTCTTTCAAAGGGGTTATGTGTTTGGTTCAGATTTAATTAGAAAAGCTTAAAGGTGTGACACTTGTTATTTGGTAATTCAAGAGGTATAGTTTATAAATGTGTGAGCTAAAAATTTTGGAATCTTGTTGTTTTGGATTTTGTTTCAAGTTCGGGAGTAAAAGTTTTGGGGCATTTTTTTTGTTTATTAATGTCTTTTCTTCCTTTCTTTTTTGTGTCCCGGGTGTTGGACCCGAAGAGTTGTAGTTATCATGTGAATTACTGAGAATGGACTGGATTGGGAATGTAAGGTAGCGGTCGAATTGTTTCCATGCTAAGGGAAGAAATGGAGGAGAAAAGGTGGTAGAAAGGAAACCCAAGGATAAAGCATGGTCAGAATTCTCGTGACCGGTGCCTATCTTTCCTCGGTAGGCTCTGCAGATCTCGTATTAGTTGCTCTTCCTTGTTATGGTTTCTAAGGTGAGCTTCTAAGGGCGGATCCCGCAGGTCCTGGGTGGCTTTCCGTGAACCACTCTTTCTTTTCTGTCAGCTCGGGACTTCCTTTTTCTGGGCTTTTCCGAGATCTAATTTCCTGAATAAATCTGGATTCGAACATCGCCTGAACGGGCGGATTTTAAGTTTCTTATTTCAAGTTGTATTCAGAGGGTATGCCCTCGGTGTATTTTATAATTATTTTTATCTATTTATGAAGTGATTGTTATTTTAATTTCATTCGTAAATTCAAGTTTAGTTTATTTCGTAGCTTATTTGATATGTTTTGAGTGCGAGATTTACTTGTTTAATTTATTTATTTTGGATCGGGGCATGTTAGGAGCATTTTTTTTTTCATTTTGACGTAGTTTGGGCTTAGTTGGGGTATATGAATGATGGAGATATTTTTCTTGTTTAGTTTTGCCTTAGTTGGGGCAAGTTTTTTTGCTTAGTTTTGCTTCAAATGAATGGATGATGGGGGGGCATTTACTTTTTTTTTTAGTTTGGTATTAGTTGAAGCATATAGGTAATGTTGGGGCTCTTTTTTTTGTTGGTTTGATGCATTTTTTTGGTTATCGGGGTGGATATTTTTTTTAGATCTAGAGTATTTTGGATCGAGCTTAACAAGGGTGTGGTTTTGGCTAATAATTAGTGTCGGAAATCAACCAAATTAGGCCTGTAAGCGTGTTGTTCTAGGCATTTTTGTTTTGTGTATATGGGAGATTGCGCCCTTCAATCAGGGCGCATAAATTAATTACGCGCCAGAGAGCGAACGCACATTCAGAGCGTCAGAGGGCAATAAAGCATCAGTTTCATGTCGCTTGATCGGTTTAAACGTAGGATACTAGGCATGCAATTAGGGCGGTGGGTGGTCATTGTGCGGATGGCCATTGGCATTCGCGCACCAATGTGTGGATGCTTGAAGTGATTATGCGCTATGATAGATGCGCGCAATCAGATGGTCGGGTTAGTTTGGGCGGGTGACGTTTGGTTTACGCGCATGGTGTCAAGCACTTAATCCGAATTAAGAGCTGTCTGAGTGGTGCGTGATTTATTTGTGCGCCAAAATTTAAGTGCACGATTCAACTGTTCCCTATAAATAGTTCAAAACTTTTTATTTTCGTCGCGCGATCCGTGCTAGTCTTCGATTCTTTGTTTTCTTGTTCCTTTGTGCTCTAGTTTTCTATTTTTACGATATTTCGTAATCCGGAAGTCCGTTTCAGGCGTCGTTTCCTTCGTTCTTTTTTGTTTTTCGTGCTCATTGTTCTAGGATGGAGGGTGAGGGTATTGGTGGGCATGATATTACTATTTCTGAGTTGGAGAGGATGTTAGCGGCAGAGATAGGTGAGACTTCTAAGGCTCGGACCGACGTTGTCGGGGAGGTGGATGTTGGGGAGATAGTTAGAGAGGAGGTATTGGAGGTTGACCAGTTGGGATTAGGGAGGAGGTGCTCGAGATTGAGCAGGGGGTTGGTGAGGATGAGGGCAAGAGGGTTGAGGGTGAGATACCCAAGGGTGAGAGAGCTGAGGGTGCAGCTGCGGAGCACTAGGGTGCGACTGCGGAGCACCAGGATCGCAGACACTTTTCGCTAGAGGATTTCTTCGCTCGAGGCCAGGTAAGCACTCACGAGCAAGAGTTCTTCCATTTCCTTAGTGACTTAGGTTATGACATAGGCTTATTAGGATTTGGAACCCTTCTAATTTATGTCAAACTTGCATTAATGATTGATTGTGTGCTCACTAATGCATCATGATGGCATCTAGAGATAGGTTATGTTCGTATTCAATTGTTCTTATCATGTTTTGCATGCTTATTATTTATTTGTGTTTGGGGCATGCTTGACTTACCTTTAGTTTTAAATTCACTTGTCTTTCATCATAGATGTGTGTTAGTCTTACTGTTATTATTTGTGTTTCATTCAATACAAGCCCCCGCAACTGGCTATCAACTCGACATGAGCCGAGTCTCATACTTGATACCATGCCTTGCCGGAGTTTCAGCGAGCGCGGCTAGTGTCTTTCGGTTTCAGACCGATCCTAGAGTTGGAGCCCTTTCAGGTCAATCGTTGCCTGATCGCAGCGATTCTAGAGAGGCGGAGGGAGGAGCATCAGGCGCTTCTCTTTCCAGTTGGCATAATGTTACTGACTCCAGAGGACTGAGTTTGCATCACCGGTCTTCATTTAGAGGGTGAGTCGATCACAGGGCAGATGGCGGGTCATTATTTAGAGGTGTGTGAGGATATTTTGAGTGTGTCGTATAGGTCGAGCGGCTCGGGGCCGGGGGTAGTTTGAGTCACTTGGTTTTTTAATACGTTTGTGAGTGGATTCGTCCCCCCGAGGCACCATTCAGAGGTGACGGTGACTTATGAGACACGTTGTGCGGTAGTGGCAGGAAGGGAGCCCGTGGTGGAGCCGAGGTTGACTGCGGATAGGGTGCTTCAAGCGTTCTTGATGCACTTCCTTGGTGCGGTAGTTTTCTCTTCTTCAACTCGGGGATGCGTCACCGGGCTATTTTTGATGGTGCTCGGGGACTTGGATCGAGTCCCTTCCTACGCATGGGGTGTAGCCGCATTGGCGCATCTCTATGAGCAACTTTACCGTCGGGGACAGGGCGTCACGTCGATCAGAGGTTTCCTTCCTTTCATTATGATGAGTTTCAGTTAATTGGCATAATGATGTCCTTAGTTTGGTTAATTTTTGGTCATTTGATAGTAATATTTTCTTAGTGTCTCTTATTTGTATGTCGGTGTTGTTGTTTTTATATTATTTTTTTAGTTTTGGGCGTATGATCATTTTGCTTTCCTTCGTGCGGGAGCTTCGTTGGAGGTGATGTTCATGTTTTCGTCGATGCACGTGTGGAGGGAGGCCTTGAGGGGTTGCCGCTGGTCTTCGGATCTTCAGACTGTGCGCGACCTCTTTGAGGACATGCATGCGGGGCAGGTATAGATCATCATGCGTATGTTTTTTCTGTTTCAGTCTTTGATATCTGAGTCTTCATTGAAGGATCGGTTTGTTTACTTGGTTATAGGTGATTTGGAGGCCGTATGAGGATGAGGAGGATGCAGAAGTGCCAGTGATTCAGTCTGGCCGGCCCTTCTTTGATGTGGACATATGGGTCCATTGTTTTAAGAGGGTGGAGAGGATCCACACCTCTCGGATAGTACGGCAATTGGGGCTCCTTCAGGGAGTCCCCCAGATTTGCCACAGAGTGGCAGAGAGGATGACCGGCCCTCTTGGCCGAAATTTTACGGCGCGGATGGCTCTTCAGATAATTTTAGAACTAAGGGGACCAGAGTTACAGGGGCGCGTGACAAGGTGGACGCTCGGGAGTATGTGCAGTGGTTTCGTGAATTGGGCGGCGGGCGCCTCTTCACATGTCCCTTCCACGGGAGTGGCCCTTTCACTAACGGTGGGCCGGAGTCGGCGTCGGCTTTGAGGGAGAGGTTAGCTGCATTGGAGTAGGGCCATCTCACCGCGAGCGTGCAGGGGGCATTGGACGCTCTCCATAGGGCGATGGAGTAGATGGGTGTGCTCCTCGTCCAAATGAGGAGATGCTGCACTCCTTAGCCTCCTCGGTTGCTTAGGCTAGGGCAATGGAGGATGAGTTGGTGATTCGATTAGCAGAGACTCGACGGCTCCTGGTGAGTTAATTTACATTTTTATTTTTTGTATTATGTGGACTCAATCTTTTGGTTGTTCTGATATGGTTGTGGTATCTCGCTTTATTTGGTTTTGGACAGTCTCATAGAGAGGGTGAGGTTGCTCGTCAGGCGGTGATGATCAATTTATTAAACAGTCAGCAACAGGTTGGGCGAGCGGTTGAGGTCAGCCTATGATCTGAGATTGATCGATTGGTGAGCATCTTTGTGAATATAATCTAGCATTGTTAAGATTGTGAGCTTGTCGACTGATGTGTTTATTATTATTCGTAGAGATCCGAGCTCGGTGCTAGAGGTTCCGTCCCGACGTTTGATCCATCTTCAGTTGCTTCCTCCAATCGGGAGGATCCAGCGATGGCTCAGCTTCGGGCCAAGCTAGATCATTGGATAAGTTCCACTCAATCTTTTATTTTATTTGTGTCATTGTAGTTCATAGGGTGTTACTGTTTCGCTTTTCTTAGTAGCTTATTAACATTATGTAATATTTCAGTGCCGAATTGTCGAGGATCTTCAGGCGATGGAGGCAACTGCTGCCTCTCTACGTCCCGAGAGTTAGGTAAAGTTTTATTTTTTTTGTAGTGTAATTCTGTTTTAGGTTATTTCCTCTTTATTTTATTTTAACATGTCTTGTGTTGGTTTGTTTGGTCCTTTATACAGGCTGTTCCGGACTTCGCTCCCGAGGCTCCCCCTCAGGAGTCTGTTCCTATCCCTACTCATGTATGTTTTAGTTATTATGTTCATAGTTTAGTTGTCATTATAGTATTTCTGATATATTTGTTTGTTTCTGTTGCAATCGCCTATGTTCGTTGTTCCTTCCGTGCCTCCTGCTGATCCAGTGACTGCTGAGACGGTTGGGCAACTCCTGGAGGAGAGGTAGGATCTGATATAATCCTTTCCTTTTCAAAGTTTCTTATTTTGTTCATATATATTAGTTTTTATTTGACTTGGTGCGGTTATGCAGGTTTGTTAGCTCGAGGAGGCGCATCTAGAGGTGGTGTGGCCTTGAGACCACTCCTGAGGCCAGGGAGTCGTTAGGGGGAACCTTGAGTCGGGAGGACATGTTTGTCGAGATGATGGTGCTGAGGACTTAGGCGAGGTGTTAGAGGCGGCTCGTCGGGACGACATGCGGCGAGATCTTGCATCCTAGACCAATTTGATATCGTTTGATGAGGAGTGAGCTAGGGATATATAGGCTAGCTCATCAGCTTGGTGGATCGGGTTCGAGGGCTACGAGTTTCTCGGCTAGACAGTCTCGTCACACGTTACATGGTCGTGCCAGGGATGATGCTCGGGAGGATCCTGTTGTTCGTGAGGTTCTTGCGAGGTATCCTCTTTCTCGATCGAGGTGATCTGCTAGTCGAGAGAGTGAGGGGTCTGTGAGGGCCTCATCGTTTAGAGGTTTATGACTTCAGGTGTTGGGATTGTATTTTCATAGGAGACGGTCTGGACCTCCTTGAGCGATAATCTTGGGGCTCAGCCATCCCAGTGGCAGCGTAGGGAGTAGGGGTGTGTGTGTGTGCGTTTATTTTGTATCCATGGCATGTGTGTGTGATTGTACATATATGGGGCAATGCCCCTGGTGACAAGGGTATAAAGGAAAGAAACTTTGACATATATACATGGAGATTTTGTTTTAGATGTACCTGATTAGCTCCTTTTCCTTTTATTTAGCTCTTGCATCCGGCTTCGTCTTTTGGTTGCTTTAGCACCATCGTACGTCATTGGGACTTGGATACTTCCTGAGTTGGCCCAGTGATGGTTGAAGGTTGCTTGCGTATCTGCGCATGTGAGAGTAGTGATGTCAATAGTTTTTATTCTCCCCCTTGCTTATTGTCAAGGGGGTAAGTGTCACAGACCGAAGTCTGATAGTAAAAGATGAATATGTGCTTTTTTTCTTTTTTTAGAAAGAAAGTAATGCAACAAGGAAAGCAAATAGCTATTATAGAAATAATAACAAAACAATAAAAATGTCCTAGTGTAGGAGCGTGGTATGATTGGCAGTATGGTTTCTTTGGTAGCACTTTTCGGGTGGTAACTTTGTCATTCCTCATCTTCTTTGTGGACAAGCCGGCGCTTCTGATATGATTCCCTTTCGAATCCCAAAAAAATGTCCTAGTGTCAAGATGCAATGGAGCTTTTTTGAGTTTCGAGATGAGCACTTTGGGTCTACAAGCAGTCATGGGTATTTGGTGTATTAGTTTTGAAGAAAAGTTGACCAGTGATGTCATCGAACCGGGGAGGTCTCTTTTTTTTATTAGGTCGATTATATGTAGGGGTCTATCTTAGGGTGGTGGTCATCCTATCCCGTGGTTATTAGAGAAAAGTATGATAGGAATAGTAGGTGATTTCATCAATTTTCAGTTTCATTTCTAGGAATATCTTGCAAGGCTTCTGATTTATTGTCTGAAAATAAAAAAATAGAAGAGGGGAGTAAGGCTCAGTAATGCGGGGAATAGTTTGTATCTAGTACTTCCCAAAAGAGATAGGTAACAATCTTTTTCTTAGAGGGGATACGGGATGCCATGATTATGTTCTTCGTCATATTTCGGCACCATCAAAATCTTGCATTCTATGGTTAGCAGGAATTTATCCTCCTCCCGCCGCCTTACGACGACATCTAGTAGTATAGGGAAATCAAGGATGCCCTCGCAGCTTGCTTATACACTTCTAGTAAAGTTACCAGAGATGTCCTCACGGCCTGCTTATGCTTCTCTGAGCTTATTGACTTGTTCATTCGTTGTAATGCTCTCACTCAACTTTTAACATGTAAATACATGTTTTTTTTTTAAAGCATCCTGTTAGTGAAAGAATAATGAGTTTTGATTGAACCTAATATCTTCATTTATTTTCTTTGCTCTAACGTCTCCTCCAATGGCGAGGGAAGGGAAATGAGGTGTTACTTATACTTTTGAAAGAAGTTAGATAGGTCACTAGTCCTTTAATCAAATTACCCGAGTGATAAAAGGCGAGCGATAAATCGGAGGTCTTAAGGATATTTCAAGAATTGAAGGCGTACGACCAATGAATGGGTCGTGATGACTACGGGGGTGATAAGTATAAGTATCTAACCACGAGATGTGACAATCACAGGGCTAAGGATAATATTTTTTAAGGTACATGGCGTTCCAAGGGCTAAGGAGTTCTTCCCCGTCTTGGTTTACCAGTTTGTAAGCATTTTCAAGGTATGCGGCTGTTATGACATATGGGCCTTCCCAGTTTGGTTTCAGTTTTCCTTTCAGATGGATGTGCTTGGAAGACATTATTTTCTTCAAGACTAATTTTTCAATATTAAAGGTTCGTTCAAGGACTTTCTTATCGTAAGCCCTGGCCACTCTCCTCTGATATACCTGAACGTGATCAGCTGCCCTTAGACGTATTTCATCGAGCTGCTCTAGCTGCATGAGTAGGACAATTCTCCTCTCGTCTAAGGATAGCTCATCATCGAGTTAAATTCGTAAGGATGATACTTGTATCTCATATGGTAGGGCTGCCTCCATCCCGTAGGTAATGAGGTAGGGAGTTTGGCCAGTGGTCGTACGAATAGAGGTCCTATAGGCCCAGAGTGCTTCTAATAATCGTTCAGGCCAGTCGGCTCCATTGCTCATTTCTACTGCATGTTTCAGAATTCAAATCAACATTTTGTTCGTAGCTTTTGCCTGTCCATTACCTTGAGAGTAGAATGGTAATGAGTGGCATAGATCGATGTCGTACTTCTTACATAGCTTCTTCATCTTCTCCGCGATGAACTGTGGTCCATTGTCAGTGACAAACATCCTGGGTACTCCAAATCTGGTGATGATATTCTGAACGATAAACCTTATGAGTGTTGACATGGTGATTCTGACATAGGATTCAGCTTCTGCCCATTTGGTATAGTATTCGGTCGCTATAAATATGAATGCGTGCTTATGAGTGTTCCCAACAGTGTCTGTGAAAGGTCTAATAACATCGAAGGCCCACATCAAAAATGACCATGGCGAAGTCATAGTATTCAATGAAACTGATGGAGCTTTAATGAGTGCGGCGTCTTCTTGGCATTGCTTACAGGATTGGACGTAGAGGTGGAAATCTCTAATCAAGGTCGGCCAAAAGTAGCCTTGTCGTGCAACTTGATCGGTGAGTCTCTGTCTATCAGAGTGGGTGTCGTAGGCACTGGCATGTGCTTCTCGGATGATATATTGTCTTTTGGCGGTCGTGACACATCGTAGTAGTACTCATTTAGTGAAGGCCTCTTTGTATAATATTTTATCGAGTATGCAGAATCGGGCGCATTGGTTCCTTATAGTCTTCCGTTCAATCTTCGTGGCGTATGGAAGGATGTGTTGACGTTTCAAAAAGTTTCAGATGTCGAAATACCATGGTTGTCTATTGTTGATCGGCGATTTTTCAAATCTAAATATAGCTACTTCAATTTATGCCTTGACGTGCTTTTCCGAGGTGATTGCTTCTTTTGGTCCTGTACTAGGAGGATGGGTAATTCTCTCTTAACGGTCCATGCTATCTTGTGGGCGGGTGGTGTCAGCTTTTCGATGAAGAAGGTCTTGGTATTTTGTCTGATAGGTATTTGGATGACCAAGACTAGTATGGCTAAAGAATCAGCGAGCTCGTTTTCTAATCTAGGGATATGCGTGAAAGAGATTCTTTCAAATTTCTTTACTAAATATTGAGCGATTTCTTGGCATGTCGTTAGTCTCCTTTCCTTAGTTTTCCATTCTCCTAGGACTTGTGAAATTACTAGTTTAGAATCACCGATGGCTTTTAACTGTTTAACACCTAATTGTAGTGCTACTCGTAGTCTAGTGATAAAGGCTTCGTATTCTGTGACATTCTTAGTGACAGGAAAGTCTAGTTGAAAAGCTTTAGGTTTAACGACTCCTTCTAGGCTCAGGAGGACTATCCCGGTGCCTTTTCCTTTGTGATTTAGAGCGCCATCAAAATAAAGGATCCATGAGGTCTTATCCAATTCTTCATTATGAATCGTGAATAGGTCTTCGTCGGGAAAATCCGCATGTGTGGGTTCATTACTAGGGAGCTCTGCAGGTAATCAGCAATTGCTTGTCCTTTAATCGATTTTTGCGTGACGTAAGTGATATCGAATTTTTATAATAGCATATGCCAGCGAGCGATCTTTCCTGATGTTGCGGGCTTTTTGAATACATACTTCAGCGGGTCCATCCGAGCTAGTACTAGTATCTTATGTGCTCCGAAGTAGTGTCGTAGTCAGGCAGAGGCCCACACCAAGGTGACGCAAGTCTTCTCCATTGAAGTGTATTTTCGTTCGTATTCGACCATCGTCCTACTGAGATAATAGATAGCCTTCTCTCTCTTACCGTCTTCTTCGTATTGTCCTAGAATTACTCCTATTGCTTTATCATTCGCTGAGAGGTATAGAATTAAGGGTCTTCCGGGGACAGGTGGCGATAGTATCGGCGGGTTAAGGAGGTATTTCTTGATATTGTCAAAGGCTTGCTGACACTGATCATCTCATTTGTACTCAATTCCTCCTTTAAGTAGTCTGTAGAAAGGATCATATCAGTTCGAATGCTGGGAGATAAATCTCCTGATGAATTGCAATCTTTCTATCAAGCCTCGTAACTCTTTGATATTACTAGGAGGCGGCATCTTGAGGATGGCTCTGACTTTTGAAGGGTTTTTTATCCCTCGTTTGCTAACTATGAGGCCAAGTAATTTTCTGAAAGTGACCCCGAAGACACATTTCTTTAGGTTCATTTTTAGTTGATATTTCTTAGCTCTTTGTAGTACCAGTCAGAGTGCTTCAACATGTCCTACTCGTGTTTGGGATTTCACTAATATCTCATCGACGTAGACTTCTACACACTTATATATCATGTCGTGAAAGATAGCCATCATAGTGCGTTGATACGTGGCTCCTACGTTTTTAAGCCCAAAAGGCATAACGACATAACAGTATGTTCCCCATGGTGTGGTGAAGGAAGTCTTCTCTTGGTCGGACTCTATTAATTTGATCTGATTGTATTTAGAGAAATCATCCATAAAGGATAGCATCTCATGTCCTGCGGTGTTGTCGACTAGAGTGTCAATGTGTGGAAGTGGGAAGTCATCTTTTGGGCATGCCTGGTTGAGGTTTCGAAAGTCAATGCAAACCCGTACTCTGCCGTCTTTCTTGGCGACAGGTACTATATTAGCGACCCACTTAGGGTAAATAACGACTCGGATAAATTTGGCTTTGTGTAACTTGTCAACTTCCTCTTTAACTTGAAGGGCGGTTTGTGGGTGCATCCTGCGGAGTTTCTACTTAACAGGCTTTACATCGGGTTCTAAGACAAGGCGATGTTCCACTAAGCTTGGGTCTAAACCGGTCATGTCCTCGTAGGACCATTCGTTGAGGTGTTCTTATAGGACTTGTGCAATTTGTTGGCGTTCGTTTGAGTCGAGCGTTGCGCTAATTAATAACTTCTTGGGTTTCTCTTCAGTGCCAAAGTTAAGTTCTTTCGTGGGTTCCACAACAGCTTCGGTTTGCTCATCGAAGTGCTTGATAATCCATTGGCAATCAAGTGTCTCTTCGACAACTGGTGCTCTTTCTTCATCTTTGGCGAGTTTGTATACTGCGAAATTACTATACTGGGGATTTGAGTTTGGGAAAGGTAATCCTTCATCAATACGATCTATGACTGAGAGATCTTTGATAAGGTGAAGGTCAAGGCCATTGATTCTTCTCTCAAAGTCACGAAGTATCTCGTCCGGTATGATCACTGGTTTGTTGTTTAAATGGGATGCTTTACGTCCTCATGTGGGGAATGGGGTACGAACCTTAAGAGAAAAGTCTCCTAGTTGGCCATAGATTTATTTCGGGATGAACAGTTCCCTTTCTTTTCTCAGATTTTTTGATTTTTTTAGATTTTATATTTCTAAATTTTTAGGGTTTTCTATTTTTTTATTTTTAATAATAAATATGGTACAGGGTCGGTCACCTCAAGGGGCGCCGGGAGAATTGCTTCCACTAGTTGAGGGAGCGAGACGGCTGCTGGAGCCACTCGGGCGATTCTTCAAGAAATGCGGACTTGTTGTAAATTTTGCATTTTTTTTTGGAGTCCTCATCTAATGAGATCTTTTGAATGAGTGACGCTAGTGACAACTGCACTAACATTTGGATTTCTTCTACCACATTATTCGCCTCTTCTTCAAAGAAGCTTTGAAGATTGTAGTCAATTGAACTGTCATCCTCTGGGCCATAACAATATTGTTCTTCCCATCGAGGGAAATCTACCAAAGGATCCTCAGGGATAGCGAGTTCCTTCCCTTGATCTTCATAATATGTTGGGATGGGCGTGCATGCTCAGCAGCGAGGTTGATAATGGTAGAGAATGCAGGGGGATTCCCAAGGATATTCTCATCCTTCTAGGTTAGAGTCGAAGACGGTATCGAACTCATCTTCTTGATCGAATAGTGCTCGAAGTCCTAGGTTAGCTTGTTCGGCTAACTCGAGTGCCTGGAGGTCTATCCAGTAGTCCTTGTCATCACTTGGGGGTGGTTTCCACTCTTCTTCTAGAGATTTCAAAAATATTTGGAGTTGCGGTGAATCCTAGGATGTAGCTGTCATAACCCCAGATTTTTGGGAATCGTGCACATCACATACCATGCACGTGTACCACATATCATGCACATGTAATTGTGTTTCATAAGGAAACTAAAAACTACATATACACACTATGTGTGTATATGTGAAACTTTCTTAAGTGAAAGTGGGGAGGAGAGTCTCTCCTACGTAACCTAAATTAGCATAGATAGAGAGAACGTAAAATAGAGAGAAAGAGGAGAAGGTTTGCAATAGAGAGAAAAAAGAGAAGGTTTGCAAAAGAGGATGAGAGGTTCATTGGTCTTTAAGCAATAGAGAACCTTGAAAATCTTCACGATTAGATGAAGCTTGGATCAAACTATAGGAGATCTATCGAGTAAGGTATGATTTTAGATATTTACGTATGTTTTAAGTAGAGTTTAAACTATTGGACGAATGATCCTTGACACTATTAGGTCTCTCATGAAGAAGGTGATAGTTCTTGAACAGATAGAGAACATACATCTTTTCGTGCCTTGCTCGAGCGGTCTAAATGGCTCGCTTGAGCAAGGACATAGAGAATATTCTGAGCATATTCTTATTTTGGACTCGCTCGAGCGAGACCCACAGTGAAGGAGAAGCCCTCTCGAGTGAGGCATCGCTCAGAGCTCCAGATACCTTAAATTATAATCGCTCGAGCGATGGGTTATAACCGCTCGAGCAAGGAATAATTACCGCTCGAGTGATGAATAGTACTTGCTCGAGCGATGAATAATAATCGCTCGAGCGATGAATAATGACCGCTCAAGCGAGAATTTATAACCGCTCGAGCGAGATCAAGTGCTAGCTCGAGCGATGCTAAATGATCGCTCGCACGAGGAATTTCCCAGTTTCATCATTTCTTTTAGTGTAAATTATGAGAGTTGTATTTCCAAGGGTTCTAGAGACCTTTCTGAGTAAATTTGTATCACATGCGATGTAGGTGTGACGTGAGTTGTTACGCGTAAACCTCTACGAGAAAGGAGCACGTTGGATTTGCTTAAGGTAGGGAATATCTTGAAACATGTACTTTAATTCGTCAAAACCATGTATGTAGAGTATTTCAATCATGTAGAGGATCTCAAGAGAACGGTCATATTAAATATGTTTCCAACATGTGTGTGTGCGTGTGTGAATTTAAATGGAAATCATGAAGTCCCCAGGGGACGTAGAATTGTAATAATGGGCATCTGAATGATGCATTAAACCAGTAGCATCCCAGGGATGCAGATGAAACCAAATGGTGAAACAAAAGAAGAACGATAAGGCTTAATGTAATAAAATTAGCACAATCACGGTGAATAACTATATGTAGAGCACATTCGATACTCTGTTATTTAAGGTTTAATTAGAATACCCCACCAACATGGCGGGATACCCACGACTGACTCGGCAGGATATCCTTGACCAGTACGGCGGCCAAACCATACACAATAGCACATCCCAGGAATGTTGAATTGAGAATAGACCTCGCCGCCTAAGAGAAAGGGACCTGGGTAGTATTGAATTTTTAACATATAACAAGTGTCTATTTAGACGACGATGGAAGGTATTCCACCGGGGCTCGATGCTATATTGCTCGGGGACTATTTAAGTTAAGATTTAAGTGATTAGGTCGAATCCATTGCTATACCAGTAAGACAAGAATAAACAAAGTCATGCAAAGTAATGGTTGTATCTATCATTTTATTTCTAATTATTCTATTGTCTTTCAGCAGTTCTATCAAATAAATTGTATCTTTAAACTGTTTTAACATATATGTGAGAGCTTAATTTATATGTTCACTGTATTTCCCTATTGAGCTAGGATGTAGCTCACCCCTTAGACTATACGTCGCAGGTCCAGGACTAGTGGCAACAGAGACTTCTGGAGACGTTGATCCGGGGGATTCGGATTACGTGCCCACAGAAGAGTCAGAGCCTACTCCTGAAGAATTCTTCTAGGAGACCCATTGCGTACTTTGAGAGTGAGTTGAGAGTATTAGGTACGTCTTGGTATATCAAGCCTCTTTATTTTGAATGTAATTAAATACCTTTATTCTTTTGACAAACCGTCTGGGGTGAACAGTTATCACCAATGGTTTGGGTCAGTTCTTATGCCCATGAATTGGCATGGGACAAGAACTGTCTCTAGAGTTTCTTTTATTTTAAATGCATGAGAACTTGTTAGAGTAGATGCTTGTGCCTTACTTGTAGTCTTTGGCTTGTATATATCAATGTCTGCAGAATCACAGCACTGACCTTGAAGGTCGTCTTGATGGCACGGTATCAGTGCCAAAATCCCAAGTTTCTCTTCAAAGTCCATGAAGGTGACGCAAGTGTTTCTCCCTAGGTCCATCAGATGACCATTGGGATTTTCTACTTCTTGTGCCAGTAGCTGAGTTGATGGGTCGTTACTTGTGTCGGTTGTCACGAGGTTGGAATCATTTGATTCTCCTACCATAGAGTGTCGGGTCTAACTAGCAAAGCATGCTAATATGCTGGTGCAGGCCCCGCAGCGGGGTTGGTATGGGTAGGCGATACAAGAGGAGTCCTAAGGGCATTCCCATCCCTCAAGGCCAAAGCCGAAGTGGATGTCATACGAGTTAGTATTTCCTTGTGGAGCATCATCTTTCCCCCACATTAGGTGTAAGTAATCTTCACTATCTTGCAAGGCTGCTATGAGAAAATCTTCGTTGTCAGTGGACTGCCAATCTTCCACTTGTGGATCAAGTTCTGGAGGTTTCTCTCTCCTTTCTTCTGCAAATTCCTTAGTGTCAAACAGGGGCTTGACTCCCTCAAGTGGTCTATCGATATCGTCATTTAAATTGGTTAAATCGTTGAATCCTTCAGTCATTCGCTCAATTTCCACTTCTTGGGATCTGGTAAAGGACACTTTCTTATGCTTTGGCAAGTCTGCATTCTTAATAGACCCATAGGCGAAGTAGTCATATAGAGACCATTTTGGTGAGGTAGGGGACAAGTCAGCTTGCGAGCCGTTCGATTGGTAACCTAACCCTATGTGTTTATGTATTTGCGTTGGGACAACGGGTCCTATACGACCTAGCTTATTTTTACCGAGCCCGGTGTGAGGATCGTATTCAAGTTGGTACATAAGTTCTCAGCCTTTTGTTGCAGTAGGATTAATGGCGTAGAGTTTGGTGAGGTCTGAGCTAACCTCTCTTCTCATTAATTTTTGTTGACGCATTGGGGGAAAACTATGAGGGGTAGGGGGACGAACTATCGCGACGGTTGTCTCGTTAGGGATTCGAGTCTTTTGAATTGGCCCGTGTTCAACACATAGTCATGAGCAGTTGTCATGCTTGCTGCATAATCAGTATCTATCTCTTGGAGGGGTGCATCAACATATATACGGACGATGGAGTCCTCGTATGGGAATTTGACATACTGATGGTACGTGGATGTGACAGCCTTTATTGACTCCAGCCATTTTCTTCCTAAGATGAGGTTGTACGTACTAGAAGAATCAGAAACATGGAAGGTAACTATAGACGCCCCCATTTTGCCTTCTTGAAATATATTTTTTGTTCGGTCAACCTTTGACCTTCCTTTTAACCCCGATATGAGAACCATACACTGAAACAATAGTACATGGTTGAACACAGACTGAAATAATAGTTCTGTGGCTCAGATCCTGAAATGGATAAACTATATACTAAGCAACAGTATACAACCAAAATGCAGACAGAAATAATAGTCTTATATTTCATTCTAGAGACCATACCCGGACAACCCCGAATTACGCGCTAGAAACCCAATGCGCAATTCAATCGCTCACAAAACCACAAGCACGTGACCAGTCCACCTTTCAAACCAAACTTCCTTTCCCAGACCGATTCGAGACTCGATTATGCACCTGAAATAGAATGCGTGACCGGATTGAGCGCTTCACCACCTGCACGTAATTGGCCCACGCCCGATCTAGTCTTACTACCCTTGACCCCTATGTTTCCTTGATTAAATGTTTCAAGTTAAACGCTTAATCAGATTGAGCGCATGATAACATGCGCGCAATTAGTACTAATTTATTAGGACTAGGAGACTCGCTGAGTAAGTCAGTCGGTCGCTCACTGAGTCGGTGACCGACTCAAAGCGAATAAGCGCCAGGAAGCTAACATGTAATTCAATTAAACGCCCGTAAACAAGCGCGTAATTGAAGAAAAACCTATAAAAGATTTTTTTTTTAAGCGCCTGGGAGAGGTTGGGACGAGAGAGGCTACAAATTTTGAGAGAGGAGACAGTAAATTTCGAAACCAGAGAACTTCGAACACGAACCCAAAGAACCTAACCATGATTTCGAGATTCAAATGCCCGAACTTCCAAAGATTCTCTCCTCAGTCCCGACCCCCCTTAGGTAAGGATTTAAAATTTTAGTTTCCGACCGTAGCTTATAATCCCTAGATCTATTAATTTTTAATTTTATTTTCAGTCTTAGACCGTAGCACCCTTTTCGGACTGAATATTCTATTTCTGGTTCTAATTCCCGGCTTTTAGAACCAGTCCTTGATTCATGGGTTCGACATACCGACCCCTTAAGACAGAATTCTACTCTAAAATCATGATTTACAGTCCTATCATTAATTTCTGGTTCTAATCCTCTGAGTTTAGAACCAAACCTTAATCATATGGTCTGATTTTTTGATTTCGAACCCGAATTCAGTCCTAAAAGTTTTTTTTAATTTTAATTTCTTAGTTTAATACCTCAAAAAATCTAAAAATATTAATTTTAGTTTTCAAAATTCTAGTTTATAATTCAATTTGCCCCTATTGTTCCGAAATCAACTCTAAAAAGCCTAAAAATATTATTTTACCATCAAAATTTTAATTTTTTCTCTTTAATCTCAACCACCCGATTTGCCCAAGGGAGCTTACGGAGGGTACTCGGGAACGAGGCCAATCCTCCTTAGCATAGCGAGCCCAAAACCTTTTTTAAGAGTTTTTAGAATTAATAAATTACTTTAATTAGTTTATATCTAGACATAATTGATTATTCGCATTAATTAGGCCTTGATATAATTATTAGAGTGTTAAATCAAAATTTCTTTTCCATTGGTTTAGTTGATTGATTATTCTAAATCCGAATTCTAGGAAATTTAGTTTATTCATGATTAGTTATATTTTGCTATCATTAATCCATTAATAATTAGAGTCGTAGAAAAATCAGTCTTTTTGTTTCTGTTGATATTTGAATAGAAAAATTAAATTTATTGCTTTAATTAGGCCCGTAGAAAAATCGGTCTTTTTATTTCAATTAGAATTATAATAGCATTATTATGAGTGCTTTAATTAGAATTATAGTAGAATTACGAAAATTGCTTTAATGAGAATCCCAGTACAATTAGCATGCTTAATTTTAGTTAGAATATTATTGGAACTGATACATATGCACTCCTAGTACCAATAGGAGACTGAAAGTAATTGGACTTTTAGTAATACCAGCACCTTGATGCTCACTGGACTCTTGATAGCATCAAAACACTAATATAACTCACCTTAATAAGCCCAAACAACCAAAGCATAATAATAATAGAATTGGGAAATCTAAACTGACTGAAATTATAATTACAAAGGGAAATAAGAGGAGAATTAAACTAACTAAATTATAGAGAAGCACTACTGCAGACGTTCGCAGGCGGACGATTCAGTATAGAAGTAACCTACACCGGCTTCACTGTGTGATCACTGACGTGTTACAGCATCGTTAAATATATGCAGTTGGTGATCGCAATCATTCTAGGAACCTTCCTAGAAAAATCCTCCTTTTTATTTATTTTTGTCATTCCAAACACCGCATCGCTAGAGTCCACCTGGACAGAATTGGAGCCACTGATTCAACGGGGGCCGAGAGGAACCCAGAAAAAAGCACACACCAACAAACTGGCGATCGCGATGGGACTCTTTCGCAAACTTTTTATAGATAGTTAGTTTTATTTTATTTCCTTATTTCCTTTCCCTTCGTGTCGTTTAGATTCCTTCTTAGATATATGAGTCTTCGTCAAAGACTTGAGATGTCTGGCATACGTAGAGTAAGTTTAGGAGACACTCCGTTGTGGGGACTTCATGACAACCCTGCATAAGAGGAAGAACCACCTTATACTTTTAGCCTGCGGCAACCTGAAGTTAACATGGCTGATGAACAAAAGAACCCCTTCTCTATACCGCACGTCGGTAATAGCCATAACGATAGAAATAATAGCTCTGGACAAAACCTCACCACTCAACAAATCGTAGAACTTAGCATCCAAAGAATATAAAGAGGAGGCGATGACTCCGAAGAGTTGCTTTGAGGATTGGCCGCTGCATATGAAACCATTAGGGGACAATAAAATTTGGAAGGGCAAGAGCGATAAGAAAGACCACCGCTTACTCCGAGTACGGTGTCAGCTCACGCCGCATCATTGAGGCAGCATGCTCACACATTCTTTAACGACGACGCACTGGATAGGGCTAGCTTGTGGCTCATGCCAAAGGACAATATCATTTACATCGAAGATCTCCCTAAAACGCTTGACGAGTACATGGCCAAGAGGGAGCGCCCTGGTCATTCATTCGGGTTCGATAAATTTTGTAGGGATGTCGAATTTAACCTGCATATAGGATTCAAACCACCAAAATTTACCAAATATAATGGCATGGGAAATCCTAACCATCACTTGGTACTCTTTTACAATGACTGTCGGCCCATACGCGACAACCAAGGACTTCTCATCCACTACTTCCAACATTCATTAGAAGGGGAAGCTCTAGACTGGTTCGCGGGACTCCCACTCTATAAGATCGAAACCTTTCACAATTTAGTCGGTCAGTTCTTAGACCAATACAAACACTTGATCCAAGAGACAGTCAGCCTCAGCGACCTGATGGTCGCTAAGCAAGGACCTGATGAAGAGTTTGTTGACTTCGTCGCTCGATGGAAAAAACTTGCCGCGAGGACCAGCACTTGAATGAAAGAAAAGGACTCGGTCGACATTATCATCGACAATACTAGGGAACCATTAAAGAGCACGCTTGTCATAAGCGATTGCCCAGACTTCACTGCACTTCATTCCCGAGCATCCCGACTAGCACGACACATTAAAGGTGGAGACCTTGCTTTATCTATCGTTACATCCAAAATAGGCTCCTCTAGCGAATCCAAGTCGAAAAATAATATGAAAGCGTTAGGGACTGAACAGGTCAACACCGTTGTCAAACAAAGATAAAATTCTAATAACGGTAGCCTCCAACCATGCAACTTCGGGTAAAATCAAAATCAGCAATGGTATACCAATCAGAATCAGGGTGCTAATCAATCCAGATATGCGAACCAAAACCAGGGTCAAGGCTAATACCAAAATAGAAATAAATACCCCAACACCTATCAGAACCAAAAAGCAACACAAAATCGACCGGCCCACGCGCCGAATTATAATAATGTCCCCCCACCGTAAAACTTTAATCCAACTAGAAGCCTCTACCAACTTAAGCGAGAGCATTATTCCCCTCTATCTAATACAATCTCCAATATCTTCTGATTTCTTAACTCTCAGAACCTCCTCCGATTCCCACCAGAAAAATCTCGCCCTTGGCCTGCAAATCTAGACTACAGTAAATACTGTGCATTCCATCGATATGCTGGACACAGCTTAGAGGACTATTGGGTCCTCCGAGACGTGATCTATGACATGAGCGACAGGAACCAAATTGATTGGGAAGCATTGAGGAATCCTAACTCTAGCGACAACCAATCCCAACAAAACTTGGGGATCATAAACAACCCTATGCCTAATCACAACCAGGGGCACCGGCTCATTTCACCACTGTGGATCTCTCCAGTCAATTCTCTTTCCAACCCTCTACTTTAATAACTCGCATCCAACCCTCCAACGTTTCCGCTACTCCTGTGAGAGGCTTTTCACCCCTACATCCCTCGACCTTGATCACTCGCATTGCTCCGCCAAACCCTCCACCTTATCCAAAATTCACCCAAACACGAGTCCACTCCTTTAGGGCCAGGAGACCATTTCTCCATCGTTCGCCACCAGAACCTTCGACCACTCTAAATCCTGAACCGACACCCTCACTCCCTCCCCACCTCCCTTGTCTGATTCTGAACCCGAGTTTAGAGATCACGTTCTTCAAATCGTAGCCCAAGTCGCTGCGTGGGTAGAAAGTGTCACTTGGAAGACTCCAAACCTAGAAAAAGAAACGAAGACTGAGTGCTCACTAAATATAAAGGAAGGCGAGCGAGAAAAACTCTTCGACCCGCATGAGACCCTAGTCTCAGCTTTCTTAGAAAAAGAGGATTACATGCAGTACCTCCCACCTTGGAATGACACTGTACGGGCCCACGCTCCGATCTCTAATTTTACTCTCTTCACAAATACATCGACGTCGAGCCATGCTAGGTTCAGTCAACAGCCGACTTGCCCAATTCTCAAATCCAAAACCAATTATCTACCTCCTCCTTTCCCTCGAAATAAGGATTTCATGAATGCATTGCAACTAGACGGGAACGCAAGAGAAAGAGAGGTTCACTTGCCACCCCCACCTCACATCATTCCTCTGCCAATTCCTGCACCTCAACCACTTCAACCACTCGCACCTAAGGCTCATCGGCCAGGCAAAGAGATTACACTCAAGCCAGGGCAAGAATACGACCTGCTACGGCACCTTCAAAAGATCCCAACTCAGATATCTATATTAGAGCTCATGAAGAAATCTCCTGATCATCATTGATTGTTAGTAAGGACACTTGAGGACACCCAGGTAGACGAGGACACGACCCTAGATGAGCTTCATCAAATCCCCTCTGTCATGGCGCAACCTCCAGCACTCACGTTCACAAACGCAAACATGCCTAAGGAGTCACTCTGTGGGAGTGTCGCTCCTATATATCTCACAGTCATCACTAGAGGATTCTATGTACCTCATGCGTTAGTGGATACCGGAGCAGGACTCAATATTTGCCCACTCATGACATTAAAGACGCTTGAGTACATGGAAGAAGATGTCAGGCCCTCGGCCCTATTACTTATAGCTTATGACGGCTCACGTCGCTTTGTTAAAGGGACTATTAAACTCTAGGTTCACCTCGGACCTATGATAAAGGATGTCACCTTCCATGTTTCTGATTTTGCTAGTACCTACAATCTCATCTTAGGAAGAAAGTGGTTAGAATCAATGAAGGCCATCACACCTACGTATCATCAAGGCGTCAAGTTCCCATATGAGGACTCCATCGTTCATATATACACTGATGCACCCCTCCAGGAGATAAACACTGATTATGTGGTGAGCATACCAACGGCTCATGATTATGTGTTGAATACAGGTCATATTCAAAGAACTCGAATCCTGGATGAGACAACCATAGCGGAAGCTTGCCCCTACCCATCCTAGTTCTCCCTTGACGTGTCGACCAAAGATGATGAGGAGAGAGGTTGGTCCAGACCTTGCCAAGCTTTATGACATCAACCCCACCGCAACAAACGAATGGGGACTTATGTACCAACTTGGATACATTCCTCACACTGGACTCGAAAAGAATAAGCAAGGTCGTGTAGGACTTGTTGTCCCAATGAAAACAAGCAAGCATATAGGGCTAGGTTATCAATCGGACGGCTCACAAGTCGACATGTTCCCTACCTCACCAAAATGGTCTCTATATGATCACTTCATCTATGGGACCACTGAGAAAGCCAATGCACCTAAGTAGGAAGTATCCTTCACTAAATCCCAAGAAGTGAAAATTGAACAAATGGTTAAAGCATTCAGCGATTTGACGAACCTAAAAGACGATATTGATAAACCCCTTGAAAGAGTCAAACCCTTGTTTGATCTCAAAGAGCCCATATAGGAGAGGAAGGGAGAACCTCCCGAGCCCGACCACAAGTAAAAGATTGGGAATCCATCGATGATGAGGACTTTCACATAGCTGCCTTGCAAGAGGATGAAGAGCACCTATACTCACCGTGGGAGGAAGATGATGCCTCACAAGCAGAGTTTAACTCGTATAGCATCAGCCTCTGCCTTGACCTTAAAGGATGGGAATGTTCGTGGGACTCACCTTGTATCTCTCACCCATATCAACCCCGTTGTGAGGCATGCACTCACATATTAGAGCAATTCGCTAGTGGGATCCGATTTTCTGCCATGATAGAAGTGAACGGCTCCGACCCTGTAATGATGGAAACAAGCAACAACTCACCGGCTTCACTATCGATATAAGAAGAGAATTCTGACGACCAGTTGACTGACCTAGGAGGAAATACCCACATCGTACTCTTGGGGTTTGAAGAGGAGTTTGAATTAGACTCTCCTTCATCCCCAAATGCACCGCAACTCCAAATATTTTAGAAATCGCTCGAGAAAGAGTGGCGACATCCGCCAAGTGACGACGAGGACTACTGGATAGACCTCCCCGCACTCGAATTAGCAGAACAAGCCAACCTAGGACTCCAAGCCTTATCAGATCAAAAAAGTGAATTCGATATTATCGTCGATTTTAAATTTGAAGGATAGGAATGCCCTTAGGAATCTCCTTACATGTCATACCATTACCAGCCTTATTGCCGAGCATGCGTACTCATCCCGACATATTATGAAGATTAAGAGAAAGCGCTCCCTCTCCCTGGGGATCCTTTAGGAGACTCCCCTTTGCAGGAGAAGCAACCATATCATATCTTCGAGGATGATAGTTCAATCGATTAAGATCTCCAGAGATTCTCTGAGGAAGAAACAATCAATGTGATAGGGGAATCCAAACTACGATACCCCTGTCACCCATGTCATTTATTCAAAAGATATCATTAGATAAGAATTCCAAAAAAAATGCTAATTTCAAAATAAGTCCACGCCTCCCAAAGAATCGTTCGAACGGCTCCAACCGCCGTCTCGCTCCCTCAATTAGAGGAAGCAGCTATCCCGGTGCCTCTTGAGGCGACCGATCATGTACCATATCTACCATCAAAAATCAAAAAATAGAAAAAGTAGAAAACCTTAAAAAATTAAAAATACAAAACCCAAAAAAATCATAAAACCTCAAAAACGAAAGGCAACCCTTCGTCCCGAATCCATCGTCCGATCAACAAGTGAACTTTTCTCCTGAGACTATTATCTCATCTCTAACACTAAGACTTAAAGCATCCTGACTAAACAACAAGCCGGTGACCATACTTGACGAAATACTTCATGACTTTGAGAGAAGAATTGGTAACCTTGACCTTCACCTTACCAAAGATTTCACTGTCATAAATTACACCGATGAAGGGTTACTTCTGGCAAAATCGAATCCCCAGTGTAGTAATTTCACAGTATACGAGCTCACCGATGAGGAGGAAGGAGCAGCGGTCGTCGAGGGGGCGCAGGACCTCCAACAGGTTATCAAGGGTTTCAACGAGCAAACTCAAGCTGCCGTGGACCCGCCATAAGAAATTAACTTTGGCACCGAAGAGAAGCCTAAGAAATTGCTAGTTAGCGTAATGCTTAACTCTAAAGAACACCAACATATTGTGCACATCTTGCAAGAACACCTTGACTCTTTCGCATGGTCCTATGAAGATCCTGATTTAGACCCCAGCTTGGTAGAACACTGGCTCATCTTGGAACCCGATGCGAAACTCGTAAAGCAGAAACTCCGTAGGATGCACCCACAAACATCTTTGTAGGTCAAAGAGGAAGTTGACAAGTTACACAAAATTAAATTCATCCGTGTCGTCCTCTACCCTAAATGGGTTGCCAACATAGTACATGTCGCTAAGAAGGATGGCAGAGTATGGGTTTGCATTGATTTTCGAAACCTCAACCAGGCATGCCTAAAAGACAACTTCCCACTTTCACACATTGACACTCTAGTTGACAACACTGTTGGGCATGAGATGCTATCCTTTATGGACAGTTTCTCAGGATATAATCAAATCAAATTAGCTGAGTCCGACCAAGATAAGACTTCTTTCACCACACTCTGGGAAACTTACTGTTACGTCATCATACCTTTTGGGCTCAAAAACACAGGAGCTATGTATTAACGCGCCATGGTGGCTATTTTTTATGACATGATACATAAATGCATGGAAGTCTATGTCAATAACATATTAGTGAAATTCGAAATGCGGGTAGGACATGTTGAAGCACTCCGATTGGTACTACAAAGAGCTAAGAAATATCAGCTAAAAATGAACCCAAAGAAATGTGTCTTCGGAGTCACTTCCGAAAAGGTACTCGACTTCATAGTTAGAAAGCGAGGGATTTAAGTCAACCCTGCTAAAGTTAGAGCCATCTTCGAGATGCCACCTCCCCGTGATATCAAAGAATTATGAGGCCTGATAGGAAGATTGCAATTCATTAGGAGATTCATCTCCCAACATTCAGACAGATGCGATCCTTTCTACAAAGTACTTAAAGGAGGAACCAAGTACAAGTGGGACGACCAGTGCTAGTAAGCCTTCGATAACATTAAAAGGTACCTCCTTAACCCGCCAATACTATTGCCTCCAATTCCTGGAAGACCCCTAATCCTTTATCTCTCAGCAAATGATAAAGCAATGGGAGTAATTTTGGGATAATATGAAGATGGAAAGAAAGAGAAGGCTATCTACTATCTTAGTAGGACGATAGTCGAATACGAACGAAAATACACTCTCATGGAAAAGACCTGCCCCACACTGATATGGGCTTCAACTAAGTTGCGACACTACTTCGAAGCACATAAGATATTAGTACTAGCCCGAATGGACCCTCTGAAGTATGTATTCGAAAATCCTGCAACATCAAGAAAGATTGCTCGCTGGCACATGCTATTACAAGAATTCGACATCACTTATGTCACACAAAAATTGACCAAAGGACAAGCCATCACTGATTATCTCGTAGACCTCCCACTCCCGAATGACGAACCTATACATGCGAATTTTCTCGATGAAGACCTATTCATGATTCATAACGAAAAGCCCAATAAGACCTCAGGGACCCTCTATTTTGAAGGCGCTCTAAACAACAAAGGAAAAGGCATCGGGATAGTCCTCCTACGCCTAGAAGGAGTTGTCATACCTAAAGCTTTTCAACTAGACTTCTCTGTCACTAACAACATCGCGGAATACGAAGCCTTTATAGCGGGGCTACGAGCAGCACTACAATTAGGAGTAAAACAATTGAAAACGATCGGTGATTCTAAGCTAGTAATCTCACAAGTCATAGGAGAATGGAAAACTAAGGAAAGAAGACTAATGGCATATTTAGAAACTGCTCAATATCTAGTAAATAAATTTGAAAGAATCTCTTTTACGCACATCCCTAGATTAGAAAACGAGCTCGCAGATTCTTTAGCTACGCTAGCCTCGATCATCCAAATATTTGTCAGACAAAATACCAAGACCTTCTTCATTGAAAAGTTGGCAGTAGCAGCCCACGAGGTAGCATGGGACCGTCAAGTGAGAATTACCCATCCTCCCCACAAGTACAGGACTAAAGGGAGTAATTATCCTGAAAAAATATGACAAGATGGAAATCAAAGTCGCTATGTTTAGATTTGAAAAATCACCAACCGATGATGGACAACCATGGTACTTCGATATATGGAATTTCTTAAAATATCAACATGTCCCTCCGTATGTCACGAAGATCGAACGAAAGACTATAAGGAATTGATGCACCAGATTCTGCATACTTGGCGAAATAATATAGAAAGAAGCCTTCACTAAAGGAGTACTGCTACGATGAGTTACAATCACTGAAGGACAATACATCATCTGAGAAGCACACGCTAGCACCTGTAGTGCCCACACCAATAGACAAAGACTCGCCGATCAAATTACATAATAAGGCTACTTCTGGCTGATAATGACAAGAGATTGCCACCTCTACGTCCAATTCTGTAAGCAATGCCAAGAACACGCCGCACTCATCAATGGTCCATCCGTCACATTAAACACTATGACTTTGGCATGGCCGTTCTCAATGTGGGCCTTCGACATCATCAGACCTTTCATAGACATAGTTGAGAATACTCATAAGCACGCGTTTATACTTACAGCAACCGAATACTATACTAAATGGGCAGAAGCTGAATCATACGTCAGAATCACTGCTTCCACGCTCGTAAGGTTTATCATGCATAATATCATCACTAGGTTTGGAGTACCCCGAATGTTTGTCACTGACAACTGATCACAGTTCATTACAGAGAAGACAAAGAAGTTATGTAAGAAGTTTGGCATCGATCTACGCCACTCCTCACCGTTCTACGCTCAAGGAAATTGACAAGCAGAAGCCACCAACAAAACGTTGATTCAAATTCTAAAATATACAGTAGAAACAAGCAATGGAGTGGACTAGCCTGAACGACTACCAGAAGCACTCTGGGCCTATCGAATTTCTATTCATACCTCCTTACCTACAGGATGGAGGCCGTCCTACCATATGAAATACAAGTATCATCCTTATGGATCTAACTCGATGATAAGCTATCCTTAGCCGAGAGGAGGATTGCCCTACTCACACAGCTAAAGCAGCTCAATGAAATACGTCAAAGGGCAGTCGATCACGCTAAGGTATATCAGAAGAGAGTGGCCCGGGCTTACGACAAGAAAGTTCTTGAACGAACCTTCAATATTGGAGAATTAGTCTTGAAGAAAGTCATGCCTTCTAAACACGCCCATCAGAAAGGAAAATTGAAATCGAACTGGGAAGGCCCTTACATCATAACAGCCACATACCCCAGAAATGCCTACAAGCTGACGAACCAAGATGGGGAAGAACTCTCTAGCACTTGGAATGCCATGTACCTTAGAAAATATTACCCTTAGCCCTGTGATTATCACATCTTGTGATTAAATACTTATAGTTATCACTCCTGTAATTCTCACGACCCATTCATTGGTCGTATGCCTTCAATCCCCAGAATATTCTTGAGACCTCCCATTTATCACCCACCTTCTTATTCGGACAATCTAACCAAAGGACTAGTGACTGACCTAATCTCTTTTAAAAGCATAAGTAATATCTAATCCTCGTTCCCCTTCCCCCGCCATTGGAGGAGATGTTAGAGCAAAAAAATAAAGATGCTAGATTCAATCAAAACTCATTATTCTTGTGCTAGCAGGATGCTTTCAAAATATATCGACATATCAAAAGTTGAGCGAGAGCATTACGACGAATGAACGAGTCAATGAGCTCAGGGAATCATAAACAAGCAGTGAGGACATCTCTGATAATTTCACCAGAAGTGTATAAGCAAGCTGCGAGGGCACCCCTGATATCCCTATACTACTAGATATCGTCGTAAGGTGGCGGGAGGAGGGCAAACTCCTGCTAACCATAGAATATGACATTTTGATGGTACCAAAATATGACGGAGAGCTCAATCATGGCACCCCTCATTCCCCCAAAAAGAAGACTATTACTCATCTCTTTTGCAAATTATTAGGTACAAGCTACTCCCCATGTCATTGAGCCTTATCCTTCTACTTCTTTTTATATTTTGGACGATAAGTTAGAAGCCTCGCAGGATATTCTAAGGAATGAAACCGAAAACTCATGAATGACGACTGATACAATCACCTGCTATACTTACCATACCTTTCCCTAATGGCCAAGGGATAGGATGACCACTACCCTAAGATAGACCCCATATGCAACTGACCTGATCAAAGAGACCTCCCCCCCCAGTTTGATAACAGTATTAATGAATGCTCTCTTCAAGACTAACTCACCTAATACCCACGACTTCACATAGACCCACAGTACTCATCAAAAACCCAAAAAAGCTCCATTGCATCGACACGCTGGGGCAATTTTTTTGAGTCAAAAGGAGAATCATATCAAAATCGCCGATTCGTCCACCAAAAGATGAAGAGCGTCGAAGTTACTATGCAAAGAAAGCTACCAAAGACACTGTATTGCCGATACAATCACACCCCTACACTGGGCATTTTATTTTTATTTTTATTTTTATTTTTAGTTCTTGTTGCTACGATAAGTCATTTGCTTTCCCTATTGCATTACTTTCAAAAGAAAAAAAAAAAGAAAAAAAAAAAAGAAAAAAAGAAAAAGAAGAAAAAGAGCATATATCTGCCTCTGTTACTAGGCTCCGATCTGGGATACTTCCCCCCTTGACAACTAGCAAGGGGGAGAACAAAAATTACTAATGTCATTACCTTTACATGCGCAGATACAAAGCGACCTTCAATCACCATCAGGCCAGCTCGCGAAGCATCCAAATCCCAATGGTGATTGACGACACCAGGAACAAAAGCAAAAGTAGACGCAAGAGGTAACTAAAAGAAAAGCAGCTGATCAGGTATACCTAAACCCAAAATCTCAATATATATGTGCCAAAATTTTCTTTCCTGTTTTATTTTTCTTTACAATCGTCACCAGGGGCGTCACCCCTGTATATACAATGTGCACTCCTAATGAACAAAACATACACATGCACACACCTACTCCCTACGCTACGGTCGGGACGGTCGAGCACCACTATCCCCTGTATCGTCAACTTGAAGGTCCGTAAACTGGTCCTCTGAAAAAATGAGGTCGTCATGCCTTCATGCTAGCGTACAGATTAATGAGGCTGTCACGGGATAACTTTTTTCGACGCTCGTGCGGCGCCTCACTGCCGCTACAGCGAGGCCAGCCTAACTCAGATACCAGTTTATCATGAAGCATAACCTAGCATTGGTTATCACGCTCGTGCAACATCTCGCTGCCGCGCACAGTGAGACCTCATATCTAACCATCACTCTGATACCACCCGCTTAGAGGATGGGAACTCCTGCGTCGTGGTTGCCTTCACTCGAGGCAAACCCACTCAATGCATCGTGTCTAATCACGACACACATACCAGCACCTCAATGCCACTTGGCCTGTCCAGCTTCACCCTGTGCAGTGCACTAGTTCCTTGCTTAAGACAAAGGCATGCCTCTCTTCATGCCATCCAAGCCAACCAACGTGTGTGGTCCACGCGATCAACACACTTGGAGTAGCATGCAGCTCTTCATGTTCTCCAAACCAAGCATCGTGTGTGGCCTGCACGACCAGCACACTTCCGCTCCGGGCCCTCAGCTAGTGTGCGCCACTGCGTCCCACGTAGCCCTTGAGTGCCCATGTGAGGTCACCGACCCATGTGCACCGCGACGCCGGCACGAGGCCACATGGTAACCTCACCCCAGGTGACACATGGCAGCGCCGCATTGCTGCAGCGATGTTCTAGGCCCACCCCTAACCTAGAAAGCACATGCGCTCGTCCTGCAACGCAAGGCCCCATGTGTGGGAGAATAGCTCCACAGCTCCCTTCCCCCTATATATGGTCCAAAGACCAACTTAGGCAAAGTAGCAAAAAACCCACAAACCCCTTGGTTTGTCATACCACCATGGCACACGACCTCCTGCCTGTGGCACACACCTGCAAAGGTGATGTCTTGCCATTAATCATGGCACACATCCTCCAAGCCCACATGGCTTGCGAGGTCACGCATCAGCATCCCTTGCGACCGTGTCGCGTCCGCATCGCGACCACGTCACGAGGCCCTCATGGTCTCATGTCCAACATAGCACTGTGTCGCGACCATGTCACGTCTGTGTCGTGCCCATGTCGCAAGGCCCTCATGGCCTCATGTCGCGTGCCCTCATGGCACCACATGGCGTACCCTCATGGCACCGCATCACGTCTAAGTCGTGACTGTGTCTCGTGCCTACTCGACACCATATCGGGTCTGTCATTGCACCCGGATGCATGTGCCTGGAGTCACTGGAACCTCTAGACGGTGCGACCCCACTACAGAGCCCCCCTCACTCGCCTGACTGACAGTCCGCCTCGACCGAGAATGAGGAGGATACCCACATGGATACTCACGAGTGACAGAATCCTTGCGAGTATCACTCCTAACACGATCACACGATGTATGATGAGACTGCCCAGACGAAGACCTCATAGCCCTCGACTCTGATCCCTCAAGCCGACTAGCTGATCTACGTGCCCCTCAATCCCTCCCCAGAAGATACTGCATCCGGCCCAGGGCCACCTGCATCTCTGCATGCGCCGACCGACACGCCGCCTCCAGCTGCGCCTCCTCAAGCTGACAAACCTGCATATCCATACCAAGTCCAAAGAGAGATAACCTATACATATTTTGAAAAAAAAAAAAAAGAAAAGAAAAAAAAAAGGAAAAAACTCTGAATAAGAAAAGACCATACCAGATCCGCCCTCTCCCTCAGAAGGTGCTCTACCGTCTCAGCGGTCACGGGATCGACAGGCGACACGGAAGGAATGGTGAATATGGGCGGCTGCAACTAGAATGAATAAATAACTCTATAATGACTAATAAACTATAAATACATCAACTAAAACATACCCGACTAGGAATAGGAACGGGCTCCTGAGGAGAAGCCACGAGAGCGGAATCTGGAACAACCTACACGAAAAATTAAGCAAACCAACACAAAATATGTCAGAAACAAACAGGATGAAACAACCTAAATAGAATCACATCAAAAATAAGAAATTATACCTGACTCACTGGGCGTAAAGAGGCAGCAGTCGCCTCCTTCATCCGGAGGTCCTCAGCAACCTTGCGCTGAGACACCAACACGATGTTAGTAAACTATTAAGAAAACACAACAATAACACTTAACAAACCGTCACAATGACACAAGTAAACTGAAAGAGTGACGAAACTTACCCAATGCTTCAACTCAACCTGAAGCTGAGCCATCGTCGGATCCTTCCGACTAGAGGAAGCAACTAAAAATGGATCAAATACTGAAGCAAGACCTCCGACAGCCAGCTTGGCTCTTTACAAATAATAATAAACATATTAGTCGATGAGCCCACAATGCTAACAATTAAATAGAACCATACTTGTGAAAATACTCACCAATCGATCAATCTCAGATCATAGACTGACTGCTAGCTCCTAGTCAGCTCGCTGCTGACGGCGATAAACATCCAGCAAGGCCGCCTGAGGAGCAACCTCACCCTCCCTCTCAGACTGTCCAAAATAGAATAAAACGAGATACCACAACCTTGTCAGAACGTCTAGAAAACTAAGTCTATGTCATAATAACAAAAAAAAAAAAAATTAACTCACTAGGAGCTGTCGAGCCTCCGCTAATAAAACTCCCAACTCATCCTCCGCCGCCCTGGCCCTAACAACCGAGTCGGTCAAAGAGTGCAACATCTCCTCATCAGGACGAGGAGCATGCCCCATCTGCTCCATCACCCTATGGAGGGCATCCAATGCCCCCCGCACACTCGCTGTGAGATAGCTCTCCTCCAATGCGGCCAACCTCTCCCTCAATGCCGACGCTGACTCCGGCCCACCGATCACGAAAGAGCCGCTGCCATGAAAGGGACGTGTGAAGAGGCGCCCACCACCCAACGCGTTGAACCACCTCCTATACTCTCCTACATCCACCTCATCACGCGGCCCCGTGACCCTGGGCCCCCCAACTCTAAAATCGGCTATCTGGAGTGCCAATCGCTCCGTAAAATTTTAGTCTGGAGGGCCAGTCATCCTCTTCGCCACTCTGTAGCTAACCTCTGGAGGGACTCTCTGAGCGAGCCCCAACTGTTGTGCCACTCGAGAGGTGTGAATCCTCTCCACCCTCTCAAAACAATGGCCCATATGTCCATATCGAAGAAGGGCCAGTTAGACTCAATCACCGCCTCACATGCGTCCTCTTCATCATCGTAAGGCCTCCAGATCACCTATCCAAATGAACAAATCGACCCATTAACAAAACCTAAACAAAACAAAGCCAAACAAAAACATGACGATATATACCTGCCCCGCAAGCATATCCTCGAAGAGGCCTCGCGCAGTCTGAAGATTAGTAGACCATCGACGGCCCTTCAATGCCTCTCTCCACACATGCATCTATGGAAACGTGAACTTAACCCCCATCGAAACCCCCGGACAAAGAAAAGAAAAATAATCATATGCCCAAAACTAAAAGGAAAAAAGAAAGCAGCAATGACACACAAAAGAACCATTAAAAATCATTAAGACCAAAAATTAGCAAAACTAAAGGACCACCATGATACCAATTAAACTAAAACTCACCTGGAGGAACGGAAGGAAACCTCCGATGGACGCGATGCCCTGGCCTCGACGGTACAACTGCTCATAGAGATGCGCCAACGCTGTTGCACCCCAGGCATAAGTATGGACCCGATCCAGATCCCTGAGAACCATAAAAAATAACCTAGTGATGCATCCCCAAGTCTAAGATGAAAAGAATATTGCACCCAAGAAGTGCATCAGAAACACTTGGAGCACCCTATCTGCAGCCAACCCTGGCTCAGTTATGGGCTCCCGACCCACCACTACCGCACACCGCGCCTCATAGGGCACCCTCACCTCCGAATGACGCCTCGGAGGGACGAAGCCACTCGCAAATGTATCAAAGAACCAAGTGACCCAAACCACACCTGACCCCGATCCACTCGACCTATAAGGGACTCCCAAAATCTACTCACACACCTCCTCTCCCTATCATCTTCACCTCCTCCGCTGCCTCCGCAACACTGCCTTCACTGCACCTTAAAAAGGAACGGTGTGAAGACCAGCACCCTTATTCCCAATACTACCTAATCCCAAGGCAATACCGTCCTCGAGCATCACCTCTGGGCGAAGATCACGTTAGGTTGCTCAATATCACTAAAACACGAATCTCGAAACACTAGAACACTCACAAAAGTCAATACTCGAGACTAAACCAGAGAATGAGAAGCAAATGCAGCCTCCCACGCTTATATAGAGTACGGCCCCAATCACACGCTTAACTACACGCGCTTAACCCGATCATGCACCACACATATCATGCTTAACCTAAAACCCGTGCTAAGATTCAAGCGCGCAATGAAACTATCGCCCGCGCAGTCAGCACGACCTTCCGATCCCGCGCTTTTCAATAGTTGCGCAATCTGATCAAACAACCTGTTCATGCCACGCAATATGAAAGGTCACCTGTAAACTTATCGAGTGACGCTCCAATCCCGCGCGCATCCAAGGACGTGTTATCCAATCAAAAGACCTCCCCGTGCCGTGCAATATGAAAGGTCATCCGCGCTGAGACCCGGTGACCCTTCAATCGCGTGCAGATACTTAAGCGCGCAATATAATCACACACACATATCCATACTCGTAATCAGCCCCTTAGACCCTAAATCACACACTTGGAAACAAGCACGCAATCTGATCACGCGACTGGAAACAAGCACATAATTCCTAATTCTTACATAAAGTTCGGTCCTGAAGAAGGAACATCTGCTCACTCTACTCCCATCATGTAACCCTACCAAAAACGTCAACCACACCCCTGGTCTTATTACAAACGAGATATGCATGCCTTGCATGACATCGTCACCCCTGACCTACCACATTTGAATCCCTTTTGTCCCATCGTACAGCCACCCAAGCACAATTCACCATGATAAAAAAAAACACACGCTCATGACACCACCCCGACATCCGATCCCATCACAAAGATTGTGGATACGCGCCCATGGCCCATCAAAAATTCTGAAAACGCAAATACATCAAAAAATCCAACACAACACAACCACAATGTGAGCTCACCTGACCCAGGATCTGCTAAACAAAGAGATCAATGTCCCAGCGTGAAAACATCCTACCAGTGTCCCACCTCTAACTACGCTACACTTCCCATTGTGAACACCACTGCTCGGAAAGCTCAAACAACACGCTTATCGCACCAAAGAAGAAAAGGGAGAAGGCTCAATCAGGTCCCATCACTAAAACAAAGAACCTTCCTCCCAAATTGCTCGATACAAATAATCACCAGATGCCACAATAAATTTTAAAAAAAAAATAGTAAGAAAAAAAGAGAACTTGGGACTCCTCCCATGTCCCATCGCATCCCACTAATGCCAAGCTATAGCATAAACGTACTGTCAAAAATCATCCAAGTCCCATCGCGACTTCACCACAACACCACTTGTCCCATCACAACATCACCTTCTCCAAGAAGCTACATCACACCGGCAATAGCCAACCGCCACAGCTGACAAAGCAAAAAAAAGAAAAGACAACTTCAAAGCCCCATCACAATAACAACCCGCTACAATATCACAAGTCCCATCGCACAACCTAGGTAAGTATCACAGCCCAGGTAAGTATTACTCATTTTTCAATTACTCAATATTTCTTATAAATATAGTTATTTATGATTAAGTCAAAATATTTTTAAGACCCATCTCCTTGACTCGCGAGTTACTGTAGTCCTCCCATAAGAGACAATTATCAGTATTCGTTGAGAAGGTTAGATGGAGTATCTGGTATGTCAAGTGTCGTCTTGACAACCACATAAACGGTCGGGTCCACAAATCCCGTACTGGTAGATTTGCTCAGCGACGTCTCGAAAGCCACGTTTTCTATCGTTTACCACCGAATTGATCTTAAGTTAAAATCCCTAGAATTTTAAAATCTCGAGACTCTCTTACTTGCTTCAAAAAAAAATCTTCTACTATAAAATAAAAAAAATTAGAAAGAAAATAATACTATCAAAAATAAAATAAAAAACACACAGAAAAAAAGCAACAAAGTAAATAGACCCAATTCACCCTTTTTCTAAATTCTAAAAAATAAATACAAAAAAAAATCGATTAAGTGCCTCATTACCCATATACCATAAAGCTGACTTTTAACTCCTGAGCCTGCCTGAACTCACAATCAAGCGCATATCCCATTGGGTAGAATTGGATCGAGCGGATACACCATTGCGCAGAATCACTTGTTCAGATACCTTAAGATCAGAATCTCTCAATTTAAAGACCCCCTGAACTCATAATCACGTGCATATCCCACTGTGCAGAATTGGATCGAGCGCATATGCCATTGCGTAGAATCATTTGTTCAGATATATTAAGACTAGAATTATCTACTTAAAAGACCGACTCTGGATGAATCAAGCGCGCGCTCCACTGCGCAAAATTCAACTGATCACACCTCACAAAACTCACCTTAATTACCAGCCCAAATCGACCCCTTTTCCCTGGAAAATTGAATAACAAATATACTCAATCTAAGAACTTACAAATGCCTATTGGAAAAAGAACGCCTGACACGCATTAGTGTGAGCAATGATGCGCCCGATTTGACATGACTTATTAAAGCCTTCGATATTATATTGCACTCTCTTTTTGTATTACCGGTCCCTAGACCTTATGGACATTTGTATGATGCCCCCCGATACCTCGATCGCGCCATATCCCTCTATTAGCTCGCACCATACGACGGGATGCGCCATGCACCCATAGATCTAGAAAGTGCCTTTCGACAACTATCACTAGGCCCCCAAATGCTCCATTTAAGCTTGCGCTAATAGATAAAAAAGCCAAGCATGTCATGTCAACATCACCAATTTATATTTGTGAATTCCTAAGAAAAGTAAGACACCTCGAATGAGGGGTGTCTACTTCTTCGACGCGTTCTTACTTCGTAAGAGCGCGTCAAAGAGGGGCATCTATAGACACCCCCATTTTTCCTTCTCAGAATATATTTTTTATTTGGTCAACCTTTGACCTTCTTTTTAACCCCGATATGAGAATCATGCACTGAAATAATAGTACATGACTGAACATGGGCAAAAACAATAGTTATGTGGCTCAGATCCCGAAATGGGTAAACTATATACTAAGCAACAATATATAGCCAAAATACAGACTGAAATAATAGTCTTACATTTCATTCTAGAGACCATACCCAGACAACCCAGAATTACGCGCTAGAAACCTAGCGCGCAATTTGATCGTGTGCAAAACCACAAGCGCGTGACCAATCTACCTTTCAAACCAAACTTCACCACCTGCGCGCAATTGGCCTACGCCCAACCGTCTTACTACCCTTCTTGACCCCTACATTTCCTTGATTAAACGTATCAAGGTAAACGCTTAATCAAATTGAGCGCATGATAACATGCGCGCAATTAGTCCTAATTTGTTACGACTAGGAGACTTGCTGAGTAAGTCAGCCGATCGCTCACTGAGTTGATGACCAACTCAAAGCGATTAAGCGTCACGAAGCTGACGTGTAATTTAATTAAATGCCCATAAACAGGCATGTAATTGAAGAAAAACCTATAAAAGATTTTTTTTTAATTCGCCCGGGAGAGGTTGGGATGAGAGAGGCTGCAAATTTTGAGAGAGGAGACGGTAAATTTCGAAACCAGAGAACTTCGAGCACGAACCCACAGAACCCAACCATGATTTCGAGATTCAAATGCCCGAACTTCCAAGGATTCTCTCCGCAGTCCCAACCCCCCTTAGGTAAGGATTTAATATTTTAGTTTCCAACCGTAGCTTATAATCTCTAGATCTATTAATTTTTAATTTTATTTTCAGTTTTAGACCGTAGCACCCTTTTCAGACCGAATCTTCTATTCCTGGTTCTAATTCCCTACTTTTAGAACCAGTTCTTGATTCGTCGGTCCGATATACTGACCCCTTAAGACCGAATTCTACTCTAAAATCATGATTTACAGTCCTATCATTAATTTTTGGTTTTAACCCTCAGGTTCAGAACCAGTCCTTAATCATACGGTCTGATTTTCTGATTTCGAACCCGAATTCAGTCCTAAAAGTTTTCTTTAATTTCAATTTCTTAGTTTAATACCTCAAAAAATCTAAAAATATTAATTTCAGTTTTCATAATTCTAGTTTATAATTCAATTTGCCCCTATTATTCCGAAATCAACTCTGAAAAGCCTAACAATATTATTTTACCATCAAAATTTTAATTTTTTCTCTTTAATCTCAGCCACCCGATTTGTCCAAGGGAGCTTACGGAGAGTACTCGAAAACGAGGCCAATCCTCCTTAGCATAGCGGGCCCAAACTCTTTTTTAATAGTTTTTAAAATTAATAAATTGCTTTAATTAGTTTATATATAGACATAGTTGATTATTCGCATTAATTAGGCCGTGATATAATTATTAGAGTGTTAAATCAAAATTTTCTTTCCATTGGTTTAGTTAATTGATTATTCCAAATCCCAATTCTAAAAAATTTAGTTTATTCATGATTAGTTATATTTTGCTATCATTAATCCGTTAATAATTAGGGTAGTAGAAAAATCAGTCTTTTTATTTTTGTTGATATTTGAATAGAAAATTTAAATTTATTACTTTAATTAGGCCCATAGAAATATCAGTCTTTTTATTTCAATTAGAATCATCGTAGAATTATTACAAGTGCTTTAATTAGAATTATAGTAGAATTATGACAATTGCTTTAATTAGAATCCCAGTACAATTAGCATGCTTAATTTTAGTTAGAATATTATTGGAACTGATACAAATGCACTCCTAGTACTAATAGGAGACTGAAACTGATTGGAATTTTAGTAATACCCGAACCTTGATGCTCACTGGACTCTTGACAGTATCAGAACACTAATATAACTCACCTTAATAAGCCCACACAACCAGAGCATAATAATAATAGAATTAGAAAATTCAAACTGACCTGAATTATAATTACAAAGGGAAATAAGAGGAGAATTAAACTAACTAAACTAAAGAGAAGCACTGTTGCTGACGTTCACAGGCGGACGATTCAGTATAGAAGTAACCTACACCCGCTTCACAGCGTGATCACTGACGTGTTGCAACGTCATTAAATATCAGCAACTGGTGATCGCAATCAAACTAGGAACCTTCCTAGAAAAATCTCCCTTTTAATTGATTTTTGTCATTCCAAACACCACATCGCTAGAGTCCATCTGGACAGAATTAGAGCCATTGATTCAACGGGGACCGAGAGGAACCCAGAAGAAAGCATGCACCAACAGTATCGTCTTTTGTTACAAGTCCGAGGCGAACCTGTAGCTTGATAGTTCCTTTGACAAAGTGACGTGTCCCATCATAAGTTATGAGTAACAACGCGGAGGGCCTGACATCTTGCTCTGTGTATTCAAGTGCATTTAACGTAGTGAGAGGGAAAATGTTAAGTCCTGCTCCCGTGTCAACGAGCGCGTGTGGTACAGAGAATCCTCTAATTATGACCGTAAGATATATGGGGCCGCACTCCCACGGAGTGACTCTTTAGGCATGTCTACATCTGTAAAAGTGAGCACTTGAGGTTATGCCATGACCAAAGTAATTTGATGAAGCTCATCTAGGGTCATATTCTCATCCACTTGCGTGTTTTCAAGTGTCCTAATCAACAACTGATGATGGTCAGGTAATTTCTTGATGAGTTCTAGTATGGATATTTGGGCCGGGATCTTCTAGAGGTACCGTAGAAGGTCGTATTCTTACCCTAGCTGGAGCGCAATTTCTTTGCCAGGCCGATGGGCCTTAGGAGTTGGTGGTTGGAATGGTTGAGGTGCAGAAATTGGTGGAGGAATGATATGAGATGGGGGAGGCAAGTTAACATCCCTTTCTCTCACACTCCCCTCTGGTGGTTAGGCGTTCGTGAAATCCTTACTTCAAGGGAAAGGTGGAGGTAGGTAATTAGTTCATGATTTAAGGATCGGACAAGTCGGTTGTTGACCGAACCCGTCGTGGCTCGATGCGGATGCATTTATAAACTGGGTGAAATCCGAGGTTGGAACGCGTACTTGAATAGTGCCGCTCTAAGGTGGGAGGTATTGTGTGTAATCTTCATTTTCTAGAAAAGTAGAGACCAACATCTCACATGGGTCAAAATGTTCCTCTGGCTCACTTTCTTCTAGATTCAGTGAACGCTCGGTGGTTATTTTATTGTCTTGACTTGGAGTCTTTCGAGTGACATTTTCTACCCATGCAGCAATCTGGGCAGCAGTTTGGAGAACGTGATCTCCATACTCGGGTTCAGAATTGGATAAAGGGAGCGGTAATGGCATTGGTTCGAGATTCAGAGGGGTTAAAGGCTCTGATGGGTGACTAAGGAGGAATGGTCTCCTAGCCCTAAAGGAATGGACTCGTATCTAAGTGAATTTTATATAAGGAGGTGGACTCGGTGGGGCGATGTGAGTGATTAGGGCCGAGGGATGCGGGAGTAAAGGAGCTCTCGCTGGTGTGGCAAAAGTGGCCGAGGGTTGAATGCGTGTGATTAAGGTGGAAGGTTAGAAGGGAGATCGACCGGGGAGGTCTACGGTGGTGACCTGAGCCGGTGTCATTTGGTTATAGTTGGGCATGGGGTTATTAACGATCCCTAAATTTTGTTGGGGTTAGCTATCATTAGGGTTAGGATTCCTAAGCGCTCCCAATCGATCTGACTTCGATCATTCATGTCATAGATTACATCCATAAGGGCCCAACAGTCTTCTAGGTTGTGTCTCGCGTATCGATGGAAGGCATAATATTACTATAGTCTAGATTTGTCAGCTATGGGAGGGGTTTTTCCTGCGAGAATTGGAGGAGATTCTGAGTGTTAAGGAGACAAAAGATGTTGAGAATGGTATCCGGTAAAGGGAGATAGTGTTCCCGCCTCAGCTGGTAGGAGCCTCTGGCTGGGTTAAAGTTCTGCAGTGGGGGTACGTTATTATAATTCGGCGCATGGGCCGATCGATTATGTGTCGCATTTTAGTTCTGATAGGTGTTAGGGTATTGGTTTCTGTTTTGGTATTGGCTTTGATTTTGATCCTAGCCTTGGTTTTGGTTTGCGTATCTTAGTTGATTAGCACCTTAGTTTTGGTTGGTATACCATTGTTGATTTTGATTTTGTTCGAAGTTCTGCGATTGGAAGTTCCCTTTATTAGAGTTTTGTCCTTGGTTGACAACGGTATTAACTTGTTCGATTCCTAAAGCTTTCTTATTATTTTTTTATTTTGATTCATTGGAAGAGCCTACCTTCGAGGTGACTATGGATAGAGCAAGGTCTCTGCCTTTAATTGGTCGCGCTAGTCGGGATGCCCGTGAGTGGAGTGCGATAAAGTCGGGACAATCACTTATGACAAGTGCGCTCTTTAACGATTCTCTAGCGTTATCGATGATGATGTGCACTGAATCCTTTTCTTTCATCGAGGTGCCAGTCCTAGCAGCGAGTTGTCTCCATCTGGCGACGAAGTCAGTAAATTTTTTATCAGGTCCTTGCTTGGCTGTCATTAGATCACTGAGACTGACTGTTTCTTGCATCAGGTGTTTGTATTGGTCTACGAATTGACCGACTAACTCATCAAAGGTTTCTATCTTATAAAGCAGAAGTCCCGCAAACCAATATAAAGCTTCTCCTTCTAATGAGCATTGAAAATAGTGAATGAGAAGTCCTTGATTATCATGTATGGGTCGACAATCATTACAAAAGAGGGCCAAGTGATGATTCGGATTTCCTGTGCCATTATATTTGGTAAATTTCGGTGGCTTAAATCCTATTGGTAGATGAAACTCGATGTCCCGACAAAATTTGTCGAATCCAAATGAGTGACCGAGGCGCTCTCTCTTAGCCATGTACTCATCGAGCATTTTAGGGAGATCTTCGATCTTGATAGTGTTATCTTTCGGGTCGACCTGTGAGCAAACCTTATCTAAAGAGTCATCATTGAAGAATGTGTGGGCAGATTGTCTCAATGGTGTGGCGCGGGCTGACACCATACTTGGGGTAGGGGCGGCCTTTCTTATTGCTCTTATTCTTCTAAAAATTGTCATGATCTAACGGTTTCGTATGCGACGGCCAACCCTCGAAGCAATTCTTCGGAGTCGTTATCTCCTCTTTGTATTATTTGAATACTGAGTTCTACAATCTGCTGAGTGGTAAGGTTTTGTCCGATGTTGCCATCTCTCCCATTATGATTATTACTAGTGTGCGGGGTAGAGAAGGGATTTTCTTATTTGCTAGTCATGTTAATCTCAGGTTGTCGTGGGCTGAAATTATGAAACGATTCTTCTTCGTACACAGGATTGTCATGATATCCCCACAATAGTGGGTCTCCTAAACTCACTCTTCGTATACCAGACATCTCGAGTCTTTGACGAAGACTCATTTATATAAAAAAAAGGATCTAACAACGCAAAAAAAAGGAAAATAAGACAGAAACTAACTATCTAAAAGAGTTTGCAAAAGGGTCCCATCGCGATCGCCAGTCTGTTGGTGCGCATTTTTTCTGGATTCCTCGGTTCTCGTTGAATTAGTGGCTTTCAATTCTGTCCAAGTAGACTCTAGCGATGCAGCGTTTGGAATGTTAAAAATAAAGGGGTTTCTAGGGGGTTCCTAGTTTGTTGCGATCGCCAACTGTAGATGTTTATCGACGGTGCAACACGTCAATGATCACGCTTGAGAGCGGGTATGGGTTACTTCTATACTGAATTGTCTGCCAGCGAACGTCAGCAGCAGTGTCTCTTTCTTAATTTAGATAGTCCAATTCCCCTTTTATTTCCCGTTATGGTTAAAATTCTGATCAGTTTAGATTTTCCTAGTTTTATTGTGAGTTTAGCTGTGAGTTTGTGAGAGTGAGTGGAACTATTTTAATGTTATAATTCTATTAGGAGTCTAATTAACTTAGTTTCCTAATCTTATTAGAATTCTAATTAATTTAGTATCCTAATGCTACTAGAAGTCCGATTAATTTTAGTCTCCTAATTCTGTCAGAAGTCCGATTGTAATCAGGTTTCATAATTGTAATAGGAGTCCACATGTAATAGTTCTAGTGAAATTCTGATTAATTTGGGCATGCTAATCATATTAGAATTTAAATTAAGCAAGTATGCTAGTTGTATTGGAATTCTAAATAAATCGAGTGTACTAATTGCACTAAAGCAATTATAATAGTCTTACCAAATTTCTAATTGAAATAAGAAAACTAATTTTACTAAAACTCCAATTTAGGCAAAGGAATTAATTTTATTAAAATCTAATTAAATAAATAAACTGATTTTATTTAAATCTAATTAAAATAAGTAAACTAATTTTATTAAAATTCTAATTAAAGCAATGACTTAACTATACTGAAAGTCTAATCAAAGCAACGAGATTAATCATACTAAATTTGATCTCAAGCAAGGAATTAATCAATTAAAATTTGATTTAAAGACATCAATCGATCATACTAAGATCTAATGCACTTAATTGATTAAATACGTTGAAATAGAATAAATCTACTAATTAATTATACTAAAAAAATAAGAAAAAGTAATTAATTATTTCTAAAATCCTAAGAAAAAAAAGGGTTTTTGGCCTATTATGCTAAGGAGGATTGGCCTCATTCCCGAGTACCCTCCATAAGCTCCCTTGGGCAAATCCGGTGACTGAGATTAAAGATAAATTAAATTTTTAGACCGAAAAATAGTATTTTAGGTTTTTTAGAGTTGATTTCGGAATGATAATCAGGAATTAAATTATGAATTGGAATTATAAAAACTAAAAGTAATATTTAGGATTTTTGGAGATATTAAAATAGAGAATTAAAACTAAAAATTTAAATTTTAGGAGTGAATTCGGATCTGAAATCAGAAAATCAGACTGTATGATTAAAGACTGATTCTGAATTCAGAGAATTAGAACCAAAAATTAATGATAGGACTGTAGATTAAGATTTTAGAACAAAATTAAGGGCCTATGGGTCGATAAATCAGACTGTCGGATTAGTGACTGGTTCTAAATTCGGAGAATTAGCACCAGATGTAAAAATTTGTGGTCTGAAAAGGGTGCTATAGTCTCGGACTAAAGATTAAAACTATAATTAGCATTAAGAGAAATATCCTAAGTCTAAAAACTAAGGTTTTTACCTAGGACCGGGGCTGTGGAGAGAAATCTCAAAGATTCGGCACTTGAATCTAGAAATCATGACTACATTGCTCTATGGGTTTGTCCTCGGAGTTCTCTGATTTTGGAATCCCAAAAAAAAATTCGTTCTCTCTCAAAAATTGCCAGCCTCTTCGGGTTGTTTAAGAGAAAAAATCTTTTATAGGTTTTCCTTCAATTACGCGCCTTGTTTCAAGCGTTTAATCGAATTGTGCACTAGTTTTCTGGCGCTTAATCGTTTTGAGTCGGTCACCGACTCAGTGAGCGAGCGACTGACTTGCTCAGTAAGTTTCCTAATCCTAATAAAGTTAGAACTAGAACTAATTGTGTGCTTGTTAGGACATGCGCAATCTGATTAAGCGATTCTTCAGAAGCGCACAATCAAGGAAACTTAGGGGTCAAGAATAGTGAGGCTAGGCCGGGTGTAGGCCAATTGCGCGTCAGTTGTGTAGCGCTCAATCCGATCGCATGTCTAGTTTTAGGCGCGTGATCAAGTCTCGAGACGGTCTGGGAAAGGAAGTTCGGTCTGAAAGGGGACTAATTGCGCGTTTGTGGTCTAGTGTGTAATCGAATTACACGCGAGTTTTCAGGTGCTTAATTCGGGGTTTTCCGAGTCTGGTCTCTAGACTGAAATGCAAGACTACTGTTTCAGTCAGCATTCCGACTATATACTTATTGTTTCTGTATATAGTCTCCCTATGTTGAGATCTGAGCCACAGAGCTATTGTTTTAGCCTGTGTTTAGCCATGTACTATTATTTCAGTGCATGATCCCCATATCAGGGTTATGAGGTCAAAGGTTGACCGAACAAATATATATATTCCAAGAGGGAAAAATAAGGGTGTCTACAGCACTGTAATATTGGCATACTCTTGCAATAAAATTCCTTGGCTAGACTGGCAGGATCCAGCCGGAGAGGACGCGATGCTAACGCATCTTTCATTAACCTCTTCCGTTCTAATAGCCTCTACGCCTTCTAATAATTTCTTCATCCCTTCCACGGTGTAATCAACCAAGTGATTCGATTCAATTCCCAACTGAATTAACGTCAATCCCGCTTCTCTCAGCTTCCATATTTTCATCGTAGAGACAGAATTAAAATTCACTTTCTCACCATAGCCCGCCAAACATATAGTATTGTATCTAGCTTCTTTCGTCCATTGAGGTAGAATATACTTATATGGAATTTATTCTACCTCTTCCTTAAAGTAAATATGGGATATGTGAGAACACAACAAACCCTCATTTTCGAAGTGTTTGCATTCACAAGCGGTTGTGCCATCTCCACATTCAAAATGAACTTTGAATGTTCGACTACGATCCTCCGTGCCATCCCCACCACTTCTATGCACTTCGTATATAATAACCGCCTTGATTTCCTCTTCGATCACCTTTTGGGACTTAAAAGTGACAAACTTTCAGAACTCAGAGTGGAATCTATTAAACATGGTTCTCGTATATACGGTAGCGGCATGCCTCTCGATTAAATTTTCAAACAAGAGCTAAGGTGTCGTAGACATTGAGACGAGATCCTCCCTATTTTATTTATCATGACGAGATTGGACGGCAAGGTCGTATTGCTTGAAAATTTTCGTCAAACTTGTTTGGGCATTGACATAGGAATCGTAGAAAGAATTTATACTTTCACTGCGTTGCGTAGTGGTCATACCGGCCCAAAAGATATCGCACCAGTAGCATGGAATCCATTTCCTTCTAAGAGCGTACATTTGTCTCAACCACACATTGTCTTGCAACTGAAACTCCTCCACAAGTTCTGTCTATTTCCTTTCAAAATCATCAACCGTTTGACTGAACTTGCACTGTTTGTACTTTTTCTTAAAATTCTCAAACTTTATCTTCAGCTATGAGAGATAGTTCAATTCATTCCTCGCTATATGCCATATGTAGAAGCTATGCGTAGTCCCCAGAAGAACTTCGGAGATGGCCTTACTCATCTCATTGCATTGAACGGTGATGATTGCATTAGGTTTTTTATCACCCATACACTTCAGCCACGTGTTAAACAACTAAACGAATGTCTCCTCATCTCAGCAGCGAGCAATGCACATCTAAAAAGCGTCGTCTATCAATGATGGTTGAGCCCAGTGAATGAGGCGAAAGGCAGCAACAATTTGTTTATTTTGTAAGTGGTGCCGAATACCATCACATCACCAAATTGTTGATAACCATTCGTGACATGTGATCAGCCCAAAATATACTACACATACGATATTCTTCATCTAGCTTGGCTTCAAAGAAAAAATTATCGCCTCTATTCTGTCTATCAATGAAGGATTTGATCACGGTCATGCACATCAGATGGATGCTACTCTCCTTTCTTATCTTCTTTAGGTAATCTTGAGTTTGTTGAGGACTTACTGTCACGCCAGCCTCTTCATCCAAACTTGATAAAATAGTAACAATCTTCTAAGGAGGGATTATGCCATCAAATGCACCTATCAACGATTTACTTGACCCGGTCATCTTACAATGTGATCATAATTCCTTCGCCTTCGTAGGTGTATACAACTGATGATTATGCGGCTCTCTAAATTCCATTACCTCTCACAAATTTTGGTCGTTGATCATAATCTTTAACCTTGCCTCACATCCGCGTCTGTTATCTCTTGAACACTTTATATCGGCGTGTATTTTGCGCTTGTCAGGCTACTTTAATCCTTCGAATGAATATACATATCTTCTCTTTATAATCTCCCTTTTTACGGATTTATAAGTGTTACTTTTTGTTACGCTGAAACCAACTTTCATAGAGGTTATATGTCTCGTCTTCAAATTTAAATTTCAAGCCTATACGTGGCTTCCATTCCTCGCTAGCACAACTATCCAACATTTTGATATCCCGATACAAGCAATTGAAACTCCTTCTAAAGAAACCGTGTTGGGGATGAGATTTAAATCAACAACACCTACATTAAATCCTCCAATGGAGTTCATTACAACCTCTGCATTAGACGAAAAATAAATCAACAACGGGCTAATAAGGAAGCGATGTTGTAGCCTTAACGAGCGTTAGCGCGTCAAGTTAGAAGCGATAACGCTTCTAACTCTTATCATTGTCGCTTTGTATCACCTCACATTTTGGTGCTTCATAAAATTTTATGATCTCTACCCTAAATTAACAACGGGCTAATAAGGAAATCGCTTCATAACGAAGCACTAATGCAGCTACAAAGAACGACTGCGCTTCAAGTTAAAAGTGATAGCGCTGCTAACTTGTCGCGCCATCACTTTGTTGAGCCTTACATAATAAGCGATGTCGCTTCTACGTCGAATATAATTTATATATTTTGGTGCTTCATAAAATTTTATGATCTCCACCATAAATCAACAACCGGTTAGTAAGGAAATTGTTTTATAACAAAGGGCTGACACGGCCACAAAGAGCGGTTGCGCATCAAGTTAAAAGCGATGGTGCTTCTAACTCGTCGTACCATCACTTTGTTCCGCTACACATACGAAGATATGTGGCTACAAAGAGCGACTGCGCTTCAGGTTAAAAGCGATGACACTTCTAACTCGTCACGCCCTCGCTTTGTTCCGCTTCACATATGAAGATATGGCACAGACCATACGAAGCGTCGTCGCTCGTGCTTCTATGACCAACCCTAACCATCCGCAGAAAATGTGTTTGCCTCGATCGTAACATAAATAACCTTACTTCATTTATAAAGTTACCTCAAATGACATTGTTCTGAAAGTTGACAAAGTGACGCTTCTATCTAGTCAAAGCTCCAGATTCGAAGAGAGAAAAAGATGTCTCTTGGTCGCTAGCGCTCCAGTCAGCTCTAGAGAGAGGAAAAGTTGTCTCTTCTGCGCTAGAGAGAAAGAGAGATAAATTTATCTCTGGTATGAAACGCTTCAGTCAGAGCTTCCAAAGAGAGAGATAAAGTTGTCTCTTCTACGCTAGAGAGAGAGATAAATTTGTCTCTGGTACAAAGCACTTCAGTCAGAGCTAGCAAAGAGAGAGAGAGAGATATATAAAGTTGTCTCTTCTGCGCTAGCGCTTTAGTTCCATTCCAGAGTTGACAGAGAGTCTCGCAGAGAAGCACAAGCAAGAAAGGAAATAAAATGAGAGAGAGAAAGAACCTGAAGAGAGCAAGACAGAGAATGAACATCCGCGCCTTTTTTGAATTGTTTGGAAGAATCAGAGAGCTTTTTAGAATTGTTTTACTGTTAAATCCTGACAAGTCATTCCATCTTGGGGCCCTAGCTCTAGGGTACTAGCAGCCTGTACCTACTTAACCTACCACTGTCAGTAAGAAAACTCTTCTAAAGCTAACCAGGGTTAATGCAAAAACACTTTTTACGTGTCCGCTACCCATTGGGAGAGCGTAAAAAAATTTCTATCCCGGATGCATTTTTTCCTTTGCCATACATATATATATATATATATATATATATATATATATATTGGCAAATTTGGCCGAGATTCGGAAAAATTATGTGTTGTCTTTTTGTTACCATATATATATTGATAAATTATATATTTTGTCTTTATGTTTCCATAAGTTAATCTCTCTTATCTTCAGTTTCAATTAGATAACGAGGTGTAATCATTTGTCCATAAAACTTGTGTAAGGGATTAAGGGCTACACTTTTTATTAGTTGGGCCAGACAAGTCACATCAAAATACTAGGCATTCCAACTGGCGATTGGCGATTGGGTCCTCTTACTTGTCTCAATGGCCAAGGTTCCCGAGCCACACAATAATTTGGGCATGACCACCCACTCGCTTGCAAGCCATGTTAGGAGCTATCATTGGCTAAAAATAAGATTTACGGCACCTTTATTTGCAACTACCTAATCTTTGAGGGCACCTATGCCAAGAACAATTGACTGCTTTGAATCTAACAATGGATTTCATTTTTGCACCAATCTTTCACACAATAGATCTTGAGATTTTGATTGTATCATTAAACGGTCAGTTTTTTTATCCGTGGCATACTCCCACAAAAATAACCCAAAAATCATGTGGCACACATCACACTCACACCTGATTTTCAGGTCATTATTTTGGGCGTGTGCTGCATAAAACCAAAATTGAATCTAATGGTACCCTTAAGATGTCAAAATTCACTACGGAAAAGATTGGAGCTGAAAAAGATCTTCACTGGCTAATTTAAAGCAGTCAATAATTTTTGGCATGGGTGCCCTCCTCAAAGATTCTATACGGGTAAATGAAGGTAGCCAAAATTAAAAAAAGGTAATTTTCTTTTTAATATAGAGTAATGAAAATATTGTTTATCACCAAGATCATAGTTTTTTTTCTCTATTTTTACCAATTATTATTCATTATGTTCTTTAAATATTTTTTATATTTTTCACTTTCCTCCCACTCATCGATCTAGGAGCTTCCTAACAATAATAAATTATAATATAAACCACTAAAAAAGGACAATGCTACGCACACACCAATGTTTTCTTCGTGCACACCACAACTTGAGAGACCTTGCATTTTTGGGACATATGTCATGTGAAAACATCATCTAAGCCGTATGATTTGAAAGTCATATGTTAAAGGTCTTCAGCACAAAAAATTGGCATGAAGTATTATATCTATCATATGATTTTATGCAGTTAGAGACCATTGTCCAATTCAACAATTGACTGCATGAAATCAAACGATAAAGATCGCATTTCATGTCGATCGTTTGCATTAAAGATCTTTAGATCATGACCTTTATATCAGACGATTAAGATGGTATTTTCACATGGCACAAATCCCCAAAATGCTAAGTCTTTGCATTAAGTGATTTTAAGTGCGGGCATCAAGAAAAAAATGGTGTGTCCGTAGCAGCCATCCTGAAAAAAGGTACTGCATTTCATACTAGAGTGCACAGATGAGACAATTAAAATCCCTAATTTTTTTAATTGTCCATCTTATGTCAACCAGTTGCACCTCATATATAAACCACCTTCCTCACTTTCCTCTTCATCAACATTATCGTTTTGAAGTTAGTTACAATCAAACAAGGAAAGAAGTATATGGTGAGTTAATGTTATGGCAAACAGGGTTTAGAGTTGAGAAGTTTGAAAATTAGGAGAACAATAACTAAATTACAGAGTGTAACTATAGTAAATAAGAAAATTTGAAATAGGATATAATTAAAAGAGAAGCTATTTTACTATCAGGTTGTAGTTAGTTTCGATATTTAGCTTCTACATAAAATTAAATGTTGGGTCTGATGGTGACCCGGTCAATATAAGCTATTTGAAATGGGGATAAGCAAGGAAGGATTATGTGATGGATTCAAGAGTTTCACTTTAATTGAAAGAGCACTTTTATAAGATGACCATGCATATACTATATTTTTATGGTTTACAACATTGGGCTACCGAAAAGCAACAATAAGATAAAGTACATGTCGCTGAATTGTATATTATAAAATGGATGACCGCAAGAAAGGATAAAATCAAGATGAAAGAAAATTACGGGAATATCGTTGAGCTGATTTGAACATGTCCATTTGAATCTAGAAACAATACCTATAACAAGAATTGATATAATACATAGAGGGACAGAGCCACGCAGAGTAGTGTTGAGGCTGAAGCCCCGAATTAACTTTTGAAAGTTTATAAAATAGACTCCTTATACAATCTTATTTTATATACAAGCTCAAAACATTTACGATCAAACAACTATTAGCATATATCGACCATCGCTAGCCCCCATGAAAAGAAAATTCTGAATACACCCCTGGATGCATGCATTAGTAGGAGAAGAGGAAGACCAATAAACAATTAAAGGGTGCCGGTGAAAATTGATATGAAAGATTGTAGAGTAGCATTGACTTTGTTATGATTTTTCAAAATTAACTTATTAGAAAATTATAAACAGTGGACAATTTTTTGTAGACAATTTTGCAAACAGCTTATGTGACACGATGTGACTAGCTGCAGTGCTTGGGCCCCACTGTGTGCAGCCAGTCACATCGCGCCACATAAGATGTCTATAAAATAGTCTATAAAAAATTGTCTACTGTATAACAGTGTCCCTTATTTCATTGATTAGCATGTGTAGTGGTTGATACATTAAATAGCATTTGATTTTATTTCAAATTAATCATCAAAGGGCTCTCTCTAATAAATTAAGGCTGCATATGGCATAGCTCTAGCTCTGCCACAATAGAGTTCACCTGCTTTAGTTGGTTCCCGTTCTCTTTTCTAACTCCTGACAAAGAAGGATTTACATGCTCTAGTAGCAACCTCCCTACTATCTACTAACTCCCTATCAGAACAAATAAAATCTGCTCTGACAAGGAGTGAGTACAAAGGAGGGTAGAAAGGAATTATCAAGGAGAAGGGGTACCTCTTAAAGCAGGAAGCATGATATTATCAAAGAGGATGGGAACCTATTAAAGCAGGTAAACTCTGCTATGGCAGGGGCTACCAGAGAGCTATGCCATAAGTAGCCTAAGTCTATACCTTAAAGGCTTAATTATTTTACCCTTTAAACTCCTCATTCGATTTTTTTGCCTAAGTTTTTAATTCTTCATTCATTTGCTCTTTGTAAAATAAATTTTAACTTCATTTCCTTGCCGTTTTAAAAAGAAATTTAATGCATTAAAACGTCCAACGACTTTGTAGCAAGGTTTTAAAGCCCTAGATCGGCCACTGGATAGGTCCTTACAAAACCGATCCGAAACGGCAGATTGGAACAACATCGGCCATTCCAATCATAATGGGCGATCCAACTGTGTATATATATATATATATATACCAGCCATTATATAGAAGCAAATAAATTTTACTAGCCATTATATAAAAGCAACTAAAAACAGTGGATGGAAAGAGGAGAGTCAAAGTTTACATAAATATTTGTAGGAGCTGAGACCTATATCAGTGGTAAGTAGAGGTTCTCAACTTTCCAGCGAGCTAAGAATCACCTAATTCTGAGTTGTACATAAAAAATTATGACAGAATAATACAAAAAATTAGGATGCAATCATAAACAGGATTCAGTATACAATCGTAAACAGGATTCGATAGGATCCGAGTGCCTTCGGACAATAGGAAGTGCCGCTCATTTTTCTCCTTGATATATATATATATATATATATATATATATATATATATATATATATATATACCGCTTACGAGATGGTCAATCGGGTGTCTAACACCTTTCCGATTGACAATCGAAGTCCTTACCCAAAAGGCTTTGGCGTCAACCGGTGATTCGGAGTCGAATCTAGCACTTAGGTGTACACGATATTAATTTTGAATATCCCGGGACACCAAGAGCTCCGAATGGTGACTCCATTTTTTTAGAGAGTATATTGTCATGACGAGCCCACAAAGTTTATTATTGCACATATAGAATAGGAGTTTTCGGTCATAATACATCAGAGGTAAAATACTTGATACCCCCCAAAAAGATAACAATGTCTGTGATTCGTCGGTGATGGTCAAACAAAGGAAAAATAATAAAAAAATAATACAATAATATATATTTACAGTTTTAATAGAAAGATAAATTGCTAACTATATATATATATATGAAATTTACAAATAAGCAGTATCAATAGAATATATCAAATAACCATATCTATCAGATTTATAAGATTTTAGAGCTTAATTAGTTTTAAATAAAACAAGAATATAAGTTAGATTTTAAGGCTTAACTAGTTTTAAATAAAATAATAATATTGTTTAGATTTTAGGGCTTAAGTAGTTTTTAACAAAACATGAATATAGTTTAGATTATATGACTTAATTAGTTTTAAATAAAATAAGAATATAGATTATAATTTTAGGGCTTAATCAATTTTAAATAAAATAAAAATATAATTTAGATTCTATGATTTAATTAGTTTTAAATAAAACAAGAATATAAAATTATAGTCTTAATCAGATTTACAAATAAACAGCATTAATAAAATATATCAGTTTTAAGAAAAAGGGATAAGTCATTTGCTAGTGGGGGGGCTGCAACAGGGGCTGAAAATGGTTTGCCAACCCACCGAAGCATATCTAATCCTGTCAATTGACCGAACTAAAATAGCCCACCGAAGTATCTAGTTCTGTCTATTTAGTGAATTAAAATATTTCCACGTGGCTGAATAAGCGTTTGCCAACTCACCGAAGCATATCTAGTCATGTCAATTTACCGAATTAAAATAACCCACCGACCCACCGAAGCATGTCTAGTTCTGTCAATTTACCGAATTAAAATATCTCCACGTGGCTGAATATGGGTTTGCCAACCCACCAAAGCATATCTAGTCTTGTCAATTTATCGAATTAAAATATCTCCACACTATTTCTATTGGGATTATTGCGTCGATATTTTATTATATGCTTCGTTGTCATCCTTATGCTTTGAAGCCAGCCTACCGAAATTGGTTTTCATTCCACAATATGGGTAGTGTATCGTGAGATGTTTTGGTCATTATAAATATAACCCTACTATTTTAGTGATTAAAATATCATTAAAAATATAATCCTACTATTTTAGTGATTATAATATTGGTACAAAAACAAAAGCAATAAGATATTAGGTCGTGCCGACTTTTAAGCCACGTGGCACAATCATTAAAGTAGCCACTCATGTTTGAGCATGATTTTAAAGAGGGGAGACCCTGTTAGATACACCTTTTATATTAAAGGCCCTATATTTTCACCTTTATCTAAATCGACCAGTTGAGAGCCTAGTCGATCTAAGGATGACAAAAAGTCCAAATTACTCTCTTTCTTTAATACATAAAAACATCATCTTCTTTCTCATTTTAATCTCTTAGAGTTTCTAAAAGTTCGAGGTGGTGAAGATGATAGCGTCTTTTTCTCAATTTAATCTACTCCGATCTATTATTTGGATTGACCCAGACACACTTTTTTCGTCAGAGACTAGCATATTAGAATAAGGAAGAAGATGATACACCTATATAATTTAAAATTTTCAATATTTACGCGATGTGAAACAAGATCTATGTCATCTGATTTGAAGGCCACAATATAAAATCGATAGCTAAAGATAGATATGAAAAAAAGGCGATATCGTCTCTGTATACAGTCGATATCGACTTTCTACACAGTTAGTACCGACCATTTTAAGAGTCGTCAACGACTGTTTACAGAGTCGCCATCGATTCTCTACAAAGTCGTCATCGATTGTATAAAAAAAAAAATTCACAGTTGATGGCAACTCTATACACAGTCGTCATCGACTCTTATACAGAATCGCCATCGATTTGATTAAAAAAAAAAAAAATGCGACTCTGTACAGAGTCATCATCGATTTAAAAAAAATAAAAATAAAAAATTCTTGTTTTTTTTTTTTTTTTTTTTTGTTTGCGACTTTGTACAGAGTCGTCATCGATTTTATAAATTATTATTATTTTTTTTTATACAATCGATGGCGAATCTGTACAGAGTCGATGACGACTCTTAAAATGGTTAGTACCGATTGTGTTAAGAGTCGACATCGATTGTTAAATTTTTTTTTATTTTTTTTTTAAAGAGGCGATATCGCCTTTTTTTCGTGTCCATCTTTGGCGTCATCTATTTTATTATGTGGCCTTCAAATCATACGGCATAAATTCGGTTTCACATCGCGTAAATATAGAAAAATGTAAATATTAAAATTTTAAATCATGTAGAACAAAAAAAAGTGTAAGAAAAGGTATTTCGAACTTTTTGTGCTAGTTGAAAATGACTTGGCTAAAAGCTGGTCGATTTGGGTAAAGGTGAAAATACAAGGCCTCTGACGTAAAAGGTTTATCTGACACGATCGATCAGGTAAATTTCCCTTTAAATAGGCCGGTATTACTAGCCCACCGCTTTATATCACTTTATATCACTTTATGTTACAACCACCTCATTTAAACGAAGGATAAATATGTTGATAAATTAAATCATAATCTCAATAGTTATTGAGATTATGATCCTACTGCAAAAGGTTATATGTTGATTCTACGTGATACGCATCCCAAAATGTGAGCGTGATCATAGCATATCATTAAATATGGTTCATGTTCAATTTTTGGAATATGTGCGAGGTATAATGAATATTTGATTGTCTAATAGTAGGCCCATGATGTCAAGATCTATTGTGTGAAAAGTTGGGACAAAAACAATCTCTATCATCTTATTTAAAGCGGTGAACGAATTTTTCCTTTGTTTAAGTGAGGCGGTTTAATATAAAGTTGTGTGGTAGTAATACCAGCCTTTAAGTATCCAACGAATCTAATATCGGTGGATATGTATCGAGTTAGCCTCAATCCGATACGATTCTGCCTCCCCCACCCACCATTCGATACAGGGTTAAAGTCAAACGTTTTATTCCAATGCTTAGGTATCTGATCTATCACCAAGTAGTTGACCAGATCTGCATACCACGGCAAATGTTCAGCAGCAAGCAATTGTTCATCAGGAAAATTTTTCAGAATTGGAATCAAATCCTTAGATTTTTCAACAATGATTCAAGATAAATGATCAGCGACCACATTTTTCGACCCCTTTTTATCTTTAATTTCGAGGTTGAACTCTTGAAGAAGTAAAATCCACCGGATTAAACGGGCTTTTGCATCCTTCTTTGCAAAGAGGTAGCGAAGAGCTGTATGATCAGTAAATACTACAACTTTTGATCCCAACAAATAGGATCGAAACTTGTCCAGGGCAAAGACTACTGCTAGGAGTTCCTTTTCCGTAGTCGAATAGTTCAGTTGTGCATCATTGAGAGTGCGACTCGCATAGTAGATGATATGCGGTACTTTCTCTACCCTTTGTCCCAGAACAGCTCCGATTGCATAATCTAATGCATCACACATGATCTTGAATGGGAGCATCCAATCTGGAAATTTGATTATAGGAGCTTTGACCAATTCTGCCTTGATACTTTCAAAGGCATTTTTACACTTTTCATTAAAAAGGAATGGAGCATCTTTAGCCAGTAGATTACACAATGGTCTCACAATTTTGCTAAAATCCTTTATGAATCGTCGATAAAAACCGGCGTGTCCAAGGAAAGACCTTACTTCTTTGACTGTCCTGGGTGGTGATAGGTTTGAAATTAGATATACCTTAGCCTTGTCGACTTCAATGCCTCGAGACGATATGATATGTCCCAAAACAATACCATTTTGCACCATGAAATTACACTTTTCTCAATTCAGAACAAGGTTCTTCTCTTGACATCTCGTAAGAACAAGGGATAAATGATACAAACAATCACTGAAATTATCTCCATAAATAGAAAAATCGTCCATGAAGACTTCTAGGAACCTCTCCACCATATCGGAAAATATACTCAGCATACATCTTTGGAATGTAGCTAGAGCATTGCAAAGTCCAAAAGGCATCCGTCGGTAGGAGAACGTTCCAAAGGGACATGTAAACGTCGTCTTCTCCTGATCTTCTGGCGCAATAACTATCTTATTATATCCATAATATCCATCAAGGAAACAATAGTGTTGATGTCCAGCCAATCTTTCTAGCCTCTAATCAATGAATGGGAGGGGAAAGTGATCTTTTCTGGTCATTGATTTAACTTCCTGTAGTCGATACACACTCTCCAGCCAGTTTGAACCTTAGTTGATACCAGCTCATTCTTCTCGTTTGTCACTACAGTAACTCCTGACTTTTTGGGTACCACTTGTGTCAGGCTCACTCATGTGCTATCGGAAATTAGATATATAATTCCAGCATCTAGCAACTTAATAACCTCCTTTCTCACCATATCTTTCATTATTGGATTCAATCTACGCTGTGGTTCTCTTGAAGGTTTAGCGCTTTCTTCCAAATGAATTCGATGCATACACACCATTGGGCTAATTCCTTTAATGCCTTTGATAAACCACCCGATCGCACTTTTGTGGTCTTGGAGTACTTCGATGAACTTTTCTTCTTGATCCTCATTCAAGTTCGTAGAAATAATCACTGGCTCAGTTTCATCTGAACCCAAATATGCATATTTCAAATCTGCAGGGAGAGATTTTAGTTCCAGCCTTGATTCTCTCTTTCATTTGATTCTTCTCGACTATCTTCTTCCTTTTTCTCATCTTTCAGTTGACATTCATTTTCTCCTAAGAGTGGCATTACTTCTAGCATCTCATTAACTTCGTGTATTACCTTATCCACATTGAAGTCTTTACCAAAATGTGCTAAACAGGCCTCTAAAGGGTCCCTATATTCTGATGCAAAAAATTTACTTTCCACAATATTGTCAATCATGCAAACTTATGCATGTTCCTCATCTTCAACAGGCTGTTTTGAAATGTGAAAGATGTTTAGTTCCACAATCATGTTCCTGAATGACAAATTCATTATTTCGTTTAGGCAATTGATTAGTGCATTCGATGTTCCTAGGAATGGTCTTCCTAAAATTATTGGAACATTATTTCTGTGTTGAGGAATGAGTTCCGTATCCAAGACAACAAAATTAACTGGAAATTAGAAAGTATCTACTTTGATAAGGACATCCTCGACTATTCCCCTAGGAATCTTAATTGATCTATCTACAAGTTGAAAGGTCATAGCTGTGGGTTTTAGTTCCCCCAACTCAAATTCCTTGTACACAGAGTATGACAACAGATTTACACTTGCTTCAAGGTCTAAAAGTGCTTGATCAATGCGATTCTCCCCTTTGATGATTGAAATCGTAGAACATTCAAGGTCCTTATATTTAATTGGAAGTCTCGCTTGTAAAATTGAGCTTACCTGCTCTGCCAAGAAGGCTTTCTTCGGGACGTTAGTCTTTCGTTTGATCGTGACCAAATCCTTTAGAAATTTCGCATATGCCGGCACCTGCTGAATGGCGTCTAGGAAGGGGATATTTATCTTCAGCTGCTTGAACATTTCAATAATTCATTCCTGATCGCGATTCTTCTTTGGTCCCATTAGCCTTTGAGGATATGGGGCCTTGGATACGAAATTCTTCTCTCTCACTCTTATCTTCAATCTTCTTCTCTTGCTTTTCTTATTTCTTTTCTTCTCCTGCTTTCTAATTTATCTCAATTTTGACTTCAGGTTCAGGCTTCTCATCTTCTTCTGACATTTCCACTTTGTTATCAATTTGCTTTCCAGATCTTAATATAGTGATGGCCTTGATCTGTTGTTGGCTCTCTTCCGGAGATGAGGTTGAGGCATGCTCAATAGCCATCTGCCCTCTTGAATTCAGGACTGATTGGCTCAGGAATGATACCTTCTCTCTTTCACAGATGAGCGTCGCCAATTGCCCAATGTGCGTCTCTATCCTTGATATTGAAGAAGTATTGGATTGGATGAATTTCCACATATCCTCACTCTGAGGGTATTGATTTTGAGACTGACGCGGTATAACATTTCCTTGTTGATTATTGAATCCTGGTGGTGGGAAATTTTGTGCGAAACCCGGTTGACTTGTTGATTGTGAGAATTGGTAATTTTGGTTCGATTGCTTGGGCTGCACACTTTAATTTTGATTCTGGTAAAATTGGTTTCCTCCTCCATAATGATTTTGGAATTATCCTTAACCAAACTGTTGTTGTGGTGCCTGATTGAAATTTTGATTCGGGTATAAATTCATCCCTTGACCTCTGCCTTGAGGTCTTTGATTTCTCTGTTTCCATGAGAAATTCTGATGATATTTCCAACTGCTTAGGTTATTTTTATTGAAACATTTCCCTGATTCCGCCCGTAAGTGTTCAACGCGTTCAATTGCTCACTAGGGTCTTCTGAGTAATTTTGCATTGACGGGCAACCGTTGGATGTGTGCATTGGACTTGCACAATATGAGCATGGATCTGGTTGCACATTTACAACACTTACGTTTTTCTTCAACTTTAATTCATCAACTTATTAAGTGAGGAAATCTATTTTTGCCATTAGGTCTGGTGTTTCTTTCACCACATACAATCCTCCTTTCTTTGCTGAGCCTCCTACTTGATCTCGATTCTTCTTTGGCTGATCTCGACTGCTAGAGAAGTCCCATTGTTGTAAATTCTCTGCTAACTTTTCCAAGAATCGATAAGATTCAGTTTCCCTCAATCCCAAGAATCCTCCACTGTTCATGGATTCAATCAAATGTCGATTGGCTTGATCCAATCCATTGTAAAAACATTGGACCAATCTCCATTTTGAGAATCCGTGGTGAGGGCACTTCAATAAGATATCCATAAATCTATCCCAGGCTTCATAAAATCTCTCATCATCTTCTTGTGTAAAATCAGTGATTTCACGTCTTAAGGCGTTAGTCTTTGCCATAGGAAAGAATTTGGACAAAATTTTCTTAACCATTTGATCCCAAGTCGTTATGGATCCAGCTGGTAAAGAGTTTAATCATACTTTGGCCTTATCCTTTATCGAAAAAGGAAATAGACGTAGTCTCACAGATTCTTCACTGAAATTTTTATACACCGAAGAACAGACCTCGGTGAAATCTTTGATGTGTTGATACGGATCTTCTCTTTCCATACCATAAAAAATTGAAAGAATTTGAATCACATTGGTACGGATTTCAAATCTGCCACCAGGTGTGGCAAGATATGTGATGCAAGAAGGGGTATTTGTAGTGATTGGGGCAAACAACTCCCTCAGAGTTGGTTCCTCCTCACTTTCATGTTGTTGATTTTCACAACCGTTTGCATTCATTTCGAATTGAATTGATGTTTCGATTCTAGCTTCTGGACCTGTTCTAACTTCTTTTCGGTTTGAACGACACGTTTGCTCAATCTCAGGATTAAAAAGTTCTAAAGTTTTATCTTTAGATGACCTTGTGTTCATACACAAAGTGCACAGATTTTGCTTCATTATTTTATTTTATTTTATTTTTTCGATTGATCAACTGTTTAGGTCGATTTTTAAACAATCGATCAATCGCCCAAGAAACAATCTTCGATTGATCGACTGTTTAGGTCGATTGATCGAGGATTCAAAATTTAAATTTTTGAAATTTGAAAGAAAAGTTTTTTTTTTATATATTCGAAAAATCTGCAATCCGGAGATTACGAACGAGATTTTTTTTTCAGATATTGTGGAATTGATTGATCGACTTTTTAGGTCGATTGATCGACCACAAATTCTTTTATATAGAAGAGATAATCAGTGCGAAATTTTACTGAGTCGATTGATCGACTGTTTAGCTCGATTGATCGACCACAAAAAAAATTTCTTTTTCTCAAAAAAAAAATTTTTTTTTTTTAAACAAAGTTACTGAAGTTAAACCTACAAAGGTTCTTAGAATTAATTTTCTATTTCCCAAAATTTTTCGATTGCCTAGATCTCCGACAGCGGCGCCAAAAACTTGTTGTGAAAATTAAGTTGTACTCGCAAGTGCATGAATCGTGATGTAGTCAGTGGGTGCAGAGTACGCGATCGTTCCTACGAGGATTGGCTAGAAATTTCAGAAGAGAGAAATAGTGACTAATTAAAAGAACAGGCACAGATTTATCACAGTAACTACTAATTTAACACGTCGAAAGCTTTTGATGAATGAGATAAATACTAATGAAACGAAAGATTTAAACAAATAATGAAAGATAAGGATTGGGATACCAAATCTTCCCATCGTAGGTTAATCATTTATGATATACAAATTTGTGATGAAGATAGAAGATTTATAAAAGATGTCTGGGATCTGAACACCTACGGATTCTATAATACAGATCCGAGATCAAGGAGATGTGTGATTAACATCTCATGAGTGTATGATTAACACTCACACCTCATAAAAGTACTTAGAATCATATCTCAGGTTTATGTTTAACATCTCGTGAGTGTTCTAATTAAATTTTATGTTTAAAAAAAATATCCCATGTTTTTCCAAGTCCTTTAAAAGAACTTTATTGATTCAAGCTTATGAAATTAATTAGCAATTAGGCATTCCATTATGTCCCTGAGCGAAAATTTCGGGTTGTTCCAATAACAAATCATCACTTAGACTCATTCTACATTTTTTTCTACTACATTGAAACATTAATAACATAGAAAAAATCCTACAAGTTAAACAAATCACAAACTGAACATCATCTGAAGTGAAGACTATTGAAATTTATACCATCATAACTATCTTTACTGAAACCGAACAACGAATTAAAATCTTATAACAAAAAAAACAAAAAACGAAAAAAAAAAGTTGCAATCCTAATAGCAAACAATATCAATCTGTATAGTTAGCAATCCATTTCTAGTTTCTCTTGATTTAATTTTTATAAATTTCTCTTACAATTCAAGGTTTTAAATATAAAAAAAATTATTCAGCTTGTCGTAGTTTCATAGATTAGATTTACCTTCAAATTCCAGTTAAATGAAGTAGCAGCAGTTGCCATTTTCTTCTTTATTTTCCTTTATAAACAGATCAATAAGCTCATTTCCTTACCTACAAGTAGAACAAATATAAGAATAATGCCTTGTTTGACAGGGCATAAAATTTTAATTTTATGCATAAAATTGGGTGTTAGTTGGGTTTAAGAGCTGCGTACACTGTGTCCAGCAGGGAGAACGATGGTTTGGAGAAGATGATCCAAAGGGAAAAGAGAAGATGAACTAGAGGGTTTAGGGTTTTCGCTCGTGCACAGGGTCTTCTCAAAGAAGAGATCGCACGATGATGAGGGACCTTCTTCTCCAACACTTGCGCAAAGGAAGCAAAAGAGAAACTAATTCGAATCGCCCGCAAGAGATAAACGATTAGGGCAAAGGGTTTTTTTAGGGTATAAATGTAATTTCCTATGTTGCAAGGTAATATTTAAAGAAAGGGTAAAAACGTCATTACATGTTTAATAGGTGTTGTGTAAACCGCTGGATGCCCGTTTAAAGGGTGTCGGGGGCGCTGGATGGCTATAAAAAAAGACATCCGATTATTGGGTGATAAAAAATAGTGCAGGGCACTATTATGTAAATCGCCCATCCATTGGCGTAGGGTAATTTTTCTGTAGTGAACCGTCGATGGTTCTGTTAGTTGTAAAAGTGGTTTCAGAGGATTCAAACTCTCCTCTCTTGATTTGGTTCATGATCATCTTGATTTCGTTCATGATCACAATTGCCCGGCGATTTTAAACTGTCGCCATGAAAATTGTCTAACTCTGATGGCTAGAAAGATTGATCTTTTCCCGGCGGTTACAACTGTCGGGAAAGGAAACTTATTGTCGACGGTATAAAACCGTCGGGTATTAGTGGCCCATTTTAGAAGTAATGGTCATTAAGTCAGATTCGAAAAAAGACTCCGTCAAATATGTTCACCCTCATCTCGATTAGTTGCCCGTAAATTTTAAGAAAAATCTGAGTACGGCACATAAACCGATGATTAGATCATGTTTCTACTGTCATAGCATAACCACTAATTGAATCGATTCTGAGGATTTTCTGAGAGGAACTTAAAAATAAAGGATTCTGAGTTTTATAAGAATCTGTCAAATTTTTGAGCTACTTAAGAACGCATATGAGAAAAATCAGAAATCTGAGTGTCCAAGAATCTAAGCTTTTCTGGGAAAAATTAGGAAACACCTGAACGAGGCCTTAGGGCATGACCACCCACTTGCAAGCCATGTTGGGAGCTATCATTGGCTTAAAATAAGATTTACGGGACCTTTATTTGCAACCACCTAATCTTTGAGGGCACCTACGCTAAGAACAATTGACTGCTTTGAATCTGACAATGGATTTCATTTTCGCACCAATCTTCCACACAATAGATCTTGAGGTTTTGGTTGTATCATCAAACGGTTAGTTTTTATCCATCGTGGCACACTCCCAAAAAAGTGACCCAAAAATCATGTGGCACACATCACACTCACACCTGATTTTCAGTTCATTATTTTGGGTGTGTGCCACATTAAACCAAAAATTGAATCTACTGGTACCCTTATGATATCAAAATGCACTATGGAAAAAATTGGAGGGAAAAAAGATCTTCATTGTCTAATTCAAAGCAGTCAATGATTTTTGGCATAGGTGCCCTCCTCAAAGATTCTGTTCGGGTAAATAAAGGTAGCCAAAATGAAAAAAAGGAAAATTTTCTTTTTAATATAGACTAATGAAAGTATTGTTTATCACTACGATTATAGTTTTTTCCCTCTATTTTTCCCACTTACTAATCATTATGTTCTTTAATTATTTTTTATATTTTTCACTTTCCTCCCACTCATCGATCTAGGTGCTTCCTAACAATAATAAACTGTAATATAAACCACTAAAAAAGGACAATGCTACACACACACACCAATTTTTTCTTCGTGCACACCACAATTAGAAAGACCTTTCATTTTTAGGACATATGTCATGTGAAAACATCATCTAAGCCGTATGATTTGAAAGTCATGTGTTAAAGGTCTTCAACATAAAAAATTGGCATAAAGTATTATATCTATCATATAAAAATTGGCATAAAGTATTATATCTATCATATGATTTTATGCAGTCAGAGGCCATTGTTCGATTCAACAATTGACTGCAAGAAAGGATAAAATCAAGAATAAGTCCATAAAAGAAAATTTAGTAATGTGGCTTTTATAAAAAGAAAATTACGGGAATATCGTTGAGCTGGCTTGAACATATCCATTTGAATCTAGAAACAATGCCTACAACAAGAATTGATATAATACATAGAGGGGCAGAGCCACATAGAGTAGTGTTGAGACTGAAGCCCCGAATTAACTTTTGAAAGTTTATAAAATAGACTCCTTATGCAATCTTATTTTATATACAAGCTCAAAACATTTACGATCAAACAACTATTAGCGTATATCGACCATTGCTAGCCCCCATCAAGAGAAAATTTTGACTACACCTCGGGATGCATGCATTATTAGGAGAAGAGGAAGACCAATAAAAAATTAAAGAGTGCTGGTGAAAAGTGATATGAAAGATTGTGGGAAATTTACCTGACCGGCCCTGTCAGGTACGCCTTTTACGTCAGAAGCCCTATAGTTTCACTTTTACCCAGACAAACCAGCTCCAAGCCTAGCCGACCCTAAGGAGAGTAAAAGGTCCAAATTACCCCCTTATATGACCTTCTTTAACCAACAAAGCATCCTCTTCTTCCTCATTTTATCCTGCAAAAAAGTTAGAGGTGTAAAACCCTAGACGGAGTGTCCTTACTTAGTCTGATCTACTCCGATCTGCTATTTCGAAGAAGAAAACAGAGGCTTGGAAGAAGAAGGCCCTACATTTCTTTATTGTGGCAAAAAGACCCTGAACTTTGTCCTTGCGACGCGAGGTATCCTACTTAACCCCATTTTCAGTTTATTAGTGTTATTTAGTGATGCAGTATCTCCTATTCGTCATCGACTCCATATAGAGTCAATATCGATTGCAAATACAATCGGCATCAACTCTATATGAAGTCGATGCCGATTGTATTTGCAATTGATATCGATTGTGTATACAATCGATATCGACTCTATATGGAGTCAATGCCGATTGTACTGGCAATCGATATCGATTCTATATGGAGTCGATGACGATTGTATTTGCAATCGACTAAGATTTATAATCGTCTTTTCTCTTTTGTTTCATCAGTCTTATGACCCTTCCTTCTCATTCTTAAACAGACGATGACGGACGTGAGGATTCCTCTTCTTTGTCACTATGATGGCCTTCTTGTAAACGATGATGGCTTGTATCAAGGTGGCCGGCGGAGGCTTATTAACATTTCAATTAAAATTTTTTATGAACAATTCATAAGGCGAATGTACTTGTCGGGCTTTTGGCGATGAAACAGCTTTCCACAAAGTTTCATATGAAGATAGTGAATACGTGGTTGCCGTACATTTTGGACTCGATGATTTGGCTACATTATTTACGTTTTTATAAATCCGGGTGGACGTCATAAAAGTATTCGTCATCCTTCATTTGAAATTTGAACAAGTAAATCTCGGCGGGACTGATTTTGTGACTCATTCATTTCAGCCATGTAAGTTTGAGGATGAAACTGTATACGATACCGTCCCGTTAGGCGATGACGGTTATATTGCGGCGAACGATGGCAGAGGGAAAGCAACATTTGATTTAAACGATGCTCCGATTGAATCGTATGATGACCCAGTAAAATACATGCATGGGTCACAACAATGTAGTCAATGGTTAGACTATACTTCAGAAAGGGTGGTGGATACCGACGATTTCAGTCATATCTTCCCCGGTGGATGGACAACTTGGTTTACTCAAGACTTATGTTCTACCATGCCATCGATGGGAATTACCGGAGTAACTCAACCCCATGTCCATACACATGAGCACCCCTTCGGTGAAGGGCCTAGCCAACCACGCCATTATCCATTCTGTGAAGGATCCGGTCAATCACATCAGAACCCCTTCGGTGAAGGATCTAGTCAACCACCCGAGAACACCGCTAGTGAATGGCGTAGTCATCCTCAAGCCATGAATGAAGATACCTTAGAAGAAGAATATGAAGGCGAACCAGATGGGTTTATCAAACAGGATCCAAAAATTTTTGTGAGAGACATTGACAATCCCCTAGTAGACGGAGATTACAAAATGTCAGAGACATCGGGCGATTCCTCCGATGAAGAGGTGGAAACTGAATATCGGAATTGAACGTTTAAAATTAGAGAGATCTTCCGAGACAAACAAACATTTCAAAGAGTATTGAAAGAATGCGCGGTGGAGAAAAACTTTCAAATTCAGCCTTTGAGGACCGCTAGTTATCGAGTGACAGCCGGATGCTACGAACCCGATTGTTCGTGGCGAATACATGCTTCTAAATTGACTGGGCTCGATTCTTTCCAAATCAAGACATTCAATAGTACTCACACATGCGAAGCCGCTAAGATCAGACTGCACGGTCACCATAATGCAACAATCTCCTTCGTAGCGAACTATGTACGGGATAAACTTATGGAAGGATTCGACTACACACCGGCGTCGATAATGTTTGATATTGCAAAAGCTTATAATGTGCAAATCTCATATGCAAAAGCTTGGAGGGGAAAAGAGTTTGCCCTTAATGATATTAGAGAAAGTTGGGAAGGACAATTTGTTGATCTACCGGCCTACGTGAAGGAGATGGAGAGGGTAGATCCTAATGTACAAACATCCTTTCAACTTACTCTTGACGGTAAGTTTCAAAGATTTTTTTGGAGTTTTGGCCCATGCATCGGAAGCTACCGCAATACACTTCGTCGCATATTGCTTGTAGACGGCACACACCTACAAGGACGTTTCGAAGGGATCCTACTTATCGCCTCTGCGCAAGACGGTAATGGTCATATATTACCGTTAGCATTTGCCGTGGTCGAGTTAGAAGAAGAGGATACGTGGATGTGGTTTCTTGAACGGGTAGGTGCGTTCGTGATCGGTGGGTTTAACGAAGATCTCGTAATTATCACGGACAGGTCGAAGGGTTTAATAAATGCGGTGAAACGTATCTTCCCTAACGCATATCACAACTACTGCATGCGGCATATGACACAAAATTTGCAGCACAAGTATCCCAGGAACAATGTGAAGGGTCTATGGTGAGCATGCGTGCATATTCGAAAGAGAAATTTGATTATTTTATTAACGAAATGAAGAAAGATCCTGCTGATTCTCAGGCCGTAGAATATATTTTGAAAATAGATCCGAAGCATTGGGCACACGCACATATGGAAGGAAGGCAGTACGATTCCCTGACTACGAATATTGCCGATAGTTTAAACAGCGTGCTAAAGATAGCTCGAGAGTAACCAATTATTGACTTAATCAGAACTACTAGAGAGAAAGTTGATCGGTTTTAAAGTGTACCCTTGCAAGTGCACAAGTTCGATTGTAGCACGGCGAAATTAAGGGTGTCGAACCCACAGGGAAGCGCAAAATTAGATTAATTTTAAAGAGATTTCAAAGACCCAAGGAAGTACCAAGGGTGAGAGATTTCATTGTCAAGATTTACCACTACACAATGCAATAATCAAAAGAACTAAATCAAGCTATGCACGGATGAACTATGATTAAAAAATTAACAATGATGAAATGATCAAGGAGTTGCTAACCCTAGATTTATAACTTTTCTACAATCAACCACACAATTTCATGTTAAATCATTATACCATCATTTAACTACAAGAAAAACGAATCGATGAAAATGCAATTATTGATTCGGCATACCCTATCCGAACACTATGACGCATCCAATCACGGCAGGCATCATACGAAAGGCATAGCGTATCTCAAATTTGAAATTACAACCGTAAGAATCAACCGCACGGCATCCTATATCGATCTACAAGATCGATCTAGGTGGAATAATTCGTTTATTGTCGCCGATCACACGGTCGACGGCTAAAAATGAGTATTCGATGATAACACAATGAAGCACACACTAAAAGCCGTACGATTCAATAATTCTAACAAGAAATTGTAAGCTTAAAAGTAAGTTAGTTACTCATCTAGGGGTCGCTTCCTCCTTGAACGAGGGGTTTAGCCGCTCATCCTTGATCCACACGCACAATGTAAATCAAAAGCCATCACAAAAATTGCTCTTTTATTTATCAACCGCTTGATCTTTTTGGAGAAGATCACAACCTTACACAGCTTTTTATCTAAATACAAAACTAAAAATATCAAAGAAAAAATTGCTAAAGGCCCTAAGAAAATCTACCGAGCAGAAGTCCCCCTTGAACCCTAAACATCCTGTTGTTTAAATAGGGCCCCGGGCTAAAATTATTCCATATCCGAATCAATAGATTGAATTTTGAAATCAATCGATTGAATTTTGAATTCAATCGATTGAATTCAAAATTCGAATTTTGGTGGCTCCTTTGCATTCCCAAAATCAATCTATTGAATTTAAGGAATTCAATCGATTGATTTTCGAAAATCAATCTATTGAATTCCAAATTCAATCTATTGATTTTGGAAATCAATCTATTGAATTTTGGAAATCAATCTATTGATTTTTGGAAATCAATCTATTGATTTTGGAAATCAATCTATTGATTTTTGGGCAACTTTTTAAACTCAATCGATTGAGTTTCAAATCTCAATCGATTGAAATGGCATGCGACATATTTAACTCTCGAAACTGTGGCTAGACCAATCAGTCTTTTTCACGAATTTCAGTGCTTCCGCTGGCTCCATGGTCTAAAGTTCATATAGTCCCTTAATTTTATTCACTTAAGCTCTTTCAACATCCCACGGTCCGTAACACCTGAAACCACTAAAACTATACAGCAGCCGTTAGAATGCCTTCATCGGATAGCTAAATGTTAGTATTTAGGGTGCGAAATATAGTCATATTTCGGCACAGATCACACCCCCAAACCTACACTTTGCTAGTCCTCGAGCAAAGAGAATGATAAATATGTCAAAGCAAATTAAACTAACATCCTACAAAATTAAATGCCACTTTCGTAGGGAGCACGATTGCATTTAGCATATGCAATAAGCCTTTAAACCTCTAGATGATCCCTAGGGGAGGAGTTGTGTCTCCTGAAGGTTTTCAGTGAAGATACCTACAAACTTAAAAAAATACAGTTTTCAAAATCATCGATAGAAGAGTTTTCAAAAATCGGTTTATATAATATATATACCTTTAAAATAAAAAGCCAATAATTATTTCAGCATGCAAAAGTTCATTCTCAAATACCAATGGCATGATAATTCCACTGTTGTTTATTCCAATTAACCCAATGCTCTGATTTTTAGACCAATTTTTCATTTATGCCTAGAATGTCATGTGCCCATGTGCCAATGCTTAAATCATTTCATTGCTAGATTAATCCAAATCAGGAATAATCGGATCCAAAGTTTTGACTCAATCCTCACCTTAGGTATACACTTAAAACAAAATTGCTCCGATAAATGATTTACTTTTTGCACACATGTGAGAGAGTTATAATACAAACAAAAAGGTCTCACATGATATAAGAAAGACGGTGCATCAAAGAATTAAAAGAAATCTCCTGGTGAAAGATATTTGTATCTTAAGCACGCTATACCAAGCACCATAGTCATTGCATCATCACTCTCCACAAGGCATTTACCAACCGAAATCAGATCACGAAGGTCTTTTCTATGGTTGTAATGGGGCTCGGGTGAAGGTTATGAAAGAAAGGGAAAATTGGATTCAAATTTCTCTGAGAAACTAGAAAAAGAAATACAATTTAATTTTCTAACTTTCCACTCATTCTTTCTCGGATTTTTCAGAATTTCTCTTTCTTTTCAACCTTTTTTTCTTCTTTTCATTCCTTTTTTTTTTTTTTTTTTTTTTTTATTTGTTATGCACATATTTTTCTGCCATATGCTCCTTGCAAGTATTATCGTCATGACTTTCCACTTTCTCTCTTGTTCTTGTCCCTCTTTCCTAATTTCTCAGAGATTGAAAGGTAAAATTTTGTATTTCTTTTTTTTTTCAAACTAGTGTGGGGTATGATTAATATAGCTTCACAAGAAATATTTATGACAAAAATTTCCAATCAAGGCTCAAAAGGGGGTGCAACAAGGAAAATCAATATAAGGTGGGGCATTTTAGGCAGAAACGAGCCAATGATGGCCTTTGATCATATCCTTTCACGATGGTAATGATACCTATTTGTCTTGAGTTTAAATGCAATGAGTTCTAGCGCAATGATATAAAGCATGCGAAATAAACAAACCGAGATAAAATGTATGAGATTTCAACAATTAAGCACAAATTTTAAAGATACTCCGAATTTATTTTAGCACTCATCAAAAATGAGGAAAAAGTTCTAAATCTCACGGGTTTAGTCTTTCTTAGGATCCTAGAATTCCAAATTTGAACTAATCTTTTGATTTCCAGATTCAAGCATGGCGAAGTGCAAAAAAAATTTCTAGGCATAAAATTCAAATTAATCTTTAAATGTTCACAATGGAATTAATTATCCTAAACAACAACAGTTTTATCATGGCATAAATATTTGAAAATTAAAATTTTATATGCATCAGTGATTAAAGTTTGAAAACTACGCCAAAAATAAACAACGATGATTTTTTTTTATTTTTTTATTTTTTTTTTTTTAGTATTGAAGGTGCATATAAAATGTGGTCAAACATATACTGCAAAAGTTAAAAATCATGAACCACGCATTTGAGCACACCACCCCCAAACCTGATGTTTCCAATGTCCTCGTTGGATTGTTGCAGGACCCGCAAACCTCTTTTAAATTTAATGCAATCAACTCGGATCGTCCGTCAAATCCATTCCATGTTCTGATAAAATAATCGGACGATGCGAGTTAATATCCATAAAAAAAAATATTTCACAATTATGCTAAAAATATCCCGAGTCAATCAATTGACTTAGATCTTTTAACACAATAATCAAGGACCATACAACTAAAATCTATCCCACTGGGTTGCCTCCCAGGAAGCGCTGAGTTTACGTGTCGACAGCTCGACCAATTCTTCATCACATTGGCGGCTCAATGAGATCTGTTTCTTCAGCCATCATTTGAAACTTTGACTCCAACAGCGGTTTAAGCCGTTGACCATTTACTTTCAGAATTCGATTATCTTTGATGTCTCTAATCTCGACAGCACCAAATTCAGATGTGGAAATGACCTAAAAAGGTCCCTCCCATCTTGATCGTAATTTTCCCGGATGAAATTTTAACTTTGAATTGAACAGCCAAACTTTTTGCCCGAATGAAATTCCTTTCTGGAGATTAACTCATCGTGAAGCCTTTTGGATCTTTCCTTATAAAGTCTAGCATTCTCATATGCATCATAACGTAACTCATCGAGTTCATTTAGTTGCAGACGACGGTTTGATCCAGCAGATTGCATGTCAAAATTAAACCATTTGATTGCCCAAAAGGCTTTGTGTTCAATTTCAACTGGAAGGTGACACGCCTTCCCAAACACAAGCCGAAATGGAGACATTCCAATTGGTGTCTTGAATGTCGTCCTGTATGCCCAAAGAGCATCCGATAGGCGAAGAGACCAATCCTTTCTATCTGCGGTCTTTTCTAAAATCCGCTTGATTTCACGATTCGACACCTCAACTTGACCACTAGTTTGCGGATGGTAAGGTGTTGCCACTTTGTGAGTGACTCCATATTTCTTCATTAAAGTTGCAAACTGGCGATTGCAAAAGTGTGAACCACCATCACTGATGATAGCTCGGGGTATTCCGAATCGGTTGAACACGTTCTCCTTAAGAAACTTTACCACCACCTTGTGGTCATTCGATCGAGTGGCTATAGCTTCCACCCATTTTGAGACATAATCTGACCACCAAAATGTAGAGAAACCCAAATGATGGGGAAATGGTCCCATAAAGACGATTCCCCAAACGGCAAAAAGTTCGACAACTAAACTCGGGTTCAACGGCATCGTGTCTCGTGTAGAAATATTTCGCAATTTTTGACATTTTACCCATCCCTTGCAATAATACATTGCATCGCGAAGATAGTGGGCGAGAATCCACTTTGTAAAATTTTGAATGCGGTCTTCGTCCCCAAAGTGACCTCCACAAGCTCCATTATGATGAAATTCATCACGCTTGATTGTTCTTCTTTGGGCACACATCGTCGGATTATCTCGATCAAAGCGAATTTAAACAAGTGTGGTTCATCCCAAGTAGTGTTTCACTTGGGAGAAGAACAAATTTTATCATTTTTACCCCATCGCAATGGGATTTGACCCGTAACTGTAATTGACAATGTTTGCATACCAAGGAGTTCCATTTAGAGCCGCACGGATAACCATCAATTGCTCATCGGGAAAGGTATCTCGAATAGGTTACGCAAAAGATGTTGCTTGGGAAGTATCTGAGCAGTATGGTCGCAACCACATTTTCAACTCCCTTTTGTCTCGTATCTCAAAATTGAATTCTTGCGAATAGAATCCATCTGATCAGTCTTGGATTTGTATCCTTCTTTGCCAATAACTACTTAAGTGCGGAATGAACAGAAAAAACTTCCATCTTGGACCCCAGCAAGTACGACCGATACTTGTCCAACGATAAACTCTGACCAATAATTCTTTCTCTGTGGTGGTGTAGTTTATTTGTGCGTCGATCAGTATTTTACTTGCATAGTAAATTACATGAGGTAATTTATCTACTCTTCGGCCTAAAACCGCTCCAATTGCATAATCTGATGCGTCGCACATTAGTTCAAAGGGAAGCGAGTAATCCGGAGGTTGAATTATGGGAGCATTGGATAACAGTTCTCTTACTTTCAAAAATGCCTTCATGCAATCATCATCAAAGATGAAAGGAACATCCTTCCCAAGCAAGGTACATAATGGTTTAGCCACCTTGCTAAAATCTTTGATAAATCTTCTGTAAAATCTCGCATGTCCCAAAAATGATCGGATTTGTCTAACACTCCTTGGTGGTGGCAAATTAGCAATTAAGTCGACTTTTGCCTTGTCGACTTCAATTCCTTTCTTGGAAACGATATGCCCTAACACAATTCCCTGTTGAACCATAAAATGACTCTTTTCCCAGCTTAAAATAAGATTAGATTCTACACAACGTTGTAATACCTGTGTCAAATGGTTCAGACACATTTCAAAGGTCCTCCCAAAAACCGAGAAGTCGTCCATGAATACTTCGATAAATTTGTCAACCATATCCGAGAATATTGCTAACATACAACGTTGAAAAGTGGCCGGCGCATTACAAAGTCCGAAAGGCATCCTTCGATATGCAAAGGTTCCATAAGGGCAAGTAAACGTTGTCTTTTCTTGGTCTGATGGAAATACAGGCACTTGATTGTATCCCGAGTAACCATCAAGAAAACAATAATATTCTTGTCCTGCCAACTTTTCTAGAATCTGATCAATAAATGGCAGGGGAAAATGGTCCTTTCTCGTGGCAGTGTTCAATTTCCGATAATCGATACATACATGCCATCCAGTGATCTCACGTGTAGGCACCAATTCCCCCTCGGTGGTCTCCTTCACTGTTATTCCCGATTTCTTTGGAACAATCTGAATTGGACTTACCCATTCACTATCTGAAATTGCATAAATGATTCCTGCATCAAGTAATTTGATAATCTCTTTCAAAACAACTTCTTTCATGTTGGGATTCAACCGTCTTTGTGCCTCTCTTGATGGTGTGCTACCTTCTTCAAGGTGGATCTTGTGCATACACACCGACGGATCTATCCCTTTTAGATCGGCTAGTGTCCATCCGATTGCTCTTTTGTAGTCCTTGAGTACTCCAATCAGTTCTCCTTCTTGCTTTTCTGACAAAGTTGCAGAGATTATCACCGAAAGTGTTTCAGATGGTCCCAGGAAAACATACTTAAGTGAATCAATTTTGTTTTCAACTCAAGATTTGGTGGTTGCTCAATTGAAGGCATCAATTTGGGTTTTTCCACCACGGGTAATGGTTCAATTCCTTCCATGGCTTCTTCTCTGAGACATTGAGATGGTGTTCATTTCTAAAATTTTGGTCAACACTTCCTCCCTCATCATAGATTGCCAGCAAGGCGGTTTCAAATTCCTCCTTAGTGAGCATCGAGGGAAGCGCTTCTTCAACCACTTCATCAACCTGGTCAATATAAAAGAAATCAACCTCTTCTTCATTGGAAAAATGGTTCATAGCATTGAACACATTCAATCTCACTTTCATATTTCCAAAGGAGACATCCATCACTCCTGTACGACAGTTAATACAGGCATTTGCAGTAGCAAGGAAGGGACGTCCAAGGATAATGGGGATTTGGTTTTCTGATTTGACTCGTTGTTCCATATCCAAAACAATAAAGTCCACAGGAAAGACAAATTTATCGATTCCTACCAAGACGCCCTCGATGATACCCCTAGGTCGTCTTTCAGACCTATCTGCTAATTGAAGTGTTACCGCAATGGCCAGTAATTCACCCAGCCTAATTTTTCAGACATCGAGAATGGGATCAAGTTCACACTTGCTCCTGTGATCTAAGAGTGCTCTTTCAATTGTTTGTCCACCAATAACACATGCAACAGCTTGGGACTCCAGTGGTCCTTAAGCTTTGGTGGCATTCAACTTCGTGGATGGAACCGACTTGATTGGTCAGGAACACTTTCTTGGACACATGTGTACGTGTCTTCCTCTTTCGGGTGCATAAGTCCTTGAAGAACTTGGCGTACGCAGGAACTTGGTTAATGGCATCGAGCAAAGGAAGATTAATCTTTACTTGCTTAAACGTTTCGAGAATATCGTCCATTTTTGAAGGACCCTTCCCCAATCTGGATGGAGGTGTAAGGCACTCAGGGAATGGTGCCTTAGGTGTATGGGGATTTATTTCCATTGCTGGATTCACTTCAAGTTCCTGTCGAACATTTTTGGGATTTTCGTTCTTCTTCTCTTTCTCTAGTTCT